>JALMGJ010000015.1:3767500-4433750 GCA_023362775.1 Charina bottae
CAAGCAGACTGCAAGGCCTTCATGCAAATCCCCCAAAGTCAACTCTGCAATGAATCGCGTTGTTATGCATTGTACGCCCACAAAAGCTCTTTTCATTAAACCCCGTTGGCCTGCCCCTCTTCCCTCTCACCCAGTGCAGCCAAGCCTTCTTCGCCTCTGGTTTCTTCCTGGCCCCCAGGGGCGGCCCCCTTCAGCTGGGAGAGAGTGGCCAAGCCATTTGTAATCTGACCAGCTGGCAACACTTCGTCCCTTCAAGCATTGGCCCGATTCCTCTCCAACCCATGGAGATAATTCCTTTGCAACATTTCCTGCTTGATTGCTGACCAACTGAGAGCAGAGGGAGGCCGAATGGAGATGGAAGAGTTTTCAGCAGCAACAGCAGCGCACCTGGTTTACTACTCGGCGGGTGACAGTCAAATCAGAGCAAGTTGTAATCTGCATCAGGAGCAGCCACAGACCCCATCTTAGTTTCTTCCATTGCTGCTCTTTACACGTACAGCCCCTACACACAGCCTTTTTACAAAGTGCCTCCTTAAATCCTCTCAACCCTCCGTGGCTATATAAATACGTCCATCCAGTTTTCTCGGCAACATACGGAAGAGATCTTCCATGGCTTCTTCTGGGATGTTTTTTTGGCTTCCCAGTTTAGCCCAGGTTCCCAGGATCTCCTGTACAATACCATCCAGCCCCGCTTAGCTTCTCAGATCAGCCAAGGCCGAAACCTTACTCCTTACTCACAAAAGCCAAACTGCACAACTGCTAAAGTGGAATTTTGTTAGCCCTGCGAGGTAGTCCAGACAAGGAGGACATCCAGGAGTACCAGGAGTACGTTCTGTTAATGTAACCTGACAACCTTTATTGTAAGGTTACCTTAACAGAATCTTGCAAGTCTTTCTCCCCTCCTTTCCTTTTACTCTCCGGAAAACCAGGGAGGGTCCCTTCTGAAACGCTTCCCACGCCCTCCCTCCTTCTGTGGGCTGAGATAGCTTTTACATGCCGATTGTCCTGTCTGCGGCTCTTCCTCCTGTCTCCCAAGGTCATTCCCACATACCATTACAAATTTATGGGCAGTATAACACAGTCCCCTCTGGATCAAGTGAAAAATGGAAGGCCCGTAAGATCCAGATGGTTGCTAAACAGCAACTTCTTTTTGGGGGTGAACGATCCTGCAAAGGCACTGCCACTGCCTGTACTTTTGGCATTTCATTTCCCTCTGCCATCACTGTTTCCCATTCTCTCCCCTTTCCACCCCCAAATTACTGCTGCACCTGTGTAGATCTACTCCTTTGAAGCCCTGAAGTCACAGCACTGCTAACAAGAGGATTGACACAATATTCCCCAACCTGAATCCCTCCAAATGTGTTGGGACATACAGCCGGGTCATTCTCCAACACATCTGGAGAGCAGGATTGGCCCAGATGTCAGCCAGAGACTCCACACCCCTCCCAAGGCTAAGGGTTTTCTCATCAACGGTCCCTTGTAGCAGAAGAAAGCGCTGGAAAGCTGAACTGTGTTATGGCCAAACCCGAAATCAGTAATGCACATAAATAAGGCCTCATTAAGACTGTCCACAGAAATAGCAAAGCAACCATCTTCCAGCTCGTTGAAATTTAAGCAGCCAGATGGACCTTCTGTATGTTTTTAAAAATGGTTCTTTCTTGCATTTGCCACAATCAGTGCTGTAAATCGGAATTGGGCCTCCCACTCTTCTTTCTTAGGGACCTATTTTTGCATAGCTCATCAGGCATACTGAGCTATGGGCAAGTCTGCGGGTCAAAAGCCTCTTTTTGTTTCACCTCAGGGAATCTACAAGGTGCAAATGGGGAGGACCAGAGAGAAGACTCCAAGACAGGAAAGACATTCAACGGAGAATCACCGTTCAGTTGTCTGAATGAAAACAGGGAAGAGCTGTTTGACTGTGGCATCATAGCCCCTGAAACAGGCAGAAACTCCGACTGACATCATCTCCATGGCCTGGATCTGTATAGATATTTCCAATACTTTTACACCCATGTAGTACGCAAGGGGCAATCAATCAATCAATCAATCAATCAAATCTCTATTATGGTCATAGACCAGCATAAAGAAGGTGGGCTACAGTCAATTAAAAAGCATAGAAGATACATAAAAAATATGAGAAGCTAGAAGATATAAAAATATATTAAAACAGAAAGTATATATAGAAAACAAGAGTCTAAAAGAATCTAAAGGATGGGATAGGAGCACAAGATGGGTGTAAGGGAGCATGAAGGTTAGCACGTCTATCAGTACAGAGCACTCTAGTGTGATGAATTAGTTGCTCATTTAAAACTAGTTTCCCCCAAAATTTAGCTCAGGATATGGAATCAAATGCTGCTTTGAAGTCTATGAAAGCGGCATACAGGGAGGTTATGTTGCAGGATGTGTATTTTTCAATAAGATGGTGTACTAGTAGGCTGAGCATATTTCCTTGAGACGAAAACGGGACATCGGGATGGCAAAAATGGGACGGGGTTAAACTTATGTAATATTCCATATTCATGAAAAAGTAAGACGATAAAAATGGTTTTGAAGAGTTTTTAAGATCCATTTGCTGGTCCTTAAACAGATTACTGTATATATAAAAATATTTTTGTTTCCATTAAAATGAACAAGTTTTATTACATGAACATATTGAGCTAACAATTATCCTTCAGTGACAGAACTCATACAAAAATTTTGGTAGACGTAGAGGGGCACTGTATTTGACAGGAGGCGAAGGGGGAAATGGGCTTTGTAGCATCACGGATCGCAGGAAGGAGGGGAGGGGGGAGAGAAGAGAGGTAGGGAAGGGAGGATTCAAAAACTCCACACCCGGCGAGGTTTCTCTTCCTTCTGCCTTCCCTCCTCCTGCTCCTGCTTTTTTTTCTCCAATCGCGTGGAAGGGGGCGGGGTTTGCTGGGTTTCCTGGAGAAGAAACAGAGACGCTGATTGGTGGAGGCGTTCTTCCTTCTGAGCTTCCACCAATCAGCGTCTCTGTTTCTTCTCCAGGGTTCTTCTCCTGGAGAAGAAACAGAGACGCTGATTGGTGGAGGCGTCCTTCCTTCTGAGCCTCCACCAATCAGCGCGCGCCAAAGGAGAGCAGAGAGGCGGGCTGAAGCCTGCTGCTTCCAGAGACCGGCTTTCCGGATGTCGGGCGGCAGAGAGAGAGAGAGAGCCAGAGTCAAGGGGCCAAAGAGCCAGATCTGGCTCGCGAGCCGCCATTTCCGACCCTTGGGCTAGGGCGTCCACTTCAAACAGAGGTGCCCATGTAGAGTGCCTGGAAGTATGCCTCCCGGGTAGCAGAGGGCAAGAGTTGCCCCTTCAGATTTTGCTAAGCTCCAGTCTTCAGCAGCTCTAGCCAACATGGACAACCGTGAGGGGTGAAGGGAGGATCATACATTTCTCATTCCCAGTCTAAGGAATAACCAGAGAACACGGGAACTTCACCAGAATGGGCTATCTGGGAAGGAAAACCTTTGGATGTGTTGGTATGTTTAGCCTGGAGAAATTTTCAGCGGGGCTTAACAGTTCTCATGCAGAAGACAGAGCAGAACTGTTCAAAGTTGCTCCAGAGAACCGGAGAAGAAACAATGGGTTTAAGTGACAAGGAAGTAGATTTGGAGCAGACACCACAAAGAACTTCCCAACA
The DNA here is from genome assembly GCA_023362775.1 of Charina bottae. NCBI lineage: Eukaryota > Metazoa > Chordata > Lepidosauria > Squamata > Charinaidae > Charina > Charina bottae. The sequence goes on from JALMGJ010000015.1 coordinate 3,771,150, forward strand.
GTAAGAGCTGTTCGGCAATGGAACAAGTGGCCTCAGGAAGCAGTGGGCTCTCCTTTGCTGGAAGTATCTGAAGAGAAACTGGGTGGCAGAGATGCTGTAGTAGTGCATTCCTGTCCTGGACAGAGAGTTGGACTACACCAGTGTTTCTCAAACTTGGCAGCTTCACGACTTCAACTCCCAGAATGCTGGCTGGGAATTCAGGGAGTTGAAGTCCACGCATCTTAAAGGTGCCATGTTTGAGAAACATTAGACTAGATGATATCCCAGGATCCTTCCAAGTCCTCCATTCTGTGATCAATCTAGGTTCCAAACAATGCTCTATTTCATACATTTGGAAACACATACAACGCTGGGCGGATCTGCCATTGGGCAGATCTCCCCATTGAAATACAGCAGAAAACACACAGGCTCTGTTTATACACCATGGTTGGCTTAAAAAGGTAAAGGTACCCCCCGCACATTTGTGCAGTTGTGTCCGACTCTAGGGGCCGGTGCTCATCTCCGTTTGTTAGCCAAAGAGCCAGCGTTGTCCGAAGACGCTTCCACGGTCATGTGGCCGCATGACACGCGCGGAACGCTGTTACCTACCCACCGAAATGGTACCTATTAATCTACTTGCATTTACATGCTTTCAAATTGCTCGGTTGGCAAGAGCTGGAGCTAGTGCGGGAGCTCACTCCGCACGCAGGGCTAGGGATTCGAACCTCCGAACTTGCAATCTTCCGATCGACAAGCCTGGCGTCTTACCCACTGAGCCACCACGCCCCTGTTTATACACCATGGTTTATACTCTGTTTATACACCATGGTTGGCTTACCTGGGCTTTTGTAGAACAAGCCACAAACACATGAAATAAACCATTGTGATTGTACGAATCCAGCCAATTGTGGCTTTTCAATTAACCATGGCTTTTCATCTGGGAACCGAATCACTGAAACATTCTCTTCACGATGTCTCGCACGGCTGAGAAGGCAAGCCTCTACCCAGAAAACGAAAAGGAGGCTTGCCTCTTCAGCATTTACCTGAACCTTCAAAGACACTTCGGGGCTCTTCGTTCTTTTCCTCTCTTGTTCTCAATGCAGCAAAGGAGTTAAGATCATTTAAAACTTCACCAGAGGCGATAGTGCAAGGCTGAGTGATCTCCTAACACATGTACTTTTCACAAGCACTCCAGCTCATCGTATAGATTCATATCATTATTAAGCGTGGGACAAGCTGTTCATCCCACTTGAAAGATACAGAGATGAAAAGGAATGAGAAATTGAGAGAAACAACCCTTTTAAAATACAGATAGGAAGATTTTTGGCTTTACTCCATGTGCAGGCCGAGAGGGCTTTTTTTCATTAGCACAAGTAGCTGATGGAAAAGGCATGCCTCCCTGTACAAGGAGAAGGCCTGTTGCTAGGATACCTGTTGCTAAGTAGTAAGCTTGCTCTTACTCACAAATGTTCCAGATTATCTCTTTATCAAGCCCTTTATACTGTTTCGGTCTTATGGAGCCACTTATGGATATTTTGCACATGCAAGAATTTGCAAAAAAAAATGCATCCATGTTTGGGGGGAGGGATGCATGCTTACACACACATGCACACCTTGGTACAAATGGTTTTCCTGCTAATAATGGTTTTCGTTCCTCTCCCGTCCCTTTTTCCTTCTATATTATACCTTTTTAGAAGGCAAACCTGAAAACAAGCATTTATTGACTAGTTAGCCATTCCATGAGATTTCTGCCTGAATATAAATAAATAACTGAATAAAGTGGTTGGTTAAATTAAAAAAATATATTGAAGCCAAACAACATGTTTAGGAGAACAGATTTGGACATACCACCGAAAGGCGTCTTAGAAACTCTAAAGTGGATTATAGGAAAAAGGAGGAGTGCTAAAATGTAAGTATCAAACCTGAACTTCAAACAATAAAGCCTCACCTTCCCCAACCAGGTGCCCTCCAGAAGTATTGGGAATTCAACTCCCAGAATTGGGAATACATCTGGAAGGCACCAGGTTGGGGAAAGACTGCTATACCCCAAACATGGTATTGTGAAGACATTTAAGAGACACTGGACGGTGCCAGGAAGCAGTGCTTTTTCTTGCACTGGTTTTGAACGTAAGCCATGTTCGCACAACATGCGAGGCTAGGTTTGGCTAGAATGGAGTTAGGGCATGGTTAGAATGCAGCTGTTGTTTTAGCAGATTGTGTGAACCATGATATCACAATAGCTGAGCATAGCATGTTTTATGAACACAAGAACGATGGTTTGTGAAGCGGGCTTTAGGTTAAGCATGTTGTGATATGGAAGAAGATGAGCATGGTTTTAAAATTAGAGGAAGAAATGTCAATAACCAATGCTATGATGATAGCTGAAAATGCAAAGGATCTGCAAGCCGTAGTACTAAAAGTCAAAGAGCACAGTGAAAAAATGGGACTAAAATTAAATAGAAAGAAGACCAAACTGATGTAAACAGATAGAACCACCAGCCTTAGAATTGACAATGAAGATACTGAAGTGGTGGAGAGCTTCTGCCTTTTAGGATCAACCATCAACAGTAAAGGAACAACCAGTCAAGAAATATGTCACAAACCAGCACTTGGTAGAGGAGTCAGGAAGGCCTTGGAAAAGATATTCCGATGCCATGATGTGTCTATACCTACCAAGATCAGAATCGTGCAAGCCATGGTATTCCCTGTGACGCTCTATGGAAGCAAACGTTAGACTTTAACGAAGCAGGATAGGAAGAGTATTGACGCCTTTGAACTCTGGTGTTGGAGAAGACTCCTGAGAATACCGTGGACAGCCAAGAAAACAAACGGGTGGATCATTGAACAAATCAACTCAGAGTTCTCACTTCGAGGCACAAATCACCAGGCTCAAATTATCCAACTTCGGACACATTAGGTGAAGACCCATCTCTCTGGGGAAAAAGGCTCTAATGCTGGGGAAGGTAGAAGGAAAGAGAAGAAGAGGATGACCAGCAGCAAGATGGCATCTCTGCAGTAGCGCCCACCCTTTGGAATATCTTGCCCCTGGAGCTGAGGCAAGTTTCTTCGCTCCCGACCTTCCGGAAAAACTTGAAGACCTGGTTCTGCCGCCTGGCTTGGGATGGGAATGCCAATAGTTCCTCCTGGGAGTGGCTGGTGCCATGAAACCCGCCTTATTATTAACATCTTTCTATTCGGATTTTATATGTAATTTATTGATGTTGTAATTTTATATTTTTAACTTGTTTTGTTGTGAACCGCCCAGAGTTCCCTGGTTGGAGGAGATGGGCGGTAATACAAATTTAAATAATAAATAAACAAATAAAGATGGACAGACCTAGTGACAGTGGTGATGAGTGCACCGTTGGGAGACTTGAAGGACCAAGTTAGTGACATATCATCTTGGAGAAAATCTACCCATGTGGTTGCTAAGAGTCAACACCAACTTGATGGCACATAATCAATTTTGTGATAACCCATCCCATAAGTAACCCCTTACTTGATAAAGCAGAATGACCAATTACATAGAGAATTCTACTGCACTGAAAAGAATGGAAAGACAACTGTAACTCCCAATCCGGGAAATAGAGGAAGACAACAACATGACTTGGACCAAGAGTTGACCCAGCCCCGAAGGATTCGACCCTCGAGGCAAGGGAAGAACACACGCCCCCCCCTCTCCCCCATCACACCGGTGTACCCCTGCCCATGTCTCCACTGCCAACTGCTCGGTAAATATGTCTTGGCAGTGTTTCTCAAAAGGATCCCCTCTACTTTATGCCCAATAACATGGCTGTTGCAGGAAGGGAGCCGTTGGGAGATGCAGCCTCCAATGCTCGTCCTGGTCTAGTGTACAAGGTCACCGCTTCACTGCGCCCAACGTTAGGGCCGGCCCTGGCTGCACACACAGCCCTGGGTCCCTTACACATGTTCACTTTAGTGGTACAGATTCACCTCTGCCCTTGTGGCTGCAGGATAAAAAAGCTGGGGATTTTTGTAGGGGAATAAAATTGCATAGGTCGACACATGACTGCTGGTCTAGGAAAGGCTTCCCTTAAATAAAAACCACTACATTTTTGCTCATCCCCCACATATATCACTGCGTCTCAGGTGCATTTCCCTCTTAGGAATCAATATGCTTTCCCATTTCTTACTCATCGTAGCAAAAAACAAACCTGATCACTAAAATAACACAAGCTCTTTCAGTTAAGGCAAAATATTTACACCATGCATGATTCTGGTGGCAGCATTAGATTTCAGGAACCGAATCTGGGGCCGCTTTAATGCCACGTGTCTGAAAAGATCACCGTACCGTTATCATTCCCTTTCCGGCTGGTTTCCCATTCCCCAGAAGGAGTGCTTTTGTTACCTTCTTGCTTGAGACAATCTGAAGAGGAAAAGAAAGGGAAAAAAACAGGGAGACTTAACACAGCTAGATTGACGAGGCATAGCATGGTTTCACTTGCACACTCAATGTGTTACAGGTAGTCCTCACTTAGCGACCGCTCGTTCAGCGACCGTTCAAAGTTACGATGGCGCTGAAAAAGATTTATGGCCGGTCCTCCAAATTGCAGCCATTGCAGTGTCCCACGGTCACGTGATTGCCATTTGCGACCTTCACTTCCGGCCTCCGGCAAGCAAAGTCGATGGGGAAGCTGGCAGGAGATCGCAAATAGCGATGTGGGATTCGCTTAATGACGGCAACCGGAAGTGCCGGAACTGCCGTTGTAAGTCGGCTCGGTCATGTGATGTCACACTTTATGACGTCGCTTAACGATGGAGTTGCCAGTCCCAATTGCGGTCGATAAGTGAGGACTACTTGTGCGATACATTCATAGAACATGCTAACTTTGGTTAGGATTAATCTGAGTTAGGGGTGTGTGGGTGCATGGCTTGGTATGTTCACTTGGTTCATCATTCAATGAATTATGCAAACTCAGAAAAGGGGCCAATTTCCTAATCAATTAAGAGTGATGCACAAACACAGCCCATGTGTATCTCAGTGGGGTTGAAATTAAAGTAAGCAAGTTTCCTCCAAACCGAACTCAACTCCCAGTGACTTCAGAGATATACCCAAGCAGTTTTCTTGATGGTTGTATGGAAGCGGTTTGCCCGTGTCTTCTTCTGGGACCAGTTGTCACCTTCCCAGTTTAGCTTGCAGCTCGTGATTTCCTGGTGGTCTCCCATCCAAAGCATAATTAAACCCAATCCTGCTTAGTTTCTGAGCCCAGACAAGGTCAGGTGAGACAGGTATGACCCTAAGCAGACTTAGCAGCCCTGGACCCAATGTGTTAGAAAAAGGACGTACTGTATTTGCTCACATCCATCTTCGATCTACAGAAAAAGCAACACTCGGCCAACTTTTGAGAAGAGAGAGACGGGGGAAACTTCACGAGGGAAGGATAGATCTGCCTCATGTGACTCAGTCAGGAAATGAGTTTCTTTTCCTAATCTCCACCGGCAGGCAGTTCAGCTCACACGCCTGGAATCAAGGCAGGGATTTATCCCACCATCCCTCCCCACCCTGGCGTTCTAGCTTACTTGATTAGGGAGGTTGTTGGGGAACCTGAAGAGGTTTTTTTTTTTAATCCAGCCACAAAATTAATCCGATGCATCAAAGATGTTGGGCTAAGATGGTCAACCTTCTGACGTAAAAGCGAAATTAAAAAGGAGGAGAAAGGAAGGCTTCTTTGCCAGGGGCCAAACTACGTTCCATTGAAAAACTCTACAATAAAGACAATAAAAAGGCTAAGAAGGAAACAGAAAGACCAGAACACATCTTCTCCAGCAGCCAACACCCAGATAATCAGGGATTAACACCAGACAAACAATCAGACAGAAAACAATACCCCAATCAAGGAACTCCCATGGAGAAACCACACCCCCACCAACACTGGCAGGGCAAGCTACTGTATATAAACAGGGAGCAAACCCCACCCTCCCTCGCACTGATGATGTTACCTAGTTGGGAAATGAAACGTTGCAAGCTCAGAGAACACCAAGGACTCCAAGGCTGGAATAATTTTACCAGGCCTTTTGGGATGGGAACTCACTTCGAAACCCTGACACCCAAAGCCTCCGCCTCTTTAGTCATTGCAGAGATTATTCTCAGGTTCCTTTTTTCTGAAAAAGGTTAAAGATGCCCTTACATCAAACTCTGCTCCTGGTGCCTCTATGGATGCAGCTGTGGAATTTTCTCCGCAATGGTACAAACCCGGTTCGCCACTGCCTGCTCCACGCTGCTGTGTTCCACTTTCTAATGTACCTTCCAGCCCTCAGATGTCCTCCCCAGTAAGGTCAGCCTGGTGGTGCTGGCTGGCCAAAGTGTCTTCTCTGAGTGAGGAACAAAAACCTCATCCGTTGTTTGCAGAGCTGGGTGAGAAGCAGCTTCAATGCAGTTCTTGTCCCTCTCGGCTGCAGAGGCGCTTCGAGCTCAGAAAGAAGAGACTGTGCAGATTTACATCACATTTGCATGTGTTATGGAGATGTGCACACAGGTGACCCACATGCACGAATGCATGTTCACATTCAAATTTGGAAAGAATGGTTACCATTTGTAAGATAAGAGACAGGGAACCTCAGCCTAGAGCAGTGTTTCTCAACCTTGGCAACTTGGGCAATTTGCGGGCAATTTGCGGGCGTCCATCGGAGGGTCGTCCTCGATCCAAGAAGATCTGGAGAACGGTGATGGCGGCGGAGGACGACGGATCCGGAAATAACAGCTCCTGGACGTCAGCAGCCGGCGCGGAGCGAGGCATCCTGGGACGTGTAGTCCGATGCCTGCAGCTGAGGAGCCGGTTCCCTTCCCCTCTCCCTATCGCGCGAAAAAAATTTGTATGCTGTATAATTGGAATGTAATGTAATTGAATTGTAAGCCGCCTAGAGTCCTCCAGTAGGGAGGGGATAGGCGGGGTATAAATGAGACAAATAAATAAATAAACAAACAAACAAACAAACAAACAAACAAACTTTAAGATGTGTGGACTTCAACTCCCAGAATTCCCCAGCCAGCATGGCTGGCTGGGGAATTCTGGGAGTTGAAATCCACACATCCTAAAATTGCCAAGGTTGAGAAACACTGGCCTAGAGGGAAGATGGAGCCTGGATGCCACGGACTGCTCATTCTTCAGAGGAGACATTGCTAAGTCAAGAGAGATAGATGATCTTCAAGCTTCTTTCTGTTTGCCCACTTATTGTACCCATGGCTACCTGCTAAATGCATCTTCCACCATGCAGGAGAGAGAACCACTTCACACAACCCTAGCAAAGCTGGATTTAGTCAGACAGGGTATTTTTGTTGTTGTTCAGTCGTTTGGTCGTGTCCGACTCTTCGTGACCTCATGGACCATAGCACGCCAGGCCTTCCTGTCCTCCACTGTCTCCCGGAGTTTACTCAAATTCATGTTCGTTACATCGGTGATGCTATCTAACCATCTCATCCTCTGCCGTCCCCTTCTCCTTTTGCCTTCAGTCTTTCCCAGCATCAGGGTCTTTTCCAGTGAGTCCTCTCTTCGCATTCGGTGGCCAAAGTATTTGAGCTTCAGTTTCAGTATCTGTCCTTCCAATGAGCAGTCAGGGTTGATTTCCTTTAGAATTGACTTATTTGACCTCCTTGCAGTCTCAAGAGTCTTCTCCAGCACCACAGCTCGAAAGCATCAATTCTTCGGCGCTCAGCCTTCCTTATGGTCCAACTCTCACAGCCATACATTACTACTGGAAAAACCATAGCTTTAACTATACGGACCTTTGTCGGCAAGGTGATGTCTCTGCTTTTTAATATGCTGACAGGGTATAAAATCTCCTAAATTCTTAACAGAATTGGTGGGCAGGAGAGTTGAAGGTGCTGGACTAGGAACAGAGAGACCCAGGTCCTTGTTTCTCCTCAGCTACAGAAGCACCTAGGGTGAATTTAGGCCAATCCCTCCTTCCCAGCCCCAGAGATGGTGGGGTTCAGTGGTGAAGGTGGCGGGCCAAGAGCGGGGATACCCCAGTTCCAGTCCCCCTCAGCCACAGAAGTTCCCAGTCATTCTCTCAGCTCAACCTTCCTAAGGAAAGAGCAACCACTGATGTTGTGGGGGAAAATCGGGGGAGGAAATTTATTTTGGGATCATCTCACAGCCAAACAGAGTTCTTCTCTCTTATTAGTGCTCTTCCTGCTAGGTTAGGATCTTGCACATGGGAAGGACTACTCTACTCAGAGGACCAATGGTTTAAAAACAATTAAAATTGTATTTAATCGTGGCAAGTCCTTTCTGTTTAAAGGTACATCAACCGAACTCCGCCCTTTGTTAAGAATCATCATTTGCTTTTCCATGAGATTCGCCAGTATTTTTCTTCTCTTTTTCCCATGCTGATAATCAGGGTCGTGCATCCTTTTGAAATTCTTTGTGCTTTGGCCCTCGCAGGAGCGCAGAACCACTCAGCTATGGCTTAAAACAGCCCACCTTTTCTCCGGCTTCTGGATGAGCCTGAAAAAGGAGATGCTGCTGCTTTAAGAAGTTAAAGTTTGTATGCTTCTGAAAGCAGCAACATCTTTGTAAGCACCAAGGGCTGGAAAAAAATCAGGTTGCTCGAAAAACAGCATGGAAGTGCTGTGCTCACACACACACAAACACACACACACACACACACAGAGTCTGAAGTCGATTTTCCAAATCATTTTCAAAGTGTGCACAACAGCCCTACTGACCATATTTTTCCCTTCCCTTCCCTTCCCTTCCCTCCATTCCTCCTTCCTTCCTTCCTTCCTTCCTTCCTTCCTTCCTTCCTTCCTTCCTTCCTTCCTTCCTTCCTTCCTTCCTTCCTTCCCTCCCTCCCTCCCTCCCTCCCTCCCTCCCTCCCTCCCTCTACTGCCTCTCACCTCTTTCTCTTATTTTCTTAGCTTATCATTTGTTTATCTTCCTAGCATCTGAGTACTCCACTGTAATCATGAGTTTAGACAATTATTAAAAGGACTGGCAAGGGGCGTGGTGGCTCAGCGGGTAAGACGCCAGGCTTGTCCATTGGAAGATCACAAGTTCGGAGGTTTGACACCCGAACACCGCGTGACAGAGTGAGCTCCCACACTAGCTCCAGCTCTTGCCAACCTAGCAATTCGAAAGCATGCAAATGCAAGTAGATGAATTGGTACCCAATTCGGTGGGAAGGTAACAGTGTTCTGCGCGCGTCATGCCGGCCACATGACCGTGGAAGCGTCTTCGGACAACGCTGGCTCTTCGGCTAACAAACGGAGATGAGCACCGGCCCCTAGAGTCGGACACGACTGCACAAATGTGCGGGGGGAACCTTTACCTTTTTAAAAGGACCGGCAAATTCCTGGATGATTAGACCATTAAGCAAGGACCAGCCACAATGCCTTCACTGAACTACTACAGACAGAAGCAGTGGATATTTCTACTGTGGAAAAAAGAAAATTTAAATGTTATCCCCCCCCCCCGCAATTTATGTTCCCCTTGTGGCTTCCCAAGGGCTTCTAGCCATCCAGTACCAAAGAACAAGATCCAGAATGTCACTGATCTTTGGTGTCTCAATGGGTGACCTGACCTGGACTGGAAAGCTTAAGCAGGGTTGGCCCTGTCAGTTCTTGAGTGGGAGACCATCACAAAAGCCCAGAGCTTTGGACTTTCTGGAAGACAGAAAAGTACTTATGTACTGTTGTCAAGGAAACAATATGGATGAGTCCATGAAGTCACCAGGAGTTGAGCCTGTCTTAGGAAAAGTTAATGTGGGGCTTTGATCTAGGAGGTATCAGAGAGAAGTGGTGGGACCCACTTCTCTGGATGTCCTCCAGCAGAAGACGGAGAGGCATGTGTCAGGACGTTTCACCTTTCTGAGCAGAGGGTTGGACTTGAACATCCAACCAGCTTGAGGGTTCAACGTTCTTCCCCATTGTTCTCTTTCCTACTCTCTTTCTCTTGCCCAGAGAATTAGTAGCCAAAGATCCACAACAACACTCACCGTTCCCAGAGTGCAAGAAAATTCCCCCAGAAAGTCATGTTCATACAGTTGCATGCTTGATTTGTCTTGGTCAAACAAGGCAAATTTCAACTTCTGGACCTCTTCAAAGCGATAGTCTATGATGAACTTTTTGGAGAATGCCGGGTTGAGGTTGTTCACCGCAGTTTCTGTCCTGTCGATCTACAAAGAGAGAAAAAGGAAGAAAGGACCAGTGAGCTGACCAAATCCTTTTGAATGAGGTGATACTTCCTCAAAGAGTAATTTAAGGCTGGGGACATATGGTGGGGCTGCTATGGAAGTGCTGAACTGTGAGGTTCAGTTTGAAACCAACTTTCTTCTTCGAAAGGGTTCACCAAATACTCAAACCATAGCTTAGCAAAGTTGCAGCTGTGGACAGCACCAATTGGTTAGTGCTGGGAAGCCAAGGGCATCCCCCCATCTCTTGAATAATTATGCACTTTGTAATATTTAAGGGGCATGGTGGCTCAGTGGGTAAGACGCCAGGCTTGTCGATTGGAAGGTCGCAAGTTCGGAGGTTCAAATCCCTAGCCCCGCATGACGGAGTGAGCTCCTGCACTAGCTCCAGCTCTTGCCAACCTAGCAATTCGAATGCATGCAAATGCAAGTAGATGAATAGGTACCACTTAGGTGGGTAGGTAACAGCGTTCCACGCGCATCATGCAGCCACATGACCATGGAAGCGTCTTCGGACAACGCTGGCTCTTCGGCTAACAAACGGAGATGAGCACCGGCCCCTAGAGTCAGACAGAACTGCACAAATGTGCGGGGGGAACCTTTACCTTTACTAATATTTATTGATTTATTAATAAATGTGATTAGATATCAAAATAATAAGACTGTGGCATTTTCATGAATGGAGGCCGGCCAAAAGAATGATCATCTAACACTGGAAAGAAACATCTACGCCTGATTATTAGCAATGGATAGTTGATATGTGTTGTTTTGCCAACATCTGAATGAGTCTTTTTTCAACAAAAGGCAACTTTCAAGCAATATGGTCAAAGTTTTGGGAGTTGTCCCATTTATAAAATAATTTCCAGCCCTCCCCTCTCCTTTAATGCTACACTTATTAATGTGGTTGTGTCGATTTTTTTAATACCACTGTATACATTTGTTCTATTTTTTTTTAGTTTGCATTTTAGTTTGCATTTTTAAAAATAAAGGTGACTTTGAGAGCCCCTGCTGGATCTGAGCTCAGCTTTCTCTAGTTCAGCTGCTTTTTACACCAGTCATCCGAATACCCGTCAGGCTTTTAAGCAGCTACCTAAAACCCAAAGGGATTCTTCACGGAGCATGATCCTCCCCAGGTTCTCCTTAGCAGGATGCCCTGAGATGAAAGGGATGAAGTTAGACGACCTCCAGCAACTGAACTACCTCCATTTTGAATCCAAGGTATCTCCATGTACATTAAGGCAGAGCCCGATCACTGATAACAGAGAAGATTGCAACTGACTGTTTTATATAACTGTCTGCTGAATTTTTGTCAGTCCGGGAACCAAGCCGACAAACACAACAGGAATGTAATTGTGCTTTCCCCACTGAGGTTTCATAGCAAGGGAGACTTCAGAGTAATGCTATTTCTGAAATGGAAGCGTGCTTATAGCTACCCTAACTTGCAGCCTTAGCTCCAATAACTTCCTATTCTCCTTTCCCCCTCCTCTTGTCTAACTCTCTAGCCACCATGTCCCTTCTCCAGCAGCAAACTGCCTGTTTTAACTATTTTGTACCCAAAGAAGGGGCGCGATGGCTCAGCGGGTAAGACGCCAGGCTTGTCGATCGGAAGATCGCAAGTTCGGAGGTTCGAATCCCTAGCCCCACGTGACGGAGTGAGCTCCCGCACTGGCCCCAGCTCTTGCCAACCTAGCAATTCGAAAGCATGCAAATGCAAGTAGATGAATTGGTACCCAATTCGGTGGGAAGGTAACAGCGTTCCGCGCGCATCATGCCGGCCACATGACCAGGAAGCGTCTTCAGACAACGCTGGCTCTTCCGCTAAGAAACGGAGATGAGCACCGGCCCCTAGAGTCGGACACGACTGCACAACTGTGCGGGGGGAACCTTTACCGTTTTTACCCAAAGAAGGGCCCTCTCTGTTCTGTCCTCTTCTTTTTGCCAAACAGTTTAATTGGATGACATCACTAGGAGAAGAATTGATCTCAATTCATTGCTTCCACTCAATGACACCCATTCCAAGCCCTAGGGACACCACAGGGACCACAAACACCGCATGATTCAATATTCATGATTATGGCACGATGGCACTTCTTTCCTGGAACGTCTCTTGTCTCCACTACCTGGGTAATTCTGCCACGGATAAATGCACCGCAGATGCAGAGAATAAAACGTGGCAAATGAAAACAGGTCTAGTGGTTAAGGTGCTGTGCTAGAAACCAGGAGTCTCTGAGTTCTAGTCCCGCCTTAAGCATGAAAGCCGGCTGGGTGACCTTGGGCCAGTCCCTGTCTCTCAGCCCTAGGAAGGAGCCAATCAAACCAGGAGTCTCTGAGTTCTAGTCCCGCCTTAGGCATGAAAGCCGGCTGGGTGACCTTGGGCCGGTCCCTGTCTCTCAGCCCAACCCACCTCACAGGGTTGTTGTTGTGGGGAAAATAGGAGGAGCAAGGAGTATGAGTTATGTTCGCTGCCTTGAGTTATTTATAAAAATAATAAAGGCAGGATAAAAATTAAATAAATAAATAAACAAATAAACAAGTGCAGTTAGGCATGGCCTTTGCTGAGTCCCAAAATTAGACATGATCCTGAAGCGCCACTATTGTTAGAACCCACCGAAGAAAAAATATCTACGTTTACTGCTGACTGGAAACCTCTTAGGGGCTTTTTGCGTAAAAGAGAAAAAGATGAACCTGTGGTTTATGGTTTTGATGATTAGACGGGATAGATCAGAAGTTTCCAAACTGTGTGTCGGGACACATTAGTGTGTAGGCTGCAGTGTCTGGGTGTGTCGCGGCTGCTGCTGCCTCCGAGCCCTGCCAGGATTCTGCGCAGGTCCTAGTGCCTGCCTTGTGCCTTGCTGCCTCCAAACCTGCTGTGATTCCACGCAGGTCCTAGTGCCTGCCTCGTGCCCTGCTGCCTCCAAACCTGCTGTGATTCTGCGCAGGTCCTAGTGCCTGCCTTGTGCCCTGCTGCCTCCAAACCTGCCCTGCCAGGATTCCACGCAGGTCCTAGTGCCTGCCTTGTGCCTTGCTGCCTCCAAACCTGCTGTGATTCCGTTCAGGTCCTAGTGCCTGCCTTGTGCCCTGCTGCCTCCAAACCTGCCCTGCCAGGATTCCACGCAGGTCCCAGTGCTTGCCTTGTGCCTGGCTGCCTCCAAACCTGCCGTGATTCCGTGCAGGTCCTAGTGCCTGCCTTGTGCCCTGCTGCCTCCAAACCTGCTGTGATTCTGCGCAGGTCCTAGTGCCTGCCGTGTGCCCTGCTGCCTCCAAACCTGCCCTGCCAGGATTCCGCGCAAGTCCTAGTGCCTGCCTTGTGCCCTGCTGCCTCCAAACCTGCTGTGATTCCGCGCAGGTCCTAGTGCCTGCCTTGTGCCCTGCTGTAAGAGTGTGTCGCAAAATGATACCCTGCTGTAAGAGTGTGTCGCGAAATGATGCATGTCTAAAAAGTGTGTCACCAACATGAAAAGTTTGGAAAGCTCTGGGATAGATTATAGAAAGAAGAGAGTCATGTTGTAACTTTAGAGAAAGAGGTAAATTTATAACTGTACTTATAACTACTGTAAAAAGATCGGAAGCCACTTTTGTGTCTTTTTTTTTCTTTTTCTTTTTCTTTTCCATTTCTTTTTCTTTTTTTCTTTCTTTCACTTTTAGCTTTCTCTTTGATTTCTTTCTTTTTCTTCCTTACTTTATATTAGTTTGTATTAGTTTTTATCTTCGCTTTTAAAACTTTTAATAAAATTATATATTAAATATGATATATATACACACACAGTATATATACATACATATACATATACATATACATATACATATACATATACATATACATATACACATACACATACACATACACATCTATATCCCACCTGCTAAGCATTTCCATAATCTTTTGTTTGGAAGCTCATGTTTGATGTTGACATTTTGGGCCTCTGCTATTTTTTATGAAACTCCTTTGCTAATAAAGCCAGGAAACGTGGGAGAGATTGACGAACCCAAGCTACAGTTTTTAATTATTTTTTTATCCATTCAATTGTCTCCGATTCTCCGAGACTGCCTGGACAAGTCCCTGTAGTTTTATTGGCAGGTTTTTCAGAAGTTGTTTGCCATTGCCTCCTTCCTAGGGCTGAGAGGGAGAGACTGGCCCAAGGTCACCCAGCTGGCTTTGTGCCTAAGGTGGGACTAGAACTCACAGTCTCCTGGTTTCTAACCTGGTGCATTAACCACTACACCAGACTGGCTCTCAAAGCTACAGATAGCTACAGTTATTATCCAGTCCCCCTTTTTTCTAAGTCCTTAAAAGCAGCTGAATGCAAGCAAACGTGGAACCTGGCTAAGTATCTCAAAACTCCACAAGAGATCTTGCATGGCAAAAAATTGATTTGGGACATGCTGTCATCATTATTTCAATAACAATCAATGTACAACTTGAAGCTGGTGATGCAGAAATCTCTGATTCTCAAAATAACATACAATTCATATTTGTCATAGTGATACCCAGATATTTTACCTTCTTCCCAAACTTAAAACCTGTTTTTTTAATCAATTCTGTTTGATCTTCTTTTTTCACATTTTTTATTAACATCTTTGTCTTCTGTTTATTAATCTTGAAACCTGCTAATGCACCAAATTCTTTTAATTTGTCTGTTAATATTTCAATTAGAACTTTTAATTGCCATCTTGATCCTATTTTATATTTATATTGTATTTTATATTTATATCTATATTTTATGTACCATGTTGTTTTATTGTATTTTAATTGTAAGCCACCCAGAGTCCCTCTTTGGGGGGAGATGGGCGGCGACGAAATTTGATGAAGAAAGAAAAGAATTAAAGGATCTTCCAGAACCAACATCAAGTCATCTGCAAAAGCCCTTAACTTATAAGTTTCTTTTTTAGTCTTTACTCCCACAATCCTCTCATCTTGTCTTATATCTCTATTCAGTACATCAAGAACCAAAATAAACAAGAGGGGACAGTGGACATCCTTGACTTGTTCCTTTTTGTATCTCACGAGGCTTTGTTAGATCTCCATTAACAATTATTTGTGCTTTCTGTGAAGTGTAAATCAATCTTACCCATTTTATAAAGTTCTCTCCAAAATGCGTATCTTCCAAAACCTTGAACAAGAAAACCCAGTTCAAATTGTCAAAGGATTTCTCTGCATCTAAGAAAATCAATGCGGCTTGTTTTTCATTATGTTGCTCCAAATATTCCAAAGTGTCCAACACATTTCTAACTGTCTTTTAGGTAAAAACCCACATTGATCCTCAGGAGTAAACTCTTGCAAAATTATTTTCAGTCTATCAGCCAGAATCGCTGTAAACAACTTGTATTCATTATTCATATTAATTTGTATTACTTTTTATCTTCCTTTTTAAAAAATCTTTAATAAAAAATTGTATTAAAAACAATCTCTGATTCTCATGCCAGAAAAGGTGGTTTTGTACTCAAGGGACAGATGGCAGACATTTTCAAAGCCAAGAAATTTGGAGCCACACAGCTGCTGACTCAACAAGAGACACCCAGAATTTAAACCTAGGAACTAAGTACATTAACCGACACACACACACACACACACAGACACGTTTCCTGTGTACTGCTATATGCAGAATATCTCCACATCTATGGCTTCCTAATTGTTTGCCATCATCTTACCTATTCCACTCTGCTTCGGAATGCAGAGCGGCAAGGGTGTCCACGCTGCATATACAAAAAGGGCAGAACTTTGCATGATCACAGCCACCATCTTGACTTTTCTGACCCGCTCCCTCCCAGCACTGCTGCAAAGCATGGAGAGAGTTTAATCACTCTATCTGATAGGAAGCCCTAGACCAGTGTTTCTCAACCTCGGCAACTTTAAGAGGTGTGGACTTCAACTCCCAGAATTCCCCAGCCAGCAGTGATTCTGGGAGTTGAAGTCCACACATCTTAAAGTTGCCGAGGTTGAGAAACACTGCCCTAGACTGTACACGCTTTAACACCAAATCAGTTTTCTTGGCTTTAGAGCAAGCACCATGATACCCTTTGCCTGTTTAAAAATTTCTTGCTTTCTCCCCATCCCTACCCTTTCGTCGCATGCTCATTTTTCAACAGGTATGACGGAAGGAGCTGAAATCCCTTGTACCACCCACTTCTCGCTAGGTTGAAATGGCACCGTTTAGCAAGTCTTGATATCACTGCTTTTTCCTCCTTACAAATATAACTCTCACCCATCTGCTTACCTGGCAGCCATTCAGCTATAGCTGTGGGCTGAAGGAAGCTACAGTGTCAAGATTTTACTTCGGCGTAAATGGCTTTGTTTTCTATTGGAATTCACAACCCCAAGGGGGGGGGAAGTCATCAAGTGTGTAGAATGGCAGGTTTTTGGCTCTGTCCACTAGGCTTCTGCTGCTCACAGATCACTTTCAGAACACAAAACTTGTCACAGATGAAGCAAAGGTTCAGAAGAAAATTGAGATCCAATGCCATTTCAAAAATGCCCACTACAGTGTTTTAAAAAAGTCCAGTAAACGGTTGTGTTAGAGCACTGTTTCTCAACCTCGGCAACTTTAAGAGGTGTGGACTTCAACTCCCAGAATTCCTCAGCCAGACATGCTGGCTGGGGAATTCTGGGAGCTGAAGTCCACACCTCTTAAAGTTGCCGAGGTTGAGAAACACTGTGTTAGAGCAAAGGATTACTTGGGAAAGAAATTCCTGTCTCAGTCTTTACAAGACATGTTAAGACCTATTGTAGTTAGCCAGTAGGGTCATCCCAATTTGGAAACTCGGTTAATTTGGGGTTGAGTGAAAGGCCATTAACTACAGCTTTGATTTATTCTTGGTTAAACACCATTGGCTGTACCATGATGTTTGCCCAAGGCTAATCCATCCTTCGTCTTGCAGGGATAAGTAACAGAAGCAGGAATGACAATAATGCAGATCTCCTCTTGCAATCATGTTTCTGATGCTCCATTTTCTGTTTTTCAGCCTGGCGGGACCTTCTTTTAGGGAACAAAGAGGGGAGAACGACTTCACATCCCCCAACATGCATGCAAATAGTCCATTGTTGCCGCAGCCCTAGAAATACAGGAAGTGCCCATCATCCAATCTTGGCAAAGCCAACCAGGAAACCAACCCCATACTAAAGAAACTGGCAACATTTCATCATATCAATCTGGGAACATCGGCTGGATGGATGCTGGAAACATGTTGAATGTGAAGGTGTGCTGAGCACGTTGCGCAAAGACAGTCTTGCTCAACCAGGATATCAGAGAGGGGTCAAGGCCAGAACACGTCTCTCTTACAGTCTTGCTCTAAATCAGGGGTGGGGAACCTTTTTTCTGCCAAGGGCCATTTGGATATTTATAACATCATTCGCGGACCAGGGGCAGGAGCCAATCGCATGCACTGGGGGGCAGGGTTTGCGGGCGTGAGCAAATCACGTGGAAGGGGGCAGGGTTTGCGGGTGGGATCCAATCACACGGAAAGGGGCAGGGTTTGTGGGCGGGAGCCAATCACAAGCACCGGGGGCTGGGTTTGTGGGCGGGAGCCAATCGTGTGGAAGGGAGCAGGGTTTGTGGGCGGGAACTCCTAGATTTATTGAATTTCGAGTCCTGCCTGCGGTTGCCTTGGCAGGGCCAGACCAAATGATTTTGCAGGCCTTATACGGCCCGCAGGCCGGACATTCCCCACCCCTACTCTAAATAATTTCAATGCACACTATGTAGAAATACAGCCACACACATACCCAGAGGGAAAGAGCAGGAGAAATGGAGCCTGGAACGACAAATGTAGTTCAAAACAAGTGGTGCTACGCAACCATTCTCAAAGTGACTTCCATTCAGCAGATCTATCAACAACCTTCTGAGATGTTTCAAGAGCTAGTCTGTAGTGCACCAAAAAAATAAATAAAAGATGTTTCCCAATGTTGGTATTGCCCACCTGAATGGTGAAAAGTGAGTGTGTGTGAAGTGGCCCCTGTCCTTAGGAGCTGTTATGAAGACCAGTATTCCCCACTGCAGTCGGACGGCATAATTTGAATCCTCTGCCAATCCTGCCAAAGCTGACCATCGAAGACTCGATCTTTTGGTAGATTAAGCCTCGATCTGTGACTTTCCAAAAGCCACCCAAAGCGCTCTATGACCATGTGCAAAATGCTTCTCCAACGTCAGGTATTATAAATGCTTTCCAAATGCCAGGGACCCTTTCCCATATATTTAGTTCATAGCTTTCCAAAGTGTATCTACTGTGTCGCCTGCGGTGTCCTGCTGTGTTGCGCAAAAACCCGGAAGCGCTGATGGGGGGAACCGAAAGAAGCGGCACTCCCGCAAATCAGCACCGCGGGTGGTGGCACAGCGGCAGCGGCGCTGATTGGCGGGGTGCCGCTTCTTTCGGTTCCCCCCATCAGCGCTTCCGGGTTTTTTGCGCGACACAGCAGGACACCGCAGGCTGCGCCGCCGCCACCGCTGGTGTGTGTCGCCAACGTTAAAAGTTTGGAAAGCTCTGATTTAGTTAATCTATATACTACTAAAACTCTCAATGTGTCTATCTGTTTGCCTGTTTCTACCCTCAAGTTAGCCTAAACGGTGCATTGTACCCCAACAGTTTTTGAATCAAGTTACCTAAAATCCGCTAACTTAAAGAATGCGTAAAAAATCCAGGACCCATTACTCCAATGGAATTGAAATTTCCTCAATGTTCAGACCAGTTTTATTTGCAAAGTTGTGGCTGTTGCAGTGTCCCCGTGGTCATGTGATCATGATTTCTGACGCTCCCTGACGGTTTCCCACAAGCGAAGTCCATGGGGAAGCCGGCAGGAAGTCAGACATGGTCCTCCTCCCATTGCTATTTTGCCCGCCCATGGTCATTCTGTTTCTCTGTTTAGGTACTGTAAGTAAATATTGACTTATTATTGAAGTTTGTTTCCCACTGCAATTATTTTTCTATTTAGGAGAGGGGTCCCCAACCCCCGGTCCGCAGACCGGTCCCGGTCCGTGGCCTGTTAGGAACCGGGCCGCCATGCCGGACTCCGAACCCTGCCCCCCGGTCCGTGCGATTGGCTCCTGCCTGCAAACCCCGCCCCCTGGTCCGTGCGATTGTCTCCCGCCTGCAAACCCCACCCCCGGTCCATGCAATTGGCTCCCACCTGCAAACCCCACCCCTGGTCTGTGCGATTGGCTCCCGCCTGCAAACGCTGCCCTCCCAGTCCGTGGAAAAATTGTCTTCCACAAAACCGGTCCCTTGTGCCAAAAAGGTTGGGTAGCCCTGATTTAGGATATATACTCTTCTTAGATGATCACGGGACTGTCCAGCATTGGGGTAAAGAAAATATTTCAGCCTAAAATTCAATGTTCATTCTGGTCACATCAGACTGCATTTCCTTTCTCTCAAAAGGTGACCCAATGGGTCACAGGGTTGTCTAGTCAAAGATAAACCTCTCTAAAAAATACACAGAACTGCAGGAGCAATTATAATATTAAAAGCAACATGAACAGAGGCTGGAAGTCCCAAGAGAATTAAAACTTGGCATGGTG
Organism: Charina bottae; assembly: GCA_023362775.1. Lineage (NCBI taxonomy): Eukaryota > Metazoa > Chordata > Lepidosauria > Squamata > Charinaidae > Charina > Charina bottae. The sequence continues at coordinate 3,790,787 of JALMGJ010000015.1, forward strand.
CAATTCTCAGATTAACAGCACTACTATGAATACAAGAATGTGCGCATATACACCCCTCTCCAGCCCCAGCACGCTTTTCTTGGCAGTAGACCATGGAAAATAGTCTGCTTGGCTCACCGCTAAGCATTTCTGCCGAAGTAACTCCTTCCTAAGTCAGAAAGAATCACTGAAACTAAACGGGTGTGAGATCTCTTGCTGATTTGGCAAAGCTATTCACAGCAGGGCTTTGAAATTAGACTACAGAAGGACCCTGATTTTCCACTGCAGACACCTGCCTACCTTCTTCATGTGAACACAGAGAAAGACGGGCAGGACTGGCGCATTGAGCCACTGGCATCTCTTAAGTTTTAACCACTTTCTCTCGTCATTTACCTCTCTCCCCATTCATTCCTTTTCAGCAGGATCTTCCCGTACTGGCATCTTCTTAGCAAATAGGACTCCCCCTTCCAAATTCACAGGTAATCATTTGATCTTCCTTTCAGCTAAATAAGGTGCTATAAACTCCTGGTGAAGCGTTCAACATTAAATCTTGCTTTCTGCAGCTCTAACCTTGCCTTATCATAAAGGGGCTGTGTTGCATTAGACCCAAGCTAGGCTGCTTCAGCGTTCCGCACACCAGGGAGGACGCGGGTCCCTGGTATTAAGAAATATACCATCCTTCTAAGACGGGAGGTCATTGTAATTATGGATACCATCAGAATAACCCTGCTGGATCTGGATCTAGTGAAGATTTAGGTTACTGGGAAACTTTTGAATCAGAACATTTTCCTGGGCAAACCTGTAATATTTGGTTTGGCCTATTTGCCCACTATCCATAAGCTGCACAAATATTTGGGTTCCGTTATTGGATGTGAAAAAATTAAACAGACATTCTTTTATGGGTCTTAGACAAGACATTTAAATAAGAGTTTTGATACGTGAAGAAAAATTATTTTTATTTAAATCGGGCCGCAGGCAAAGGCAGGAATCAGCCAGTGAGATGTACTCCTCAATTTTTTAGAGCAATCACCTGTAAAGCACATCACACATAACTTTGAGACCGCCAGAGGCAGTTTTAATCCTGAAAATCCCCACGCGGTCCAGCATTGTTAGGCTGACCATATTTCCTTGAGACAAAAAAGGGACACTGGGATGGAAAAATGGGATGGGGTCTTATGTAATATTCCGTATTCATGAAAAAGACAGGGGTCCCCGCCCCCCGGTCTGCGCGATTGGCTCCTGCCTGCAAACCCTGCCCCCTGGTCCACACGATTGGCTCCCACCTGCAAACCCCGCCCCCGGTCCGTCCTCCTCTCCGCCTCTCCGCCCTCCTTTGCCATGCGCTGATAGGCGGGAGGGCTTCCTCTTCTGGGCTGCCTCCAATCGGCAGTTCCGGCTCAGATCCTCCTTCCGCACCATTCCCGCCAAGTTTAAAAAACGGGACAAAATTGAGATTTTTATCAAAACGACAGGACGGTTGAAAAATGCTAAAAAAACGGGACTGTCCCATTCAGAACGGGACGTATGGTCAGCCTAAGCATTGTGCATCATCCGGAGCCCAACTGGATGCACTGGGGAAGTCCAGAAGCATGATATCTGCAGTCTCACCGCTTTCATCAGAACAATGGAAACAGCACCATGCCAGTGGGGTACAAACTCCACCCCTTTGGGGTGTGCAGGCATGGTTGCAACTCATGCAGAAAAGGGGTGGGGCTTGCATTGTGACATCACAACATTTCATCGGTTTGATCACCCTGCAGACACTGCTGATCAGAAGCCCAGGTTGTTGGAGAACATTAGCCTCATGCATTAATTTCCTTGCATTAATCCTGAACCTATCAAGCAACAGCCTCGTCCTTCCCAAATTCACCCCCTTTTTCTCTTTGAAGCAGCCCCTCTGACGGTTGTTACATCCGGTGGCAGCAAATTCCACAGCCAACTTACGGTTGGCAACTGCAAATGGTTCCTTCTCTATTTACTCTGAAATCGATGAGCGTTGGCAAAGGGAAAAGGTTGTAACAAAAACTGCCAATGTTTGAAAGCTAGAAATAAGTCTATCTCGTGGGGAGGGAGGGAAAGTTGCCGGAGAGAGCGGGGAGAAAAAGCGACGCTCTGCAGAATTTTCTTTCTTTTTTTTAAATGGAGAGAAATGTTTGGCAAGGCAAAACACAATATGGTAATTTTGCTAAAAATACAGGGAGGTTGGTAGGGAAATGGAACAGTGCGTTACTGCAAGGCAGCTGTCAGGGAGTGAAAAGCATAGAAAACTCAGGCTATCTTCTCAAAACAGATTCCTACATGATTGTTTGGGAGGACAGCAATCAAGTAATCAGCTATGTATTAGTAGTAATTACACAGCAGAAGCTAGAAACCCGGGACTGATTGTTACTTGTGGCTTCTCTGTTCACTGAATGCTGTATGCTGCATCTGCAAAACAAATATTTTTGCTTTATTTGTAGCTGTACTTTCATTGGGGCAGCTTTACAGGTAGTCCTCACTTAACAACCATTCCTTTAGTGATGGTTCGGACTTACGACGGGGCTGGAAAAAACGACTTGCGACCAGTCTTCACACTTACGACTGTCACAGCCTTCCCCACGGTCACGTGATCACAATTCGGGTGCTTGGCAACCAGTTCGCATTTATGACTGTTGCAGCATCCCATGGTCACGTGATCACCATTTTTGACCTTCCTGGCCGGCTTCTGGCAAGCAAAATCAATGGGGAACCGCGCGACTCGCTTAACAACCACATGGTTCGCTTAATGCCCACAGTGATTAGCTTAACAACCACTGCAAAAAAGGTTGTAAAGTTGGATCAGATTCGCTTTGTTTAGCAACCGAAATTCCAGTCCCAATTGCAGTCATTAAGTGAGGACTACCTGTATACCTATCCACTCCCTTCACAGCAAGAGTAGCCATGTAGATAGAGATTGATATATATCCAGCTGTCTTTATATTCACCGTTTAGATCAGTGTTTCTCAACCTTGGCAACTTTAAGTTGGGTGGACTTCAACTCCCAGAAGGCTGGCTGGGGATTCCGGGAGTTGAAGTCCACCCATCTTCCAGTTGAAACACTGGTTTAGATTGTCTGTAGCTTGAATCATGTCAACTGGATTTCTATTTTCTCAGTGGAAACGTTTCGCTCCTTATCCAAGGAGCTTCTTCAGTCTGAGCAAAGTTGGTAAGGGAATCCTAAATATGTTTCTAGGTAGCTGTGTGACCTTACACCTGGGGCTAGGTCATGGTTATATTGAGATGTTATTTTAAGAAAGATTGTGCCTTTCTCCCATCTTCCTCCCGGCTTTGTCTTCTGTGCCTAGGAAGATTAAGACCATTTCACAAGCTCAACAGCAGCATGGTGATCTTAACAATCCTCCTTTAGATGATAAAAGGACTTAAAATAACATCTCAAAATAACCATGACCTAGCCCCAGATGTAAGGTCACACAGCTACCTAGAAACATATTTAGGATTCCCTTACCAACTTTGCTCAGACTGAAGAAGCTCCTTGGATAAGGAGCGAAACGTTTCCACTGAGAAAATAGAAATCCAGTTGACATGATTCAAGCTACAGACTGTTCCACCTGATTGACTGAGAACCTTCATCGACATACTGGTTTAGATTGTATTGCTATTCTGATTTTACTGGGTGGATAAGAAAAATACACCTCCCCCCCCCAATTTGCACAGGACTACCCAGGCTGCCATCTGAATGAAAATGCAGATTTCAGATTCTTTTCAAAGCAGCCATTTAATTGAATCTGGGTGCGCTTCCATGGATGAACAAGGTGAAGAAAACACATTAAACGTCTTTCAGATAGATACAAAATCAATGGCTTCTGGTGCCAGGTTTCAGCTCCACTTCAGGAATGAGACTGCGACACAAACCTGGTGCCAATATACAGATCCCCAAATGTCAACTCTGCTCCTTTCCGCAAAGATTGCTCACCTCGGTGCTAAGAGGGGAAAGGATCCACAGGAGATAGTCAAAAATGTCAAGATGGCCATCCATTGAGTTTCTGGATTTTTATCTGTTTGGCAACCACTTCTAGAGTACTTGCTTGTGGTAGAAAAAAATGATGTTCTGATTTTGGGTTTTAATGTTTAATTGGTTTATTTTAATAGAAAGAATGTTACTATGGTTTAATCATTGGTAAGAGATTATTTTTGTAAATTTATCTATATCTGTATTGGAGAAAGTCGGAAGTCACTTTTCTGTCTTTGTTTTCTGTCTATTTGCACTTTATAGTTTTTTCTTCTTTTTTCTTTAGTTCTATTTTCATGCTTTTCTGTATTTTCTATTTTGTATTTTATCTATACTCTGAAAATCAATAAAGTTTAAACTATATAAAAAAAAGATGGCCACCACGGCAGTACTGTCAAAGCGCTACCCATTTTTTATGGGCGTTGCAACAGACAAAACTGGGTGGAGCTTCAATCGCCCCACCATCGTGGCCGCCATCTTGACTTTTTTGACCATGCCCCACGGATGCCCCTGCCACAAAGGCAAACGATATCCCAGCCAACTAATGCAGGCTGTGGGTTTTGTGCCAAATTAAAAACAAAGGTAACTTAAACTACTCATATGAAAAGATGCAAACGCTTTCCAATTGCAAATCTTTATTGCCTTGGCACAAGGAAAGGAAAGGAAGGTGTTCTGCCTAGAATTAATCCTGTCGGCCCACCGGGGGAAATCTTAAAGTAGTTTTTAGCTGGATAACTATAGCATGCTCAACAATGAGCATGTTTTGGAAACCCTACCCCTGTCCTAGCTTATGTGTTTGTTTGTTTGTTTAATCCACTAAATTAATGTGGATGCCCAATTCAAATGATCGTGATTCCGGGCAGGGTACAGACAACAAGCAAACCTTACAGTTAAAAACAACAACAGCTAATAGGTAATTGGGAACTTATTGGGTGGATGAGGCCTCAAATCAGTCAAAATACAGTTCATTACAGGTAGTCCTCGCTTAATGACCACTCGTTCAGTGACCATTCAAAGTTACAACAGCGCTGAACGAGTGGGACTTATGGCCGGTCCTCAAAGTTGTGGCCATCGCAGCATCCCCCTGGTCACGTGAACAAAATTTGGGTGCTTGGTGACCGGCTCACAATTACGATGTCGCAGCGTCCCACGGTCACGTGATCACCATTTGCGAGCTTCACTGCCGGCTTCCGACAGGCAAAGTCAGTGGGGAAGCTGGCAGGAAGTCAGAAGTTGTGGTCACATGAGGTCCTCACTTAATGACCCGCGGTGATTTGCTTAATGATGGCAACCGGGACTGCTGGAAATGCGGTCACTAAGCAGCATGGTCATGTGAAGTCACGCTTTACGACTGCATCGCTTAGGGACAGAAATTCTGGTCCCAATTATTGTTGTTAAGCGAGGACTACCTATAGTTTGGGCAAGACATATTTTATTTTTTATTATTATACATATTTTATTTTTTATTATTATTTTATTATTTAAATTTGTATCACCGCCCATCTCCCCCAACTGGAAATATTCTGGAAATGCAGCCATTGCTAACCTGGATTTTAGAGATTATGTGACATATGAACCCAATCCAAATCCTGGCTGAAATCTAAGAATTGTCTCTTGGAATTCTTGGATTGCTGTCTCCCAGAATGCAGACTTCCACGTGCTTGGAGAGAAGCAAAAAGGAGGTCACAAGTCAGTGGATCAGACCATATAACCAGTAATGAGGATTCAAAGTTGTGAATGATGCTCATTTGGAGCATACAGGGAATACCCAGCACCTGCCCTCAACTTCTTAAAGCAGCTGCGTCTTTCCCAGGAAAAGACACAGCTGCTTTCAGGAGTTGTAGACAGCCGCCCGGCGATCTGAAGGGCTGTTTTGTCTCTGGATCTAAAGGGCCGCACAACTTGAAGGATCACTGTGCCTGGGTGGGGAATTCTGGGAGCTGAAGTTCACATATCTTAAAGTTGCCAAGGTTGAGAAACACTGCATTAAACCAAAACTGAGACCCGAAATAAAATATTCCAGCTGTTCAAGTGCAGACAAGCCGTATGCAACGTCTATACGGCAGCAATTGCAGATGAAATGTGAATGAAATCAAAATGAGTTCTTTTCTGGCCCCGCTTGGTTCATTTTGGCGTTTCTCATGGTTTGGAAAAAGTTGCACATCCCTGGCATGCAAAGCTAATTGTGGTTTATTGCCCAAACGATGGTTAATTAAAGACTGCCTACTGCGTTGCATTGAATGAGCCCACTGTTATTTTACTTAAAAGGGACAAGATGTGAAAGAGGCATTTAGAACATTTCATTTTTCTTCTTTTTTGGGCAATTCTCCCACGACAGCAGCCTCCGTGCCGAAACCTCTCTCCCCACCTTGCCTCTTCCTGTTACAAATTCTCTCCAATTGCGGCCCACCCTTCGAAACCGCAGCCACGCTCTCGCGGCATCTCACAGACCCTCCATTCAAACCTCGTTCCTTTCATTCCTCAAGGTGCACTTTGTGAAACGGCTGTCTAAAAATAGCCCAGAATATATCCTTTGAACAAGACATTTAAGCCTGCATCTGAAAGTCTCCGGCGCTAAGGCCGGGGGGATGACAACCCACACATTGAGGAAGCCTGGAAGAACCACACAAGGAACAGAGACACAAGCTGAAGAAGGGTTTCCGTTTCCATGGACAAACCCAGTGGACATTTAGAATTTGCACAGCCCAGGTAGATGCTTGTGCAAAATAAACTCTAAGGTGGGAGCAGTCAGCCACAAAGGAACCTTTTAGGCAAGACCCTGTGGCTGTCCTCTTACCCCCTCTTCCTTCTCTCTCTCTCTCTCTCTCTTCTGGGCAGGAGGACACACTTCGAAAGAAGCCGAAGAGTTGCAGCTATTGCCAATTTTTATTTCCCAAGAAATGTTCTGGGCCTACGTGCAACCAAAAGCATTTTGGTCTCCCTGCGAATGTCCCGATCCTCAAACACTCTACGCTTCATTCGGGAGAAAGCTACACTCGCAGAGCTCAGGCGATGCTGAATTTCAGCGTCGATGTCGGCTTTTGTAGATGGAAAACGGAATATTGGTGGACAGCAAAAGAGATTCAAAGATACTCTCAAAGCTAATTTAAAAAAATGTAATATCAACATTGAGAACTGGGAAGCCCTAACTCATGAGCGTTTCAATTTGAGGTCAGCCTTTATTAATGGCACTATGGACTTTGAAGAAGCACGAGTACAGGGCGAAAAGGAGAAAAGAGCTAAAAGGAAGGCACGTCAGGCAAACCCTCATCATGACCGTCTCCCACCCGGAAACCTATGCCCTCATTGTGGGAGGTTGTGCGGATCCAGAATTGGCCTTTATAGCCACTTACGGATCCACCGTTAAAATTTTACCTTTGGAAGACAATCTTACTCGGCTACGAGTGATCGCCAATGATGATGGTGCAACCAAAAGACACGCTTGGAAATAGACCATGCTGGAGACGGGTTGCTTTGCTGCATGCTAAGTTCCCGTTCAAACTTGTAAAATCAAAAGTATCTGTACAACAAGGCAAGGAATCTGGTGGGCAGCAAAGAAGGTATCTGCTAAAGCAGAGCTTTCCAAACTGTGTGTTGGGACACGTTAGTGTGTCGGCTGCAGTGTCTGGGTGTGTCGCAGCTGCTGCTGCCTCTGAGCCCTGCCAGGATTCCATGCAGGTCCTAGTGCCTGCCTTGTGCCTGGCTGCCTCCAAACCTGTGTGATTCTGCGCAGGTCCTAGTGCCTGCCTTGTGCCTTGCTGCCTCCAAACCTGCTGTGATTCCGCACAGGTCCTAGTGTGTGCCTTGTGCCTTGCTGCCTCCAAACCTGCCCTGCCAGGATTCCACGCAGGTCCTAGTGCCTGCCTTGTGCCTTGCTGCCTCCAAACCTGCTGAGATTCCGCGCAGGTCCTAGTGCCTGCCTTGTGCCTTGCTGCCTCCAAACCTGCCCTGCCAGGATTCCACGCAGGTCCTAGTGCCTGCCTTGTGCCTTGCTGCCTCCAAACCTGCCCTGCCAGGATTCCACGCAGGTCCTAGTGCCTGCCTTGTGCCTTGCTGCCTCCAAACCTGCCCTGTCAGGATTCCGCGCAGGTCCTAGTGCCTGCCTTGTGCCTTGCTGCCTCCAAACGTGCCCTGCCAGGATTCCGCGCAGGTCCTAGTGCCTGCCTTGTGCCCTGCTGTAAGAGTGTGTCGCGAAATGATGCATGTCTAAAAAGTGTGTCACCAACATGAAAAGTTTGGAAAACTTTGTGCTAAAGGTATAAAGATACCTGCTAGAAGGTATCTGCTATACCTTTCAGAGCAGGGCACCACCAGAGAAGCAAGAACTGTCCACTTCTACAATGCCAGCATGTGGGTAAGGCACTGAATCTTGGGAAATGAGATGGAAGCCTCCTGTTCTCTTTTATTGGTGAATTCATGAAGAAGGAATCTCTTTGAATATTTTGAATCTCTTGATCCTAAGCTTCCTACATCCAGACTGAACGAACGGCTGTTGAAGAAAGAAACCACGAACAGATTCCTCGCCTATGTTTGAAATGTTTATAACTAGAGCAACTCCTGTTTTTCTCAGCCTCCCCACAATCTCTCCTGGGTGTCTCCTGATTTACTCCTATGTCAGCCGTTCAAGGTAATCCAGGCAGGAAACCAAAATCATGAGTACCAATACTACCTTTATTGTAAGGTTAAAGTAACCGAGTCTTACAAGTCTGAAAGCACTTCCTCTGTCTTTATTTTCCAGAGAACTTCTGAGACGCTTTCTCCACCCCCATTTCTTCTGTGGGCTGAAACATCTCTTATCAGACAGTTGTCTCTTCCTCCTGTCTCCCAAGGTTATTCTCACATCCCATTCCATCCTATTTCTTCTTTGGTCAATCCTTTACATCAGTGTTTCTCAACGTCAGCAACTTGAAGCTGCGTGGACTTCAACTCCCAGAATTCCCCGGAATTCTACGCAGCTTAAAGTAGCTGAGGTTGAGAAACACTGCTTTGCATTATCTGGGTCTTTGGGAACAAGAATTGAAATTGCTGGTGCCAACCTTCTGGGATATGCATTCAGAGACACCAATTTATTTGAATAATTAAATTGCAATTCGGGTTCCAGGTCACAATCAAAGTCCTTTAGTTTTCCCTCAGGTCAGCACGGCCACCTCACAATGCTCATCGATCCCCTCTTGAACTACATTTGCAGCCCAATTTTGTGAAGTCTTAAAAGACCCTTCAAATACTTCTTTTTTTTTTAGGGCTTTTACAAAGCCATAACAACTATTCTTATCAGCTGTAGTTGTTGTTGTTGTTCAGTCGTTCAGTCGTGTCCGACTCTTCGTGACCTCATGGACCATAGCACGCCAGGCCTTCCTGTCCTCCACTGTCTCTCGGAGTTTACTCAAATTCATGTTCATTACATCGGTGATGCTATCTAACCATCTCATCCTCTGCCGTCCCCTTCTCCTTTTGCCCTCAGTCTTTCCCAGCATCAGGGTCTTTTCCAGTGAGTCCTCTCTTCTCATTAGGTGGCCAAAGTATTTGAGCTTCAGCTTCAGCATCTGTCCTTCCAATGAGCAGTCAGGGTTGATTTCCTTTAGGATTGACTGGTTTGACCTCCTTGCAGTCCAAGGGACTCTCAAGAGTCTTCTCCAGCACCACAGCTCAAAAGCATCAATTCTTCGGCGCTCAGCCTTCCTTATGGTCCAACTCTCACAGCCATACATTGCTACTGGAAAAACCATAGCTTTAACTATACGGACCTTTGTCGGCAAGGTGATGTCTCTGCTTTTTAATATGCTGTCTAGGTTTGCCATAGCTTTCCTTCCAAGGAGCAAGCGTCTTTTAATTTCATGGCTGCAGTCACCGTCTGCGGTGATCTTGGAGCCCAAGAAAATAAAATCTGTCACTGCTTCCATTTCTTCCCCTTCTATTTGCCAGGAAGTGATGGGACCAGATGCCATGATCTGGGTTTTTTTAATGTTGAGTTTCAAGCCAGCTTTTGCACTCTCCTCTTTCACCCTCATCAAGAGGCTCTTTAGTTCCTCTTCACTTTCTGCCATTAGGGTGGTATCGTCTGCATATCTGAGGTTGTTGATATTTTTCCCGGCAATCTTAACTCCGGCTTGTGATTCATCCAGCCCGGCATTTCTCATGATGTACTCTGCATATAAGTTAAATAAGCAGGGTGATAATATACAGCCTTGTCGTACTCCTTTCCCAATTTTGAACCAGTCGGTTGTTCCATGTCCGGTTCTAACTGTTGCTTCTTGACCCACATACAGGTTTCTCAGGAGACAGGTAAGGTGGTCTGGTACTCCCATCTCTTTAAGAATTTGCCACAGTTTGTTGTGATCCACACAATCAAAGGCTTTAGCGTAGTCAATGAAGCAGAAGTAGATGTTTTTCTGGAACTCTCTTGCTTTTTCCATGATCCAGCGAATGTTGGCAATCTGATCTCTAGTTCCTCTGCCTCTTCGAAACCCAGCTTGCACTTCTGGTAGTTCTCGGTTCACATGCTGCTGAAGCCTAGCTTGTAGGATTTTGAGCATAACCTTGCTGGCATGTGAAATGAGCGCAATTGTACGGTAGTTTGAACATTCTTTGGCATTGCCTTTCTTTGGAATTGGAACATAAACTGACCTTTTCCAATCCTGTGGCCACTGTTGAGTTTTCCAAATTTGTTGGCATATTGAGTGCAGCACTTTAACAGCATCATCTTTTAGGATTTTAAATAGCTCAGCTGGGATACTGTCTTCTCCGCTAGCTTTGTTGTTAGTAATGCTTCCTAAGGCCCACTTGACTTCACTCTCTAGGATGTCCGGCTCAAGGTCAGTGACCACACCATCGTATTTATCAGGGATATTAAGATCTTTCTTGTATAGTTCTTCTGTGTATTCTTGCCACCTCTTCTTAATCTCTTCTGCTTCTGTTAGGTCCCTGCCTTTTTTGTCCTTTATCATGCCCATCTTTGCACAAAACGTTCCCTTGATATCTCCGATTTTCTTGAAGAGATCTCTAGTCTTCCCCATTCTATTGTTTTCCTCGATTTCTTTGCATTGTTCATTTAAGAAGGCCTTCTTATCTCTCCTTGCTATTCTCTGGAATTCTGCATTCAGTTGTTTATATCTTTCCCTTTCTCCCTTGCCTTTTGCTTCCCTTCTTTCCTCAGCTATTTGTAAAGCCTCATCAGTCAGCCACTTTGCTTTCTTGCATTTCTTTTTCTTTGGGATGGTTTTAGTTGCTGCCTCCTGTACAATGTTACGAACCTCCATCCATAGTTCTTCAGGCACTCTGTCTACCAGATCTAATCCTTTAAATCTATTCCTCACTTCCACTGTATATTCATAAGGGATATGATTTAGGTCATACCTGATTGGTCTAGTGGTTTTCTCTACATTCTTCAATTTAAGCCTAAATTTTGCAATAAGAAGCTCATGATCTGAGCCACAGTCAGCTCCAGGTCTTGTTTTTGCTGATTGTATAGAGCTTCTCCATCTTTGGTTGCAAAGTATATAATCAATCTGATTTCGGTATTGACCATCTGGTGATGTCCATGTGTAGAGTCGTCTCTTGTGTTGTTGGAAAAGAGTGTTTGCTATGACCAGCGTGTTCTCTTGACAAAACTCTATTAGCCTTTGCCCTGCTTCATTTTCTACTTGCCTGTTATTCCGGTTATTTTTTGACTTCCTACCTTAGCATTCCAGTCCCCTATGATGAAAAGGACATCTTTTTTTGGTGTTAGTTCTAGAAGGTGTTGTAGGTCTTCATAGAACCGGTCAACTTCAGCTTCTTTGGCATCAGTGGTTGGGGCATAGACTTGGATCACTGTGATGTTGAATGGTTTGCCTTGGATTCGAACTGAAAGCATTCTGTCGTTTTTGAGGTTGTACCCGAGTACTGCCTTTCCCACTCTTTTATTGACTATGAGAGCTACTCCATTTCTTCTAAGGGATTCTTGCCCACAGTAGTATATATAATGGTCTCCTGAATTAAATTCGCCCATTCCTGTCCATTTTAGTTCGCTGATTCCCAATATGTCGATGTTCAATCTTGTCATCTCATGTTTGACCACATCCAGCTTACCTTGATTCATAGTTCTTACATTCCAGGTTCCTATGCAATATTGTTCTTTACAGCATCGGACTTTCCTTCCACTTCCAGACACATCCACAACTGAGCGTCCTTTCGGCTTTGGCCCAGCCGTTTCACACTTTCTGGAGCTACTCGGAATTGCCCTCCGCTCTTCCCCAGTAGCATTTTGGACACCTTCCGACCTGAGGGGCTCATCTTCCGGCGTCATATCTTTTAGCCTTTTGATACTGTCCATGGGTTTTCTTGGCAAGGATACTGGAGTGGTTTGCCATTTCCTCCTCCAGTGGACCACGTTTTGTCAGAACTCTCCATCATGACCTGTTCTTCTTGACCTGACTTCATTGAGTTACGCAAGCCCCTTCGCCACGACAAGGCAGTGATCCATGAAGGGGATCAGCTGTAGTACCTGACACCAATATGAATTACCATAGTGCTAGGATTAGATAAAGACGGTAAAGTGGATAGATTTATAGTATGTTTATACCACATTGCAGTTTTTATTAGTGTCTGTACTGTGCTTAGATAAAAGCACAGAGCAAATAAAAATACTGCTGAAAAATTTATACTGCAGGTATAATTTTACATTGCCCTATAACAAATGTGCGGGGGAACCTTTAACTTTATATACATTAGGGCAGTGTTTCTCAACCTTGGCAACTTTAAGACATGTGGACTTCAACTCCCAGAATTCCCCAGCCAGCCAGATGGGAGTTGAAGTCCATACATCTTAAAGTTGCCGAGATTGAGAAACACTGCTTTACAGACCTGTGAAGGTTGTAAATGTGAGGATTGGTCACAAAATTACTTTTTCATCACTGTTGTAACTGCAAACAGTCTCTAAACAGGGCAGTCACTAAACGAGGACTACCTGTAGTCTTGATTCCTGAGGAGTACTTGCAGTTTTCCTCACCACATTTTTCGGAATTGGTTTGCTCTGGCCTCCTCCTTCCTAGGGCTCAGAGTGAGGGACTGGCCTAAGTTCACCCACATGAGTCAAAAACATTATATGTACTTGTTCGTTCATTCATTCATTCATTCATTCATTCATTCATTCAATTCATTCATTCATTCATTCATTCATTCATTCATTCATTCATTCATTCATTCATCATACTTATATCCCGCCCATCTCCCTCTCAAGGAGGGAGATTTATTTATTGAGGAAAGTGATCCAAAGCTACATATGTGTGTGCATTGACTCATTGGTTTAAATGGGTTCTCTTTTTCTAGTTTTAGGATTTGTGTGGAGGACAGATCACATTTTAGGTCATACTCTATTTATGCAGAAATATCGAAAATTCAAAAGGGCTCACAAAATTTAAGCACCACTGTATGTCAACAGACTTTGTCCTAAGGATAGCTCCTATAACTTGGGTTTGGAAAGTCATCCCACTTTTTGGAGTCCTCGGGGGTGCTTTAAGATTTGGTTAGAATTTACTGATAAAAAGTGGTGTTTTCCAGCCTTTATCTCCCACCCAGAATTCGAGAGCTCGGGTGGATATAACTCCCCTCCCCTACACAAAACAGTTTGCAGACCCAGCACCAATGGACACAATGCTGGAAACGTGTTTTAGTTCTCCAGAACTCTTCATCAGGCATGATGTCACAAGAAGCAGGAGAAAGAGAAGGAGCAGAAACTCCAGACCTCAGCCAAGAAAGCTGGATTCAGCCATATGGTCCTGGAATCCACGAGCACTGACTGAATGCAGTCAACGTTAAGTGTTGTTGCAGTTGAATCACTCCCAATCTTCAGAGACAAAGAACAGCTTGGCAAAGAGTCCCAATCAAGACTATGTCAACAAAATCTAACTTTCCTGACTCCTTCCTTGGATGGACATATAAACTCAGCTACTTTCTGCACACTGGTACAGGTAGTCCTCGCTTAATGACCACAACTGGGACCGGAATTTCAGCTGCTAAGTGATGTGGTTGTTAAGTGAATCCAACCTGATTTTATGACCTTTTTTGCAGCAGGTGTTAAGCAAATCTCTGCAGTCATTAAGCAAACCACATGGTTGTTAAGCAAACCACATGGTAGTTAAGCGAATCACGTAGTTCCCCATTGATTTTGCTCGCCGGAAGCTGGCTAGGAAGGTCAAAAATGATGATCACGTGACCACGGGACGCTGCGACAGTCATAACACAAACCAGTTGCCAAGTGCCTGAATTGCAATCATGTGACTATGGGGATGCTGTGATGGTCGTTAAGTGCAAGGACCGATAGTTGGTTGGTTTTTTCAGCACCATTGTAAGTCCGAACCGTCACTAAACGAATGGCTGTTAAGCAAGGACTACCTGTAGGTCCATCTGCCTCCAACCAGAACAAAGTTGCTACCAGATTTCCAAAATTGCTGAAAGTAGCAAAATACACTTGGATGCAAGAAACTAGGGTCCATTTTAAAAAATAAATAAATAAAAATTGATATTCACAGAGAAATCCCAACAGCTTGCAAATATCAGCTCTGAGCTGTTGGGCAGTACAGCTTGTCTTCTCTCTGAATATATTAGCATTGGAGAGAATGAATTCCTTTCATTCTGAATTATGGGAGAATGTCCATCCAATTTTGTGCCGTTTTGTCAAAGGAAAGCAATAGGAACATCTGCTTTTGAGAACATCCAGATTGTCAAACAAAGCCCTTCTTCACATAGATCGTAATAATTAATTTCCACATTCACCACCACACAACATGACAAACAACACCAAACTTAAAATGACCGTTAAGAAGGGAAGTCTTCCGAGCAGATACAACTTGTACTATCGTAAGACAAACTTATTTATTATCCTAAATGTGACCGGTGCTCCACAAACACTTAAGGAATAATCAGTGTGTTAGCCTTAAGCCACTACAGGACTCTTCAATGATTTGTAGCATCTTCACAGAAGATGACTGTTAGCTGCTAAGACTATTTGAAACGTCAGAAGCCAGGCATCTTTGGGCTCCCAGGGTTTGAGATCATCTAACTAATATCTTTCTTGCAATCTCTTGGTTCTGTTGGAGAAAGACGGAAGCTACGCAGCACTCTGATCTCCCAAAACTGCTTGGGCTGCAAACAGAGCATCAGCCTTCCCAGGCAGACCAGACAGGAAACACAACCAGATGAGCTAATTCTACATTATTGAAAGGCTACGTCAGAGCTTTCCAAACTGTGTGTCGGGACACGTTAGTGCAGGGCTTTCCAAAGTTTTTCCCGCGGCCGGTTGGTGTGTCGCCGCGGGAAAACCCGGAAGTGCGGCAGCGCGCAAAAACCCGGAAGCGCTGCTGCTGCTTTCGGGTTTTGTGCGCTGCAGTTGGTGTGTCGCCGCAGGAAAACCCGGAAGCGCTGATGATGATCAGCGCTTCCGGGTTGTGTGGCGACACACCAGACTGTGTGTGGCGACATACTTTTGTGTCGCGACACACAGTTTGGAAAGCTCTGCGTTAGTGTGTCGGCTGCAGTGTCTGGGTGTGTCCCGGCTGCTGCTGCCTCCGAACCCTGCCAGGATTCCGCACAGGTCCTAGTGCCTGCCTTGTGCCCTGCTGTAAGAGTGTGTCGCGAAATGATGCCCTGCTGTAAGAGTGTGTCGTGAAATGATGCATGTCTAAAAAGTGTGTCACCAACATGAAAAGTTTGGAAAGCTCTGGGCTACGTTAACAGAATCTTGCGAGTCTGAAAGTACAAATCTTCCACTGTCTCTTTCACAGCCTGATAAGTTAGCAAAGTTCCTTTCTGAGTTTCTTGCTCTGCCCGTTATGCAGCTGCGGGCTATGCCCTCTCTTTTCTGATCGTTCCCTAGGCAGCATCCCTTCCCCCGTCTCCCAAGGTCATTCCCACACGCCATTACACAGAGCACCTGTCTGCAACACCTTAAATTAGTGTCATCTTTTCCCAGGATGGCAACAGGTGCTACATCTGGGCGCCCAAGCACCTTCTGGAGACTGAACCCAAAGCACTGCACAACCTTAATACAGAATGTTGGACTGTGACCCAGCAGCTTGTTTAGGGCCTCAGGGTGCTATATTGGTCCTCAGGATACTTTCCAAACAAACCCATCTTCTTCGTGTCAGAAAGCCCTGGCCTGGGAGGCAGCTTGCTTTAGGATTCTCCTTCTGATATGCAAGATGTTACTTGTTCGCTTGGCTTGATTTTGGCCTCTCCTTACACAACTCTCCCTGCCCATCTCTGGATGTCCCTGTTGTAAGCCGAATCAAAACAGCTCCTACTTCCAACTTAATGGGCTGCTCTTTCTGATAGTTGCCTCTATGATTTGGTTCCTCTATGCCTTGGTGGTTTAAGTTCATTGTTCTCTGCCTTTAGCTCTCCTGCCTGTTAAAGGCTGTTCTTGGGTTTTTTTGTTCCTTTTGGGGTATAGTATAGGTAAAGGTAAAAGGTTCCCCCCGCACATTTGTGCAGTCGTGTCCGACTCTAGGGGCCGGTGCTCATCTCCGTTTGTTAGCCGAAGAGCCAGCGTTGTCTGAAGACGCTTCCATGGTCATGTGGCCGCATGACGCGCGTGGAATGCTGTTACCATCCCACCGAAGTGGTACCTATTCATCTACTTGCATTTGCATGCTTTCGAATTGCTAGGTTGGCAAGAGCTGGAGCTAGTGCGGGAGCTCACTCCGCACGCAGGGCTAGGGATTCGAACCTCCGAACTTGCGATGTCTTCCCACTGAGCCACCACACCCCCTGGGGTATAGTATAGGGATCTGTAAAAGGTTCGTTTTCTTTGGCCCCTTGTGGATGGCAGCCCACAGGCCTGATGGTTAAAGGCATGACAATCAGTATCGACATGTTATATCCTGAGCACACCCTGCTCAATGAACATCGTGGATCCTTCCTTCCTTCCTCCCTCCCTCCCTCCCTCCCTCCCTCCCTCCTCCCCTCCCCTCCCCTCCCCTAGATATAAACTATTTACAGAAGCAGCTAGAACCCGGTGAGAAGGTTCCCCATCTCTAGCTTGTCTATTATTCCTTCTGCACCCTCCATTGACTCATTTGCTTTCTCTAACCCAGTGTTTCTCAACCTCAGCAACTTTACGATGTGTGGACTTCAACTCCCAGAATTCCCCAGCCAGCATGAATTCTGGGAGTTGAAGTCCACACATCGTAAAGTTGCTGAGGTTGAGAAACACTGGTTTAGGTACTTAA
Organism: Charina bottae; assembly: GCA_023362775.1. Taxonomy (NCBI): domain Eukaryota; kingdom Metazoa; phylum Chordata; class Lepidosauria; order Squamata; family Charinaidae; genus Charina; species Charina bottae. The sequence goes on from JALMGJ010000015.1 coordinate 3,807,959, forward strand.
AGAGGGGGACGTACCTCAGGGCTGTAGGACACTGCAAGACAAGACATTTTGTGTTAGTTGGACACAACCCAAAAAAGCAAAAGCTGTCTACCCCCCTGGGAAAGAAGGAATCACATAAACAGGACTCTGCCTCAGCTCTCCACACCTCTAGACTCAGCTCCAGTGCTAATCCATTTGGTGACTGCATCACCACCTGCAAGAATTCAGAATTAAGACTTTCAGCACATGTTAGAAAGAGCTGGGCAATTCTTTGGGTCTTACCTCTGTCCATTTGCCATTGATTTCCATAAACAAGACACAAAATGGATCTGATTTAGAGGTCACATCTCTGTCCAAAAGATTTTGGCCACACACGGACAGTTCAACTCTGCAAACGCAATCCTGGGTTCCCACCGGCACAGAAGGGGCGGGGCTGATTGTGTAGGCCATTGGGTCAGGCAGAAGCAGCTCTTGACAATCTGCAGGGGAGAAAGAGGGATGTTAGCAAAAAGGGATGGAAGTAAAGTAAGTAAAAAAGCTCATTTACTCACTTCTTTGTGATATTTGCCACCCCCACCCCCCAAGTATTACCTTATGTGACCTTTAAAAAGGTAAAGGTTCCACCCGCACATTTGTGCAGTTGTGTCCGACTCTAGGGGCCGGTGCTCATCTCCGTTTGTTAGCCAAAGAGCCAGCGTTGTCCAAAGACGCTTCCACGGTCATGTGGCCGGCATGATGCACGTGGAACGCTGTTACCTACTCACTGAAGTGGTACCTGTTCATCTACTTGCATTTGCACGCTTTCGAATTGCTAGGTTGGCAAGAGCTGGGGCGAGTGTGGGAGCTCACTCCATCATGCGGCGCTCGGGTCTCAAACCTCCGAACTTGTGATCTTCTGATCGACAAGCCTGGCGTCTTACCCGCTGAGCCACCACGCCCCTTCAACGTGACCTTTGGACTGTCATAAATTATCTGAAATACCTACACATCTTTTGAAGAACATGGAATTTGGCCTTGCCAAATCTTCAAACTAGAGGAAGATGAACATCTGTCATCCATAGATGGAACTAGATCTTATTTTCTGCTGAGAAGTATGGATGTATTTTCTACCAGTTTATGGTCATATTCATTTCTAGCGCCAAACACAGAGGATAACAATGAGGGAATTTAGGAAGAAGAGTGACCGTCACCCCACCCCCAGCATCTGCCATCCAGGGGAGCTGTCTCATTCTACCTAATGGCAGGTCTGCAAGGAAGGGCCTGCTCCAAATGAGATCGTTGAGCAATCTGGACAGGTTACCAGTCCAAAGCCTGAAGCCAGCCTGTTTCCTGGAGTATACTTTATCTCCAAACTGAAGACATCTGGATGAACCTTCTCAGAACTGCCATGTCCTCCAGCTTAAAATCATAAACAACTTTTTTATATTCAACAGACCAGTCTTGACGCCATGTGGCTGAACCTTAAAACCCAATATACATTTCTTTTTTATTCACAAGCAGACCGAGATCCATAAAAAGGCATGTTCTCACCAAGTGTAGCTGCTGACGGCTACAATCTTCATCCTATTAAACCATTTTTTCCAGCTCTCCACTCCCAGGTCTGCTACATTCATCATTTTGCCCACTGAGCTGTGATAATCCAATAATTCAAAGCCTCCTTGGCGCAGGATAGATTTAAGAGTACTTAAGTGTCAAGATTTATGTTCTCCTCAGCTATATATCCCCAGTATTTTAAATGATTCCAGTCACTAAGAATTAAGGATCTTTCATATATTAGGGTAACCATTATACTACATTGGAAAGATAAAACTAGCTTTGATGTGCAGATTTTTTTTTTTGGATAAAGGATCAATGTTGAAGATTTTTGAGCAATTTGGTCAAATTTTCTAGAGTTGCTTTGTTAGTTGCCTAGCTGTTAAGTTTGCAGCACTAGGAAGACGTGATCTTAAAGGATGGTGTGATGCAATTAACTTTACCTCCATTGTGATGGTATTTTTTTTTAGTGGCTTGCCATAGGAATTAATCACACAATCTTACCCATCTCCAATTGTTTCTGCCTGCCCGGTATGTTAGGAGAGAGCAGCTGTGCTTCCGGTCCCTTCTATGAAAGGCTGTCATCTTGTGGGACTGAGGAAGGGGCCTTATCTGTCATGGCCCCCACCCTCTGGAACAGCATCCCCCCAGAGATATGGATGGCACCCTCTCCCCTTCGGTTCTGGAAAGCCTTAAGACCTGGTTCTGGTCCCATGCCTGGGGATCATGTGTTGGTGGGGCCCCTATCGTGGTTTACTGTTACTGTTAGTGGCTGTAGTCTGGACTGTCCATTTCATTTTATTGGTTGTACTTGTTTTTATTTTATTTATTTATTTATTTATTTAATTTCTATAGCCGCCCATCTCAACAAGCGACTCTGGGCGACTAGGTAGTCCTCAACTTACAACTTACAACTGTCAGGTAGTCCTTACAGGTACTCCTCGACTTACAACTGTTTGTTTAACAACGGTCCGGAGTTACGATGGCCTTGGAATGGATGCTTTATGGCCTGTAAAACTGGTCATAAAATCGGGTCTGCTCACGTGGTGATTCGACTTACGACCACAACGACTTATGATGAAAATACCAGTCCCAATTGTGGTCGTAAGCTGAGGACTACCCATAATGGCTTATTTAGATTTTGTCAGCCGCCCAGAGTCTACTGAAGTGGACAATGTTGGATAAAAATCTGCAAGAGGGAACATCTGAATTTCCACCGCATTTGTGACTTACAAGTTTTCTCTCCCTTCTGAAGATGAGGTTCATTTTGTCTACTCAAGTGGGACCCTGGAGTAATTCAGCCTCCAAACACTTTATGATGGGTTTGCAAAGCCAGGTCAAGCATGCATGGATGTGTTCAGCAACACTCCACGGGCAAGACCCCAACACACAGGAAACTGGGTGTATTTATACTCAAACAACAAGGAAATGCACAATTATCAATGTGGTTGGTTACAAATTAATTATTAAAAGACAAAATTTAAAATAGCCTCGAGTCGCTGTGTTGTACTTGCTAAAGGTACCTGCTAAATGTCAAACCGTAGCTTCAGCTATGAATGAATGAATGAATGAACGAACGAACGAACGAATGAAGCTATGAGAGCCAGTTTGGTTCAGTGGTGAAGGCACCAGGCTAGAAACCGGGAGACCGGGAGTTCTAGTCCCGCCTTGGGCACGAAGCCAGCTGGGTGAGCTTGGGCCAGTCCCTCTCTCTCAGCCCTAGGAAGGAGGCAATGGCAAACCAGGAGACTGAGAGTTCTAGTCCCGCCTTAGGCATGAAAGCTGGCTGGGTGACCTTGGGCCAGTCCCTCTCTCTCAGCCCTAGGAAGGAGCCAATGGCAAACCACTTCCAAAATCTTGCCAAGAAAACCGCAGGGACTTGTCCAGGCAGTCTCAAGTATTGGACACGATTGAACGGATAAAAAAAAAAGCTTCAGCTGCTCTGACCAACTTCCTTCTGAAACCTAACCACAAATACAATACAGAATCTATTCTTATGTACCTACTTGCTTCTAGTGCTTGCTAGATACTTGCTGCTCTGGGTTAAACTCTGACTACGCTCAGGAGCTCCACGCTAAAACATTTCTTAATATTCAAATTGCTTCATTTCTTCCAAAGTGCCCATAACAAATTTAAATTAATCATCATCATCATCTTTATTCAAAAGCACGCCCCATTATATTCAGGAGGTCGTGTTCACCAATAAGTGTATTTATGACTACAGTCTTAAGATCATGGCATCGGAGTTTGAAAGAAATCACAATATAATATTATTAATAACAAGCCAATATTACCAAGTTACCCAGTATACATCATCTTCTAATAAACCACCATCTCTGGGTGCGCTAGTGAGACACATTGAATCCTAAACTGGCTAACTTCATTTTGTGCTGTGTGATACACTTGTGCTGTGTGATACACTCAGTGTAAACCCACATACGTAACTGGAGACAGTAAATTGCAATAAATTCAGTCAAGCGCATCACTTGAGCCTTGAGGCTTTTCTCCTTATTTAAACCATTTTGTGAGATTCATTACTCATATATGCTGGAAGTGGGGGATAGTGATCAGGAAGTGCAAAGCTTAGTTGCAACACGAATTCAGCTAAATATTTTGGTCTGCCAGGGGCTAATCTGGACCTCTGGAATCCACATTTTTTCCATATGGAAGGGCATCCTGCTTTTGTTAACAAGCAAACGCTAACTTGGAAGTTAAAGTTACATAAGGGAAAAAGTGTTGATGTCACCGACCACACACTTAACTCTTATCCACTTCCCCCCAGGGAGATAAACCTAGAAGGCTGTGTTTTCACAGGCTCATTAAAGACTAACATTCCAGACGGGTATGAAGTTACTTCTACCTAGCCTTAAAAAAAAAAAAAATTAAATTACACTTTCCATGCAACTAACCTTAAAATAAGCAGGCTTATTCTATTTATATCACCTTGTTTCTTTTTCCACACCAAAGACAAATTCAAAAACAGCTGCGTTGGCACAAGCTCTTATCTTTCAGAGGGGCAAAAAGGGTGGTTTAGGTTTATGAGCAAATCCGTGTGCATGCGTGTACATGTGTGTATGAACTGCTTCCGCCCCAACCACCTGCCTTCCAGATGTTCTGGCCTGCAATGCCCATCCCCCCCAGCTTGCAGCCATCTTGCAAGTATTAAAACTTGGCAGCTGCATTTTCACAACACGCTAAACTGCCTCAGTTTTAATCTGAGTTTTCTTTATTCTGTTAGTTTAGCATCTTGTACAAATAGATCCACCTCGGCCACTTTATGGTTCTGTGCATTTTACACCACCAGAAAATGGGTTGATTCAATAACCAGGTTAAACTTGTTGGGAGGACCCAACCTCTCAATCCACAGGGTGTACTGAACCACCATGCTTGGTGTAGCTTGAGATGGAAACCTAGTTACTCTTTGTAAATCAAGGGGAGTCTTCTCCTGACCATGAACTACGCTTAGAGGAGACGGAGGGTTGTGAACTGAGTGGAGCCATCATCACATCGTGGGTGGGTGGAGCTAGTGGAGGCTACCTTTGCCTTTTTATTGAGACATTTTAGGGTGCGCACAACAACTTTAATCTCTTTCCCATTTCATCTTGGACAGAAACTGTGCCCTGAGTTTTCAACGCAGGTTTAGAGAGCCACAAGAAGAACTTTGGTCCTTCATCTCAAATGATAGCTTAGGGCAGTGTTTCTGAACCTCAGCAACTTTTAGATGTGTGGACTTCAACTCCCAGAATTCCCCAACCAACATGCTGGCTGGGGCATTCTGGGAGTTGAAGTCCACACCTCTGAAAGTTGCTGAGGTTCAGAAACACTGGCTTACTATGTTGTGTAAACATGGCCAATCCAGTTTGTTCAACCACAATTTAACAAGTCATGCTCCAGGGGTGTCCACAGGGTATTGTCCAAACAAATTAAAATGGCAGCGCAATGGTGCAATCAAACCCCCACCTGTTCTTTATGTGTGACATAGTATGCTGATATGCATATGCAATTCACATAAAAAGTAGGCGGAGCTTCGATGCACTGTTGCAGGCACCATCTTGACTTTTTCAACCATACCTTGTGGACACACCAGCCGTGCTCTTGGAAGGGTGGTCTACATGTACTGCGTCCAGTTCTGGTCACAATAATACAAAAAAGATGCTGAGGCCCTAGAAAGAGCGCAGAGAAGAGCAGCAAAGATGATCAGGGGCCTGGGGGCTAAATCCTATGAAGAACGGCTAAAGGAACCGGGTATGTTTAGCTTAACGAAGAGAAGACGGAGGGGAGACACGAGAGCAGTCTTCCAGTACTTGAAGGGCTGCCACAGGGAAGAGGGCGTCGATTCATTCTCCACAGCACCTGAGGGTAGGACAAGAACGATGGGTGGAAGCTCGTCAGAGGGAGATCCAACCTGGAAGCAAGGAGGAATTTCCTGACAGTGAGAACTCTTAAGCAGTGGAACAGCTGGCCTCCCGGAGTGGTGGGTGCTCCAGCGCTGGAGGTTTTCAAGGAAAGGTTGGAGAACCATTTGTCCGAGATGGTCTGAGGATTCCGGCCTTGGGCAGGGGATGGACTAGAAGACCTCCAAGGTCCCTTCCAGCCCTAGGATTCTATGGTTCTAGAACCCTTTCTGCAGCCCCAAAGAAAGTGGGAGCAAACTATTCTGGCTTGGGGGTCTTTAAGAGGCCAAACAGATGCCATAACCCTTGTAGAGATATAAGATACTTATTTAATTCAGTATGTTAACATATATAGTTGAAGCGTAACTCCCATTGGTGAGAAAGTCTGGCCCTATGTATGAACCAAGTCTTAGTCTGCTGAGCAAATAGCAACATGTAAGAAGCCTTGCCCCCTACCACAAGGTAACACAGGTGGTGATGGGGCAGGGAACAGAATTCCAAGTATTCCAGGAAATTTGGCCTGGTTGGTAGAAGAATGTCTTCCCTGGCCTATCTCACCTGTCAGCCCATACTTCCCTAAGATGAGCTACAACACACCTCAAGAGTCCCTGCCAAATGTGGATTCAACTCCCATCATTTCTACCCCATGAATGCTTCCTCAAATGGAGACTGGAGCTCAGTCTTTTGAAGGCCCCACGTTACACAACCAAACACCCTCAGCGATATTTTCTTCCCTTGACAGGTTCTTGGAAACCATTTCGCTCATCCCTGGAGCCCGAGAAATAAAGATAAAACAGTGGTTTTTCGAGCCCTGAGTCACCCAACGATTATGTGTTCCGCGACACAAACAACTTTTATTCATAAAGCCCCTTCTCCTCACAGGGTGTGGCCCAACCGCAATCTGAATGAACAAGTCAACATTCACAACAGTTCCAAGTGAATTATGTTGATCACAGCAACTCAAGCGAACCCCCACGTTCCAACTTCGCTGGCCACTCCGGCAGATGGCCAAACATTGGTGGCCACTCCATGTGCCCAAACATTGGCTCATGGATCAACTTACTTCTAGTTATTTGAGGAGGGTCATGTCTAGAAAAGTCCAGAAAACAGAGTTTTGGTGGCAGCTTAATCTGTTTGTGTCTTTGCAGCAAAAACGGGAAGAAATTATGCTTATTCCCTAGCCAGAGAGTTGGGGTGAGAAATCCAGAAAGACAAGCAAAGTTTCTTGGGCTGGCTTACCGCTCCCATGGCAAGGAGAATATATGGATTGTGGTTGGACAATCAAGTTACTGCTCCCCAAGGGTGAACTTTGGTCCTGATGAGCTGGCAAAAGATGATCAGGGTTGCCCATGTCCAACAGAGATACCCTACCACCACAAAGGAGTCTGAGAGGTAGATTCCATCTGACATTTTTTTTTTCCTGAGCTATTTTATTTCCTGAACTATTTGGAAAAACGAAAGCAAAATCCATGTCGATCCAATTGAGGTTGGTGCCTTGGCACACAGATTGAAGAAGCCTGAGCTACTCCCTTTTTCTGTCCTTGTCTCACTCCCTCCCAAGTGGTCAGAGGGGTAAAAAGAGAAGAAGAGGAGTGTCCAGAGCAGCCTCATTTTCACAAAGCCACTCCAAGAATGTCTCTCTCTGCCGGCATTAGGCAGAGGGAGTTAATTAGACTGACCATACGTCCCGTTTTGAACGGGACAGTCCCGTTTTTTTAACATTTCCGGACCGTCCCGTTTTAATATAAAAGTCAAATTTGTCCCATTTTTTAAAAATCCTGTCAAGAGCTAGCCTGTCCCTGCCGCCAGGCCAGCTACCGCCATGCCAGACTCTGAACCAGAAGAAGAAGAACCAAGAGCCGGAAGCAGCTGGAGTGGCGCGAAAGAGCCAGAGCAGCTGATTGGAGGGAACCCGGAAGAGGAATAGCCTCCGCCTATCAGCGCATGGCAAAGGAGGTGGGAGAGGCGGGCTGAGCAGATTGGCCCCCGCACGCAGTCGATGCGAAATTCGAAAGATAAAGGGCCAGCACAGCCAGCACATAAGGTTACATAAGTTTAACCCTGTCCCGTTTTTGCCATCCCAATGTCCAGTTTTTGTCTCAAGGAAATACGGTCAGCCTAGAGTTAATTCTAGTAAAACCCTCTTCCAAAACAACCTTTGTAGGTGCTCTGCCCTATACAACCTGGATTAAAGTTAACTCTGTCAACAACTACTTCTTCTTCTTCTTCTTCTTCTTCTTCTTCTTCTTCTTCTTCTTCTTCTTCTTCTTCTTCTTCTTCTTCTTCTTCTTCTTCTTCTTCTTTTCTTCTTCTTCTTCTTCTTCTCCTCTTCTTCTTCTTCTTCTTCTTCTTCTTCTTCTTCTTCTTCTTCTTCTTCTTCTTCTTCTTCTTCTTCTTCTTCTTCTTCTTCTTTTCGTATCCAGATCAAACCTTAAGATGCCAATATGACGCCACCTTCTTAGCTTTTTTTCAAATTCTGCTACCTAACTGGGTTAGTGGGATGCACGAGATGCTAACCCTTTGCCCTTTGCCCCCCTTAATTGTGCATTTATTATCTATCTGATAGTAACTGTTCACACTATCATCTACCAGCAGCTTAAGTCTACTTAAAAAATCAGAGATTGTGGAATATGCCCCAGGCCTTCTGGACGTAACTCCTTTGCAGCTGCTGCTAACATTTCCACCTGCTGTGTGGCTCTCTGCTGTCAAGGCTGACTCAGAGGATGTGCTAAGAAGAAAAGTTGAAATAGCCAACCTGGCAGCCCTTCGAGGTAGTCCAGACAAGAAGCACAACCAGGAATACTAGCGTTGTTTTCTTGCAGACGTTTCATTGCCAGACTAGGCAACATCTTCAGTGCGAAAAGGGAGTGGGACTTGCTCTCTATTTATATCCCGCGGCTTGTCCTGCTTGTGTTGGTGGGGCTGTTGTTCTCCCCTTAGGAGTTCCTTGATTGGGCTGTTTGCTGCTTGGTTGATTGACTAAGTTAATAGTTCTTCCATCCAGCTGTGCAGTTTATTGGAGGTTTGTATCTGACACTGGCAGGCAGGGCATGCTGTTGTAGGCATTCATGCAGAAAGAACAGCTGTTCTTTGGTGGATTTCCCTTGTCTGTCCTTGCCCAGATCGTTCTTTCTCCCCCCGCAATGCTTCTGCTCCCCAATGCTTTTCACAGCCAGAACTCAACAGATGAGGTTCTTGGATAAAGTCTGCCCCCAATCCCTCCATGAGGTTTCTGAGAGATGGGTGGCTATACAAAACGGACGGACGGACGGACGGATGGATGGACGGATGGACGGATGCCACCAGAGCACCTGCCATGAGCCCCATTTCCTCTCCCAGCAAAGGCCAACAAAGGATGGATAACCTCCACAAAGGTGTTAGGGAATTCCTGGAAGCTTGGCACTCAGACAAAGCAGCCATCAACAGACACATAGAGGTAAACAACATTTACATACCATTCATAAGAGACAATAGAAAAACCAGAAGACCAGAACACCTCCTTGCCAGCAATCAACACCCAGATATGCAAAGATTAACACCAGGATTAGCACCAGAGGAACAATGAAACAGCACAATATACCCTAATCAAGGAACTATTAACTCAGTCTATCAACCAAGCAGCAAACAACAGCCCAATCAAGGAACGCCTAAGGGTAGAACAACACCCCCACCAACACAAGCAGGACAAGCCATGGTATATAAACAGAGAGCAAGTCCCACTCCCTTTTCGCACTGAAGATGTTGTGTATTATTTATGGTTTTTATTGATTTTAAACTTTTTATTGTGAACCGCCCAGGGTCCCTCCTTGTGAGGGAGATGGGCGGGATATAAATGTGATTGATTGATTGATTGATTGATTGATTGATAGACAGACAGACAAAATTATATTGATTGCTTAGTTTTGTTTTAATTGTGTACGCCACCCAGAGTCACATGCAAGTGAGACTTAATACATAAATTCAACAAACAAACAAATAAATAAATAAGCAAGCACCGTCAGTTTCACTTAGCAACCACTTCGCTTAACGACTGAGTTGCCGGTCCCAATTGAGGTCGCTAAACAAGGACCAGCTGTACATAATGCCACCAGGTATGAACAAGTCCAGGGCCACTTCATGGCTAAATTACATGCCACCACTATCTATTCCCAGTTTCCTACATGCATATGTACATACATACCTGTCGTACAACAGTGCTATTGAAGCTCCACCCCTTTTTATGTATGACTCACATAAAAATGGGTGGAGCTTCAATCACACTCTCGTGGCTACCATCTTGACCTTTCTGACCACCCCCTGCAGACTCTCCTTTGTTCGGGGTAAGGGACATTATACAAAAGGCAGAAAAAAAGAGATAGAAAGCCGGAGAAATTAAAGGGGTGAGAGAAGAAAAAAGGAAATATAGCTCAATTTCTTTTACACCAGTGTTTTTCAGACTTGACAACTCTAAGATGGGTGGACTTCAACTCCCAGAATTCCCCAGCCATCATGCTGGCTAGGGAATTGTGGGAGTTGAAGTCCACCCATCTTAAAGTTGTCAAGTTTGAAAAACACTGTTTTACACCAACAACATTCACTTGCCTCGCCATACCTTTTTGCCCCTGCAAATCATCCTGGCTTCCACCACATCCATCCACTGCTTCATAGGTTGTCATTTGTTCTTCAACCTTCTCGACTCTTTCTTTTGGGGGATCTCATCAACTCCATTCAGTCACAGCCTTCTTGGTGTTCTGCTTCCTCGTAGCCGTTTCCCTTTTTCATTCCTATCTTTGTTTTGCAATTCAGTCCTTACTCTGTCTATACAACCAAGCCACCCACAACATCCACATTCACTCATTACTCCCTCGGTCTTGACTGCACCACTTCTGGCTTTGTCACAAAGACTTCTTAGGTTTCCCATTCCCACCGGTTTTCACGTACTTTAATTCCATATCACACAGTGGCCAGCACTACACTTTTATACACAGCTATTTTCACTTTTTTAAAAATCAAAATTCTTTCTGTGCAATTACCAAAATGCTACCCACTACTTTCCTGCCAGCTTTTGCAAAATTTCTCCATTTCCCATCTTTAGTCAATATTTGGCCAAGACATATACATTAATCTACTTGCTCTAGTTTTTCACCATGTACTGTATGTATAATCTGCAGTTGTTCACACCATTTTCCCTGTCAAACACAACCACCTTGGTCCTTGATGTATTAATTTTCTCATCCCTATTCCTCTTTGTATTGACAATATAACTTTTGCTGCAACTCTTTCAGGTTCAAACACACCATCAGCTCTATACAAAAGTACAAGGACATTCACATCCCAATCAACACACCTTTAACATCACCAAAATACTCTAATCCAGTGCTTTGCAAATGTTTTCCTTCATTACCTAAAACCACTTATCAGAAAGTCCTTTTTACCCAATGTAGGTAAAACTCTATTTTTTTTCACATTCATATATTTCTCAGTGACCTGCTGAAGAACAAAAATTGGGCTGCACGTTGCCTGCCTGGCATGATGAAACTTCCCCTTTCCAAATTTTGCTCCACCTTTCTTCCTGTACCCTTTCAGTCAGAATTCTTCCAAACCCCTTCCAGGCACTTTGAAAAAGCTAATCCTTGTTTCCAGATTCACTTTTGCTCCTTTATTGCACTCTTCTGACCATCAAGCAGAGATGCTATCTTTACACCTGGCTTAAACAAGTTGCAGCGCCATTCCATAAGCAAACCACGTGCTCCTATAGTTATTCCATCTACACATGCAGCCTTACCGTTTTTCAACATTCTCACAGTAGGCAAGACTTCCACTTCATTTTAATCCCTCCTGGGCACTAACATTTAGCATTTGTTTCAGTTCCTCTCTGTTTAATTATATAAACATGTGTACCAAAAAGTTTAGAAAAAGTATTCCATCAGAGATCATCCGCTAAGAGAATCTGCTATAAGTCTGCCAGGCCATCATCTCTGCAAAGAGTGCAAATGATCTGTTCAATCACAGCAGATACAGGAAAAACGGGGGGGGGGGGGGCGCTGAGGGGTTCATTCTGCTTCCATCCTATGTCCAAATGATGCGGGGAGCAAGCAATAGTAAGGAAGATGACCTTGATGGAGACATGCAAACTCTGTTACCAAAGTGATGCAACGTATCTTAAGTCCACAACAGACAGATAATATTTGGAAGTGCCTCAGGCAGATTCCTCCCTAATTCACAGGAGTATAAGAAGGGGGAGGAAGTACATCACAATCATTCTTGCAAGATTCTGTTGTTATTGTTGTTGTTGTTCAGTCGTTTAGTCGTGTCCGACTCTTTGTGACCTCATGGACCATAGCACGCCAGGCCTTCCTGTCCTCCACTGTCTCCCGGAGTTTACTCAAATTCATGTTCGTTACATCGGTGATGCTATCTAACCATCTCATCCTCTGCCGTCCCCTTCTCCTTTTGCCTTCAGTCTTTCCCAGCATCAGGGTCTTTTCCAGTGAGTCCTCTCTTCGCATTAGGTGGCCAAAGTATTTGAGCTTCAGCTTCAGCATCTGTCCTTCCAATGAGCAGTCAGGGTTGATTTCCTTTAGGATTGACTGGTTTGACCTCCTTGCAGTCCAAGGGACTCTCAAGAGTCTTCTCCAGCACCACAGTTCGAAAGCATCAATTCTTCGGCGCTCAGCCTTCCTTATGGTCCAACTCTCACAGCCATACATTACTACTGGAAAAACCATAGCTTTAACTATACGGACCTTTGTCGGCAAGGTGATGTCTCTGCTTTTTAATATGCTGTCTAGGTTTGCCATAGCTTTCCTCCCAAGGAGCAAGCGTCTTTTAATTTCATGGCTGCAGTCACCGTCTGCGGTGATCTTGGAGCCCAAGAAAATAAAATCTGTCACTGCTTCCATTTCTTCCCCTTCTATTTGCCAGGAAGTGATGGGACCAGATGCCATGATCTGGGTTTTTTTAATGTTGAGCTTCAAGCCAGCTTTTGCACTCTCCTCTTTCACCCTCATCAAGAGGCTCTTTAGTTCCTCTTCACTTTCTGCCATTAGGGTGGTATCGTCTGCATATCTGAGGTTGTTGATATTTCTCCCGGCAATCTTAACTCCGGCTTGTGATTCATCCAGCCCGGCATTTCTCATGATGTACTCTGCATATAAGTTAAATAAGCAGGGTGATAATATACAGCCTTGTCGTACTCCTTTCCCAATTTTGAACCAGTCGGTTGTTCCATGTCCGGTTCTAACTGTTGCTTCTTGACCCGCATACAGGTTTCTCAGGAGACAGGTAAGGTGGTCTGGTACTCCCATCTCTTTAAGAATTTGCCACAGTTTGTTGTGATCCACACAATCAAAGGCTTTAGCGTAGTCAATGAAGCAGAAGTAGATGTTTTTCTGGAACTCTCTTGCTTTTTCCATGATCCAGCGAATGTTGGCAATCTGATCTCTAGTTCCTCTGCCTCTTCGAAACCCAGCTTGCACTTCTGGTAGTTCTCGGTTCACATACTGCTGAAGCCTAGCTTGTAGGATTTTGAGCATAACCTTGCTAGCATGTGAAATGAGCGCAATTGTACGGTAGTTTGAACATTCTTTGGCATTGCCCTTCTTTGGAATTGGAACGTAAACTGACCTTTTCCAATCCTGTGGCCACTGTTGAGTTTTCCAAATTTGTTGGCATATTGAGTGCAGCACTTTAACAGCATCATCTTTTAGGATTTTATTTATAGTTTTTATTTATTTATAGCCAATCTCAATAAAAGGAGTTTTAGCCTTCCTGCAGAGTTGATGTCCTGGTCTGGTCTACCTAGTGGGGCTTACATACAGGTAGTCCTCGCTTAACGACCACAATTGGGACCAGAATTTTGGTTGCCAAGCAAAGTGGCCATTAAGCGAATCTGACCCAATTTTACATCCTTTTTTGCGGTGGTCGTTAAGCGAATCATGCAGTTCCCCATTGATTTTGCTTGCCAGAAGCTGGCCGGGAAGGTTGAAAATGGCGATCATGTGACCATGGGATGCTACGACGGTCATAAATGAGAACCGGTTGCCAAGTGCCCAAATCGTGATCACGTGAGTGCGGGGACCGGTCGCAAGTTGGTTTTCCCATCAATGTCGTAAGTCCAAACTGTCACTAAACAAATGATCATTAAGCGAGGACTACCTGTAAACCTAGTAGGACATTTCTGAACTGATCAGAACATTTTTTTTAAAATGTAGGGCAAGTGTGCTAGTTGCACTTTTTTCTAATTACGATTCGGCCCCACTCAGGATTGGGAGCTCCCTGTCAAAAGCTCAGAAGCCCAAGTTGGCACTGTTAGATTTCTCATATGGAATTGGTAAATTGGGTTTCTCTACAATGCAAAAGTGTTTTGAAGGTGGATTTGCCACATACTGCCACATATATCCCATCAGGCACAACAATCTGCACCAACTACAATACTTGTATTGGAGCCACACACACACACACACCCTTGTGAGGAACAGGGCGACAAATCCAATGTGCCCACTCCACATTTTGCTTCTGGTCTCAATTCCAAGTGCTGGCAATGTTTAAATCAGGTGCAGACAGAAGCAGATCAGGACCCACGTTTGATTTGCCAAAGGATGGCAAGGTTGTGTGACTCCCCGTCTCTGAACCCAAATAATAATAATCCAAAATTAAAAAATTAAAAAGAGGTCCGGCTTTGGGTGAATCAATGCCCGCTTTAGGGTTATTATTTATTTGTTTATGGTCCCACTCCGATAAAACACAGGCACAAAATTTAAAATACAGAAAAACCAAACCTGAAACAACGAATAATGAAAAGAGGGCATCAACCAATTTCTGCAAGCCATAGCTGTTCCTGGACACCGGGCAACTTCTTCTAGTGGTCACCCAAGATACATACAGAAGGAAAACTGATCAGAAAGACAACTATATAAGCCTGAAGGCTTTTGACCAGGACTTTATGTAATTCAGGAGGCAAATTTCCGAGCTGCATCAGGATCCCTGATCTACAGTCGTTCAGAAGCAGCTTCCCATCTGCTGTTCACTTAAGGCTCAAAAGTTACAGTAGGATAATTGGCTTCACTCCCACTGCCAGATTTTTATTTTTTACATCTTGTTCAGCCTTCTGTCAGACTGGCTTTGCTCGCCTGCCATGTATTTGAGCCAACACGTGTCAAGCCGTACAGAAGCCGACTCGGGTCAGCCTGCTTTGTATTCAGCTACTGTGCACCGAAGAGAACTGCCTCCCTCACATTCCTTCGCTGACGGGGGAAAAACTAAGGACACTGATAAGACACCTGGTAAAAGGTAAAGTTTCCCCCCGCACATTTGTGCAGTCGTGTCCGACTCTAGGGGCCGGTGCTCATCTCCGTTTCTTAGCCGAAGAGCCAGCGTTGTCTGAAGACGCTTCCACGGTCATGTGGCCAGCATGACGCGCGCGGAATGCTGTTACCTACCCACTGAAGTGGTACCTATTCATCTACTTGCATTTGCATGCTTTCGAATTGCTAGGTTGGCAAGAGCTGGGGCGAGTATGGGAGCTCACTCCATCATGCGGCGCTCGGGTCTCGAACCTCCGAACTTGTGATCTTCCAATCGACAAGCCTGGCATCTTACCCGCTGAGCCACCACACCCCTAAGACACCTGGACTCTCCTTAAACTTAACAAGTTGGGAGGGGGGAAGATCAAGAGTGGGAAAACGGTTGTTTTGAAACTAACAAGGGATGAAGTCAGAGGGATGTTAATAATTTTGAATGCTTGGCGCCAAAACTGGTATTCAGAGCTTTGCAGCCGTTCCATGTAGCTGTATTCTAATAAATGAATTCTTCTAGCATTCTGATGAACCGTCTGGAGAATTTCTTAAGTTAAGATACGGGCACTGGGACCATCACACCTTCCTCAATCTAAACCCTCTAGCTATGTTGGAATTTAACACCCATACAGTCTAGCCAGCATAATCATTTATGCAAATTAAATGCAACACATTTAAAGGGCACCAGCTCGAGAAAGATGATTTAGCTCCATCATCCTTGAAGGTAGCCTTAGGGTTCTAATGAAAATCAGAGCCACCTGCAAAGCTTTAAATCTGCCCACATCTTAAGCTGCTCCTCATTTAGGGGGCCAGCCTGGCTCTTACAATTCCCCAGTCCAGCTTTGGAGTTGACATGGGTAAGCAAAATGGCATAAACCAGGGGTCCCCAACCTGTGGGCCGCGGCCCGTTAGGAAGTGGGCCGCACAGCAGGTGAGCGGTGGTGGTCCGCGCGATTGGCTCCCCCCTGCAAACCCCGCCCCGTCTGCGCGATTGGCTCCCGCCTGCAAACCCCGCCCCAGTCCGCACGATTGGCTCCTACCTGCAAACCCCACCCCCTGGTCCATAGAAAAATTGTCTTCCACGACCGGTCCCTGGTGCCAAAAAGGTTGGGGACCCCTGGCCATAGACCAAATGAGTCATTGAAGGACATTCAGGATGTTGACATTCAGAAGAACTTAAGAAGAACCATTGTATATCTGTCAGCCCTTCGAGGTAAGCCAGGTCAGGAAACAGACACCACAAGAACTATAGACACTCAACTAAAACTCTACTTTATTGTTCTAGGGCAGTGTTTATTAACCTCAGCAACTTAGAAGATGTGTGGACATCAACTCCCAAAATTCCCCAGCCAGCATGGAATTTTGGGAGTTGAAGTCCATAAATCTTAAAGTTACTGGGGTTGAAAAACATTGTTGTAGGGCAGGGTTTCTCAACCAAGGTTCTGTGGCACCCTCGGGTTCCATGAGAGGTCACTAGGGGTTCCCTGGGAGATCACGATTTATTTAAAAAATGATTTCAAATTCGGGCAATTTCACATGAAAGAGGTTAATTTCATTCTTTATTTTCAGTTTAAGAACGCTGTTCATGCATATATAGAGGCCTACACATAAAATGAATATAATAATTTTGTAACTTCTGGCCTAAATTGGAGCCTGAATGGGCAGGGGTTCCCCAAGGCCTGAAAAATATTTGAAGAGTTCCTCCAGGGTCAAAAAGTTGAGAAAGGCTGTTCTAGGATATACTGTATATAACAGAATCTTGAAAGTCTGACAGAGTTTTTCTCCCCTTCTACCAAGATTACCTTGGCAAGATTCTGGAAGTGGTTTGCCATTGCCTCCTTCATAGGGCTGAGAGAGAGTGACTGGCCCAAAGTCACCCAGCTGGCTTTGTGCCCAAGGTGGGACTAGAACTCACAGCCTCCCGGTTTCTAGCCCGGTGCCTTTAACCACTACACAACTGGCTCTCTCCCCAGTTATACTCAATGGGAGAACTCATTGGCCTTTTTGCTCTTGATCTTCCAGAGGCTTCTAAGAGGCTTCTGTTTTGGAAAGACCTGGAGGAAGAGACTGGCTTTTGGCGTGGGGAGGGCTGTGTCCTCTTTTATTATTGGTGGGGAAGAAGGAAGAGAATGGAAGAGGTGGCCTGTTTTATTCTCCCAGCTTTCTGCTTTTAACTTTTTATTCCATTTTAGATTCCATAAACTCGTCTGCTTTGTACTTCCCTGACCCGAAAAATGAACCCTTTTAGAACAAAAAGATGTGCTAATCGGCCCAACTCTGAGCCACGCTCGCCCAGCCCAGCTCAGTGGAGGGATACTTACAACGTTTAGCCGGGCTCTGTGAAATCTCCCCGGTCAGCTCCTCCTTCAAGAGGCTGCTGGGTTAAAAAGGTCTGCGGAGGGAAGGGGGGGGGGCTTCAGAAGATGTGAGGAGGACCTGCCCTTCTTTCCCAGTGCAGAAGCTTTTCCCATCCCAGCTTGGTGGGCCTGCCAGCTTGCACCTGGTTTTAATAACAGATTTGCAGCTTGTCTGCTCCTCTCTGTATTAGTCACACAAACAGCCTGGCCCCTCCCCTTGTTCTGCCAGGATAAAGATATCAAAGGGGGGCATGCATTATTTCTCTTTCTGAACAGAGCAATCAGCGGGATGCTGGCAGGGGCTCCCGACACAAAGGGTTGTCGGAAAACAGTTGGGCACTGTGGCTAGAAGAAGGGTTGAAGATGTTTTCCACCATCCTAGCTTCAGGCAGGTCTGTATCACGAGCCCAAAGTCAAAACATCCTACAGGTAGTCCTCACTTAACGACACAATTGGGACCAGAAAATTGGTTGTTGAGCGGTGCGGTCGTCAAGTGAGTCACCATGTGACTGGATCTGATTTATGACCATTTTTATGATGGTTGCTAAGCGAATCACCACAGTCATTAAGCAAATCCAGCTTCCCCGATGGATGTTTTTTGCCGGAAACCGTCAAAAAAGGTCACAAATCATGATCACGTGACCGCAGGACGCTGCAACTGGTCGTAAATGGGAGCCGGCTGCCAAGTGCCCGAATTGCGATCACGTGACCACAGGAGTGGTGCGACGGTTTGCAATGGTTGTAAGTGCGAGTACAGGTCGTAAAGCACTTTTCCCGAGGCCGTCGTAACTTCAGATTGTCGTTAAACAAATTGTCGTTAAGCAAGGACTACCTGTACAGATGCTGCCTATTTATTATTTGGGGGAGGGATATCAAGGGGCATCTGCTGGGGCAGAATGACAAATGCAGGGCTGTGTTGTTGCACCAAAAGCCCAACACTTTAGTACAAAGTTTCTCAACCTTGGAAACTTTAAGATGTGTGGACTTCGACTCCCAGAATTGCTGGCTGCGGAATTCTGGGAGTTGAAGTTCACACATCTTAAAGTTGCCAAGGTTGAGAAACACTGCTTTAGTACATGCCTTCTAACATCCCAAAGGATCCGTGATCATGTGACTGTGGTGACACTGGGACGGTCGTTAAGTGTGAGTTCCGGTCATAAGTCATTTTTTCCAGCACTGTCATA
The DNA here is from genome assembly GCA_023362775.1 of Charina bottae. Classification (NCBI taxonomy): domain Eukaryota; kingdom Metazoa; phylum Chordata; class Lepidosauria; order Squamata; family Charinaidae; genus Charina; species Charina bottae. The sequence goes on from JALMGJ010000015.1 coordinate 3,826,681, forward strand.
AGTCTGAACCATCACTAAACGAATGGTTGTTAAGCGAGGACTACCTGTAGGGCTCTACCACCCTTTCCATTTTGACAAAGAAGTTACATGCAGGCTGTGTTTGCACAACACAGTTTACTGATTTAACCACTTGCAGGATTCACACCAAACATGGAATTACAAGCTAAGCAACCAGGCTCAGTTCACACGCCAGGCTAAGCCACAAAAACAAACAGAAGCCTAAGATTGAAACCAAGTTTGGCACCCACTGAGAAATGCAGGGAACAGCGTTTTCCAATGATTGGGTGAAGCGTGCTGTGCAAACAAGGTTCTGTCCAGTATAAGATTCTGCCTTCACTGTCTGTGGCACTAAGTATGTGCTGGACATCAAATATATTCCAATTTTAGAATGCTACAATTCTTATTCTTCCTCAGAGAGGCTGATGGAAGTTGTAGCCAGCACATTCATGAAACTCAATTAGCGACAATCTGTGTCAGGATATTACATTTCAAATGGCCGGATGCAGCTGTCCCCAACCATGCCCTCTTCCAGGAGGTTTCACTTCCACTCCCATCATCCCCAGCTTGGGGAAAGAGTCGTGGCCCAGCACATCTGAAGGGGTGCCAGATCAGGGGAAGGCTCTGCCCTATAGACGCGAATCTTGACAGCAGCAGAATCTTAACCAACAAGATAGAATTAATCGTCCTGAACAGATGCAAGATAAAATTAAATTAAATAAAAATTAAAATGAGCAAGATGATTCTTCTTCTACTGAAATTTATTATGCCATCAGCTCTGGTTAAGAAAAAAAAAGCCTGAAAACTTGCAGAGCTGTCGCTAGCCAGAGCAAACAATGTTGAGTCCAATAATTAGGCATTAATTAGTCTAAGATTTAAGGTTTGACCACCCTTCCCCACCCAGCAGTTTGCAAACGGGTTCAGCCTGCTGATTGGGATGGATCGGCAACAGTCCAAAAAGGAGATGCAGATGATCTCCAGCTCCAAACACCCCTTTTCTCCGGCAGCAGCACAACCCCCACAAACACCCAACCCAACCCACAAACAGCTCCAGGATTTCTCCTTTTGTGGAAAAGGCTGGTCTTGTAGATTTCAACGGGGATTGGACTCCAATCCGGGGAGCCTGGGTTGAAAATAGCTTTGCAGAGTCCAAGCCCAGCACGGAGGAGATGCGGAGGCAGCATCGTGGGTCAAACGAACACCAACTACTCACCGTCAATCTCAATGGATTTTTGCAAGCTGAAGATGGAACACATCCCGGTTTCTGGCAGGGTGGTATCCCTGGCAGCAGACGGAGGATTTAGATTCACGTTAGATACCAAGGAAAAAAAACAACCACCCGGGTCCTGTTTCTCAGCCTGAAACGGAGCAACTCGATTAGTAAGGAGCTTTGCAAAGCAGATCAGCGACTCTGGAGTGAGGTGTGGAGAGGGCAAAAAGGAGAAGCAAGCCTCAGGACAACGTAAAAGATGTAATTAAGGAAAAGTAAACCTTGCTCAGTGGAAACGCTGCGTTGCAGAGCAATAGCAGGTAATCAGCACTTGCGGCCCAGCAACACCGAGTTTTCAACTTTAGTAATAACACACCGCGTGGTTAAGTGCAGATTTGTGTTTTTGTTTTTAGAAATCGTGGTCCAAGCCTGATGAGGAGGGGAAAATAGGAGGAGGAAGGCATATTAGCTATGTTGGCCGCCTTGAGTTATTTATAAAAATAATAAAGGCGGGATAGAAAATAAATAAAATAAATCAATAAATAATGCAACAAGGGTGTTGAGTGGATGAGAGGTTTAAGATGCTACTTTTCTTCTTGTTTCACCAAAACCAAGCAGGAAATACTGCTGATTGTACTGCTGAAACTCAGTACAATCTTGGGGGGCTCAAAGTAGTAAAAAAGGAGTTGTTGGAAGTCTACATCAAGCCTGAAAACTAGATATCCTTGATCTGAAAAAGGTGTTGATCTTGTTTTTAGAGGCATCAAGGGACTGTCACCAACAATCCTCTTCTCCGGAGGACACACAAGTGACTACTATATGAAGCTCCATAGTGCCCAACTGAGCACACATGAGGCTACGTGGCCACTACGCAATGACGCCGCTTGTCACTATAACCACAGTGGACATGCCTCCTCCTCCTCCTCATCATAATGCAAACGTTTTCCATCCTCTAGAACAGGGGTCCCCAACCTGTGGACCGTGGCCTGTTAGGAAGTGGGCCGCGGGGCTTCCGCCTGCAAACCCCGCCCCCTGTTGCGCACGATTACCCCGCCCCCGGTGCATGCAATTGGCTCCTGCCTGCAAAACCCGCCCCCGGTGCGCGCGATTACCCCACCCCCGGTGCGCACGATTGGCTCCCGCCTGTAAACCCCGCCCCCCGGTCCATGGGAAAAAAAATTTTCATGACCAGTCCCTGGTGCCAAAAAGGTTGGGGACCGCTGCTAGAAGAGGGAGGTGACAAGGTGAGGACAATGCATGAAGCCAAACATGGATACGGTGCGAGCAAAAATGGTTTGCAAGGAAGGAAAGGAATGGAGAAACCTAGTCAATGGTGTTGGTGTAAACTAGATTTAGATCTTTTCTGTTCTACCCTGCCTTTGTTTTCTTCTGCTCTGGACCAGTGTTGCTCAACCTTGTCAACTTTAAGACGCGTGGACTTCAACTCCCAGAATTCCCCAGCCAGCCATTCTGGCTGGGGAATTCTGGGAGTTGAAGTCCACGCGTCTTAAAGTTGACAAGGTTGAGCAACACTGCTCTGGACAAGTCTCCTTACCCTGAAAGGGAACAGCATGATGGGTATCCAAAAATCAGAAGGAATCCGGTCCCATCTTTCCCAACTATCAAATTTTATTAACAAAGCATAAGCTTTTGTGAGCTGCATGAAAGCTTATAACTTCTAATAAAATCTGTTAATCGGAAAAGGTGTGACCAGTCTCCTGCTGATTTTTGGCTACCAAAGATTAACAGAGCTCTCTTCCTACAGTGTCCATGGTGGGGATGGATGCATGTAACTCACTGCAGGTCCAGAAACGTGCGAAGGGTCATAGCCAAGCCCCTAAGAAAATGAATTAATCAAAACAGATGATCAGAGCAGAACATGCCATGCAGAACTACTATTTTTAAACCATGGTTTGTTGGCTGGAGGCACCCCACAAATTGCACCGTAAGCTACAGTTGACAGTTCAGACAACCAAGGTATAAGAGGTCATGCTAAGGCTGAAAAAGAAAGTGGGATCTTTAAACCAAACATCAGAAGAAGGGAAATGCCATTACAGGTTTATCAAAAAAAAAACCTCACGCAAACTTTTTAGGACAAAGAGATGTGAAAACTTCCAGAGGTCTGCCTTAAGTGACTAGTAAGGGAGGGCTGGATTCCTAAGTCAACTCTTGAGATTCTCTACCCCAACCTCCCAATTCTCGGCATTAAAACACATTAAAGAATAGCTGTGTGAATCCTGCCTCCTTGATGCTGGCTGGGGAATTCTGGGAGTTGAAGTCCACCTGTCTTAAAGCTGCCAAGTTTGAGAAACACTGATAGAGGATAACTTCATTCTTCATCATTATTTATTTAATTATTACTTATTTAAATTTGTTATGGCCGCCCACTCCAGGAGATGCTGGAGCTACCAAATCCAAACAACAATAAAAACAGTTAAAAACACAAAACAACACAGGCAGCCCGGACTAACACAACCACGACAATAAGAAGATGCCATGAAGGACAGGTAGTCCTTGCTTAACAAACACAATTGAGACCAGAATTTTGGTTGCTAAGGGAATCCGACCCAATTTTACCACCTTTTTGTGGCGGACATTAAGCGAATCACTGAGGCCGTTAAGTGAACCATGTGGTCGTTAAGCAAATTATGCTGTTCTCCATTGATTTTGCTTGCCAGAAGCTGGCCGGAAAGGTCGAGAAGGGCGATCACATGACCACGGGATGCTGCGATGGTCATAAATGCAAAACCGGTTGCCGAGTGCCCAAATCATGATTACGTGACTGCGGGGATGCTGCGTCGGTCGTACGTGTGAGCACTGGTTGTAAGTTAGTTTCTTCAGCACCGTTGTAAGTCTGAAGCATCCCTAAACAAACGGTCATTAAGTGAGGACTACCTGTATAGGCAACAACCCAAACCTTGAATTGCACCCAGAAGCCAAATGGTGGCCAAGGCAGCTTGTGTAGCAGCAGTGACACATAGGCATAATGTTACTGCTCACGCTTTTGCATTTTGGACCTTCTGTAGCTTCCAGGTCATCTTCAAGGGCAGCTCCAGGTAGAGCACATTGCAACAGTCCAGTCGCGAGGTGACCGAGGCGTGAGCGACCATCTGGAGGGCCTCCCCATCAAGGAATGGGCGCAACTGGTGCCCAAGATGAACCTGTGCAAAGGCCCTCCTGGCCACAGCTGCCACCTGCTCATCCAGCTGGAGCTGCGAGTCCGGGAGGACCCCGAAGTTGCGCACCAGTCTCAAAGGGGGAGAGCAACAATGAGAACGACCAAACAGCCACAGCCATCCAGCCTTATTCTTTACCCACTGCACTCGTACCATAGAGTAGAAGGGGTCTGAGAGAGGTCCAGTCCCTGCTCCGAGAACGTAAAGGGCATTCTATCCCAGAATAGCAATTCTGGGACATACGCTGGGCCAAGAAAGGAGGAATGGTCCAAAGTCCGCTACCGTGTTCTTATTTTATTTATTTATTTATTACATTTATATCCCGCCCATCTCCCCCACAAGGAGGGACCATGGGCGGTTCTTGGGTTGAATGTGGTCTTGAACTTCCCCCATCCCAACTCACCTTAACCTTCCCGGCCTCAAGACATAATTTTAAAAAACAGCCCAACAGAAACGTTTCCCATTCCTTTCCATTCCTAAGGCCTGGGATTGCCAGCCACACATTTTCCACCTGCTGCCCTCCACTGTTGGAATTGCAGTGCCCAAAATTCCCAGCCAGCCTCGCAAAGGCCGGGGATTATGGGAGGTGGAGTCCAACCCACCTCCTAGTGGTTGGGTGACCTTTCATTTCTCCAGAAATATCAATTCCCCGAGTTGTTCTTTTAATCCTTTGTGGTGGAGACAGACCACTCGGAAGGCGAGGCAGGGTTTTATTAGCGATGCTCAGAGATGTGCTGATGTTGCTTGTGCCCAGCTGATGACAACGTTTGGCGCTTACACAATAAAGCACGCTTTTAGGAGTCCCGAGTGCTCCATCGGGCATTAATGAATTAATGAATTAAACATATAGGAACACACCTACTTCTCTTCCTTGTGGTGACCAATAAGCATTATAATAAAGAATGCAGTTTCTCTTTCCCAATAAATCCTATTTCAATTTCATAATATAGTGCCTAATATATCTTGGGCCCGGGGAGAAAAACCTCAGTGAACCAGGACTTCAATCTCATCTTCTCTGTCATGTTTCAAAGCCATGTCACTAGCCAAGAATGTAAAATGCCTCTGCAGGAGCCTCAGCTGGTTGCAACGTCCCAGCCTGTGATTAAGCCTGCAGCCTTGAGAGCAAGCTGTTAATCTGGCATTAAGACAGAGCAGAAAGCACAACTGCTAGATTTCCGTAGGCAGGCAGAGATGAGAAAAGGCTTCAGCTGCTAGATTTCTCCTTCCAGGGCAGCACATAAGACCTCTCAGAAAAAGAGGAGGCAAATATGCATTAAATTCAGTCTTTGTAAGGAGGTAAGCATATGAAAAGCTGAAGAGACAGGGTCAGCTGATTCACAGGCACCAACCTGATGAAAAAGGTACGTCTCTAAGTCAGAGCTTTCCACTTTTCATGTTGGTGACACACTTTTTAGACATGCATCATTTCGTGACACACCCTTACAGCAGGGCATCATTTCCCGACACATTCTTACAGCAGGGCACAAGGCAGGCACTAGGACCTGCGCGGAATCCTGGCAGGGCAGGTTTGGAGGCAGCAAGGCACAAGACAGGCACTAGGACCTGCACGGGATCACAGCAGGTTTGGAGGCAGCCAGGCACAAGGCAGGCACTAGGACCTGCACGGAATCCTGGCAGGGCAGGTTTGGAGGCAGCAAGGCACAAGGCAGGCACTAGGACCTGCACGGAATCCTGGCAGGGCAGGTTTGGAGGCAGCAAGGCACAAGGCAGGCACCTGGACCTGCGCGGAATCCTGGCAGGGCTCGGAGGCAGCAGCAGCCGCGACACACCCAGACACTGCAGCCGACACACTAACTTGTCCCGACACACAGTTTGGAAAGCTCTGCTCTAAGTCTTCATACAGGGCCTTTTTTAAAAAAGATGAAAAATTGGGGGAATTGCTGTGGGCCCCCCCGATGTATAACTCAGCATTTGGAATGATTGGATGGACCCATATTTTTCACCCAAGGTAGCAAAACTAATTGCTTAAAATATGACCAGCAAGGGTTATTGCAATATTCCAGAAGTTCCCACCCAAAGATCATATTGGCTTCAAGGAAAAAAAAATTATAGATTGGTGATACAGGATGCAGCATGAAGAAATGGTGTGTGTGTGTGTGGGGGGGGGAATATTAAAGTTGAAAACTTTCAGAGCCCTAAAAAGACTTCTGTCCTTGCACAACATCTGCAGGGATCAGTTAGGACACACCAGCCTGGTTCCAAGGCAAAAGGTGGCATTTCCTTCCTGGAAGAAGAAGCCAACATTGGTGGGAAAACCAAACCAATGTTTGGTTGAGCATCTGAGCTATTCCTGCCCACCTTCTGGGCCCAGAGTCCACGGCCACTCCTGGCATAACCTTTGAATGTGCCCCTCTAAGGCGGGGGGATACAAGTTACTACAGCACCACTGGTCAGCTTCAGAGCTGCATCACATTAAGCCCTGACTTTCAAATAAACCACAATTGCTTGAGTTTCTATAATATCCTAAGTATGGTTTCTAAAGCTAATGGCTGGATCACACGCTAAGCCCAGCCAAACAAGCCACAATATTTCTCTCCTTAAGATCTTTGGACCCAAAAATGAAATCTCCCCCCCCCCTCACCCCCAAAATCTATGCAAAACCGAGATAGCAAACACCAATTTGGCTTTTGAGTGGCATTTGAGAGGTTCTACTCCCTCCAAAAAGGGAGCAAAACCTGGTCAAAAGTTAAACTGATATACAGTAATTATATTTTAAACGCAATTAAAATTAAATTTTGTTGTTGTTGTTCAGTCGTTTAGTCGTGTCCGACTCTTCGTGACCCCATGGACCATAGCACGCCAGGCCTTCCTGTCCTCCACTGTCTCCCGGAGTTTACTCAAATTCATGTTCATTACATCGGTGATGCTATCTAACCATCTCATCCTCTGCCGTCCCCTTCTCCTTTTGCCTTCAGTCTTTCCCAGCATCAGGGTCTTTTCCAGTGAGTCCTCTCTTCGCATTAGGTGGCCAAAGTAAAAATTAAATTAGACTGAATTAAATACAATTAAAATGCTTACTCAGTGCTTGGAACAATTCCTTCCCTTCCTTCCTTAAGTTCAGGAATCCCCAGCCAGAAGGGGAAGTGCCCAAGACGGTGACATCCTATTCTCTGGAGGAAAACAGTTCGGGCATCAGAAGAAGGGCAAGGATGCACTTAGAGTCACCCAGAGTGTCCACCAGCAACAGAAAGGACCTATTTCCTCAATGGGGAGGCCCCGAAGTTTACCGCATTCAGAAGTCACACGTTGTCAAGAAGACCAACAATCAGCCAGCCAAGGTGAGATCGAGCGAGTGCAGAAGAAGTTGCCAACAAAGCCAGCGGCAACCACAATCGCAACTTTGATGGTGTTCACACAGCATGCTTACTCTGCTTACTCACACAGCAGCTGAGACTTGAATGTAGTTGGCTAATTTGTGCCTTGGCAGGTAACACAAAACTATCAAATTCAGGCGCAGAACCGTTTTCCTGACACCGTCTCCAATTTGCATGCTCTCTTTTGACCCTTTCCTTCCCTCTCCTTTTCTAGCGGCCAGTTCCAGTCTGCCGGCCTAACGGTGACAAACATCAGGACTGGGCAAAAGCGGATCGAGCCACGGAAGTCGCGGGGTGCAACAGACCGCCCAGGGCTTCCGTTCCCCCCCCCCCCCGTTCAAGAACAGGAGGAAGGAAAAACGTGCAGCAAAAATACAAATTCCTGACCAGAGCTAATCCGGAATTTGCGTCCCTCTCTCTTCTCCGGTGGTTTCAGCCTGCTTTGCCTGTGGAGCAAATGCCTCTCCCAGCAACACTCCCCCATTTCAGAAGGACCTCAAATCCTCAGCAGCTTCAAGGCATCCTTGGAAGTTGCCGGGCATTTCTATTTATGTTTCAGGAGTCCGAAAGTCTCCCCACCGCTGAGTTCTCCACCCGTCTTTGAGACAGCAGAAAAATATTTGGGCACTTGGCTGTCCCGTAGCTGGTCCTTCTCCTGCCAGCCCTCTGACTTCCCTTCAAGCTCTGGGGGGACCAAACCTAAGATTTGACAGAGCTTCGTTGTTAGCATGAAATCAAGGCGGACTTGAAGGCCATTCCCACACAGACCTCGGCAGGGGTCCCCAACCTGTGGGCCGCGGCCTGTTAGGATGTGGGCCACGGGGCTCCCTCCTGCAAACCCCGCCCCCAGTGCGCACGATTACCCCGCCCCCGGTGTGCGCAATTGGCTCCCACCTGCAAACCCCGCTCCCCGGTGCGCACGATTGGCTCCCGCCTGCAAACCCCGACCCCCGGTCCGTGGAAAAATTTTCTTCCACGACTGGTCCCTGGTGCCAGAAAGGTTGGGGACCGTTGCCGCAAAGGACAAATTTTCCCTGACCACCTTCTTTGTCCTCACGCATTATCCTCCTCTCATCTCAAGGCCATGAGCGAGAGAGACACACTTAAGCCATCTTTTGCTCTATCAGTGTTAATTCTGATCGGCAACACCCATGCCTGAATTCTCTGGCAGGGCTGGCAGAGAATCCGAAGCCAGATTGCTCTGAACAATGGTTTGTTGAACAAGGGGTAGTAGGGCTACTATCTCGTGGCTGCAAACATCTGGATAACCGTGAGAGATAGAAAACCACTTAAGTGTGTGTGTTTTTTTATTTTGTTCCTGTTCTCTTGTGGTTGTCAGGATTTTTACACAGCCTAGATACGGTAAGCCTAAGTTTTAGACCTGATTCATACCCTGCACTCTTGCTTAATCCCTGCTTTTTGATTACACAGAAATTCTAGACTTTGGTCTAGCATAATTGTGTAATCCCAGTTATAATGGTTTGCCTGTGCCATCATGCTAAGCCATGTGTTGGGATGGGTGGACTTTTACAGCCTGTTATTGTCCGACTGGAAACATTAACCAACCTTTAAACATTAATACTTCTAATAATACAAGTTGAGAATCATTACAGAAATGACACTAAAACTTTAGCACAACCATCATCCGCTGTCATCAGAATTTGGTACTGTGTGAATACGGGCTCCCCTGCCTATTTCCTTTGAGACCCAGGAAGAGAAGGCAACGTTGCACTTTCTCAATGGAGCCAAGGCGTTCCACCCTTGCTTAACTGGTTAAAAATAAAACCTGCCTTACATAACGCAGCTTATATTTCAGCTCACACACAGCGCGAGGCCAGTTGACAAAAGCCAACGCTGTAAACCGCAAAGGCAGCAGTTTGAGATCAGGCACCTAAGGATGACCAACCTTTTCCTACCAAACATTTGAATAACCGTTGGCGTGTCCTGATTTATTGCCGGGTGGGTGTCCTGGGGTCCCCATTCTGGAGCGAGGCCCTTTCAGACCCTCAAGGGCTCAGAAGGAAAAGGCAGCCCCTGGCCAACCAACCATCATTTGGGCGATGAGTAAAGAGAACCCAGGTTTACTGAAAGGTTAGCTGAATTCCCACTTGTTAGAGCCAGTAGAATCTAGGGCTGAAGAACAGGAACTGCTCGATGGTGTGTGCAATAACAAAGCTTTCTGTGCCCCGCCCCTCCACGAAAAGCAATTAACTCCGCATGATGTAAGAGAGGCCTGGTAGGATGTGACTAACTTCCACCTAAGCTATTTGCACTCTGCACTTGCCTAGAGGCACGCTTTTCCTCTTTTCTGGACTGCGGGTCCTTCTTTCAGCCTGCCATTTACAGGCTGCGCCGAAAGAACCCGCTGCCCCATGCTTAGCGGGGGCAGCAGTTAACGAGTGGACCCAGCCGGCTGGAATCGCACACCCCCCGGACTCGTCAAGCAGATCTTAGCCCCCCGCGCGGTGCGAAGTCGGTAACTCCAGCCGTTCGCCATTGGCTCGGGGCGAGCAAAGAGAGAGAAACTGAAAGCAAGCCGAGCCTCCGAAGACAGCGACGCGACGACGGGATTCACACATGACTCTTTCCGGACAGGCAGGAGGCGCCTTGAGCGGGAGGCTTGCAAGGCGCCGGGCTCAGCCTTGCCTTTCCCAACGCGCGGGTTACCCCTCGACGAGGAAGGGTTCGGGAGGACAGCGACGATCCGCGCTGGACTCGCGTCGCGTGTGGAAAGGCCTCCGGCAAGCCAGCCGCCTTTCGCCTCCGGCGCGGCCAAGGCAGCTCTGGAGCGAGGAAGCGAACTCCCCGACCCCGGCCCGGCCCGGGAGCAAAGCAGGGTTAGGGTTAGGGCGCCCGGCGCGCCCGGTCCGGGACTCTCCCAGCGCGTCCCCCGCCAAGACTCACCGCTCGGGCGCGCCGGACTGGCGTGCCAACTCCCCCCTCGCCGCCGCTTCAGGGCAGCAGCCCGCCGGGACAGAGCATCGCCGCCGCCGCCGCCGCCGCCGCTCCAGGGCTCCCGCCGCTCCGACCGACCCAGGTTCGGGCGCACTCCGCTGCGCCGCGGCGGGCAAGGCTGCGGGCTCTCCGCTGGTGCGCCAGGCGCGGTGGCCGGAAAGAGGAGGGCGGCGAGGGAGCGAGGGAGGGAGGAAGGGGGCGGCGGAGCTCAGCCGCCTTCGGGGGGCGGAGAGGCGAGAGCGCCGAGCCGGGCCGCTTCCCTCCGTGCCCGCCCGCCCGCCGGGGAGCGGCCGCCTATCTCGGGGCTTCTCGGAAGCGCCGCCCGTCCGCCCGGCGGGGGAAGGGCCAAGCCCCTTCCCGCTCCTCGACGCCTTTCCTCGAAGGAGCCCGGCCGGCTCCGCGGGAGTGGCGCCGCTGCCCGTCTGCCTCCGCGGGGACGGGGCTCTCGCAACCCGCCGGGCCGGCTCCCGAAGACTTGCGGCTTCGCGGGTCGTGGGGAACCGGCTGTGGTCTCAGCAGGAGAGGGGAAGCAGGTCACGGGCAGCTCTGCGCGAACGCGGTGCGCGCTGTGCTTTGTCAACCTGGGTTAGGGTTGTGTGGACGAGCGGGCTTGCGCGCTTCCCGCCGAGTTAGCTCAGAGCGCATCCCCACGCTCCTCTACCCCCAACCGGGCAGAGGCAGCTTGAAGTCGTAGCGAGCTGTTCTAGTTTCAAACTGGTATTTCCCTCCTCCTGCGAACAGAGTTTTTGCCACCCACCCGATCCTGGGACGCTTCCTCCATCGGGCGGCGGTCCGTGATAAGTCGGGGGCTGAAAGCTGCCCACCTCCCGGTCACTTCGGGCTGCTGTGAGTCCAGGGGCTCCCTATACACCCGCCTTTAAATCTGCATTCAACAAAAAGCAGGACTAACACTCCGTGTGAACCGGGAAACAGCCAGGCTCTGCTAGCTGTGCGTGGCTGGTTCTGCGTGAATGAGTTTCGGGCCTTCTGCTGTTTTTGCCCACAAGGGGTTTCATGTGGCTTTTTATGGTTTTTATTCCTGGGGGATAGGGGCGTGGTGGCTCAGCGGGTAAGACGCCAGGCTTGTCGATCCGGAAGGTCGCAAGTTTGGAGGTTCAAATCCCTAGCCTCGCATGAGGGAGTGAGCTCCAGCACTTGCCCCAGCTCTTGCCAACCTAGCAATTCGAAACCATGCAAAAGCAAGTAGATGAATAGGTACCACTTCGGTGGGTAGGTAACAGCGTTCCGCGCGTGTCATGCGACCACATGACCGTGGAAGCGTCTTCGGACAACGCTGGCTCTTCGGCTAACAAACGGAGATGGGCATCGGTCCCTAGAGTTGGACACGACTGCACAAATGTGCGGTCCTTTACCTATTACTGGGGGGGGGGGGGGGAGCGCATTTTGCTGCTTCTGGCACTTCCAGTCCCTGCCACTGTTTCACTGCAGCCCTTATTGATTCCAGATCTATGTGCTCCATCACTTTCCAGCTTAATTTTTTATTCTCTTGGAAGTGGAATCTCAGTTACTCGGAAGTTGCCCTCCTGTCTCTGGTTCTTGGTAGATCTTTGCAACTGTCCAGCCACACAGGTAGCCCCAGATTTGTATTAGTTGCAAGGGAGGGAGACTTGACTTGTCTGGCTAGTGGCCGCCCTTAGCCAATCTTGCCTGTCTTAAACAAAGAAAGATTCCCAGGACTTTAATCTAAACCTGAAACTTAAAAAACAGAAAAACAGTTCTGTTTGCTAAGGGACCAGGATAGAAAGAATATTGACTTTTGAAATTAGATGTTGGAGAAAATTCCTGAGAATATCATGGATAGCCAGGAAAACCAACCAACGGATCAGGGTTTCTCAACCAGGGTTCCCTGGGAGATCACAATTTATTTTAAAAATGATTTCAAATTCGGGCAACTTCACATGAAAGAGGTAAATTTCATTCTTTATTTTTAGTTGAAGAACACTGTTCATGCATCTAGACAGGCCTACCCATGAAACAAATAGAATAATTTTGTAACTTCTGGCTCATATTTGAGCCTGAATTGTGCAGGGGTTCCCTGAGGCCTGAAAAAACATTTTAAGGGTTCCTCAGGGTCAAAAGGAAGGCTGCAACGGATCATCAAACAAATCAACCCAGAGTTCTCACTCGAGGTGCAAATGACCAGGCTCAAATTATCCTACTTCGGACACTTATGCAAAGACCCAGGTCTCTGGCAAAGGCTCTGATGCTGGGAAAGGTGGAAGGAAGGAGAAGAGGAGGACGACCAGCAACAAGGTAGATCGACTCAGTTACAGAGGTGTTGAGGGCACCATTGGGAGACCTGAAAGAACAAGTTAGGGATAGATTATCATGGAGAAAATCTATCTGTGTGGTCGCTAGGAGTCAAAAACAACTCGATGGCACGTAAGCAAGCAAGCAAGGGATGGGACGGACTGGAGCGGCCCAGGGTCTCCAGCTTGGTCTGGGTCTCAGACATTGGTGCCCATGGGATGGGGTGGGGGGATGTTATGGAGATCGCGGGCGGAGGAGGAGGGGGCGCCTTCCAGGGTGAGAAGCGCTTTCATAGCACGGAAGACCTTGGGCGCCCGTCCAAGAAGGTCAGGCCGGACCCGCCTTAGAGTGCCTGGGGTTTTTCCCCAGAGAACAGCTTAGTGTGGCTTAGTTTGACAAGATTCTGCATAAGGTAGAACAATAAAGATCTAGAGCTCAAATTATCCTACTTCGGACACTTTATGAGAAGACCCAGCTGTCTGGAAAAGGCTCTCATGCTGGGAAAGGTGGAAGGCAAGAGAAGAGGAGGAGGACCAGCAGCAAGGGGGAGGGACTCAGTTACACGTCACTGGGGGCACCCTTGGAAGACTTGAAAGACCAGGTTAGGGACAGATTGTCATATCTACGAGGTCGCTAATGGTCAACACCAAGTTGATGTCATCTAATCAATCCATCCAAGCCAGTTCTGTGGTTCAGCCAAGACAAGAGCAGGGACGATGAACTCGCCAATAGCTGAGCCTCAGTTGAAGGACAATTTACATCTCACTGGATCTTCTGCTTGGGCTCATTTTTGAGATGAGAAAGTTTATTACCCCCATAGACCAGCATCGTAAAAGAATAAACTGTCCAAAATTTGCAGATACAATATCGAGCATAAGGAAATAACAGCTACAGAAACACACAAGTTAATGGTAGCAAGGTTAGATTTTTCACTGGAGGAGTAAATGCAGTTTTGAGACAGAAAAGATTCCCTGAGTGATGCGTTGGTTTGGACAACCTGGATCCACACACAGGTTTGTTTGTTGAAGCTTAGTCTACCAAACATATGTTATCCTACTCCAGATGGCAAAGTTAAGCAGGCAGCGAACTATTCCATGTGGGAATAGTGACCCGGAAAATTTATGGATATTGCCATATGGGGAAGTGTCAAGTGTTAATCACACACACATCCCGCAACGTCCATTAACGCGGGAAAAGTTGCTGTTCCCTTTCAGTTCTCTGAGCTTGGCATTCGATTGAGGTAAAAACAGACGCTTGGAAGTTAGAAGAAAAATATCAACTAGTGAAGTTGGAGTCTCTTTGAAGGATTTGAAACATTTCTTCCCAAATTTCTTGCCCCCTGGGCTTAGGTGCCATTTATGAGATCACAGAGTCCCTTTCTATCCCTCGATGGTTTAGATTTCCTCTCCCTTTCGTTTCCCAGCTTGCACAAGTGTGTTGTGTGAACAATGCCATTTAATGCAATATGACCGGCTAGAAACTGGAGATGCTGCTTCACCCCCAATTTCTGTGGCTCAGATGGGACACCCCCATGGCATGCTCAGAGGTCGGGATTCACATGCCATAGTGAGACTTGGTTTAATTTCCTAAAACATTCATTCCTAATTAACTTTTTAATAAGCATGGTTGACTTTGCACAACTCAGTAAGCCACGAGCAATCCGTATTATGGCTTAGTGCAAGGTGTGAATCGCGGCTTTCTGTAGACATGATTTACCGGGATATTCCTGAAAACACTTTGCTCAGTTGTTCCCATGCATCCGAACTGATTGGGCATGAAGGCCCCTCTGTATGCTCAGAGACCGTCCAACCCACTAGGTAGACCAGACCAGGAACCAACTCACAGGAAGACTAAAACTGCTTTTATTGAGACTGGCTATAATAACAGAAGGGCGTGGTGGCTCAGCGGGTATGATGCCAGGCTTGTCGATCGGAAGATCACAAGTTCGGAGGTTCGAATCCCTAGCCCCGTGTGACGAAGTGAGCTCCCACACTAGCTCCAGCTCTTGCCAACCTAGCAATTCGAAAGCATGCAAATGCAAATAGATGAATAGGTACCACTTCGGTGGGATGGTAACAGCGTTCCGCGCGTGTCATGCGGCCACATGACCGTGGAAGCGTCTTCGGACAGCGCTGGCTCTTCGGCTAACAAACGGAGATGGGCATCGGTCCCTAGAGTTGGACACGACTGCACAAATGTGCGGTCCTTTACCTATTACTGGGGGGGGGGGGAGCGCATTTTGCTGCTTCTGGCACTTCCAGTCCCTGCCACTGTTTCACTGCAGCCCTTATTGATTCCAGATCTATGTGCTCCATCACTTTCCAGCTTAATTTTTTATTCTCTTGGAAGTGGAATCTCAGTTACTCGGAAGTTGCCCTCCTGTCTCTGGTTCTTGGTAGATCTTTGCAACTGTCCAGCCACACAGGTAGCTCCAGATTTGTATTAGTTGCAAGGGAGGGAGACTTGACTTGTCTGGCTAGTGGCCGCCCTTAGCCAATCTTGCCTGTCTTAAACAAAGAAAGATTCCCAGGACTTTAATCTAAACCTGAAACTTAAAAAACAGAAAAACAGTTCTGTTTGCTAAGGGACCAGGATAGAAAGAATATTGACTTTTGAAATTAGATGTTGGAGAAAATTCCTGAGAATATCATGGATAGCCAGGAAAACCAACCAACGGATCAGGGTTTCTCAACCAGGGTTCCCTGGGAGATCACAATTTATTTTAAAAATGATTTCAAATTCGGGCAACTTCACATGAAAGAGGTAAATTTCATTCTTTATTTTTAGTTGAAGAACACTGTTCATGCATCTAGACAGGCCTACCCATGAAACAAATAGAATAATTTTGTAACTTCTGGCTCATATTTGAGCCTGAATTGTGCAGGGGTTCCCTGAGGCCTGAAAAAACATTTTAAGGGTTCCTCAGGGTCAAAAGGAAGGCTGCAACGGATCATCAAACAAATCAACCCAGAGTTCTCACTCGAGGTGCAAATGACCAGGCTCAAATTATCCTACTTCGGACACTTATGCAAAGACCCAGGTCTCTGGCAAAGGCTCTGATGCTGGGAAAGGTGGAAGGAAGGAGAAGAGGAGGACGACCAGCAACAAGGTAGATCGACTCAGTTACAGAGGTGTTGAGGGCACCATTGGGAGACCTGAAAGAACAAGTTAGGGATAGATTATCATGGAGAAAATCTATCTGTGTGGTCGCTAGGAGTCAAAAACAACTCGATGGCACGTAAGCAAGCAAGCAAGGGATGGGACGGACTGGAGCGGCCCAGGGTCTCCAGCTTGGTCTGGGTCTCAGACATTGGTGCCCATGGGATGGGGTGGGGGGATGTTATGGAGATCGCGGGCAGAGGAGGAGGGGGCGCCTTCCAGGGTGAGAAGCGCTTTCATAGCACGGAAGACCTTGGGCGCCCGTCCAAGAAGGTCAGGCCGGACCCGCCTTAGAGTGCCTGGGGTTTTTCCCCAGAGAACAGCTTAGTGTGGCTTAGTTTGACAAGATTCTGCATAAGGTAGAACAATAAAGATCTAGAGCTCAAATTATCCTACTTCGGACACTTTATGAGAAGACCCAGCTGTCTGGAAAAGGCTCTCATGCTGGGAAAGGTGGAAGGCAAGAGAAGAGGAGGAGGACCAGCAGCAAGGGGGAGGGACTCAGTTACACGTCACTGGGGGCACCCTTGGAAGACTTGAAAGACCAGGTTAGGGACAGATTGTCATATCTACGAGGTCGCTAATGGTCAACACCAAGTTGATGTCATCTAATCAATCCATCCAAGCCAGTTCTGTGGTTCAGCCAAGACAAGAGCAGGGACGATGAACTCGCCAATAGCTGAGCCTCAGTTGAAGGACAATTTACATCTCACTGGATCTTCTGCTTGGGCTCATTTTTGAGATGAGAAAGTTTATTACCCCCATAGACCAGCATCGTAAAAGAATAAACTGTCCAAAATTTGCAGATACAATATCGAGCATAAGGAAATAACAGCTACAGAAACACACAAGTTAATGGTAGCAAGGTTAGATTTTTCACTGGAGGAGTAAATGCAGTTTTGAGACAGAAAAGATTCCCTGAGTGATGCGTTGGTTTGGACAACCTGGATCCACACACAGGTTTGTTTGTTGAAGCTTAGTCTACCAAACATATGTTATCCTACTCCAGATGGCAAAGTTAAGCAGGCAGCGAACTATTCCATGTGGGAATAGTGACCCGGAAAATTTATGGATATTGCCATATGGGGAAGTGTCAAGTGTTAATCACACACACATCCCGCAACGTCCATTAACGCGGGAAAAGTTGCTGTTCCCTTTCAGTTCTCTGAGCTTGGCATTCGATTGAGGTAAAAACAGACGCTTGGAAGTTAGAAGAAAAATATCAACTAGTGAAGTTGGAGTCTCTTTGAAGGATTTGAAACATTTCTTCCCAAATTTCTTGCCCCCTGGGCTTAGGTGCCATTTATGAGATCACAGAGTCCCTTTCTATCCCTCGATGGTTTAGATTTCCTCTCCCTTTCGTTTCCCAGCTTGCACAAGTGTGTTGTGTGAACAATGCCATTTAATGCAATATGACCGGCTAGAAACTGGAGATGCTGCTTCACCCCCAATTTCTGTGGCTCAGATGGGACACCCCCATGGCATGCTCAGAGGTCGGGATTCACATGCCATAGTGAGACTTGGTTTAATTTCCTAAAACATTCATTCCTAATTAACTTTTTAATAAGCATGGTTGACTTTGCACAACTCAGTAAGCCACGAGCAATCCGTATTATGGCTTAGTGCAAGGTGTGAATCGCGGCTTTCTGTAGACATGATTTACCGGGATATTCCTGAAAACACTTTGCTCAGTTGTTCCCATGCATCCGAACTGATTGGGCATGAAGGCCCCTCTGTATGCTCAGAGACCGTCCAACCCACTAGGTAGACCAGACCAGGAACCAACTCACAGGAAGACTAAAACTGCTTTTATTGAGACTGGCTATAATAACAGAAGGGCGTGGTGGCTCAGCGGGTATGATGCCAGGCTTGTCGATCGGAAGATCACAAGTTCGGAGGTTCGAATCCCTAGCCCCGTGTGACGAAGTGAGCTCCCACACTAGCTCCAGCTCTTGCCAACCTAGCAATTCGAAAGCATGCAAATGCAAATAGATGAATAGGTACCACTTCGGTGGGATGGTAACAGCGTTCCGCGCGTGTCATGCGGCCACATGACCGTGGAAGCGTCTTCGGACAGCGCTGGCTCTTCGGCTAACAAACGGAGATGAGCACCGCCCCCTAGAGTCGGACACGACTGCACAAATGTGCGGGGGGAACCTTTACCTTTATAATAACAGAATCAAACAGAGTGTGATTGTGTTGTACCTCTTCCTCCTCATCATCATTCAGTGAATTAGGGAGGTGTCTGTCTGAACCACTTCTAATAGAAGAGAATCTCTGTAGCTCAGGGTTGAACTGTGGAGTCCTTGGTGCTCTCTGAGCTTGGTGGTTGGCTTGCAGACATTTCATGACCCAACTAGGTAACATCATCAGGGCACTTCTGAATGTTATCTGGACATCCTGGACTTAAAAAATCCTTGAGCCCTTTGGCCTAGGAAACAGTTCCTGCATATCTCCATCAAAGTCAACTTCCTTAGTCTCTACACCAGTGTTTCTCAACCTTAGCCATTTTAAGATGTGTGGACTTCAACTCCCATACATCTTAAAGTTTCTGAGATTGAGAAACACTGCTTCACAGACCTGCAAAGTTCGTAAATCCGAGGACTGGTCGCAAAGGTACTTTTTCAGTGACTGCAAACAGTCACTAAACGAGGCAGTCACTAAACGAGGACGACCTGTAATCTTGATTCCTGACGAGTACTTGCAGTTTTCTTCACCACATTTTTTGGAATTGGTTTGCCCTGGCCTCCTCCTTCCTAGGACTGAGAGTGAGAGACTGGCCCAAGGTCACCCAAATGATGTATTGTCGAAGGCTTTCACGGCCGGAGTTCAATGGCTGTTGTGGGTCTTCCGGGCTGTGTGGCCGTGTTCTGGAAGTTGTGGTTCCTTAGGAACCACAACTTCCAGAACACGGCCACACAGCCCGGAAGACCCACAACAGCCATCACCCAAATGAGTCAAAAACATCATACTTGTTCAACTCTATATTCCTTTACGGCAGTGTTTCGCAACCTTGATGACTTTAAGATGTGTGGACTTCAACTCCCAGAATTCCCCAGCCAGCATGGCTGGCTGGGGAATTCTGGGAGTTGAAGTCCACCCATCTTAACATGGCTAAGGTTGAGAAACACTGCTCTAGACTGCTGAACCCAGCTGGTCCGCACTCGGATCTAATCCTTGGACTGCAGGCGGCATCTCCAGCTAGTTTAGGGGGCTCAGGAGCTCAAGGACCACTTTCTTTCTACCTCCCAGTTCTGCCACCTAACTCTGCTTAATCATAGGACCAGCCTCTACCTGCCTCCTTGAACAAAATCTTGGATTCACCAATAAAGGTATCTCTGTCCCTTAATCCTTAGAATTAAGGCCATCTCCAACCTTTACCCCACAGAAAACCACGGTTGCTTAAGGGCACAGCACCATCTAGTGGGGATCTCTGGCACATGCCTTGAAGGCTGACTTGTGTCATCCCCAGGCCCCAGCCCCAGCAGTAGCAAAAGTAAAGTAAATTATGACACACCAGAATAAATAAGTACCTGCACAAATTTACTTCACACACATTGCAGAATCCACTGTTTCCTTCCATGCAGGTTTTCTTTAAAGGATACTGAGTTCATCAGTGCAAAATGAACGTAACTCCTGACATCCCACGTGGGCAAAGGGAGAAGAACAAGGGAACAAGACGCTGGAATCCAGTTTTGCAGACCTTTCCCCACTGCTGAGCGGGCCCCGAATTCCCATTGCCAAGGCCTCTCCTGCCCCAACTGCCTCTGTTCACAGGTCCTGCAGTCCCCTGGTTTCTCTCCAAAGGAAACAGCAACCGAGCCTTCTGCATTTGGCATCTCTTGAGGCCAGCTTTGGAATAAAGCAGAAAAGGCCACTTGAAGAGCAGCACAGCTGAGGAAGGCTTGACCCTGTCCCATTCAAGGATCGGAGAAAGGCCTTCTTTAACGAGGTCCAAGAAACTGCTCCTCCTTACCGTCCTGTGTCTAAAAAACTCCCTCGAAGCAGCAAGCCTGTGTTCATTTTCTCCCTTCTCAAAAGAAGGCAAAATGTAGTCGAGGCTCTTGATTTGCCAGCTGCTGCTCAACGTCCTTCGGGATCCAATTGCGCCACAGCCTGGAAAGACGAAGCGGCACCTTTTGACCCTTTTCGTGCACCTGGAGTGTGGTACTCGCGGCCGCCCACTTACCACTGGGCAAGTCAGAACCCTGCTTTAAAGCTCTGTTTTTATCCATAAATTCAAGAAATAAATGTCCTCGCCCGAACTTGGGTACTTATTTGGAATTCTTCAGGCATTGCAAAATGGCTGCTGCAGGGGACAAACATCCATTTAGGGCCATTTACTAAACAACACCTATTCACCAGGAGGCAAACTCTTAAAGAGGTTCCCCACCACTCCCTTTATCCATCCATGATGCCTCTTATGGCCTTGTCCTTTTTCTTCCTGAACTACAGTACATTTCAAACAAAGCATTCACTTTTCCTTGGTTTAAATGGAGTGTCTTTGAAAACAAACAGGCAATAAGCGGGCTTAGGGAGGAATAAGCAGACCGATTGGTGGAGACTATTTGCAGGCATTAGATATGCACCTAAGTGCCCCTGGTTTAGGACCACCACTGATTTCCAAGCTTTTAGTGTCCCCTTAAAATCTTCAGAGAAACAAACAAAATCTGAAGAGAAAACTAAATTGTTACTGATCTACTTCAGAGCTCTAGCATCATGCTACGTGAGAGCTTTCCAAACTGTGTGTCAGGACACGTTAGTGTGTCGGCTGCAGTCTGGGTCTGTCTTGGCGGCTGCTGCTGCCTCTGAGCCCTGCCAGGATTCCGCACAGGTCCTAGTGCCTGCCTTGTGCCTGGCTGCCTCCAAACCTGTGTGATTCCGCGCAGGTCCTAGTGCCTGCCTTGTGCCTGGCTGCCTCCAAACCTGTGTGATTCCGCGCAGGTCCTAGTGCCTGCCTTGTGCCTGGCTGCCTCCAAACCTGTGTGATTCTGCGCAGGTCCTAGTGCCTGCCTTGTGCCTGGCTGCCTCCAAACCTGTGTGATTCCGCGCAGGTCCTAGTGCCTGCCTTGTGCCTGGCTGCCTCCAAACCTGCTGTGATTCCGCGCAGGTCCTAGTGCCTGCCTTGTGCCTGGCTGCCTCCAAACCTGCTGTGATTCCGCGCAGGTCCTAGTGCCTGCCTTGTGCCTGGCTGCCTCCAAACCTGTGTGATTCCGCGCAGGTCCTAGTGCCTGCCTTGTGCCTGGCTGCCTCCAAACCTGTGTGATTCCGCGCAGGTCCTAGTGCCTGCCTTGTGCCTGGCTGCCTCCAAACCTGTGTGATTCCGCGCAGGTCCTAGTGCCTGCCTTGTGCCTGGCTGCCTCCAAACCTGTGTGATTCCGCGCAGGTCCTAGTGCCTGCCTTGTGCCTGGCTGCCTCCAAACCTGCTGTGATTCCGCGCAGGTCCTAGTGCCTGCCTTGTGCCTGGCTGCCTCCAAACCTGCTGTGATTCCGCGCAGGTCCTAGTGCCTGCCTTGTGCCTGGCTGCCTCCAAACCTGTGTGATTCCGCGCAGGTCCTAGTGCCTGCCTTGTGCCTGGCTGCCTCCAAACCTGTGTGATTCCGCGCAGGTCCTAGTGCCTGCCTTGTGCCTGGCTGCCTCCAAACCTGTGTGATTCCGCGCAGGTCCTAGTGCCTGCCTTGTGCCTGGCTGCCTCCAAACCTGTGTGATTCCGCGCAGGTCCTAGTGCCTGCCTTGTGCCCTGCTGCCTCCAAACCTGCCCTGCCAGGATTCCACGCAGGTCCTAGTGCCTGCCTTGTGCCTTGCTGCCTCCAAACCTGCCCTGCCAGGATTCCACGCAGGTCCTAGTGCCTGCCTTGAGCCTTGCTGCCTCCAAACCTGCCCTGCCAGGATTCCACGCAGGTCGTAGTGCCTGCCTTGTGCCTTGCTGCCTCCAAACCTGTGTGTAAGAGTGTGTCGCGAAATGATGCATGTCTAAAAGTGTGTCACCAACATGAAAAGTTTGGAATGCTCTGCATTAGATGCTACCGGGGTGTCCGCAGGGGGCGGTCAAAAAAGTCAAGATGGTGGCCACGGTGGTGCGATTGAAGATCCTCCTGTTTTTATGCGTGATGCCTATAAAAATAAGGCCAGAGCTCTGATCAACCACTCTGGTCACCATCCTGACTTTTTTGATCACATCTTGCTGACACCCTTGGATGCGGCCCTCCAATCATCACCATTCGGACCACCCTTGTCCAGATGTTCGGGCGGACAATGTTCAGAACTGTCAGCAATGGCTGTGCTGGCTGGGGAATTTGAGGGGTGGAAGTCCACACATCTGGCGGGCATCCAAAGTTAGCCAACTAACTAAATTGGGATCCGCTACTGATTCTTGGCCAGACTTCCACAGGGTTGCACCGCCACGCAAATTACATGGCAGAAGGGTTAAGAAGCTTCCTCCCAGGGTCATCATGGGGCCGAAGGTCTTAAAAGGGTTAGGGTTGATAGTTCAGCCTATTCATCCAGTTTTGTTTAGCGTGCTAAGAGAGACCAGTCTTGGTCACAAGCAACGAATCTGGTTGCTCTTATCACCCCTAGGAAGCTCACCGTATATTCTGGATTCCGTGACATCGAGGAAGCTGCATTGCTAATTTGGAAGCACCACAAGCTGTGATACGGTTGCTGTCCAGACTAGAGAGAGAAGAACAGGGAGGAAATTACCGACAGTGGTATCAACTTCCCCTTCCGAACAAAATCAAAGCAGTTGCAAGGTTTTCAGTGACACACGGGACCCACGGGGTTGGCAACATACCACCCGTGGGCATTACCAGGCCCTTCATCCCCGAACACTTCAGTTACTTTTCAAGTAACACAAATATATTAATCAAGTATGAGAAACCTTAAAAGATTGCAGACTTGTGAAGTTTCAGCAACCTGAGAAGGTCAAAATCTCATGGGGGGGGGGGGTTGGAGATTTTACAGGATTCGGGCTGTTGTGTGACACTGTGTGATACACTTGGGTCCTAAAAAATAATTGCTGGCTCTGAATTAGAAGATAACAGCCCAGTCGGGATGTTTAACTATAATCCAAAGAAGCATCTTTGCTCTGCAGACTCCATACGTGTAAAGCCTCCTTTGACTTAAACTTAACTCCCGGGAAGCACATAGCCACATCTGTGTAGTTTTATTGGCAGCAATATGGAAATGGTTTGCCATTGCCTTCTTCCGGGATTGTCTGTAGCTTGAATCATGTCAACTGGATTTCTATTTTCTCAGTGGAAACGTTTCGCTCCTTATCCAAGGAGCTTCTTCAGTCTGAGCAAAGTTGGTAAGGGAATCCTAAATATGTTTCTAGGTAGCTGTGTGACCTTACCCCTGGGGCTAGGTCATGGTTATATTGAGATGTTATTTTAAGTCCTTTTATCATCTAAAGGAGGATTGTTAAGATCACCATGCTGCTGTTGAGCTTGTGAAATGGTCTTAATCTTCCTAGGCACAGAAGACAAAGCCGGGAGGAAGATGGGGGAGAGGTTGTGCCTGAGGCCCCCGCCTCTATTCAAGGAAGGATTTTCCAAGTTGGCATAAATGGATTCCTTCACCCCTCTCTCAAACCACCTATCTTCTCTGTCTAAAATGTGGACATTAATGTCCTCAAATGAGTGTCCTTTTTCCTTTAGATGAAGATAAACTGCTGACTCTGGTCCTGTGGTGTTACTTCTCCTGTGTTGGGCCATCCTCCTGTACAAAAGTTGTTTGGTTTCTCCAATGTAGAGTTCAGAGCACTCCTCACTGCACTGGATTGCATAAACTACATTGCTTTTCTTGTGTTTTGGAGTTTGATCTTTGGGGTGTACAAGCCTCTGTCTCAGTGTGTTGGTGGGTTTGAAATATACAGGTATGTGGTGTTTGCCAAATATCCGTTTTATCTTTTCAGACACGCCAGCCATGTAGGGAATGACCAGGTTCTTTCGTTTACTCTGAGTCTCAGCCCTATCTGGCAACAACTCTGGGATTCCCTGGTGGTCTCCCGTCCGAGCAATAACACATCTGTAAAGGAGTTTAGAGATGACCTTGGCATGGAAGAACCATTAAGGAGGGACCTGGAGAAGCAATTATATAGTCTAGAGATTAAAACAAGCATGAGAAAGAAACTCAGAAGAACCCTGTCTTGTTTTTGTCAGTATAAGAAAGGACAAAGAGAAATTCAGAGAAATTTCAAGCTTGATGTCAGTCCTTAAGGGTAAGCCAGCTCAATGGACAGATGCTACAGGGATTCCAGGAAAGCTCCTTTATTATTCTAGGGCAGGGTTTCTTAACTTTTTGCTCTCAGGACCCCTTCCCACTTTTAAAAATTATGGAGGACCCCAAAAGGATTTTGGTTTGTATGGGTTATATTTATCAATATTGACCGTACTAAAAATTAAAAGTGACGCATTCATAGAATAGTTCTTTATTGAATCATGTAAAAACAACAATATTAAACCCATTAGATATTAACATAAATACGGCTAGTCCTCGGGTTACGACGGCAACTGGGACCGGGATTGCCGTTGCTAAGTGATGCGGTCGTAAAGTGTGATGTCACATGTTGCATCGCCTAGCGACGGCAATCCCGCAGTCCCTGTCGCTGTCGTTAACTGAATCCCACTGTCAGTTAGCCGAGGACCCACCCCATTCCAAGCCATTCCCGGCTTGGTCCCTCCCAGCTCCGAGCCTTGGTTCTTCCAATCTCTAGTGTTTATTTAACTCTTACTAACAGAAATCCAGCTAAACTGAATCGGCTTGAGGAAACCCCGAGATAAGGTCCAGAATCTAAGGCGGGGCTTTCTTGAGACATTTGGGAGGTAAGGCTAAAGTCTCAGTACTACGCACGCGCCTCCCCTCCTGGAGGGAGCCCCCTCCACCGCTGCCCGTTATCTCCCTGACAGCTTCCCCTTCAACTCCCCCCACCCACTTATCTCCCCCCCATCTCTGCCCTTTTGGCCGCCCTGCACCTGCCTTGTGGGGCAGCAAGCAGCCCCAGAATCGCATGTCTCTTCGTGAAGCCAGCTGCAGCCGCCCTCGCTGCCTGCACTCCGCGGCCCCTGCCGCTTTGCGCTCAGTCAAGATCCACTAGATCAGCGTTTCTCAACCTGGGCAAGTTTGAGACGGGCGGACTTCAACTCCCAGAATTCCCCAGCCAGCCATGCTGGCTGGGGAATTCTGGGAGTTGAAGTCCACCCGTCTTAAACTTGCCCAGGTTGAGAAACGCTGGACTAGATGTTCTCATTTGAGCCGGGCCAGGCAAAGACTCCCCCCCCCCCCCCCCCCCCCCCCCCCCCCGTTGAGCCTGACTTCATGGACAACTCATTGACAACAGTAAGGAAGTGGTTGGACGCTGCCTCCTACTGGGATGATTTTGGTGGGGTGTGGGGGAGGCTTCCAATGCTAAGAGCCCTTTTCTCAGGCAGTGAAAGCATGAGCAGGCGTGGAAGGCTCCTGGGCAAAGGCACTTCAATTACATGTTCTCTTTATTTCAGATGCAAAGAACTATCCCACTGCTTCCTTCAAAAAAAGCTGGAAGGGGAGAGATCCAGGTTCAGAAGGAAGTAAGGAGGTGTTGGTTGCAACTGGGGAGTCTGCAGGGCGTGGTCCCAAAAATCAGCCGGGCAGCTCCAACATTGCAATCAAAGTTCTGCCTGATTTTTATGCGCATTGCGTGCGGGATGCAGATAAAATACAGGTAGGGCTTTGATTGCACCATCACAGCCACCATCTTGACCTTTTTGACCATCACCAAAGACTTCCCCCCCTCCCCGGCTGCAACGGAGCTTAACAGAAAAGGATTTTTAAAGTTTCCCTCCCCTTAACTCCATGGGTCTACGGCAGAGCTTTCCAAACTGTGTGTCGCAACACAAAAGTGTGTCGCCACACACAGTCGGCTGTGTCGCCACACCACCCGGAAGTGGCAGCGGGGGCGTGCACGGCGGCGGCGGCACCGGCGCGCCATCGGTGCTTCCGCGTTTTAACGGAGGCTGCCGCTGCTGCCGCCGCCATGCACACCCCCGCCCGCACCAGGTTTTCCCGCGGCGACACATGAAAATCTGAAGGAGCCGCAGCTGCGGCGGCGCACAAAGACCGAAAGCGGCAGCAGCGCTTCCGGCTTTTTGCGCGCTGCCGCGGCGGCGAAACTTCTGGGTTTTCCCACGGCGACACACCAAGGGCGGTTGGTGTGTTGCCGCGGGAAAACTTTGGAAAGCCCTGGTCTACGGTATCCCTATTTATTAAACAATCGCTCCCTCCACAGTCTAAAAAAATTCTCCAAAATTCCCCAAGAGAAGGCGAACCTCTCCTCTTTCTTGGTTGAGGACTTTGGGGTCTCACGGTACTCACTCGAGAATTTTCATCCTTATCATCCCAGGAAGAACCATGGCGAATTCTTTGGCAGTTTCATCACCAAGTTTATTCCAAGACAAGCTAAAAAGAACCAGATCAGATATGAGAGAGACTCTGATCCAAGCAGATCCTGGAAAACAATCCCCAAGAGCCGATTGGGAAGGGCGTGTCATAATTCACTAACTCTTTCGACAGAGGCTGGACAGCCATCTGTCGAAAATGGTTTCGCAGATCCTGCCATAAGCAGGCGGTTCGACTAGATGACCTCCGAGATCCCCTCCAAGGATGTGATTCTGTGTGCAAGACTCTCGAGGTGCAGGAGTAAACGGGGAAGGGGGGTGACTGTAATGCAGGATCTCACTGGGGTCCCTGTGCAGGTTGCTACTTGGGGGATAAGCTTTTGTTTTATTTTTTGTAAAACGCAGAAACAAAATGTGAAAGGGTGGGGGGGGGAATACAGTATATACTACCCCAGTTTTGAAATAAAGAAGCAAAGGGAGAACAGAGGAGTGCAATGCTTTGTGATCGTAAAAAATGACAGTGCTGAAGTGAAATGCTTTTATCTGGAATGTAAAGGAAATAAAGTATACTAAAGTTTATAATTGATATCTACCATTAATTATGGATGGTTCCCTCCCCTTCCCCTTTCCCCTTCCCTTCGCCCAGAGTCGCTGGGAGTTGGGCAGCATATAAATTTAAATAATAATAATAAAGAAGCAATACGACAGCTCACACAATCTCTTCAAGGAAAGGACAGCAGCTGAGTCCGATGATGAGAGTTTTGGAAGCAACGTCACTGATATCGCAGGCCTTCAGTCTAAAATTAAAACAAAAGGGGAAAAGGACCAGGATCCAGATCTGTATTTTGTGGCTATGTTTGCACGATGCACACTTGATTTGCTTACTGAACTGGCCTTTTTCCTGGATTTGCCTAATACATTGAACCATAAACTATCTTCCTAAAGAAGGCGTAACACCATGTTGAAACCCACACAGACAAAAACCAGGTTTAAACTAAGAAAGCTTAACGTGCTGTTGGAATGCAGCTACAAAGTCCGTAATTAACACAGTTAAACTAACAAAGAGAGCCAGTTTGGTAAAGTGGTTAAAGGCAACAGGCTAGAAACTGGGAGACTGTGAGTTCTAGTCCTGCTTTAGGCACAAAGGCAACTGGGTGACCTTGGGCCAGTTGCGCTCTCTCAGCCCAACTCACCTCACAGGGTGGTTGTTGTGGGGAAAATAGGAGGAGGAAGGAGTATTAGGTATGTTCGTTGCCTTGAGTTATTTATAAAAATAATAAAGGCGGGATAGAAAATAAACAAACAAACAAACAAACCACATTATGGCTTAAAATGAAGTACGAATCCTGCCACTAACTCTTCAGTTACCCTGACATTGAAAACTTACTCAATCTTCCTGAGTTGTGAAGATTGTGGCCATGGTGTCATAAGGGACATCACACCTTTATACCCAATGTTGTTTTCTGACAAGCTGCAAAGACAAAGCAGGAGAATCACAGTGCAATTCCATGAAAAATGCACAAACGGAACCTTTTAATACCTTGGGAAGAACGTTCTCCATCATTTACAGTGAGGAAAAGTTTTCAAAACTCTTGGTGTTGCGAACTGTTTGCGGCTGGACCTCCTGCATCACTTACTTGATTTCCTCTATCTGCGGACACTTGGACACGGTTCCCACCAAATGGCCGAGTCCTTCAGAATCCAAACGACAGGAAGAGAGGCTGTAGAGAGACCAGAGAACATTTATGAGGGGAGAAGAAAAACTGACATTGCGAGAGGCGTGGCATGACTTTTTGCCAATCTGTCGCTCTGGGAATGGGCCCACAGCAGTGATATAGGACCAGGACATCTCAGGATCTCCTGGGAGACTCCACTGGAAGGGGAGCTGTGCAGGGGTGTCCACAGTGTGTGGTCAAAAATGTAAAGATGTGTGATGCACATACAAAAGAGCGTAGCTTTGATCACACCGTTGTGGCTGCCATCTTGAATTTTTTGACCATACCCTGTGGACATCCCTGAGAGCTGGGATGATTTTTCCCCCCATCCCACATTATATTGCTACGTTTATTGTTTTTATATGGCTTTATTTTTATTATACTGTTTTATATTTATATTGGTACGTTTATTGTTTTTTGGTGGCCGCAGTTGTTGTCGTAATTTAGTGATATCTTTTTCTTATATTATTTTGCTATTCTAATCTTCTTACAAAAAGAACATAAGCTAGACCCCCGAGGGCAGAATCTTCATTGTTAGATGGGTCATCCTATTCCATAAATAGTAGCTGTAAACAAGGAAGGGTTTGGGGTCATGTACACTCTCTGTGATCAATCTATAAAATCCTACCCCAATGTTTGGGACTTAGGGACTCACCCAAGAGGCCCACGTGGACGCACTTTGGCCGGGAGCAGCTTGCATTGCAAGATAGGTCCACCTTTGCCCTGGCAGATAATCAAAACTTGTTTTCGCCTTGTGTTGGTGTGACTTCCAAACAAGGTGGGGATGGGGGACAGTCCTGGGCAGGACATAACAAATTGTGGCAAGTTCTTGGTGGTATGGGGATACCAAGTCAT
Source organism: Charina bottae (assembly GCA_023362775.1). NCBI lineage: Eukaryota > Metazoa > Chordata > Lepidosauria > Squamata > Charinaidae > Charina > Charina bottae. Next base: position 3,855,730 of record JALMGJ010000015.1, read on the forward strand.
CTTGTCTGCCTCCTGAGGAATCTGTATAACGACCAAGTAGCAACGGTAAGAACAGAGCACGGAACAACGGACTGGTTTAAGATTGGGAAAGGAGTACGGCAGGGTTGTATACTCTCACCCTACCTATTCAACCTGTACGCAGAACACATCATGCGACATGCTGGGCTTGAGGAATCCAAGGCTGGAGTTAAAATCGCTGGAAGAAACATTAACAATCTCAGATATGCAGATGATACCACTTTGATGGCTGAAAGCGAGGAGGAGTTGAGGAGCCTTATGACGAAGGTGAAAGAAGAAAGTGCAAAAGCTGGGTTGCAGTTAAACCTCAAAAAAACCAAGATTATGGCAACGAGCTTGATTGATGACTGGCAAATAGAGGGAGAAAAAGTGGAGGCAGTGACAGGCTTTGTATTTCTAGGTGCAAAGATTACTGCAGACGCTGACTGCAGCCAGGAAATCAGAAGACGTCTACTTCTTGGGAGGAGAGCAATGGCAAATCTTGATAAAATAGTTAAGAGCAGAGACATCACACTGACAACAAAGGTCCGCATAGTTAAAACAATGGTATTCCCTGTAGTAACCTATGGCTGCGAGAGCTGGACCATAAGGAAGGCTGAGCGAAGGAAGATAGATGCTTTTGAACTGTGGTGTTGGAGGAAAATTCTGAGAGTGCCTTGGACTGCAAGAAGATCAAACCAGTCCATACTCCAGGAAATCAAGCCAGACTGCTCACTTGAGGGAATGATATTAAAGGCAAAACTGAAGTACTTTGGCCACATAATGAGAAGACAGGATACCCTGGAGAAGAAGCTGATGTTAGGGAAAGTGGAAGGCAAAAGGAAGAGGGGCCGACCAAGGGCAAGATGGATGGATGGTATTCTGGAGGTGACGGACTCAACCATTGGGGAGCTGGGGATGGTGACGGCCGACAGAGGGCTCTGGCGTGGACTGGTCCATGAAGTCACGAAGAGTCGGAAACGACTGAACGAATAAACAACAACCTGGGCAGGACAGAGCATTTCTATCTCTTTTTCCTCTGTCAAGCATGAGCCAGAGGGCAAGAGAGCCACAGAGGGCTGGTTTGATGCCATTACCACCTTTTGCCCATTGAGTGCTACACTGTGTATTTCCTTTCCCCAATGTAATACAGGGTAGAACTGTGATGATCTCAACAACAATGCCCTAATAAACACTTCTCAATGCAATTCAGCACTCCTAAAGACTTGAATGCCAATTCCCGCCAAACTATTCCCTCTTGACTTCCCCCCTTGCGCGCCAAATCACCAACCGATGATCTCATGACGCAAACGTTCCCATCTCCGCTCTGCTGCAGGTGCGCGACCTTGACGAAGCCGGTTCCAGCCTCCCCCACCAGACATAACACTCAACTGCCATTCCCCCTCCCAACAACTCTAAAAGCATCTATGCTAGGCCTAATCCCAATGGCAGGATTCATAGACATGAACCCTGACAAGAACAGATTGATAGATGCAATAATCTTACCCTGGATACTTACTGGAGGACTTTCAAATGATTCTTGTAAGGCAGAATGGGACCCAGTTTTTCCAAAGTCTCATTTCCAATACTGTTCCCAGATAATCTAGGAGAAGGGAAGCAGATGTGAACTATCATGGATTAAAAGAAGAATTAACATTACCCAATAACTTCTCCCTGATCTGCAAGGAAGGAACCCTAAATTTCGCCATGTTACAAGAGGAGGGCATTGCATTGACTTGGAGGATGACTACTCAAGAGCCCATTCGCTCTCCCTCAAGATGTTGGCAGAAATCTTTTCACTTCAGGTAAGTTTGCCAGTTCCAGAATTATATACTGTGTTTTTCATACTTGGCAACTTTAAGATGTGTGGACATCAGTTCCCAGAATTCAATTCTGGGAGTTGAAGTCCATACATCTTAAAGTTGCTGAGTTCTAAAAGGTTAGGAAACTAAACATATGTTGCAAACCACATATTCTTTTACTGCCTAATGCCAGGGTTTCTCAACCTTGGCAACTCAACCACACATCTGAGTGTGGACTTCAACTCCCAGAATTCCCCAGCCAGCATGGCTGGCTGGGGAATTCTGGGAGTTGAAGTCCACACATCTGAAAGTTGCCAAGGTTGAGGAACACTGGACTAATCCAATTACAGTACTTTTTCTCCACAAATCCAAGCTTTTAGATTCTTTGGATGCAATATTCAAGCCCCATAAAATAGACTGGGTTTAATTTTTGTTCACATCAAATAACGGACCCCAAATACTTGCCCATGGGATGAGCCGAATTGCTTTCCGCCTGTCTCTGAGCTAGCAGAAAACTACTGGCATGAAATTGGCTATCCCGTTCTGGATTCTGCTCCTGCTCTTGTTCTCAGGGCCTGCCAATTATCTGATGTCTCCCTAGGCTTCGGCACGACCTAACCCTGTTGGCTGTCTGTGTAGGAGGAGAGCCGTGTTAGTCTATGGGAGCAAAACATCCGAAGGGGATCTGGTAATGCCTTTTCCAATTAACAAATCTTGTTAAAAGGCATCAGCTTTCATGAGTTACAAGAAAAGGTGTTAGCAGACTCCTCCTGATTTCTTGTGGCTGCCCTTGGACAGTGTCAGAGTAAAGGATGGGGGGGAAGAACTACAGGTAGTCCTCACTTAATGACTGTTTGTTTAGCGACTGTCCGGAGTTACAACAGCGCTGGAAAAAAACGACTTATGACCGTTCCTCGCACTTACAACCATCGCAGCATCCCCGTGGTCACAATTCAGCTGCTTGGCAATCATTGTGCATTTATTTTATTTATTTATTTATTGTTTGTTTGTTTGTTTGATTTATATCACCGCCCATCTCCCCCCACAAGGGGATTTACGACGGTTGCAGTGCCCTGCGGTCAAGTGATCACCATTTTTAACCTTCCCAGCCAGCTTTCCAATAAGAAATTCAATAGGAAACTGCATGATTCGCTTAATGACTGCCACAAAACTAGTTGTAAAATCAGGTCCAGATTCACTTAACAACCTCATCGCTTAGCGACCTAAATTCCAGTCCCAATTGTGGTCATTAAGCGAGGACTACCTGTGCTTTAACACCAGCAAAGCTAAGGACAATGTAAAGCTATCTCACTCATGGACTGGAGAAAAGATGCTTGATAACTTCCTGGGGATACAGCAGACAAGAAGTTGCCAGGAAATGTTTCTACTGGGTTAGGCATAGGTGGGAAAAGGTTCTCAGAATGCTTTAAAGATGCAGGCTAAGGGGGGGGGAAATCCAGGTTGGCTTACTTGAGCACTTCCAGGCTCTCGCTCTCAACCAGGGCATCCGCAATCCACTGTCCTCCAACAGAAGTGATGCTGTTGCATGAAAAACTAGGAAAGATTTGCAGGATTATAAGACATCAGTTAGGCAATAGAGGGCCTTTTGTCATGGTGACCACCCTCTGGAACAGGGTTTCTCCGCCAGGGTTCCGTGGCACCCTAGGGATCCACAAGAGGTCACGATTTATTTTAAAATTATTTCAAATTCGGGCAACTTCACATGAAAGAGGTAAGTTTCATTTTTATTTTTAGTTTAAGAACACTGTTAATGCATATATGCAGGGCTACCCATGAAACTAATATACTAATTTTGTAACTTCTGGCCTATACAGTATTTGAGCCTGAACGTTCAGGGGTTTCCCGACGCCTGAGAAATATTTCAAGGGTTCCTTCAGGGTCAAAAGGTTGAGAAAGGCTGCTCTGGAATATCATCCCTCCAGAGATCAAATTGACCCCGTCCCTGTTGGCCTTTCACAAGGACCTGAAGACTGGGCTCTGTGCTCGAGTTTGGGGCGCCCAGATGTGTGACGAAGCCCATCTCCTGGTTATGTTGAGTACTGGTGGTTCTTTTTATATTTTTCCCAGCTGCTAGGTCAGCGTTTCTCAACCTCAGCAACTTTAAGCTGTGTGGACTTCGACTCCCAGAATTCCCCAGCCAGCCATGCTAGGTGTTTTATGTTTTTAAAATTATCATTTTTAATATTGTTAGCCACCCAGAGTCATATATTTGAGATGGGCAGCCCTATGAATCTATAAAATCAATAAACTGAATCCAAAACATGGGCTCGGACACTCTGGCAGTATACGATGTACCTCACTCTTCACCTATTTGCGCGATAAAGCTCGGCGCAGACTGGACGTAACAGTGCAACATGAAATTAGTGCTTTGAAACTCAAGAGCGGAGCTTCCTCTATTATATGTCTCCAAATTTTAAACCAGGGTGCACACAACTCTTGCCGCCCAAGGGCCACGATGGAGTGGGATGCTGGAGTGAGGGGCGTAACAAAAAAGTAGGGGTGGAGACAGAATAAAAGATGAAATTTGATTTGACTTCAGTCATACAGTATATCCATTTAAATAAGGTCCGTCCTCACCATGGTATATACAACCTTGCTTTTCTTAAGCTCTCGAACGCAAGGGATGCAAGCATTATATATGCCATGCGGGCATATATGCGGGCACCTCCACCTGCCCTCTTGGGGGGCAGGATTTCTCTGTCTTTACATAGCATATATCCTGTGTGATGTTTTTACTTCTACAGAAGGAGTACACAATGGTACTGCTATCATCTTTCATCTATACTTGGCACTCATCAGATGTACATAGCCACAGATTTTTCTATGGGGTTCAAATAATCTGCCAGGAACTGATGGGCCCTTGATGACTATATACAGTGTATTAACTTTAGGAACTACAGTATAGATGTAGATTTTGCATGAACAAGTATAATGAAATAATGGGACTCATTTATACAAAATACAGTAGGTTAAATGTATGTATATATATATGTATGTATGTATGTATGTATGTATATGATAGTCATATAAATGTATTAGAAATATATATGCATTTGAATAATATTTACATTAGATACAGTGGATATAAAAAGTCTACACACCCCTGTTAAAATGCCAGGTTTTTGAGATGCAAAAAAATCAGACCAAGATAAATCACTTCAGAATTTTTTTCACCTTTAATATAACATACAAACATTCAATTGAAATTATTAGACCATAACACATTTTCCCACATGCTTTTGTCAGACTTGAAGTAGGTTTTTGCAAAATGTAGCCGGGCTTGGATGTTTTTCTTTGAACTTTTTGGCCACACTTATGCAACCACGTTATTCTAGTTTTTTTATTTTTATTTTTTCGCCCTAAAAGATTTCAGTTTGTTTTTCAATTGAATTGTACAGCTTGTATGTTATATTAAAGGTGGAAAAAAAATCTGAATTGATTTATCTTGGTCTGATTTTTTTACATCTAAAAAACCTGGCATTTTAACAGGGGTGTGTAGACTTTTTATATCCACTGTAAGTAAGTAAGTAAGTAAGTAAGTAAGTAAGTAAGTAAGTAAGTAAGTAAATAAATAAATAAATAAACTATGACAAGTTTTTTTCCTTTGTTATATTTCTTCACTTTTTTGTAATAGCACTTTTACTATATTTCTTCTTGATAGTGTATGTATCTTAATATTATTATTTTTGTGTTTTGTTTTTTTCTTTTTCTTTTTTCTGTTATTAATTAAAAAGTAATAAACAAATTAATTAAAAAAAATTTAGGAGCTATCTAGGCCTAGTGCCCAACGGTGTTTCAAGAAGGGATATATGGAATCTGTCTTTAGAATGATAAATCCAGTCCATCTTCCTTACAACAATTCCCAGTAAAGGATTTCAACCCCATAGAAAAACATGTGGCCATGTACGTCTGATGAGTCCCAAGTAAGGATGAAACTGTTTGAATACATTCAAATATAGTTAACATGACTACTTTCCATCACATATTTAATAATGTTTTCTTTCTGTCATATTAAAAATTACAATTTGTTAACAATACTTGGGTGCTACAAGTAATCCACTGTTTTCTTAAATTATAAGACCCTGGGATCTGACCATGAATAAAGGAGTAAGTTTGCTCAATTACTTAATTCATTGCACTTCAGTAGGATTCGTAGCTTTCAGCTGAAATGGAAAACATTGACCCAATTTATCAGGGCTACTGATGCATAAGGTAAAAAGGTAAAGGTTCCCCCTGCACATTTGTGCAGTCATGTCCGACTCTAGGGGCCGGTGCTCATCTCCGTTTGTTAGCCGAAGAGCCAGCGTTGTCCGAAGACGCTTCCACGGTCATGTGGCCGGCATGACGCATGTGGAACACTGTTACCATCCCACCAAAGTGGTACCTATTAATCTACTTGCATTTGCATGCTTTCGAATTGCTAGGTTGGCAATATCTGTAGCTTGAATCATGTCGACTGGATTTCTATTTTCTCAGTGGAAACGTTTCGCTCCTTATCCAAGGAGCTTCTTCAGTCTGAGCAAAGTTAGTAAGGGAATCCTTAAATATGTTGCTGTGTGACCTTACACCTGGGGCTAGGTCATGGTTATTTTGAGATGTTATTTCTAAGTCCCTTTATCATCCAAAGGAGGATCGTTAAGATCACCATGCTGCTGTTGAGCTTGTGAAATGGTCTTAATCTTCCTAGGCACAGAAGACAAAGCAGGGAGGAAGATGGGGGAAAGATTGTGCCTGAGGCCCCCACCTCTATTCAAGGAAGGATTTTCCAAGTTGGCATAAATGGATTCCTTGACCCCTCTCTCAAACCACCTATCTTCTCTGTCTAAAATGTGAACATTAATGTCCTCAAATGAGTGTCCTTTTTCCTTTAGATGAAGATAAACTGCTGACTCTGGTCCTGTGGTGTTACTTCTCCTGTGTTGGGCCATCCTCCTGTACAAAAGTTGTTTGGTTTCTCCAATTTAGAGTTATAGAAATCCAGTTGACATGATTCAAGCTACAGACAATTCCACCTGGATGACTGAGAACCTTCATAGACATAGGTTGGCAATAGTATTGATGCATGCTTAACACTAAATCTGGTGTATGAAATGGGCAGTCCAGGGCATGGGGCAAAATCAAGGTCACCAGAAACATAGTCTTGGTGCCTACTTCCTTAGGCTTCTGAACAACCTTTAAGCACAGCGAGCTTTCACTCTTAGTTCTGCTATACCTCAGCAGTAACCGTGCAATGGCCAGAGACAATATTACGGCCAGCCAGAGCAGGTGATGTGAAGAATCAGCAGGAGCTTAACAAGCTCCCTATAACTATTGCTGCAGGCTGACCACCATCACCCGCCTGAGAAAGGAGGTGCCACTCCAAGCTCTGCCTTGCTCCTTGTATGTCAGTTAATGTTAACTTGAACATTAAGTGCATCTCTTAAATTATGGTGATGGCTTCTGCTTCCTTTGATTAAACCATGCCATCTGACATGGGCACTTCTTCCACAGCATGAGATGGACAATTAGGTGGGGGGGGGGTTCAGAATCCACTTTGCCACCCCACAACCTAGATCAACAATCTATTACTGTCTCAACTTGACCAATAAATGTGCAAGGCACTTACTTGATTAGCTTCATGTTCTTCATTCCTGGAATGACCATAGCTATTTCTTTCATGCCGGCATCATCGATCTTGTTGTGGCTTAAGCTTCAAAAGAAAATCCACAATGCAGAGGATCAAAGAAAGAAGTTCATGTCATTCATGTATCTGGTTATACTTCAGGGTTGGCATTGACTATTTTTAGCAGAATCACATGATCCACCAAAACCAGGTGGGAAATAGAGACTAGAGAGGATTATTAATCTGAGCCCAGTCTCTTCTGAGAAACATGGTTTCTGTACAAAAACTGAGGTCAAACTCTTATCAGACCAAATTCATTCCTGGTTTCCCTCCACAAACCTTCATTTTTTAAGTACTGTATTGTTGGGGAGAGGGGATATAGTTCAGGAAGGGTTTTGGTTTTTTGTTTTAACTTAAAAAAAAAGAACCAGAACTAGTAAATCTAAATTTAGGCAGTCATCTGTTTCACATAGTTGTATCTCAAACTCCAATTTAGTTTGTTCAAATTCCAATTTTTTAAATCTAATTTAAATTTCTCTATAAGTTGCATATAAGAAAGCCATTGAAAAGTATATCCTTCTTGAGCAAGTTCTTCTTTTGATTTTGTTACATAATGCCCTTGTTCTTTTTTTAAAAAGTCCTTGTAAGTCAGCCACTTATCCTTATTTCTTACTTCTGTGAAATGCTTCTTGCGTAGAAATCCATAGGTGTCTCTTATAACATAAGGTTGGCTTATATTTATTCCAAACTCTCAATAAAGATCTTCTAATATAATGATTTTTAAAGTCCACATTAACTTTAGCTTTGTCGTACCATAAATATCCATGCCATCCAAATCTTAATTCATGACCCTCCAAATTCAGTAATTTTTCATTTTTCAAAACAATCCATTCTTTAAGCCATACTAAACAACAGGCTGCATGATATAATTTCAAATCCGGAAGATGAATAAAGTTTTTAAGAATGTTTTTCATTCTTTCCGCCAACACTGTTGTAAATATAGTCATTATTCAATAATGATATTGGTCTATAATTCTTTGTTGAAATCAAATCTTGCTGTTCTTTCGGAATCAATGTAATGTGGGCCTCTTTCCAAGTTTCCGGCATAATTCCTGTTTCCAAAATCAAATTCATAGTTTTCTGTAGAGGTATACATAATTCATCTTCAAAACATTTGTAGTAGGCTGCCGATAGACCATCAGGTCCAGGTGCTTTTCCACTATTAATTTTCTTAAAGGCCATTGTCATTTCCTCTATTGTTATAGGATTATTTAGCATTGTTCTTTGTTGATCATTTAGGACAGCTAGTTTTTGCTTACTCATATATTCATCGATGTCAGCTGGTTGAACATCCTGTTTTTTATACAATAATGAATAATAAGAATACATTATTCACTAAGATTTTCCCTTCATGTTGTATATTAGAAATTACATTTTTTTGTCTTTGTTTTCTCAGTTTGTAAGCTAACCATCTTCCTGGTTTGTTTGCAAATTCAAAGTGTTTTTGTTTCGTAAATTTCATTTGAGTCTCTATTGAGTCTCTATATCCCCATATTATCGACCCGCCCCACCCGATCGTTCAGAGAGGGCCTGCTACGAGCCCCATCAATTAAAGAATGTCATTTGATGGGGGCTAGGAGGCGGGCCTTCTCTGTAGAAGCACCCACACTATGGAACATCTTGCCCCCAGGGTTGAGACAGATCCCCTCCCTCCCAACCTTTAGAAAAGAACTGAAGACCTGGTTCTGCCGCCTGGCATGGGAGGGAGGAAACGATAGCTTCTCATGGGGGTGGTTAATCCCATAATTTTATAATGCCCTTCTTTTATTAATACTATCTCCCACTTGGATTTTTATTTTATATTATATTAATTGTATAAATTGTTGGTTTATATATTTTATATTTTATGCTTTTATCTAATTTTATTTATTGTAAACCGCCCAGAGTTCCCCGTTGGGGGAGATGGGCGGTTATATAAATTAAATAAATAAATAAATATAAAATAAATATTTCCTGTATCAGAATCATCGATATTTGCTTTTGTAAGAATTTAATTTGAGTCATCAATGTATCATCCATTGGTTTGTCCCTCAGACATGTCTCTTTACTTTTAATTTCATCTAAAATCAATTGATTTTTTTCTCATTTCTTTCTCATTTGAGCATTATATTGAATAAAATAACCCCTCATATAAGCTTTACTAGCATCCCAGACAGTTTGAGTGCTAGTACCCTTATTTAAATTCAGTAGGAAATATTCTCTTAACCTTTTCTTACATGTATCTACAATATCCTCTTTCCAAAAGATTGATTCATTTAATCTCCATCGAAATATATTCCTTTTCCCTTTGATAGTTAACAATACAGGATTATGATCTGAGAAGGTTTTAGGTAATATTTCAACCTTGTTAACATCCGTCATTAGACTTTTAGAGATCAGAAACATATCTATTCTAGAAAATGATTTGTACCTCTCTGAATAATATGTATATTCTTTAGAGTTCCCATTCGTAAGTCTCCAAATGTCTTGTAAATCCAATATATCTTTCAAATCAAAAAATGTTTGGGGTAGTTTTCCCTGTGTAGGTTTCACATTTTTTTGCAAATGTCTATCTTCCATTGGGAAAATCACCCCATTCCAGTCACCCAGGGGACGGCAGAGGATGAGATGGTTAGATAGCATCACCCATGTAATGAACATGAATTTGAGTAAACTCCGGGAGACAGTGGAGGACAGGAAGGCCTGGCGTGCTATGGTCCATGAGGTCACGAAGAGTTGGACATGACTGCCGTCCCCTTCTCCTTTTGCCTTCAGTCTTTCCCAGCATCAGGGTCTTTTCCAGTGAGTCCTCTCTTCGCATTCGGTGGCCAAAGTATTTGAGCTTCAGCTTCAGTATCTGTCCTTCCAATGAGCAGTCAGGGTTGATTTCCTTTAGGATTGACTGGTTTGACCTCCTTGCAGTCCCAGGGACTCTTAAGAGTCTTCTCCAGCACCACAGTTCGAAAGCATCAATTCTTCGGCGCTCAGCCTTCATTATGGTCCAACTCTCACAGCCATACATTACTCCCCTTAATTACAACATTTCATTTTATTATACTGAAAACTCACACTAACTAGAGAAGGAACTGGCCACATTTTATCTTCCTGCCCAGGCTGGCAGGCTACAGAAGTCCTTCCACGACTTGGTGACATCTCCATAGGGATGGGACTGAAAATATTTGGCCTGTTTTTCAGTGTCTATGGGTGTTTTAAGGGAGGGAACAACTCATGAATATCTAATAATTTATCATTATGGAAATAGAAAAAACAAAGGTTATATTTATATGTGTTAAAGACCACAAAAGGTGGTGGTACCCAACCAACCTTGACTGATCTTAAAAAGCGAAGGAGGCACGGATATATGTATTATAATAAAAGCAAAAGCAATAAGGCATTTACGAATCATAGAATTAGGAAATCAATTTTAAGAATTTGGAACAGATATAAAAAATATTTATTGCCGGTATTACCATTGTGGATATCTCCTCAGGAGGCAAATGCCAAAATAGAAACTCCAAAAGATAAAAAATGGATAAGGTATAAGAACTTATTGAAATTTAATGGGAATAATTATGAAATTAAAACGAGAGAGGAATTAGAAAGAGAAGGATTTGAGTGTTATTGGTTTAAATATTTACAACTAAAAGAACAATTTAAATTAGACCAAAAGATGTTCAAATTCACGGAAACAACAGAAAATTGGGATAGTATATTATGGAAAGAGAACGATCATTTAATATCTAAATTATATAAAAAACTATTGGAATTGAAAAATAAAGATATAAAAATTAAAAAGTATATGACAAAGTGGGAAGAAAATTTGAATAGAGAAATTAAATACGAAGACTGGCAAAGAATTTGGACGAAAAATATTAAATTTTCTTTAAGTAACAGTCTAAGAGAAAACAACTATAAAATGATATTTAGATGGTATTTGCCTCCTGAGAGATTATATAAAATGAAATGTTTAAGATCAAACATATGTTGGAAATGCAAAATAAATGTGGGAACTTTTTATCACATTTGGTGGACATGTCAAAAGACTAAAAAATACTGGGGCAAAATTCATGGTAATATATGTAAAATATTTAAAATGGATATGGAAAAAAAATCAGAAACTTATTTACTGGGAATTATCGACATGAAGATGAACAAGGAACAAAAAAAACTATTATACCATTTGACTACAGCGGCGAGGATTATTTTTGCAAAACACTGGAAAGAAGCAGCTACCCCTTCAATAGAAGAATGGATAATCAAAACGATGGAAATAGCACAGATGGACAGACTGACAATTTTAATAAAACAAAAAGAACTGGGAGATTATGAACTTATATGGAACCCATTTATAGAATTTTTGCAAAAAGAATATAAAATAAAACTATTGTAATGGAAAAATATTAGAAGAGATAAAAAAGATAATATATTAGAATATATGTACTAGAATACAAGAACAAATGAAAGGTTTAAAATAAAATAAGAGTTAAGATATTTATATATTAAAGAAACATTAATAAAAAGAGGAATACAATAGAAATATAGTAAAAATTAAAACTAAAAGTAAGAAGCTATCTTCAAGAAAGAAACAGGAAGTCGTTTTAAATTAATTGTTTCACGTGATGTGTTGTTATAAGGATTTTGTTATATAGGGTTATTTAGTTTTGAATGTATGTTTATTAAGTTTGTTATGTACTTTGTTATTCATTTTTATGTTGTTGATGTTGTTGATGTCTTTGTTTGTTTGTTTTCTTTCTTTTAATAATAAAATTACTTTTTAAAAAGCGAAGGAGGGTCAGATCTGGTGAAAACTTTTATGTGAGACAACTGGGAGATTAGATTGGGAGTATCCCTAAAGAAGGAAATGGGGACTGTTGCCAAGAAAACCGGAAAAGTATCCGAGCTGACCTTAATTCAAGGGAGTCTTAACATCTTTGTAATGGCAGAGGAAAGTACCTAGCCTAACTCGGCTGATCATAAAATGCTAAGGAGGGTTAAACTTGGATAGGAGACCACCAGAAATCCCAGATTTGTAAGTCAGAGTTTAAGTTAAAAAAAAACACTCTGGAAGAAAGCAATGAAAAAACCACACTTCTGCCAAGAGAACAAGATGGATGTGTCCATGAAGTCACCAACAATTGAATTCAACTTGAGGGAGTCTTTGTCTTTCCTGAGCTTTATGGAGGTTGGGGGGTGAGTGTTAGAGATATCAGGTTTCAAGCAAGCACGTCTCACACAAGCTTGAAGGAGGAGGCAGCCTCTGCTGTAACCTAATCTTACTTGCTTTGTGTGGGAGGGGCTGAATCCCAATTTCCTGTTCCTGTTCCCTTCTCTTCTCATCCTTCCTGTTTGAGTCTCCTACCAAGGAGGATGGTCAGCTATGGCTGTCCACATTGCTCACACTTCCATTCAGCAAGGCCACATTAAGAAGACTGTGGGTTTGGTCAGAACCTATCGCTCGCACGCATGAACCATCCGCTGCTACCATGAATCTGATCTACAATAAAACGGTAAGCTATTTTTCTGTAACTTTACATTAACGTGTGAAGTGTGTTTATTTTGTGTTTTGAACTGATTAAGCCTTGTGCAAGTTAATTGGGACGCTTCTGCTCTGCTAAACAAAAACTAGTCAGAAGCTGCATGGAGTTCTGGTATTAGCATCCCAGAATTCCTACAGTGGGATGGGCAGTTTTCCACTGGTAGGAACTCTCAGTTCATCTCCTTGTTTCTCCAGCCTCCCATCTCACTGAAAGTGTGTAATAGTTTTGTCCCAAAACTTTCTCAACTGATCTCAGTGATGAGGCTGTCTTGGTAATTTGGTTGTTCCCCTTGCTGCAAGCTCTCCAGTTTATTAAAAGAACCAAGTGAGTCACTTTCTGAACTGGGGGCAGAGCAGTGGTTAGAGCAACCCACCCCAATGGTCAGTTGGATCAGTGGAAGGACCCTTGAAGGCCAATTACAAACTGTATCAGGGGGTCTATAAGGGGTGAAAATGACAGCAGTGTGGAAATGCCCTCAGAGTCAGAGTGGGGGGAAACAGTGAAAAGTACAAGTGAAAAATGTGAGCCTACTCAATTTCTTCCATTTGAGGTGTGTTCTTCAAAACTTCTGCAAGGTGAGAGCATACTTGACTGCCAAGATGGTTATTGTTCAAACTAGAAAAGAACGATAAAAAAACAAACAAACATAGGTCAATTGGTTTATGTGAGATCATGTTTCCCCAACAAGAGAATGTTTTTCAAGAAGGGAGGTTAATAAAGAGGACTTTCTTGATCAGGACATAAGATCTCAACTCATGCAATGGGGAGCTGGTGGCCCTCCAGATGCTGCTGGACACCAGCTTCCCTAAGTCCCAGCCAACATGGCCTGTAGCCAGGAGATAATGGGAATGGTATATCTGGATGACCACAGGTCCCCTACACAAAACATACTTAATCAGGTTAGGTAAAGACCTAGCAGCTTCATGCAACATGCTCCAATTGATTCTTGATAAACTTGGTGGGTTCTTGGGTGGTTTAGCATGTTGTGTGAACCCAACTGTTTGGTTAGTTTGCAATTCAACATTTTGAGAAAACCCAGAAGATAACTTAATTCAGTAACCAGGTGAAGTATGTTGTATGAATGCTGCAGGAGTCTGGATTTACACATTGGGCTACAACATAGCTTAGTTACACATGGTTTATTGAGTAAATCATGATGGTTGGGTTCACGCAACACACTCAGTTGAAAACTAGCAAGTCCCTTTATAGTTGAATACAATATTCGATCCCAGCTGATGGGTCCACTACCAGCAGCATCTGGGATTAATTTTACAGTTTGCTTCAAATAGACATACACCAATGAGTCAAAGGGGGTGGAGGAGTGCGGAGGTTGCTTTGAAGAAAATATGCAGCAACCGTTAGGAAAAGAGAACCACTTTGGTCTAGTAGTTAAGGCAGAAGGCTAGAAACCAGGAGACCGAGAGTTCTAGTCCCGCCTTAGGCATGAAAGCCGGCTGGGTGACCTTGGGCCAGTCCCTGTCTCTCAGCCCTAGGAAGGAGCCAATGGCAAACCAGGAGACTGAGAGTTCTAGTCCCGCCTGAGGCATGAAAGCCGGCTGGGTGACCTTGGGCCAGTCCCTGTCTCTCAGCCCTAGGAAGGAGCCAATGGCAAACCAGGAGACTGAGAGTTCTAGTCCCGCCTTAGGCATGGAAGCCGGCTGGGTGAGCTTGGGCCAGTCACTCTCTCTCAGCCCTAGGAAGGTGCCAATGGCAAACCAGGAGACTTGAGAGTTCTAGTCCCGCCTTAGGCATGAGAGCCGGCTGGGTGACCTTGGGCCAGTCACTCTCAGCCCAACTCACCTCACAGGGTTGCTGTTGTGGGGAAAATAGGAGGAGGAAGGAGTATTAGGTATGTTTGCCGCCTTGAGTTATTTATAAAAATAATAAAGGTGGGATAAAAAATCTTTAAAAAAAACATGAGCTTCACCTGGGAAAACAGGAAAGCATAAGAAAGAAACTCCAGACTGCCCTAACTTAACTCTCTTTGGTATAAGAGGAAGGGAAGGAGAAATGCTGTCAGGCCTTCTGATTCTCTTATTTTAGCTTATATTAATAAGGTAGAGTTCTAGTATTTCTTGTAGTATCTTTCCCTGTCCGGGTCTATGTTGAAGGACTAACAAAAGCTGGTGCCACTATCATTCTGTTGCCCCTTATTTCAGCAAAATTTAGATTGTTCCTCATGGTTTACTTATGGATAATTCTCTCTCTCTCTCACACACACACACACAAACACACACACACACACACACATATATTTATATATATAAAAATTTGTATCACTGCCCATCTCCCCCAACTGGGGGACTCTGGGCGGTTCACAATAAGAGCAAGGTTAAAAATATAAATATAAAGTTACAATATCAACAAATAACTCCGCCACAGAAGATGGAGGTTTTAATCCTGGCATCATTCAGATCCCAAGTCGCTGGGCTGAACTCAGTCTACAGACACTTACACGAGTCTTCTCAGGAGAGGCCTTGTAGAGAGCCTTGAAGACAACTTCAGAATTGTTGTGTTGTCAAGGTTCAAAGAGCCAAAACTAAGAAACAGGCAAGAGGACAGAGATCATAATTAGGACAGAGGAACCCCACTTGGGCCATCTCTGCTATCTGAACAGCCCTATCAGGATACAAGGAATAATCCTGGATAACAGCATCTATTCGTTTCCCTTCTGGCAAACACTTGTATAAATAATAACTATTATTTAGTATAAATAAATACTAATGGTATAATAATATGGTATAAATAGTATAAATAAAAACTAATAAAACTATAGCCAAACATGAACTTTGAGGTGTTTCCCCCCCTACTGGGTGATGGTTGCTTTATGAATTGCTAGTGTAATGGGAGCCAGTGCAGCATAATGGTGAAAGTATTGAATTGGAGAGATCCAGATTTATGTCCATCTTCAGCCAAGAAAACTGAGTGACTTTGAGCCACCCCCTATCTCTGAGCCAGCCCTGCCCCACAGAGTTCTGGCTATGGAAAAATATCAGATGAGGAGCCATTTTGTATGTCACTTTCACCTCCTGGACAAAAGCTGGCATATAAATCTACAAAGGTTTTAAACTCAATTAAATTTAAACTCAATTAAACCGCCCAGAGTCCCCCATTGGGGGAGTTGGGCGGTCATATAAATTTAATGAATGAATGAATGAACGAACAAACGAACAAACAAACAAACAAACGTGAAAAGATGCTGCTGATCACCTGCAAAGCTCTAAATGGCACCAGGTTACATCAGGCACTGCCTTGCCAAAATGGATTACGCCCAGGCTGTTTGAACATCTCAAGCAGGTCTGTTGAGCATCGCCCCCCCCCCCACAAGTGAAACACATGGGACTTCACTTAGGTGTCAGGTGTTTCAGTACTGGCCCCCATGCTATGGAAGGTGCAGCGCCCCACCCCCCCACCTTATGGTTAAAACCTGGCTATTCTATTGTGCTTTCGGCCCTATTGGATTGAGTGTGGGCATTCATCTCGGTATGTTTGTATGGTTTTGTACTATTTGTTTTAACCACTGTTTCTGTTATTTCACCGTGCTGCATACTACCCAGAAGGTTACACCTGGGGCAGTCTACAAATATTGTAAATAAATAAATACTGTAAATAAATAAACAAGAGAGAATTATTAAGGAGCAAAGAAAAATGCAAATTACCAAAAAAGACAGTTACATTAAACCTTATTTGGCACAGTTTTCTCCACTTTGCCCGATCCATGTAGGGTTATCCTGAATTTTGACAAGGATGTGTATGTGTGTGTTTCTGTCAAAACTCACGATAACGCTACTGTACGTGCATTTGACAATGGGGACAAAAGTTCACAAAAGCTTATGTTTTAAGACTTCTGGCTTGTACAGATAGTCCTCGTTTAGCGACCACAATTGGGACCGGCACCTTGGTCATTAAGCAAAGCGGTCACTAAGTGAAACCGCGATTGTGGTTATGATCTTCCTTCAGCTTTCCTTTGCTTTACAGACTTGCGAAGGTCATAAATGCGGACATTGGTTGCAAAGTTACTTTTTCATCACCGTCGTAACTGCGAATGGTCACTGCACGAGGCACTTGCTAAACAAGGACTACCTGTACTGAACAATTGCCTTTCCTTATTCAAAATAGGTAATGTGTAGTCCAGCCAAGCTTCCTAGATTTGCTGCACAACAGTAGAACCACCTTACCTACCATGTGCTGCAGCTAAGCATGTTTAGGCAGCATCTTATTCTTTACACAGGAGTAAGCCCACAAAACAACACAGGATTTATTGGAACAAAGTAAATACTGGTAGTCCTTGCTTAATGACCACAATTGAGACCGGAATTTCAGTTGCTAAGCAAAGCAGTCATTAAGCGAATCCAACCCAATTTTACGACCTTTTTTGCAGCGGTCCTTAAGTGAATCACTGTGGTCGTTAAGTGAACCATGTGGTTGTTAAGCGAATCACGAGGTTCCCCATTGATTTTGCTTGCCAGAAGCCAGACAGGAAGGTCGAAAATGATGATCACATAACCAAAGGATGGTGTGACAGTCATAAATGCGAACCGATTGCCAAGCGCCCAAATCGTGATCACGTGACCGCGGGGATGCTGCGATGGTTGTAAGTGTGAGCACCAGTTGTCAGTCGGTGTTTTCAGCACCGTCGTAAGTCTGAATTGTCACTAAACGAATGGTCATTAAGTGAGGACTACCTGTAAACAGTAGGAATTCCACCACATGACATCCCACATCCTACAGCAACGTAAAGATAACCTACTTGATGTTCTTTAAGTGATGTTTGCCCTCCAAAGCATCTAGGAGAACACTGAGATTGTTCAAGCTGAATTCACTGTTGGAAAAACTGTAGGCAGGGGGAAAGTACCAGTTTTTAGGAAGGTTGTCCAGAAAAGAATGGGAATAGCAATCTGGCATAAGGTACGGTGACCATACTTTCTTGGAAAAAATAAAGGACAAACCTGAAAAAGGGGCAAATCTGAAAGAGGTTCATCGGGACAAAAATTTTTAATTGTTTATGCAATTAAAACCAAAAAATTTTACAAAAACGCATATTCTAATAAAAATATCTAAAATCAAACAGTATACAGTATGTAAATTTATTTTAAAAACACAATTCAATTTCCATATTTTTCCCATGAATGTAAAAGACTGTGCATTAAGGGGTGCCATTTGTACGGTAAAAGTTAAATGACCAAAATAAAGGACAAAAGTGAGTTTCTGAAAAATAAATAAATCTAAAGGACAGCTTTCTGAAATAAAGTTCTGTCCTGTATAATAAAGGACGCACGGTCACTGTAGCATAAGGCGATAAACACAGTTCAGCATTGGTCAAGGCAGCCATTTTTACCACTCACAAAAGAATGATTGCTAATACATAGATTGTTCATCTAATATGGGCTCCAAAGGGAGCCGGGGGTTATACCCGAGGATCTGCTGCACGGTTTCCCTCCCACCCAGAATCAGCTGCTGGTGAGAAAAACTGGATGAAGCGTTTAGCCACCTTTCCAGTTGGCCAAGTGGTAAGCCTTCAGCACAGAGGCTCCCCATCAAAATGCGTCACTTGGGGTATTTTTCAATGCAGGTCTATCAGTCTCCTGGAAGCCCCATTGACCAGAAGAACATCACAGCTGGCGACAGTCTTCTCTAAGACCAGCAAATCATTGTTCGAAAATAGCCCAGCCACCCACAGTCCTTACAGAAGACGGGTAGACAATTTTACTGTTCTTTCCATCACTTGGCTAGACAGAGAAACTGGCACCTCCTAACTATCTTAAATCAGTAATTGTTGTAAGGAAATTTTAGAGCAAGGAGAGACATTGCATGAAGGACTTTGAGTGGCTTTAATCTTTAGAACAGGGGTCCCCAACCTTTTTGGCGCCAGGGACCGGTTTCAAAAGACGATTTTTCCGCGGACTGGGGGGGCGGGGTTTCCAGGATTTCTGCGGACCGGGGGGAGGGTTTGTGGGCAGGAGCCAATCGTGTGCACCGGGGGCGGGGTTTGCTGGCGGGAGCCAATCACAAGCACCAGGGGGCGGGGTTTATGGGCGGGAGCCAATTGCAAGGGGGCGGGTTTGCGGGCGGGAGCCAATCACAAGCACCGGGGGGCGGGGTTTATGGGTGGGAGCCAATCGCGTGGAAGGGGGTGGGGTTTGCGGGTGGGAGCCCCGCAGCCCAGTTCCTAACAGGCCGCAGCCCACTAGTGGGCCGTGGCCCACAGGTTGGGGACCCCTGCTTTAAAAGATTAAAATAGCAAAAGGCATGTCTCCAGTCCTGAAATATCCACCTAGTCAATAAACAGGGATCACACCTTGAAGATGAGTACTAACCATCTTTATTAAGCCCCTCCTAATTAAAGAAACCCAGCAACAAAGCACTTTAATTTCTCATTGCAAAACTCGGTATTTTGCGTTAAGAAATAAGAAATTGGAAGCAGTTGCTGACATATTAGATCTTACACTTACTTAATATCTTCGATGGCAAGGCCCCGTTGCAACACCACAGCGATGTATTCCATGCTGGTGGGAGGAATTCTGCTATCAGTTAACCTGGAAATCCAGAAACACTGCAAGTTGAGAAGAGTCCGGGGTGTGATTGAAGCTCCACCTGTTTTCTTATGCGTGGCACTTGTGCGACACACAGAAAAACCAGGCAGAGCTTTGTTCATATCATTGTGGCCACAATCGTGACTTTTTGACCATACTCCTTGAAGTGTCATCAGTTGTTTTGCTCACCAAGACAGAATATCAGCTAGCACAACTAAATGCCCTGGAGCATCTCCTTCCTCTAAGTCAGAGCTTTCCAAACTGTGTGTCGCGACACAAAAGTGTGTCGCCACACACAGCGTGGTGTGTCGCCACACCACCCGGAAGCGGTGGCGCGGGCGTGCACGGCGGCCGCCATGCACGCACGCGCCGCCGCACACTCCCCGCGCCGCCGCACGCCCCTCCCGCGCCGCCGCCGTGCGCGCGCGCCGCCGCACGCCCCCCCGCGCCGCCACCGTGCGCGCGCGTGTCGCCGCTGCCGCCGAGTGTGTCGCCAGCGGCGGCACTTTGGAAAGCCCTGCTCTAAGTATTTGGAAGGTATATTAGGGGAGAGGGAGGAAAGACGGCCTTGGATTTTACTTTGCAGCATTTACAGTATAAGCAAAACTCCCTCCCCTTCCCCTGCAGATATTTGACTGACTTTCATAAGCAGAATTTGTTCCCCAGCAATGCTTTTCAGTTTTACAGTATTCAGAAGGATAGAACTATTGCTGCAAAACACCACACTTTTAAGTGTCTCAAATTGGAGATGAATAAGATTTCATTTCTGCGATTCTCAGCAATAAAACCATGATTCAAATTATACTGTAGAGGGAATAAAACATGATATGAGCAAATCTTTGGAAATGCAGATGAAGAGTTTTACAGCCAAGAGGAAGGGAAATGAGATTGGAGACATCAAGAACCTAATGAAAACAACAAATGTAGGCAGCTAACCCAGAGCTTTCCAAACTGTGTGTTGCAACACGTTAGTGTGTCGGCTGCAGTGTCTGGGTGTGTCGTGGCTGCTGCTGCCTCCGAGCCCTGCCAGGATTCCGCGCAGGTCCTAGTGCCTGCCTTGTGCCCTGCTGCCTCCAAACCTGCTGTGATTCCATGTAGGTCCTAGTGCCTGCCTTGTGCCCTGCTGTTAGAGTGTGTCGCGAAATGATGCATATCTAAAAACTGTGTCACCAACATGAAAAGTTTGGAAAGCTCTGAGCTAACCCAACCCATGCCATGGTTTAGATTGGACTTACCAAAGCTTCCGCAGTGCTGGAAAATGCATCATAGCACCAAATGAGGTTGGTCCTTCAGCATCAGGAAACTGTACCTGAGATGCACTGGAACAACCAAACAACCTTGATTAATTAATCAATGGAGGAATTAATTAATTAATGCAAGCATTCCTAGATAATCACAGGGAAAAACACAAAAGTTTGGCCTGTGCCCTGCACTAGGCCAAAATGTTATTTGTTTCTGGTTTAATGTGACACAGAAGCTCACTCTTTTTAAAAACACTCTGGACCGTTTTTAGCAATGAATCAACATTTGAAACCGCACTTTGTTGTTGGTTTATGAATCCTAGCTTGTTTTAATCATGCTCTTATGTCCGAACCCCCAACCCTTATTTCTGTCTCTACCCGATAGACAGAGCATAAGAAGAAACAGAAAAAACAAGCCAGGAATGGGCTGTTCAAGCCAAGATGAGGTTGCTTATCTGCAAGACTGATTCTGGCTTGGTTGAGTTTGTTCAACAAACCAAGGTTACGACACATCCTGTCTTGGGTATCTTTTTGGAAAAGTGCCTTCTAGTTCATTGAATTGTTCTATTTTTGTTACCAACTCTTGTAGTTTCTTAAAATTAAATTTAAAACCAAATTAAAATTAATTTTAATTAATTAATTTAAAACCAAAAAGGAAAATATGTTAAATGTGAATATGAGTAATGTGGCAAGACCTGTTGGGCTTCCAGGCCCACTATTGGTCTTACAATAATAGAGAACACTCCAAACACCCAAATGAGGAATTTCATGAGTCACTAACCTAGACATTTGCTATCTACAGAGGTTGCTTTTCCTGGTCATTTGACAACCCTACATCAATATGAAGAAGGAATTACCTTTAGTTAAACTGGAATTTACGAGAGCATAACATTAGAAACCCCCCCAAATGGGAACTTCTATTATGTAGCCTTTCTATACACCAGTGCTCTGTCTCCACAGATTCACCTGGCCCGCAGAATATTGAATTTTTTGACCCCCTCTCCCCTGTCCTTGGGAAAATGTATCCTGGTGCAAACGAAACAATTCCACCTGGCTGTAAATCTACAAACTCGCTAGTTATCACAGAGTTAGGAGCAACTTGGTATCCCTGTTTTTCAGTTTGTGGAATTCCAGCACATACACTGAGATGTCATCAATTCGCACAGCTGCTTTGTTTCAACTTCAGATAATTTCTAAAGATACTCCGAAATAAGAATCAGGAGAACGGCATCTATTTATAGGGGGGCTCCATAGAAAATTGCTTCCTATACCTTTGGTTGAATTCATATGCTAAACATATGCTAATTCATATGTTAATTCATTCCTACAGTGTATAACCTGGTTGCTAAGTGAAGTCATTTTCAGGGTTTACACAATACACTGAACTTACACAATACACTAGTTAAATAAATAGGCAAGGTACGCACAACATGCTAAACCACAAACCAACTGAGGTCAAAACCATACAACCAGAAGGTTGTATACACGTATTTGCCAGGATGTTATCTGCCCTGTTTACGAAGGTTCTGTGAACACAGTCATAGTGGTTCGTTTGATTTTGGCAGAGCCTGATGTGCGAACCCACCCACAGTGGGTTAGAGTGGTCAAGGGTTTGACTGACACTAGGAAGGTAAAGGTAAAAGGTTCCCCCCGCACATTTGTGCAGTCGTGTCCGACTCTAGGGGCCGGTGCTCATCTCCGTTTGTTAGCTGAAGAGCCAGCGTTGTTCGAAGACGCTTCCGTGGTCATGTGATCAGCAGGACGCGTGCGGAATGCTGTTACCTTCCCACGGAAGTGGTACCTATTCATCTACTTGCATTTGCATGCTTTCGAGTTGCTAGGTTGGCAAGAGCTGGGGCGAGTGCGGGAGCTCACTCCGTCACGTGGGGCCAGGGATTTGAACCTCCGAACTTGCGATCTTCCGATCGACAAGCCTGGCGTCTTACCCACTGAGCCACCACGCCCCTTATGACACTAGGAAGACCCAGGTTCAAATCCAGCCTCAGCCATGAAAATTCTCTGGGTGACTTTGGGCCACTTATTCTCTTCTCTGCCCAGCCAACTTAAGAAGGATGTTTTACAGTGAGGATAAAACAAGGGGAGACCCAAAAATGTTGCCTACAGTCCCCTGAAGAAAAGTGAGATAGAAATATCATTATGTATAAACACCCCATTGTGAGCAAATTACTCAAGTCTTGTATTCTCCGTTCATTTGAGGTTTTCTGTCCAGGCAAATGGCAAATGGCAAGAAACAAATGAGCAGAACGTCCAACACATTCATAAAATGCACGGTGGCGAGACCAGCAAGCGGATTCCTCACCTGTTGATCACAAGCTCTGCTTTCCCCACCTGAGGAGGAAATTCCTGTTCCACCACAAAGAGGGCACCAGCTTTCCTTTTGAAAAGCAAAGAAACAAGAAAAAAATGTAGATTGGCTGAAAGATTTAAGTCTATTCTTAGCCTGCTCCATAAAAACGGAAGGTACGTTCTACTTGTTTAATCCAGCCATGCACTACTTGTAGCATATTTCCCACGGCTTCTTTCTAAACCAGTGTTTCTCAACCTTGGCAGGTTGAATATGTGTGGACTTCAACTCCCAGAATGGGAGTTGGCTGGTGAATTCTGGGAGTTGAAGTCCACACATCTTCAAGGTGCCAAGGTTGAGAAACGCTGCTCTAAACCTTGTGCTCCATTTCTCTGGAGCGTTTTGCAGAGAACCTCAGAACCCCCAGGGCTTTTGGAGAGCAGCCGATTGCCCAGTTCAAACATTACACTAAGCCACTATGTACCTTACTTGGTTTTAGCTAAGCACTCTGTGGGAATGCAGCCATTCTGGTTTGTGATCCGGAGTTTATGGCTTACTGCATTACGGGAACCCAGCTAATTGTAAGATATTCGATGCAAGGATGTCTGAATGATGAAACAGTGATATTCTCAACCCACTTTTTCCTGTGAGTTCTCCCTCCCACTTATTACTGCAAAAGCATGGTGAGGGTGGGGGTGTAATCATTTGTGAGAACGTCCTTGAGAGACAGCAGGAGGAGGAGGAACCGCGACTAGGCAATGGTCAGATAAGAGGCAGCTTAGCCCACAGAAGGAACAGGGGTATGGAAAGCATCTCGGAAGACACTCTCCCTAGTTTCTTGGACTGTAAAATCAAGGGGGGGGGGAGAGATGCACTTTCAGACTTGCGAGATTCTGTTACTGTGACCTTACAATAAAGGTAGTGTTAGTACTCATGGTTGGTGCTTCTTGTATGGACTACCTTGTGTTACTGTGACCTTACAATAAAGGTAGTGTTAGTACTCATGGTTGGTGCTTCTTGTATGGACTACCTTGTGTTACTGTGACCTTACAATAAAGGTAGTGTTAGTACTCATGGTTGGTGCTTCTTGTATGGACTACCCTGAAGGGGCTGACATCAATCTTGCAAGTCTCAAGGACATTCTCACAGACGATTAAGGTGTAATGGCATCTGGGAATGACCTTGGGAGATGGGAGGAAGAGCCACAGACTGGACAACGGCCAGGCAAATGGCAGCGGAGTCCATAGAAGGAATGGGGGCCTGGCAAACGTCTCAGAAGGGACCCTCCCTAGTTTCTTGGACTCTAAAGGCGACGGGGGAGAGATGCACTTTCAGACTTGCAAGATTCGATCAATGTAACCTTACAATAAAGTCAGAGCTAGAACTTCTGGGTGTGCTTCTTGTCTGGACTACCTCGCAAGGCTGACATAAGGGCCGGGAAGGGTGGAACTATTTCTCCAACTCTGCTGGAGACCATCTTCTGGTTGAAGCATGTCCTCAGTTTGAAGGACACAAGCAGAATGGCTTGGGACCAGGTAAATTAAGGGACTGTCTTTCCCCAGGTGTTTCTATCTGTCCGATCCAGTTCAGCTGCGTGGGTATGCTCCGGGTCCCTTCGGCTAAGGAATGCCAGTTGGTGGGGCCCAGGAGGTGAGCCTTTTTTGCCACAGTGCCCACCCTATGGAACGCTCTCCCTCTGGAGGTTAGGATGGCGCCAATCCTGCTGGCCTTTCGTAAGGCTCTGAAGACCTGGGTCTGTGCCTGGGTCCCATCTCCTGGCTGTGCTAGCAACTGTCGATTGTGATCTTTTCCTCGGCTGCTGTGTTTTTTAATTTTTGTATTTGTGATTGGAATTGTTTTTAATTATTTTAAGATTGTTTGTCGCCCAGAGTCATTTGTCAAGATGGGCGGCCATACAAATTGAATGAATGAATGACGTGACTCAGTCTACTCAAAACCCATTACCATCCCCACGTACAGTCCAGCACAGCCCCTGAATATGCCCCTACCCCTACAGAAAGCGGCCAGTCAACAGTAGAGATGGAGGGTGTAATTACATGATGGTGACCACTTTTCCTTGGACTTCAGCAGCCAGACTCAGGAGGGCGAGGAAGCTTTCTTCTGTCACCCATGGCTCTTCTATGCTAGAAGAAAAAGCATTAGAACAGAGCTTTCCAAACTGTGTGTCGGGACACGTTAGTGTGTCGGCTGCAGTGTCTGGGTGTGTTGCGGCTGCTGCTGCCTCCTGGCTTCCGCGCAGGTCCTAGTGCCTGCCTTGTGCCTTGCTGCCTCCAAACCTGCTGTGATTTCGTGCAGGTCCTAGTGCCTGCCTTGTGCCCTGCTGTAAGAGTGTGTCGCGAAATGATGCATGTCTAAAAAGTGTGTCACCAACATGAAAAGTTTGGAAAGCTCTGCATTAGAAGGTCCCCTGTGGGTTTTCCCTTCATCATAAAAGAATCCTAGACCACATGTACTCAGAGGCGAACTCTATAGTTCAGTGAATGGGCTTACTCCCCAATCAGGGTTGCAGGCTTTGTTTCTTGCATTCAAGACTGTTAAATCTACACAGTAGGCGATGGATCTCCGACAGCATCCTCAGCAAGGTTCCCAGTGAATGGGGGACATGCTTCATAGCATTACGTAGATGAGTCTCATGCAGGAAGACATGTTTTCCATTTGGAAGTGCATAGAATGTAGGCTGGGTTCCAACCTGCAGATCCCAAACCTTGGATTAACAAGGACACAGTGGCTGAGTTCATA
Organism: Charina bottae; assembly: GCA_023362775.1. Classification (NCBI taxonomy): domain Eukaryota; kingdom Metazoa; phylum Chordata; class Lepidosauria; order Squamata; family Charinaidae; genus Charina; species Charina bottae. Next base: position 3,881,567 of record JALMGJ010000015.1, read on the forward strand.
CAACATGCAATGCCTAAACCATCAACCCTATTCTGTCTTAATGTGACAGCTTGTGGAGACAAGGGATAGATCCCCACAACAACGATAGCCTATATTAGCATGTTTTATGACCCCAGCCTCAAGGGGCGTGGTGGCTCAGCGGGTAAGATGCCAGGCTTGTTGATCGGAAGATCGCAAGTTCGGAGGTTCGAATCCCTGGCCCTGTGTGCGGAGTGAGCTCCCGCACTCGCCCCAGTTCTTGCCAACCTAGCAATTTGAAAGCATGCAAATGCAAGTAGATGAATAGGTACCACTTTGGTGGGATGGTAACAGCGTTCCGCGTGCGTCATGCCAGCCACATGACCGCGGAAGCGTCTTTGGACAGCACTGGCTCTTCGGCTAACAAACGGAGATGAGCACAGGCCCCTAGAGTCGGAGACGACTGTGCAGGGGAAAACCTTTGTTGTTGTTGTTGTTCAATCGTTTAGTCGTGTCCGACTCCTTTACCTTTACCTATGACCCCAGCCACCGTGTTTAGTGCTCAGCTGTTCAATACCCATATATTCTCTCTTCAACACACTTCCCTGCTTGTCCTTTGAAGACAATGCAGTGCTGACTGTTCTCCAGCCAAGCAAGACAAAGGTCCTCGTCGGCCTTCCCCAACCGGCCAGGTGACTTGGACTCCAATCATTTCCAGAAAGCACGGGAATGATGGAAGGAGAACTCCAACACGTCTGGAGGGCCTGGCTTGGGGACGGTGCTTCTAAATCATGCGCATGCCTCACCTGCCCTGGTTTGACATCCCAGGACACCTGCCTTCATAGGTGGAGAACTAGGGACTCCTTGATTCCAAGTTGCATTTGGTATAAACGACCCCAGCATAGCTGAAGGGTGAAATTATTCCTACCCCCTGCCATATCTGCAACAGCCGCAGAGAAGCATCCTTGTCCAATTTTGCAGCAAGAGGATGCAAGCTGGACTTCATGGAGACAAGAGAGCAAACCGGCCGAGAGCAGAATTGGCTGCTCTCCAAAAACAGCCTCTTTTCTATCCTCTCCCCAGGGCTCTCCAGCCGCCCTGGCTTCTCGCCCTTCCATTCAGTTCCAAGGGAGGACAAGCCTCCCGCTTTCTCAGGTCGGGTAGTGTAAGCACCCGGGGAGGCTTTGCACATGCAACAGAGGACACTTTGGAAACTTTCCTTCCAAAGTTCCATGGAATTCTTGGTGTTCTCATAACATCAGTGCAATGATGTTACCTAGCTGGGTAATGAAATATCTGCAAACAACCAACCAAGCTCAGAGAGCACCAAGAACACCATACAGGTAGTCCTCGCTTAACAACCATTAGTTTAGTGACGGTTCGGACTTACGACGGTGCTAAAAAAACCAACTTACAACTTATGACCATTGTAGCGTCCCCGTGGTCACGTGATCACAACTTGGGCGCTTGGCAACCAGTTCGCATTTATGACCATTGCAGTGTCCTGTGGTCGCCATTTTCAACCTTCCCAGCTGGCTTCTGGCAAGCAAAATCAATGGGGAACTGCGTGATTCACTTAACAACCACGTGGCTCACTTAATGCCTGCGGTGATTCGTTTAATGACCACCACAAAAAGGTCATAAAATCGGGTCTGATTCGCTTAATGACTGCTTCGCTTAGCAACCAAAATTCCGGTCCCAGCTGTGGTTGTTAAGCAAGGACTGCCTGTAGTTCAACCCTGAGCTACACGTATTCCCTTTTGTTGAAAGTGCCATAGAGCTGGAAGTAATAAAAAGACAAGGAACAGAGCAGAATTTCTTAGCACTTTCTGATTAATGGCTGTTGTGGGTCTTCCGGGCTGTGTGGCCGTGTTCTGGAAGTTGTGGTTCCTAACGTTTCACCAGCATCTATGGCCGGCATCTTCAGAGGGCAGGAGCACAGACAGAAGCGATCTCTCTGTGCCCAGGTAGAGTGGCAATGTTTGTTTTCTATTTATAGAGCTACGTTATAGGAGATTAGGTGGGGTTTTTTGTTGTGTTGAAATGTTAACGAGTGGCTGCTGAGCGTGATTAGCATGTTCATTGTGAGAAGTATTCCCATGTCCTGGTGGTATATGGGAATACTTCTTAAAACGTTAGGAACCACAACTTCCAGAACACGGCCACACAGCCCGGAAGACCCACAACAGCCATCGAACTCCGGCCGTGAAAGCCTTCGACAATACACTTTCTGACTACTTGATTATATGCCTTCTTACCTTATTTTTTGCATGCCAGTTGGTTTCCTTAGGGCCCTAAGGAGGGCTTTTGCACTGCCGAGTGTCAGGCCATTATTAATTGATCTAAGAACAAATATAATAAGCTGGTGAGAAAACCTGGTTGGATAGCTCCTAACCAAACAAACACCCAGACAGAAGTGTGTTATGAAATAGCACATGAACTCACATGAAATTGGTCAGGGCAACACATTCTTCCAGCCTACTCAACAGCTGTGCCAGATGTTCTCTTTGGAGATTGCATTGCTTTAGACTGGAAAAAAGGAGAAAGCCAGCCAAATTAACTTCTCACGCATAGTTCAAGAAACCACAGAGACTGGGACTTGCGAGAAGGCTAAAAAATTCTGGGATCAAATACGTGTTAATATTCAAAAGATTCTTAAAGTGGACTTACAAAAGAAACCAGAACTGTTTCTCTTGGGATTGATGGAGAAACAGCTCGAGAAACAACATGGGACTTTGCTTTTATATACGATTACAGCAGCAAGACTTTTAAATGCACAAAGATGGGAAAACTCACAACTCCCTACAGTGGAGGAATGGATGATTAAACTAATGGAACTGGCCCCAATGGCTAAGCTAACAGCGTTGATAAGAGAAAATACTGTGTCTGTTTCTACTTGGCAACCACTTTTAGATTATTTGCTTGCGTCTGAAAAAAATGAAGCTTTGATGTTGGGTTTTGATGATTTAAATGGTTTGATTTTATAAAAATAATGTTACTAAGGTTTAACTAATGGTAAGAAATTATATCTGTAAAAAATGCAGTTATATCTATATTGGAGAAGGTTGGAAGTCACTCTTTTTCTGCTTTCTACCCAATTCTGCACTTTTATAGTTTCTCTTTTTTTTCTTTAGTTCTGTACTCTGTCTTACCTATATTCTATATTTTGTATTTTAGCTATACTTTGAAAATCAATAAAGTTCTTTTAAAAAAAAGAAACCACAGAGATTGGCAGCCCATTTTCTATCCTTGACTGGCTTGGTTGGATTACGAATGGATGCTCAGACTTCTCTTAATTCCTCCTCCCACCCTCCACTCACAAAGGAGAAAGCCGTTTTCTGCTGTGGTCTTAACAGCGATTTCCCAAGTCCAGATGGGCCATCCTGGTGGGGAACTTGGCTTTCTTTTAATTCACTAAATCCCCAGTAAAGAGATAAAAATGTATCTTCCCAGTTCCCAGATGGTAAAATCTTGCCATCAAAACACATATAATAAAGGAATGGAGCCTGGATCATGCAGTTGTAGCTGCAATCTTTTTTTTTTCTTGATACAAACCCCCTGCAATGCCCCCACATCCAGAAAATATGTTCTCTTTTGCTGAGGACTCATTCTCACATCCTCCAATAATTGCTTTTGTTGCCAAAACCCAACCATATTAACCGTTAATAAACAAAATAAAATTCCTTGCCATTAATACACTCTACTAATGCCACTAATACGCTTTTGAGAGCCAGTTTGGTGTAGTGGTTAAGGCATCAGGCTAGAAACTGGGAGACAGTGAGTTCTAGTCCCACTTTAGCATGAAGCCAGCGGGGTGACCTTGGGCCAGTCACTTTCTCTCAGCCCCAGGAAGGAAGCAATGGCAAACCACTTCTGAAAAACCTTGCCAAGAAAACTGCATGGGCTTGTCCAGGCAGTCTCCCAGAATCGTGCATGATTGAATGGATAAAAAACAACACTCCAGTTAAAAAATAAAGACATACACCACTATCACGCATGTGCTGCAGTGCATAGGACCAGAAATAGCATAATAGAATTCATTTGAGGTGTTGTTAATTTATTGCTCCTCCAATTATTTATGTCATTAGACTGATGTTTTAATTAAGCTGGCTGTCCAGAGTCACTTTGCCAGATAGGCAGCCATATAAATCAAATCAATCAAACTTTCCTTTTTGGGGCATTATCATTCCTTTTATTTGCCAATATATCATATAGGTTATAGAGCAGAGCTTTCCAAACTTTTAAGGTTGGCGACACACACCAACGGTGGCGGCGGTGCGGCCTGCGGTGTCCTGGTCTGTTGCGCAAAAAACCCGGAAGTGCTGATGGGGGAACCGAAAGAAGCGGCACCCCCGCCAATCAGCGCCGCCGGCGTCGTGCTGTCATCAGTGGCGGCGGCAGCAGCGCTGATTGGTGGGGGTGCCACTTCTTTCGGTTCCCCCATCAGCGCTTCTGGGTTTTTGCACGACACAGCAGGACACCGCAGGCGACACAGTAGTGTGTCGCGACACACACTTTGGAAAGCTATGTTATAGAGGCTCTATCTCTTTCCCACACCAACGTTAGCAAGAAGGAGACCAGGTAAAGGCCAGGTAAAGGCATTCTACTGAAGACAGGTAGTGGTAACACTAACTACCAAACTGAACTCGGAGGCAAGGATTAGAGCTCTGCAAATACAAGCCCAGTTGAGTAACCAGGTTAAGCAAGTTGTGTGAATTCTGTAGGAATTCTGGGATGGTAGTACCGGAACTCCACGCAGCTTCTTATTAGTATGTAGCACAGTAGAAGCGTTAGGCTTAGTCAGTTCAAAACACAAAATAAACACACTTCACACGTTAATGTAAAGTTACATAAAAAAAGAGTTTACAATTTTATTGTAACTCAGTTCCTTAGTAGAAACGGTCCATGCATGCGAGCAAGAAGGTTCCGACCAAACCCACATGCTTCTTTAATGTGGCCTTGCTGTATGGAAGTATGAGAAACATGCGGCAGCAGCCATAGCTGCCATCCTCCTTTGGTGGAGATCCGAGCAGAAAAGAGGGAAGAGAAGGGAATAGGAAACAGGAAACCAGGGTTCGGCCCCTCCCACACAAAGCAAGTAAGATCAGGTTACAGCAGAGGCTGCCTCCTCCTTCAAGCTTGTGTGAGACGTGCTTGGTTGAAACCCGATCTCTAACAAATTCAACCATCATGAGTTTGGAAATCACATCCCAAAAGGATAGTTCTATTTAGAACGAACACACACACACACACACACACACACAACCTTACACTAAGATAATTTACATTTTAAAGGGTATTAAAAAATAGGGAAATTTGCAATATAAAGGTGTGTCAGGGGACATTACCATTAAAAAAATATTCAATTGGGAATGATGTGTCCACTCCCTTCAAATATGGATGAATCAGGCGGCTGGATGGTGAAGCTTAGCAGTTATAGCAAAGGGGTTGAACATTGATAGATTCCAGGAATATTCTACAAAATACTCTAAATTGCTAAAAGGGGAATTTGAATAATCCTTCAGTTACCTCAGGTTCTTTTGAGGTTTATCTTGTTTCTTGAATGTGATAAGCAGCCTTTTTTCAGGGCACAAACTGGGAAAGAAAGAAAAAGTAGGCAGTTTGAGAAAAAGCACAGATAGGACAAACTTCTCTTGGAATGCCTGTTTATCCTATTGCTAACCTTGAAAATATTCTCTATTCAGTTTCTTTTAGAAAAATATACCTAGAGCTTAAAGAATGCAACCTTTTAACAAAAGCCACGGCAGGATTTCTCTCCCACCTTCTAACAAATATAGCAGGGCGGGCTGAAAAAATTCAGAATATCGGAAAGCAAAAAGAGATTTTGTCTGGAATTTGAATGTTTCAGAAGAAGGTATATGGGTAGAACTAAGGATTCTAGCCCGCTCTGTAACCTTTCTTTCAAGGATCTTCACAAAGAGGCTCAAAAAATTCAAAACGGCAGCTACAACCGCACAATTGAACCATACACGATGTACATTAAAAGGGGGCGGGGCTTTAATTGAATAGTTGTAGCCACCATCTTTACTCTTTTGACCCAGTAAACCCACCCACACCCTTCAAATCCCAGTCTACATTTGGCCTACGTTTGCTTAAGCAGAGATGTGCAATGTTGATTAGGAGAGTCCATTTGAACATGATTCAATTAAATTTCCAAATCAAATTAATGGGTTGAATCAGATGGACAGTTTGGATGGAACCATCAAGTTCAAAACTGATTCAATGACTTGGAAAGATTTTTGCTTCAAACTGAAGCACTGAACTGAACTGATTTTCTGAACTCACTCAAATGGTCAAATAGGATCAAACTGAGAGCCTGAACTGAATTCTCAACAAAAATATCAATCTATTTCCATCACCTTTCCTGCCCATTCCCCCTTTTAAGCCTTCTGCAATACAGGTAGCCCTCACTTAACTACCACAATTGAGGCCAGAATTTTGGTTGCTAAGCAAAGCGGTCATTAAGCGAATCTGACTCAATTTTACGACCTTTTTTGCGGTGGTTGTTAAACGAATCACCACGGGCATTAAGCAGACTAAATGGTCGGTAAGCGAATCATGCAGTTTCCCATTGATTTTGCTTGCCAGAAGCCAGCCAGGAAGGTTGAAAATGGCGATCACGTGACCACGGGACGCTGTGATTGTCATAAATGCGAAATGGTTTCCAAGTGCCCAAATCATGATAATGTAACTGTGGGGACACTGCAATGGTTGTAAGTGTGAGAACTGGTTGTAAGTCAGTTTTTTCAGCACCATCATAAGTCTGAACTGTCACTAAACAAATGGTTGTTAACTGAGGACTACCTGTAGAGCAGGCTAACCTCTTTTAAACCCTTTTAAATGATCTCTGCCTACTTCAAATCCTATTGAAAATCCATCCATGCTACATTTTCCCTGAAAACCCCCTTTCTACATCCACACTAACGCCAAGGAATAAAAGGAAAAATTAACACAAATGGTTACACCTTGCATCAACTTCAACTACATTGTGGTATGTGGCAAAGATGTTAACAAGTAGGAGAACTCCATCTGGCGAGATTCCATGGTGGTTGATTCTACAAAGGAAATGACAATTGACGGATTATTTCCCTCTACCTTTTAAAAGGTTAAACATATGTTACATAATTTTATTAAAAACTATTAATATATTTTTTCTATGCAGCAAAGATGTTCATAAGGTAGAATAGTCCATCTTGCAAGATTCCATTATGGTTGATTCTATACCAGAAGTGACAATTGACAGATTATTTATTTTTACCTTTAAATATTAAACATGTGTTACATAATTTTCTTTCAAAGCTATTCATAGTCTCTTTCATCCAACTTTCTTCTCTATAAAGCAGTAACAACCACTGGTAACTTCCCAGTTTCATTTGTACCTCAACACCTCGGTCAGTTGCATTGCATACTAAAGGTGGACAAACTGAACTTTGGTTAGTGTGGCAGAGACCCTTGTAGACAGAGAGGTGGGGAGCTGACCAGCATGTACCCCAGAGCTTTCCAAACTTTTCATGTTGGTGACACACTTTTTAGACATGCATCGTTTCGCGACACACTCTTACAGCAGGGCACAAGGCACGCACTAGGACCTACATGGAATCACAGCAGGTTTGGAGGCAGCCAGGTACAAGGCAGGCACTAGGACCTGCGCAGAATCCTGGCAGGGCTCGGAGGCAGCAGCAGCCGCGACACACCCAAACACTGCAGCTGACACACCAACGTGTCCCAACACAGAGTTTGGAAAGCTCTGATGTACCCAATATAACCACTCATGGTCTGGGAAGGAGTTCTGCAATAGTGGGGTAGGGGGACAGCAGATAAAACTGCAAGGAGAGGGGGTCACATTCCCACAGAATCCTGTAACTTCCCCTCTGCTTCTCCCACTGAATCCACTTACTTCAATGAGCAAGAATTCTGGGTCTTGAGCAAATGTCCGAAAAGGCACCTCAATCCTTCATTGTCAAGATCGTTCCCAGAAAGACTGACAAAGGAATTTTAAAAAAAAGTAAGTTTCCTGGATTGATATATTTAAAATGTTCCTATTAGTCCAGGAATTATAACAAACTAAAAGAAGCTTAGCCAAGTAGGAAATTGGTTCTCAGGGTTCTCATTGGAAAAGTTGGGCTCAACTCATGAGGACTTCAGAGCAGATTTTTTAATTATAATCATTAAATGTATAACTGAGTGAGAGGTGTCTCCATGGTGAGTTCTTTTTCAACAAGATGGAAGTGGTTAGGCCAGTATTTCTCAACCTTGGCAACTTTAAGATGGGTGGACTTCAACTCCCAGAATTCAACTCCCAGCATGGGTGGCTGGGGAATTCTGGGAGTTGAAGTCCACCCATCTTAAAGTTGCCGAGGTTGAGAAACACTGGGGTAGGCCATGCCCTTTTCCAGGATGGTTCTCTGAGTTCCCAGTTTAGCCTACAGCCCTGGTATTCCCCTGTTGGTCTCTCATCCAATCTTTAAGTCATTAGTTTCTCAACTGCCACCTGATGTACATAAAGACGTGTACTTTTGTTTTCTAAAGGTATTTTAACAACTGTTTTAATGCTTTTAGAACTTCCTTGCTGCATGACCACTTCTCTTACAGTGATTTTTAAGCTATAGTTATTATGGTGGTTGATTTTTGTGTTGTCTTCTGTATTGCTTCTCAGGCTGGCTTTATCCATTTTCTGTTTTATCCATAATACATTTTAATTAATTTATACACAGTTCAGAACTGTAACGATTAATTAGTTTAGGCTTACAGTAAACAAATCCACTGACATCCCCTCTTCGCTCTGCGAGTTCAAGGCAGCAGTTCTGGTGTTCTCCTTAATTTTAACCTCACAATAACAACCTTGTTGTAGAGTTGAGAGATGGTAAACTCCATGGTTGGTGGAAACTTGAGTCTCCTTTGCCCCAGTTCAGCATCTCAATCTCTACATCATACTGTAACAGCTTCCCCCAATCTGCTTCCTTGCAGATGTTACAGGAAGCTGAGTTACAATGACAGTAACCCATGCAGGAAAAGTTCAAACACCTTGGAAATCTAGCAGTTATTAACAGCTAGACAACCTGTGACCCACTGGGTCATCGTTTCAGAGATATTTCCTTAACAGACTCCTCAACGCCTTCAACAATGGCAGAGCTTCTAATGTGTTGCCTTCATTGGAAAAGTTCTCAAAAATTTAGAGAGACATTCAGAGATGCATCTGCCTTGAAAGCAGCCCATGTCGAACTGTATAGCAGAGTCAGACATCAGGAGTTGACCACAGGAAATGTTTTATGACATTTTGTATTATGTCATAAAACGTTTTATGATAATTTCTATGTCATAAAAGGTTTTATAACATTTGCCAAATTTCTATTCCACAGGAGTCATGGGTCCCAGATTTTGGACACATTCTGTAAGTTAGCCCATTTGAGGTACCTTGGTTCAAAAATCGTTGCCCTACGATGCGCCATTTCGCCCAGTTAAAGGTTACAAAGTATCAAACAGACACAAGAATTTTAGTAGTATATAGATTTTCATAATGGAACTGATAAGCAGTGAGAGAGTACTGTACTTTACTCAATATTTTTTCTCTGTGTTTTTTTTGTAAAATAATATGAAAAAGAAAATTAATGCCATTATAACCGAAAGGCCGTTAATCTCCCCTCATCCAAACTTAAGTCTGTGAGGTTGTAAACATGGAAGTGAGTGAAATTCACTTGCATTTGTTTTAACTAGCTCTCATTCAGTTTGATGAAAGAGAATTTGCTTTTGGAATTCAAGGGAGAGAATGTTCATAAAAGTTAGTGAGAAGATAACCAAGGAGTGTGCATGAACACAAGCGTGTTTCCTGGTTGGTAGCTTCTCTTGGCTGCCCACACTTCCATTCAATCCCAAGGGAAGACAATAGGACCAAATACCTCCTTTTTCAATCACAGGGCATCTGCCACCATCAAGAGGAAGTCCTCACTTCGAAAAAAATCCTGGAGAATTCCTCACCCCACCTCCAGAAATTGGGAGAAATCCTTCCTCCAGGTCCCAGGCCCACAAATTTAGTAAAGAACTTTGAGAAACTGTTGGTGCCCAACTGTGGTAGTCTTCCATGCCCACAAATTCAGTAAAGAACTTTGAGAAACGGTTGGTGCCCAACTGTGGTAGTCTTCCATGCTCACAAATTTGGTAAAGAACTTTGAGAAACTGTTGGTGCCCAACTGTATTAGACTCCTCTCTTACTCCAGCTCTGCAAGATGGTCACAGTTTTCGAACACAGCACACAGCTCTCCGAGAACAGCCTGGTCAATGCCACAGTTGGTGAACCTGTTTGAAGGCAGTTCAATGTGAAAGCACGTAGAAGCAATTCCTCTTATAAATATAGAAAATGATACGATGATGCATTTGCCTGAAAACTGGCTAATTTATTCAGGTAAAAGGGCATAAGCATAACTATTGACCATTGATCAGCAAACCTGGGATTGCTATAAAATTTAGTGGAACTTGCTCTGTCTTTGTCTTTTGACTGACATCTAATGTTCTCCTCAAATTAGGCAGAGCTGGCACAAAACCTAAATTAGATTAATTTAATCAAAACACAAATTAAAATTGAATACAATTAATTAATTACAATTAATTAATTAATTGCCATGTATTTAATATTTTTTAAAATTGTGTTTTGGCAGCAATTTTGGAAGGGCTCCCCAAAGGCACCAGAGAAAGTCCATTCAACCCTGGGATTTCAAATTGTCCACTCTTGCAAAAGTAAAAATTATAAGGAAGGGAGGGAGGGAGGGAGGAGCTAGCTATACCAACCTGAGGTTCAAAATGTTTCTTGAAAATGCTGTGATTGGCCATTTTTTTTTAAATGTTTGTTTTGCATAATCTCAGAAACATGAAAGGGTGGCTGACCCCTGATCTATTCTGTTCCTTCCCTGGATTTTTAAAGCATGCAAGCCTTTCTTTAATCCATGTTCTTGAAGAAAGCAAAACTGTCATAAAAATGAAAAGGGTTGGATTGGATATAACAGACCTGCAGAACAGCGCCTCGCTTGCTTGACTTTCCACAAAACGCAAAAATGCATTCTTCCTTGATCTAGAAACATACAAAGAATGATGTTCACTTTCAGAAACTAGACTTCTCCACTAGAATGAGTCATTCTCAAGTCAGAAACACCTGGGACTTTGAAAATGAAGGGGCACATCCAATGGCTCATCCTATAAAAACAAGAGAGCGTTGGCATCTCTCTGGGCAGCATGCGCTGGATCTATGGTCCATGGCTAAAGGCAAGGACATGTGGCAAACCCTATGGAGCTTCTGTGTCCATCTGTGAGCTTGAGCGAGAAGGATACTGTAGACAGGCAGACAAACAGGACAAACCTGAGATCAAAATGCCTTCTCTAGTAATTCTTCATCCAGCACAGCTGCCAAGGGGCAGTCCCAAGAATAATGCTGAGCAGATAAATTATCCTGCCTTTTTCTACAGTGCAGGAAAACAGAACTTGCACTTGCCACTTCTTGAAAAGGAGAAGAGAATCTCTGAAATTCTCAAGCCTGGACGTTTGCACTTACGTAGTGATGCGGTGTGGCCAGGGAGTGTGAGTCAATGTCCTGTCTTGCTGTATACACCTCTCTCTGCACGTCTGCATCCTCCCCTTCCCATGAAACCCCAAGGAAATGTGTTAGGAAAGATCTCCCCACACCCTGGGTTTTTTGGTTGAGATGCTTCCTCTAAGGGAGAGTTTTCTCCTTGCAACATTTTTGGAGAATTTCTTCTCCCCCTCTGCAACAGATTTGGTGCAGCATTTCCAGAGGGTGCTTGTGTCTAACCCTAAACAAGAAATCTGCAGGGGAGAAGGGATGGGAGATGGGGTGATAGGTTTCCCCTATCATGATAGGCCTGGATCCACCTGCATTGCCTCCGCCCAGGCTTTCATTGCATACCTGATATTCACTTCAGAGATTCTCCTGCACCGGTGGAACGAGCTGGCCAGCAAGAGTAGGCCATCGGATGAAAGCGCGTTATCTCTGATGCTGCAGGAGGTCGGGAGGAGGGAACAGAAACATCCACATGTTGGTTGGGTTTGCAAAGGTGCTTGGCCCACCACCATGCTGGTGGATGAATTAACCTATTTCCTTGGTTTACCCAATCGATTGAGCTAAGTGGTCTGAGTTTCCATAATACACTAAGCCACAGCTTTCCAAACTGTGTGTCGCGACACAAAAGTGTATCGCCCGCAGGGCCCAGGTGTGTCGCGTCAAAACCTGGAAGCGCTGATGGCACGCCGACGCGCGCAGTTGCGCACACGGCAGCAATGGGCCATCAGCGCTTCCGGGTTTTCCCGCGGCGACACACCAACAGCGACGCACGAAAATCCGAAAGCACCACTGCTGCGGCGGCACGCAAAAACTGAAAGTGGCGGTGGCGCTTCCGGGTTTTCTCGCGCGCCGCTGTTGGTGTGTCGCCGCGGGAAAACTTTGGAAAGCCCTGCACTAAGCCATAGAAAACTAATTAAGGTTACCCTCTTGTGCTAATGAAGATAGTAGATCTTTAACTAACCTGATCAATATGTGGCACAATCACACCATCATTGTATCTGGAATCTTTGTACAAAATATGGGGCTGTAGTTTGTTTGGACTGGTGGGCTCATTTAGGATTTTGAGAAAATGTGGGCACTCCCACAAAATGGCTGCTGGGGGGAATTTATCCATTCACAAGATGGCTGCCACAAGGGTCACAGCCAGGTACAGGTAGTCCTCGCTTAACTATCACAATTGGGCCCGGAATTTCAGTTGCTAAGCAAAGTGGTCATTAAGCAAATCCGACCTGATTTTACGACATGTTTTGTGTCGGTGGTTAAGTGAATCACCGTGGGTGTTAAGCAAACCACATGGTTCTCCATTGATTTTGCTTGCCAGAAGCCAGCCGGGAAGGTAGAAAATGGCGATCACATGACCACGGGATGCTGTGATGGTCATAAATACGAACTGGTTGCCAAGCGCCCAAATCATGATCATGTGATCGCAGGGATGCTGCGATGGTCGTAAGTGTGAGGACTGGTTGTAAGTCGTTTTTTCAGCACCCTTGTAAGTTTGAACCATCACTAAATGACGGTTACCTGGACGCCTCCTGCCACACTTCTCCTCCCTTCCTCCACCCCAGTTTACTTTTGACTTTTTTCTGGGCAGGTGGACACGCTTCTACAAAAAGCACTGTCACCCACCATTTTTATTTTCTAAAAATGCTGATGAACTCAGAAGCATTCTTGAAATTACAAGGGACAGGGAAATTGGGACTTGTTTTCAGCTTGACAAATCCTGTTTTTTTTTTAAATTAAACATAAAAAAGCAAGTAGAGTATGGAATGGTAAGCATTAAGGAATTTTTTAATGGGAACATTGGCAGCTCTGTGCATCTACATTGGGGACTCCAGATCTCAGGCAGAAATCTCTCCGGACTCACCTTAAGAATCTTAGGCTGCTGAGACTGGGCAGAAACAAGAGCATCTGTTCAACTTCTTGATCATTCAGTGAATTCCCAGAGAAGCTAGACAGTCAGTGTGGAAAGTATGAAATACATCAGAAGAATAAAGGACACCAGGACTACTGTATTTATCCACAGAGCTGTTGAAATGGCTTCCAGCAACAGCATAAGGCTTCTGTTGGGATTTTAAGGAACATCACCTCCACGCTTCTATGGCTGGTCAAACTCAGCAGAGATCCAGTAGACCTGGCCCAAAGAGCTGAGCTTTTTTCCAAACTGAATTGCTCCATAGAGGAAGGATTTGGGGGCAGGTCTCACAGGAAGGGTTAACCTTTCCCTCTTAAGCTTCAACCTTGGAAAAATATTGAAACTAGGCAGAAAAAATGCCCCTCCTAAATGCCATCATCAAGATTAAAATGTCAGGGAAGTTACCTTGGACCAGATCCATCTCATGAGCCACGGATTCTTTGCCCCATCTTCTACGGAAGCCCAACTGGATGATGTTAATCTGAACACCGTGCGTTCTGCTTTTGATTTACATTTTATAATCTTTCTGCCTTCACAGAGTATCCAACATCGTTAATAATGTTGGCTAAAGAAATTTCCAGCAACAAGAGTAAAATAATGCATCGAAGCTGTTGTAGATAGATAGACACACACACCCACACCCACACCCACACACCCACACCCACACACACACACACACACACACACACACACCAGGTGGGCCAAGAGTACCAATGAAGGTGTTAGGTTAGCATTATTAGGGCGGAATTTTCAAAGCTTGTGTGTAACAATTAAGACTTTTTGTCAGCTCCTTTATTATTGCAGTCAAAGACCAAAAGTATACAAACACAAAACGGATAAAGTTATCAAAACTAATGAGCCACTGTAAAGATATCAATACTAAGCAGTCATCTCAATATGGATTCTATAGGCAATGCAACAATCTTAGAGACATTTAGCAAGGTCACATCATTGTTATCTGACAGTAGATATTAAAGATACAGGTAGTCCTCGACTTACAACAACTGGGACTGGAATTTCTGTCGCTAAGTGATGCGGTCGTAAAACGTGACCGCATCGCTTAGCAACAGCAATCCCTGCAGTCCCAGTTGCCGTTGTTAACTGAATTACATGGTCGTTAGGCAAGGCAACTCCCTGCTGGTTTCCCACAACCAAAGTTAATGGGGAAGCTGGTAGGAGGTTGCAAGTCCCAGGGTGGCAGGCAGTAAGTGGCTGCTGCCGGGTGGGGGAGGCAGTGAGGGGGTGCAGAGCAGTATGGGGGAGGGTGCATGGGGTGCAAGGGGGTGTGTGAGAGGTGCCATGCAGGTTGGGGAGGGTACGCATGTGGGGGAGACTTACCCCAGCGACTTGCAACCTTCCCTGCCGGCTTCCCTATTGACTTTCTGGGGAAGCCGGCAGGGAAGGTTGCAGATGGTGATCACGTGATCGCGGGGTGCTTGGCGACTGGTCCTAAGTGCCAATGGGTTGCCAAGTGCCCAGATTGCGATCACGTGACCACGGGGGTGCTGGGATGGTCGTAACTCCGAGGACCAGTCGTCACCATCAGCACTGTCGTAACTTCGAACGGTCGCTGACCAAATGGTCCTAAATCGAGGAGTACCTGTGGAATGAATCTGAATGCCCTGAGAACTTAAGATATTAATGGGGGCATGTATGGTGTGGAGATGTCCATATAACAAGTCCAGTATAAGAAAGAAATGAGCTATGACTTTTGCAGGGCCCATTCTGCATGGACAAAGTCAGTCTTCATATGTAGCTGTCGGTAACACATTAAAATGTGCAAAGGGCCAAGCTCTCCTGCACTTTGGATTTTCAATTTGCCCCAATTCTGAAGCTAAACTGGAACTAATAGGCTGACTGCGGAGATAAATTCCTCTTGGCAGACAAATCTGTATTTCTTGGTCATCTTTATCTCAGGCCACATCAGGCCATTATCTCAGCAGAAGAAGACTCCGCCATATCCTTCTCAGAAATTAGCATGAATCTTCTCCAAAAAGTCTAAAGATTTGGGCAGGTTTTAGCTACATTTACTAGGAGGGTCCAAAAGTTTCACCTTCTCAATGTTTCAAGGAGTTTGAAACAGGTTGTTCCAACCTTACTGGAAGCATGTCAAGCTTGAAACTGATGTTGTGAGTTCAACATGGGGCCGCTTCAAGCTTGGACCTCCTCCAGTAAGGTTGGAGCGATTTCCAACCTGGAACAGAGCCTTCCAGACAGAAAAGTTTGACAGATTGTGCCTGATCTTTGACTGAAAATAAAGATACATATAATTTAAAATGGAGTGCTTCAAACATTTCAGATTCAAAACATTC
Source organism: Charina bottae (assembly GCA_023362775.1). Lineage (NCBI taxonomy): Eukaryota > Metazoa > Chordata > Lepidosauria > Squamata > Charinaidae > Charina > Charina bottae. The sequence goes on from JALMGJ010000015.1 coordinate 3,897,336, forward strand.
TGCGCAACCGCTTGTACATTCTTGCACTGTTATTTTTCCTTGGAGATAAACCTATTGTCTAAACAATGGAAGATAGGAACATTTGCTTTCACCCACTACTTTGTTCATGCAAACTCAGTTCCATTCTGGTTGAAATGCTGGGTAAATATATGCACACATCCTTCACAACACTTACTTGATTTCTGTCAACCCAGAACATTTCTTGAGAGTCGTAAAGAGGCGACTGATCTTCTCCAGTCCTATTGCACAACCTGCCAGGCTGAAAAAGATCAGCATCGCAAAGATTTTAATCCATGTGAATTCAGTTCATGTGGGTGAGTATATCAAAAGAACAGAATACACTGAGGTGAGAAGGGTTATATAACATCCCTGGAATGGAAACCACATTACATTTTCTAGAAAATAGAACTCTACAGTAGAAGTCTTTAACCTGAGTCCATAGATTTCAGGAGGTCCATGAACTTGGATGGGAAAAATATGACAGCTTTGTTTCCACTAACCTCTAACTGAAATTTAGCGTCTTTAATGGCTTAATAAAGAAGCACATATATTACTATATAGCATATTTGTTATCTTTTTAATATCTTGATAACTGCATTAAAGCATTTGTAGTACAATCTGTATCTAGGTATTTTGATGTATGATTTTAAATACATTTTTATGAGAAGGGGTCCAGGGTATAAAAAAAAGTGAAAAACCCTTGCTCTAAAGCAGTGTTTTTCAAACTTGGCAACTTTAAGTTGTGTGGACTTCAGCTCCCAGAGTTCCCCAGCCAGCATGCTGGCTGGGGAATTCTGGGAGTTGAAGTCCACACATCTTCAAGCTGCTGGGATTGAGAAACACTGCTCTAAAGGAAATAATAAATACATAAATCCCCCCAAATAAATTGGGCTATCCCTTAAACAGCCAAAATCCTTTGGAGGTAGAAGATTCTCTCTCTCACCAAGCTATGTCAAAGGACTTGTTCTGGGGGAACCAAATAGGAGGAGGGAACACTACAAATGTCACCATGAGCTCCTGAAAAAGTAGGATATAAATCTAACAGAGAAATAAATAAGAGATGTTTCCCCCATCTGCTTTTTCACCCTTCCTATAAATTCTATGACAATATCACAGCCTGAAATGAGCAAACAACAAAATTAAAAAAAACTTTTTTTCCAACATTTGGAGAGGGTTCTCCATATAGGTGGTTTCAAAAGATGTTAGAACTGGTATTTCCAAGGCTTGGGAACGTTGACCAGCTATTCTGGCACCATAGAGCAGAGCTTTCCAAACTTTTCATGTTGGTGACACACTTTTTAGACATGCATCATTTTGCGACACACTCTTACAGCAGGGCACAAGGCAGGCACTAGGACCTGCGTGGAATCCTGGCAAGGCAGGTTTGGAGGCAGCAAGGCACAAGGCAGGCACTAGGACCTGCGCAGAATTACAGCAGGTTTGGAGGCAGCCAGGCACAAGGCAGGCACTAGGACCTGCGTGGAATCACAGCAGGTTTGGAGGCAGCCAGGAACAAGGCAGGCACTAGGACCTGCGTGGAATCACAGCAGGTTTGGAGGCAGCCAGGCACAAGGCAGGCACTAGGACCTGCGCAGAATCACAGCAGGTTTGGAGGCAGCCAGGCACAAGGCAGGCACTAGGACCTGCGCAGAATCACAGCAGGTTTGGAGGTAGCAAGGCACAAGGCAGGCACTAGGACCTGCGCGGAATCCTGGCTGGGCAGGTTTGAAGGCAGCAAGGCACAAGGCAGGCACTAGGACCTGCACGGAATCCTGGCAGGGCACGGAGGCAGCAGCAGCTGCAACACACCCAGACACTGCAGCCGACACACTAACGTGTCCCGACACACAGTTTGGAAAGCTCTGCCATGGAGAATGCCAGGTTGAGCATAATGGCTTTGGAGTTATCACCCCAAAAAGAGATGAAAACACAACTTACTAAAAGCAACGGCTGCCCAGCGGCTTCCCTGCACACTCTCTGGCCGGGCTATAGCTTCGGAGGGGAAAAAAAAAACTAGATTACTTGAGTCAAGGCCATCGTTGGGTTATGCTTTCTTCTTGCAGCACAGAAGTGCTCATCAAGATGGTGCTAACAAATCTGGCTGTCTAGCGTTTCGGAAATGAAAAACTCCTTCTCATGTCCTGTTACCTAATCTTTTTAGTCGTATATGTCAGGTACTGAACTGGTAAACGTCTGCACCTTCAGTGTTGAAATATTGCAAAATACTGCAAATATTTGACCAACAAGCACCTTTGTACCAAGATTAGAAGAAATCTGGAAGCACCGTTTCCAACTAACATAGTGTATTTATTGTGAGCTCCAGGCACAAAAACTTATGCCTTTTAATAACATGTGTTAGTCAGAAAAGGTGCTACCAGATTCTTTCTGATTTTAGGCTGCCATAGACCAGTAGAGCTGTCCTCCTACATTATTCAAGATTAAGGGATATATTTCTCCTGGAATCCTGGTATATTGCTTCTAGCAAATCCATGGTGAGACACAGGTGAGGTGGAACAAATTCCAGGAACTTGAAACCAATTCCTTCCCTGAAAAAAAATCCATAGTGGAGATATTTTTAAGTTTTATGTGGTAGCTGAGAGAACGATTCTAATGCTTCCCAGAGTGAACAAGCAAGAGTTAAAAAAAAAAAAGCTTGGTGCTGCTAGAAATGCAGATGAGTTTTTAAACATGGGTGGAAAAAAAAGAGACGTTCCTTACCCACCCCCAGTAATGTTTACAAAGCAGTACAGTTCCTTGGTCCAACCTAGTGAAGGTCCATGGATTTTTAACTGAAACATTGGATCAGAAATGGGCCAGTTTGGAAATTGGCCCCTAAAACCTGAATGCAAAACTGAACATGTATCCCAACCTGAAGGACTGAAGAAGCTCCTTGGATAAGGAGTGAAACGTTTCTACTGAGAAAATAGAAATCCAGTTGACATGATTCAAGCTACAGATCACAGTATAGATCACACTTATATTGAGATGTTATTTTTTATATTGAGATGTTATTTTTTTATATTGAGATGTTATAACCATGACCTAGCCCCAGGTGTAAGGTCACACAGCTACCTAGAAACATATTTAGGATTCCCTTACCAACTTTGCTCAGACTGAAGAAGCTCCTTAGATAAGGAGTGAAACGTTTCCACTGAGAAAATAGAAATCCAGTTGACATGATTCAAGCCACAGACTGTTCCACCTGGATGACTGAGAACCTTCATCGACATGTATCCCAACCTGTTAATCTATAATCCAGATAAATCCCAGGACTACATGGCTCAGTATTGTCCACCATGAAGCGATAGATTTGCTGGACAATTTGCTCAGCCCTAACGGCTGAGATTGAACTGGGGTCCTCTTGCACACAAATGTTTGACCACTGAGAATTGCCCCTCTATCTGAAAAGAAAGATGGATCAAAATGAACAATCATTACCTGATTTGTTCTCCAAAGCTTAAGTGACATCTCTGGATGCTTCCCAAACTATAAGAGAATTAGAAATGCTATGAGCAGGGGGATTACTAGATGAAGATTCAATCCCAGTTTCTGAAGTGAAATGAACCCCCTATTAACCCAAGACTTCTCAACCAGGATTTTTCAATTGTGCAAGAACTTGATATGATACCTCCACCCTGACCCCATTTCCATAGACATCAGTTTAAGGCAGTTGTTGCCTTTGTAGGGGGCGTGATGGCTCAGCGGGTAAGATGCCAGGTTTGTCGATCGGAAGATCGCAAGTTCGGAGGTTCGAATCCCTAGCCCTGCGTGCGGAGTGAGCTCCCGCACTCGCTCCAGCTCTTGCCAACCTAGCAATTCGAAAGCATGCAAATGCAAGTAGATGAATAGGTACCACTTTGGTGGGATGGTAACAGCGTTCCGCGTGCGTCATGCCGGCCACAAGACCACGGAAGTGTCTTCGGACAGCGCTGGCTCTTAGGCTAAGAAACTGAGATGAGCACTGCCCCCTAGAGTCGGACATGACTGTGCAGGGGAAAACCCTTACCTTTACCTTTTACTGCCTTTGCAACTGACAAGCCATGAAAAGGAATCCAGTTCCAGCTAATTAATTTGCATAAATATAACTCCTGCTCATTTTGGCCAGTCTATTGTAATATGCAGGAAGAGCTATAAAGACGGAGGAATATTGCTGAAATATTATTATAGTGGTTAAAGGCTCTGTAGTAGAAACTGGGAGACTGAATTTCTGGGAGTAGAAACTGGGAGACGAAATTTCGTGCCTAGGCATGAGAGTCAACTGGGAGTCACGAAAGTCAACTGGGAGGGTTGGGACCAGTCACTCTCAGCCCTAGGAAAAAGGAAAGGGCAAACCACTTCCAAAAAGGTTGCCAAGAAAACTACAAAGGCTTGTCCAAGCTACTGTCAGGAGTTCAGACTGACCCGAAGGCATAAAACAAGCTAGCAAACAAACAAACCAGAAACGCTCAAACCCAAACCATCCAGTTGTATTAGAACTCAACTTCCTCGAGTGCCAGCCATTCATTAGATGTCCCCCCTGGGGATAAAGACTTTCGTAACCCACCACAGTTGGTGGACTCCTGTTGGTAAAGATGTGTTAGGACAGATTGGACCAAACTCAACAAAGTAAACTAGCTGCTGGCCTGTTGGATTGAGAAGGTAAATGGTGAAGAACTGGTTTTGTTGACATACCCTAATTGCATTGAGGTGGTATGTTCTAAGACAGAGAAGAATTCCAGCAAAGAAAAGACACCATCCAGTGACATGTGGTTATTATCCAGACTGGAAGGAAGGAGAGCAGAAATGGTCATTGCCAGGAACACAAATATTATTTGAGCAATTTTGGGCGCACCAAGATCAGCACATATAACACCTTTGCTCCGCGAGCTGCATTGGGTGCCGGTTTGCTTCCGGGTGCAATTCAAGATGTTGGTTATCACCTTTAAAGCCCTACATGGCATGGGGCCAGAATCCCTGAGGGACCGTCTTATCCCCATATCATCGACCCGCCCCACCCGGTCATTCAGAGAGGGCCTGTTACGAGCCCCATCAATTAGAGAGTGTCACCTGGTGCGGTCTAGGAGGCGGGCCTTCTCTGTGGTGGCACCCACACTCTGGAACACCTTGCCCCCAGAGTTGAGACAGGTCCCCTCCCTCCCGACCTTTAGGAAAGAACTGAAGACCTGGTTCTGCCGCCTGGCATGGGAAGGAGGAAAGGATAGTTCCTCATGGGGGTGGTTAATCCCATAATGTCCTTCCTTTTATTAATGCTATCTTAGCATCTGGATTTTATAATTATTTATTGTATTGATTGTATAAATTGGTGTTTTATATTTTTTTTTACATTCTATTTTAATCAATTTTATTGTAAACCTCCCAGAGTTCCCCGTTGGGGGAGATGGGCGGTCATATAAATTAAATTAAAAAAATAAAATAAAAAACTATTGTAATGTATACAGAACTGGATCTGGCCCACAGAGAATTCCTTAATGGTACTCAAGCTCTAGACACCTTATCCTGGCTGCCTGGCACTGGTATGTGAAGGTAAAGATAAAATAAAAAGGCTGACATTTTTAATGTTGTGCTGCTGCCCCATTTTCAGTTCTGTCTCTCTCACATTGGGAATATATAAAACAGTGTTTTTCAAACTTGGCAACTTTAAGATGTGTGGACTTCAACTCCCAGAATTCCGCAGCAGCTGTTTTCTACTTAAAGAGAATTGCAAGCTCCCAACTGCCATCAAATAGTGGTACAGTCCAGACAAAGTCCAATACCTTCACTGAGGACTAGGTCAGGATTAATTAAGTAAAAGGTCGGTCCAGGGACGTTTAAATCTACAGATATCATTAATTAAAGAGAACCTTCACTTACATTAAAGAATGCAAATCTTTCAGATCTTGGAGGGACTCCATTATCTTCAGAACACCTGAGTCCCCCAGAGAATTATTTGACAAGCTGATGATAAGACGAAGAAGAGATTGTTAGTCAAACGTGCATATTTATCTTCTACTCTTGCATATTTTACTTTAGGCTGTGATTTTAATTGAGGCAACGTTTTAATTTTCATTGCTTTGGGCAGAGGGCCTGGTGACCAATATATACGTAGTGATGCAGACATCCAAAATTTCAGTGTGCCCCAAAGCTCAGGCCATTCACATTGCATTACAAGAATGAATGAACACTTACTCTAACTCCAATACACTGTTACACCTTCTCAGAGCTAAGCAGAAGTTCTTGAGATCTTCACCATGAAAATGATTACCTGCCAAGCTGAGAAAGAAGGCAAATCACTATTCAAGTGTTGTTTAAGTCAGGTAGGTTTAAACCTGCTTGTGTTAGGTTCACACAGCACATTAAACCCTAAACCTGGTTCAGAAAATAGATTTCCCGAGTTTATATAACACTATGCCCAAACACACCTTATTGTGGCTTAATAAGATGGCCTGATCAGCACAACATGCTAAGGCAATGGCTGGGGTTCTACGCCCCGTGGAATTGCAAATTACTAAGATAATTTTAGCCTATCTAGCAGGTAACAAGAACCCACCCACCTACTGGAGATCAGAAGACCCTCTTTTCACAATAATGTTCAACATCTGTGGTGAGGATGTGGCTAATCAGTTCTGTAGAAAACCTATGATTCTGGGGCCGGAATGTTCCTGAGAAATCGGAACAATCTCTTGGTCTTCTTGAGCACCTAACTTGGTTGTGATCTGGTAGTTTTCTGGAAACAAATCTTCTAGAACGTGAAATAGTGTCCCTATTCTGGAACATTTATTTCCAGAAAATTGCCAGACCACCCAAGCAAGACCTGAATCAGCATGGTCTGGAAAAAATGGAAGGTTCTGGCCTTCTCAGAATGGTAAGTTTTGTAGATCTCTGTGGTTGACCACAAAAGTTGAGGCATCCATAGAAGTCAAAACACTACCCATGAGCACATGATCAACGCCCTGTCTCCTATTAATATGCCAAGCTTTACTAATTTAAAGATTGGTTCATTTTTCTATGGCTTTGCATATGGTGCAACCTCAGCTTCCTTGGTTAGTTTATGACTTGATGTTTCAGCTGAATCAAGAAAAGAGCTTGGTAGAAGACATGGTAAAGCAAAGCTATTTTAAAAAAAATTGTCCCAAACCCCATCATCAAAACAAAACAAAACAAAAATCCAACTTCTCTCGTTTCAGAAAATCCAGCACAGGGCCAGAGAAATACTGACTGAGACCTTAAAAATGAACTCAGATCAGGAGGATGCACAGATTTGGGAACGATGCAAAGACTGCCTGTGGAGAACCTAAATGTGAAGACAAAATCTTCCCTAGCTTTGTTCTTTGAGATGCTATCCACTGCAGGATTTCAGAATGAAAAGCTGTGTTGCTTTCTCTCTGCTTCCCTTGGTTATAGCTGGTGGCTGAATGATGCAACCAGAATAATCACATAGAAAGGAATTTGTAATTTGAGCCACAAACACTGAGGAACCCAGTCAGAACTAGGATTTGAAAGGGTCAAATAGAACCCTTGTATCACTTGACCTCTGTTGAATTTCAGCTGCATCTTGGACAATCCATAGCAAGTGCTAAAGCCCAGAGCCAAACAGCAGGCAGAACCCTCCTTTGAAAAGCAAATTTTACCCCCTGATACATAAAAGAAAGATATCTATCTCAGTCCAGAGTTTTAGACCCTTGATGTCTTCCTTGGAGCATACAACGGTCTTTTTCCTACCAAGCACTTGGAGGACCAGACGAAGCAGATATTAACAAAGTCCCCGTACCATATTTTCTTCGATGTCACCTCCATCTGTTGACATTTGTTGAACTGGGCATCAGGAAGGTTGTAACTCCTGGAGCAAAGACCAAGGAGAAAATATCTCACAGTGAATGGGAGGAATCCGCGCCCAATGTACAGCTATGTGATTAGTCAAACCTGGCTAGGAATCTACCATACAGTAGAGGGCAGAGGGAATGGTCTTGGAGGACAGGAAGAAGAGCCACTACCAAGGCAACGGTCAGATAAAAGGGGCCTGGGCCAAGACAGTAACTTGAGAAAGCGTCTCGGGCAAGCCCCTCCTTAATTCACATGAAGATAAGGTAAGGGAGGGGGAGGCACATTGAGACTTGCAAAATTCTGTTCCTATACAGTAGGTTTTCAATATTCGCATTTATGACCATAGCAGCGACCCGTGGTCATGTGATCGCCATTTTCAACCTTCCTGGCCAGCTTCTGGTAAGCAAAATCAATGGGGAACCAAGTGATTCGCTTAACAACCATGTGGTTCCCTTAATGCCCGCTGTGATTCGCTTAACAGCAGCCGCAAAACAGGTCATAAAATCGGGTTGGATTCGCTTAATGACCGCTTTGCTTAGCAACCAAAATTCCAGTCCCAATTGTGGTTGTTAAATGAAGACTACCCATACCTTGAAGGTCTAACACATACCTTGAATGAGTGGCATCAGGACCACCTCTACTCACAAGGGTCAAGACTGCAGTTTGGTGATCAACACTAGAGAGAGGAGAAAGAGTTCTGCAAGATCGTGCCTTAATGGCAACACTTACCAAAGCCTGCAGGAAACAGCCTAAGAAATGATGCATTAACACATTGTTACACGCACCCCCACTTCTTCTAGTGGTGAGAAGTTCCAGAAGCCCAGCACTCATCCAGGTTTCATTCCCTTTGAAAGCAGGCTATTCTATAGTTGTTTTAGAAATACACTGGTTGAATACAAATGCAAGCATGCAGCTTAAACCTTTCTAGAGAGCACTCAAGCGATCTTCTAGGGCAGGGGTCGGCAAACTTTTTTTGCCGGGAGCCATTTTGACATGCTCGTGCACATTTTGAAGTGCTTGAGAGCCAGGGGGCGGGGTTTGCGGGCGGGGGCCAATCGCGTGGAAGGGGGCGGGGTTTGCGGGCGGGAGCCAATCGCGTGGAAGGGGGCGGGGTTTGCGGGCGGGAGCCAATCGCGTGGAAGGGGGCGGGGGAGGTTTGGAAGAAGAAGGGAAAGAGAGGCTCGACTGCTTCGGCGGCGGTGCTTCCAGGTTGTCGCTGCGGCGGCAACGGCTGCCCCTTCGAAAGGGCAGGCTCCGGGGACCCCGAAAATGCCCTCAGTTTAGGCAGGGAGGCTGCGCGCAAGCTGCGCCAGCTGTTCTGCGGTGAGAATTTCCACCCCAGGGCAGCGTGTGCATGTGGGGAGGGGAAGTTTCTGCCTCCCTGCTGAAACCGAGGGCATTTTCGGGGTCCCCGGAGCCTGCCCTTTCGAAGGGGCAGCGGCAGCAGCAGCAGCAGTGCTGCCCCTTCGAAAGGGCAGGCTCCGGGGACCCCGAAAATGCCCTCAGTTTAGGCAGGGAGGCTGCGCGCAAGCTGCGCCAGCTGTTCTGCGGGGAGAATTTCCACCCCAGGGCAGCGTGTGCATGCGGGGAGGGGAAGTTTCTGCCTCCCTGCCAGAACCGAGCGCATTTTCGGGGTCCCCGGAGCCTGCCCTTTCGAAGGGGCAGCACTCGAAAATGCTGCTGCTGCTGCTGCTGCTGCCGCTGCCCCTTCGAAAGGGCAGGCTCCGGGGACCCCGAAAATGCCCTCGGTTCTGGCAGGGAGGCAAAAATTGCGCGTGCAGGCTGCCGGGCTTCCCGACGCACAGCTGATTGGCGCGGAGAATTTCCACTCGCTTCAGCGCTTCCGGCTTGTCACGCGACACACAGTTTGGAAAGCCCTGCCCGTCGTCAAGATGGCTGCCGGAGACGGCTGCCAGGTTGCCAGGGGTATGCCCACAGCAACGCACACCATGCCCGCTGCCGCGCCTGCCCCGCCACACTCGCTGCTGCGCCGCGCCTGCCTGCGGAAGAGCCACACTCAAGGGGCCAAAGAGCCGCATTTGGCTCGCGAGCCGCCATTTCCGACCCTTGTTCTAGGGCAGCCGTTCTCAACCTTTCGACCCTGGAGGAACCCTTGAAATATTTTCCAGGCCTCGGGGAGCCCCTGCACACTTAGGCTCAAATATAGGCCAGAAGTTATGTTAAGGTTTGTGAATAAAACCAGGAATTTACAGATAGAACAGACTGGAAATGTATTCAGTGTATCTAGGTGAAAGGGTATAGAAACTGCTATGTCATTCTGTCAGGTGAAAGATGATGACACCTACTGGCAAGAGTATGCAAATGTATTATGTGGCTGATGCAATGTTACTGTAATGTGAGTCCTGATTGGACAGATATGTGTATAAAAGTACTGTGTAGAGGTGCTGTACTCTCTCTTTCATTTGATGTGCCATTGGACAACGTATCTGTATTACTTGGACTGCTGTGTATGAAGACTGTGTATGTATAATTGTAAATAGACTTTTTACCTAAACCTCATTTCGTGTGAGTCTGTTTTACTCCTATCAGGACTGGAAGAACGTATTGCTCTAAGGCTTCTTGGATATTGGGCCGCCCCAGTACTGCTGACTCTGACAAGTTACAAAATTATTATATTCGTTTCATGGGTAGGCCTGTATATATGCACTAAAAGTGTTCTTAAACTGAAAATAAAGAATGTAATTTACCTCTTGAATGTGAAGTTGCCTGAATTTGAAATAATTTTTTCAATAGATCGTGATCTCCCAGGGAAAACCTCCCGTGGAACCCAAGGGTGCCATGGAACCCTGGTGGAGAAACCCTGTTCTAGGGAGGTCATGGGCACGTATCATAATGCTAAAATGCTTCTGCTGCCCAGCCTTCAGCCCAGAATTATAACAAGAGCGTTTCCCTTTAAAATGGGAATGTCCTTTTCTTGATTCGCCCCGTGCATACCTGGCTTCCAGCTTCACAATATTTGGGCAAGCATTCACTGAGTCCAGGAGGCAAAATATGCTCTTAAGCGATAGCTGGTTGTTGCTTAAACTGCAGAAAACCAAATCAGATCACAAGAGAGAAAGACTCACGGTCAGAAAAACGCTAAAGCAATAAATGCCACATTCATAATAATGGGTGCCTTAGTGGAAAACAATAAACCGACAAAGGGTTCACAACCCAGGAGTACAACATGTCTGTCTAAACATTATCTGAGATTAAGATCTGTTTCACACAACATGCTCAATCATAAGATGATTTGTTTAGTTTAAGCTAAGCGTGTTATGCTGTCAGCCCTTCTAGGTAGATCTGTTGGGCCCAAACCAAGAACGTCTCCGAGTCGGTGAATTCCAACTCTAGTTCTTGATTGTTCTCACCGTATAGATAGAATCTTGCCAGACTAAAGCTACTCTAACTAACCTAAGGATAAATAACCTAGGAAGGCTCTAGGGCGGAGTGACCCTGAACCTCTTTGCTTTCCCACCAACACTCTCCAGACTGCTGAGAATCCGTTTATCTCCTTGGAATGCGCTCCCTTCTTCCTGAGAACCAGCGGGAGCGCCGACATCCACCACAAGACCAGACCAAGAAATCAACTAAAGCTACTTTTAGTAGTCTTAGTTAAAGGCTAAAACTACTTTTATTGAGATTGGTTATAATAACAGAATCTTGCAGGCCTGTAGCTTCACCTCCTACTTATTTATTTATTTAATTAATTTATATGACCGCCCATCTCCCCCAACGGGGAACTTATAGTTCAGTGAATTAGGGTGCTGTCTGTCTGAGCCACTTTTGAATGTTATCTGGATGTTGTGGACTTAAAATATATTTTACCCTTTGTTGCCTTGGCAACGGAGCTTGCACATCTCCATCAAGATCATCTTCCTTGCTCTCTACACACGTGAACCCAATTATTGTGCTTTACCAACAATGCTTTATGGCTTAGCATCTTGATTTATTGAACAAACCATAAGAACATGACATAAGAAGAACCCTGAGACCAGAGCAGATTCACCCAGTCCATCATTCTGAGTCACGTAATGGTCAGCCAGATGCATTCAGCAAACTCCTAAGTATGGAGAGAAACACAACACTCCATGTCTTCTATTGCTCCCTAGTACCTGGTGGTTTAAAGAAGGCTGCCTGTGACTCTGGTGGTACTTTGCAACCATCAAGAGGTGCAACCATCATTAGCTGAATGATTCTCCATAAATTGGTCCAGTCTCCTTCTAAAACTCAGCTGGCTCCACTGGTCCCCATAGGAAAAGAAACATTCTCAAAGAAATCCAGCCAGCGTCTAAATTCAAATACTGAATTCAGAAGCAAGGAAAACGAGCCACTTACATTTCAAGTCAGATGTACAACTGCACTGTATGGGTTGTGTGTCCCTACGTTTGTTGTTCTTTGGGGAGGTGGGGTCGTCGGGTCTGCCTTGACTTGGCAACTACATGGACTAGTCCATGCAGTTTTCTGGATAATGTTTTTAGAAGTGTTTCTTCCTAAGGCTGAGAGAGAACCATTGGCTCAAGGTCACTCAGCTGGCTCTCTAAGCCAGAGCTTTCCAAACTTTTCATGTTGGTGACACATTTTTTAGACATGCATTGTTTCGTGACACACTCTTACAGCAGGGCATCATTTCGCGACACACACTTACAGCAGGGCACAAGGCAGGCACCATGATCTGCGCGGAATCCTGGCAGGGTTCAGAGGCGGCAGCAGCCGCAACACACCCAGACACTGCGGCCGACACACTAACGTGTCCCGACACACAGTTTGGAAAGCTCTGCTCTAAGCTAATGGCTTGCAAAATTCAGTTTGAATGCCGTTTAGACTGCAAAAAGTAAATAGGAGCTATTAGGAATCAAATCACATGAATTTTCATATCAAATGAAAAAGGCATGTTTTCAGAAGGACTTACTTCAGAGGACCAGTAATATGCATTTGGGATACCACCATCATCAGCTTTCTGCATCCTTCATCACCAAGTTGGTTATCTGATAAACTGAGATGTTCCTTCAGGTTAGTAATTGACTGAAACACCTCTTTCTGTTTACTGATACTTGGAAAGAATGGGTACCTACTTGATTTCAGAAAGGTGGGAACAGCTCCGGAGAATGTCTGCCAATTCTTCTGCCCTTTGTGAATCTAACTGGCAATCTTGCAATCTGGGCACCGCAAGAGGAAAGCAGCAATCATGAATATATCTTTATTTGATTCCATTCATCATTTTTATCCCACTGCCCCGTCTGTGACACATGAAGCCCCTTGCAAATCCAAGAACATTACTCCTTATGCAGAGTTGTTGCTGCCAATGTGGAAACCCAAGAGCCCAAGCTGACAAAGACAGCAGCTAAGTCATGGCTTGTATAATCATGGATTATTGAATCAACCACAATTGGCTAAAATCACAGATTGGCTTAATACAATTCCCTGGCTGAAAATTATCATTCATTCTGATCATTTGAATAGTGAGTCATATTTTGGTGATGTCCCCCCTACATGTTTGTTGTCTGAGGGAATGGCTCCTTCCAAGAGACTGGATCCTATATGATCATAGGTAAGGTCTACACCAGCATTCTCCAATCTTGTGTCCTCCAGATGTTGGACATCTTTGCCATCACCTAGTCAGCAAGCCAACACATCTGGAGGGTATAAAGTTAGAGGAGGCTTTGTAGGAGCTATAGAATTTGTAGTCAGTGGGGACGGAAGGAACTCTGGGGCAGAGTTTCAGAGAGCTATTAGAAGGGACAAGTAGAAGAATTACAACAACATCTGTAATATACTGAAGATGGAAACAGACATGGAAAAACAAGGAAAGTCTTTTGAAAGATCTCTGAACTCAGAAGGAGGTTTCAACCTCGAACCGGTATGCTAAAGGATGCCAATGGACAGAGAGTAACCAATTCAGAGGAGACCAAAAGAAGATGGAAGGAGTTTACTGAAACACTATACAGTAGAGATGTCAACATCCAAGATACCTTAGAAGATATTCCCTACTTAAAAGGACCTTTAGTACTAGAAGATTAAGTTAGATCAGCATTCCCGTCATTACCAAGTCAGAAGGCTACAGGAACTGATGGAATATCCACAGAAATATAGCAGGTAACAGCAGAAGAATCAATAAAGCTGCTAACCAAGCTCTGCCAACAAATCTGGGGAACGACACAGTGGCCAACTGATTGGAAGAGGTCAATCTACACTCCAATACCAAAAAAGGGAGACTTAACAGAGTGTGCAAACTATTGTACAATATCCTTAATTTCACATGCTAGCAAAATAATATTTAGGATCATCCAATGTGGATTAGAGCGCTGTATGGAAAAAGAGATGCCAGATGTTCAAGCTGGCTTTAGAAAAGTCTGAGGAACATGAGACATTTTGCTAATGCACACTGGATAATTGAGAAAGCCAAAGAATACCAAAAAGAAGTCAGTATGTGCTTCACTGATTATAGAAAAGCCTTTGATTGTGTAGAACACGTCAAGCTGTGGAAAGTGAGTGCGACAAGGCTGCATACTCTCCTCTTATTTATTCTACCTATATGCAGAATATATACAGTATTAAGGCAGGGCTTTCCAAAGTTTTTCCCGCGGTGACACACCAACCAGCGTTGGTGTGTCACCGCGGGAAAACCCGGAAGTGCGGCAGCGCGCAAAAACCCGGAAGCGCTGCTGCTGCTTTCGGATTTTGCGCGCTGCAGTTGGTGTGTCGCCGCGGGAAAACCCGGAAGCGCTGATGATGATCAGCGCTTCCGGGTTGTTTGGCGACACACCAGACTGTGTGTGGCGACACACTTTTGTGTCGCCACACACAGTTTGGAAAGCTCTGTATTAAGGGAAGCTGGATTGGAAGAAGATGAGCATGGTTTTAAAACTGGAGGAAGAAATATCAATAACCTGTGCTATGCTGATGACACTACCCTGATAGCTGAAAATGCAAAGGATCTGCAAGCCTTAGTACTAAAAGTCAAAGAGCACAGTGAAAAAATGGGACTAAAATTGAATATGGGTAAAGTAAAGGTTCCCCCCACACATTTGTGCAGTCGTGTCCGACTCTAGGGGCCGGTGCTCATCTCCGTTTGTTAGCCGAAGAGCCAGCGCTGTCCGAAGACGCTTCCGTGGCCATGTGGCCGGCATGACGCGCGCGGAACGCTGTTACCTACCCACTGAAGTGGTACCTATTCATCTACTTGCGTTTGCACGCTTTCTAATTGCTAGGTTGGCAAGAGCTGGGGCAAGTGCGGGAGCTCACTCCGCACGCGGGGCTAGGGATTTGAACTTCCGAACTTGCGATCTTCCGATCAACAAGCCTGGCGTCTTACCCGCTGAGCCACCATGCCCCTACAAAAATTGAATATAAAGACGACCAAATACATTGTTACAAGATGCCAAAGGACAAGGAGGTTTGGGTTTGCCTAATTTAAAATTGTATTTTAATGCCTGTTGTTTGCTTTGGATGAAGGAATGGATTACTTTGGAGAACAAGAAATTATTGCAGCTTGAAGGACATGAAATAAGATTCGGGTGGCAATCCTACTTGTGGTATGATAAAGTAAAAGTTAATAAGGATTTTAAAAATCATTTTGTTAGCAGTGCCATACTGAGGATCTGGAACAAATATAAAGTAAGATTGTCTCCTAATATGCCATTACGGTTGTCACCTCAATAAGCATTTGTTAGAAGAGAAAACGTGGGAGGAATAAGTTGGTTAAAGTATAAAGATTTGTTAAATTTTGAAGATGGTGAACCAAAACTTAAAACAAGGGAAATGTTACAGTTGGAAGGTTACACATGTCATTGGTTTACCTACTGTATGTGCAATTGTCAGAACGTTTTAAAGTGTTGAAGGCTGCAAAGACCAGTCCGGCATAACATTGGAAAAGAGACACTTTGCCAATGATACCAGATTGAGAAACCAAACTTGGAGAAAACTAATGGCATATATTCACAAAAAGAAGCTTCACCAGATCCAAGCAAGATCGACTTCCTTATATGTCATGAATTACACAGCAAGGCAAACGTAGACATTTAGAGTATGATAAAACGTCAGAACGTTTTAAAGTGGATAAAAAGAATTATAAATTTGTTAATGAAATAACTCAGTTTGAAATGGAACTATGTACAAATGATGAACATGTTATTACTAAAATGTATAAAATGTTGTTACAGATGAATTTGGAAGATGAACAGATTAAATAATGTATGATTAAATGGGCTAAGAACTTTGGATATAATATTATGTTGGAGCAATGGGAAAATATGTGGAATAAAGGTTTGAAGTTCACCTTGAATTACAATTTAAAAGATAATTTTTACAAGATGATGTATTGTTGGTATTTAACTCCTGATAAGCTGTCAAAAATGTATAATGGTGTAACGAATGTTTGTTGGAAATGTTTACAGGGTGAAGGAACCTTTTATCATCTTTGGTGGACTTGTGAGAAGGCTAAAAAGTTTTGGGATCAAATATGTAATACTATTCAAAAGATGTTTAAAGTGAAGAAGAGGATGACCAGCAGAAAGGTGGATGGACTTACAGTGGCGATGGGGGCACCCTTGGAAGACCTGAAGGACCTAGTTAGGGACAGATCGTCATGGAGAAAATCTATCTATGTGATCACTAGAAAAACGACTTGATGGCACATAATCAACAAATCAATAAAAAAAATTCAATATATTTTCTCTTTCCCAGGAATAGCAGACAAGGACTATAGTTTGTAGGGCTATGCATGCTTCAACAATGATTCAGAAATGTATTTTGAATCTTGCACAAGCACAGGCCTCATACTTTTCTGTTGTTCTTTAAGTTTTTACAAGGGTCTCCAAAAATGCAGCCATCTGACAAATTGCAATATCTGTTAGGGGTGTTGAGTTCCTTAAAACAACTGCAACTTTTTGAGGTTTGAATGGAAGCCTGAAAAATGACCAGCTCCTTTAATGAACTGCAGAATGGTACTGGGCTCACGCATGGCCTTTTCTGAATAAGTCACTTTTCTGAATTATTTTCGAAGCATGTACATACATGCCATGTTGTTTGGGACTGAATTGCCATAAAACCCTAAGTTAAAAATCATATGTATACATTGTTGTTATAAGTATGATATGTTAGAACTTTATTGTATCCTAGAATGACTAAGTTGCAGACTCTGCCTCTCTCTATTTTCAACTGCTGGAATATCTGCATGTAATAAAGCCCCTGTGTTTGTTATTTAAAGCAACACAAATGTAAAAATACCACTTGGACAAACTTTTAAGAAATGTGCCACCAGTAAATTCTGACAAACAGAGATACTTACTGTAAAATTAAACTTCTGGCTTTAGGAGCAGTTTCCTCTTCATTAATTCCCACATCTTTTAACCTGAAACCATGACACAGAGAAAGATCGATAAATTGGCTGAAAACCTGGCTGCCAGTCCTGAAAAACACAGCTTGCAAAAGGTCAACGAACTCTACTCAACCACAGAAATATACAAACAACTCACACAATAGATGTGCTAATCCCACACACGACAGCACCACACCCCCTAATCACCACAAAAATCCCTCTCCCAATCTCTTGCAAATGACCCACAGAAGACACACACCCTCTCAGCAGCTATAAACACCAGCAGGAACACACACCCTCCACTTGGGCACAGAGAGAATTTTCTAGCTGTGCTCCTGTCCTCTGAAGATGCCAGCCACAGCTACTGGCGAAACGTTAGGAACCAAATCTGCCAGAACACGGCCACACAGCCCAGAAAACCCACAACAACCATCGGATTCCGGCCGTGAAAGCCTTCAACTATGCATTGATTGATCAATAGATGAATAGATGGTTTCTAAAGTTTATGCCAATAGGTACTGCAAATCAGTTGGAGTACAAAGAAAGGTGAAGACGGAAATCAAATATTTATCTATATTATTTCTAGGGATGTTTTTCTTTTCTTCTTTTTTAACATTCATAAATAATAATATAGTGGAGATTTTGGCATAACAGTAAGCTCAAAAATTTATACTTCTTTTTTATGTCATGGTGATGATCAATGTACTCTGCTTGGAATCTCTTACTTACTTACTAATGTTATATTGAGCATTAATTGTATAACTTCAGTCATTATCTGTCCATTTACAGATATTACCTTTTTTGAAAATTAAATTAAAAAATTAATTAAAACACACATACACAAATGTCAGAAACCATAACTAGTTGAATTGAGACCTGCACTTATACTTTAAAAACACCCCTGAAAATCACTGGGACTTAAGTTAAACCTAACTACCTGGACTTCCACTTATTTGAACTGAGTTCTAGGGAATTCAGAGTCAACTCAATGGTGAATACAATAATAAATATTATTCTGGAACTATTTGGAGGGGGGCGGAATATTTCAAATTCTATAGTATTCCAGTCAGGATCAGCACCATCATGAACCGAATCAGTGGAAAGGCACGAACAGGCACACCCATTCCTTCTCCCAAGTTTCTATTCTTGCGGCCAGGCATGCGCTACGGAGTACATGATCCCCAGGATCTCGTTGTCCGTAGCCTGGCTCCTCGGGAGAAAAAGCGGTGGGAGTGGGAGCGACTTGCCGGAGCAACTTGCGACCTTCTCTGTCTCCCTGTTGACTTTCCTTGTGGGAATCTGGCAGGGAAGCTTGCAAATGGTGATCATGTGATCATAGACACTGCGACCGTCGTAACTGCGAGCCGGTTGCCCAGCGCCCGAATCGCGATCACGTGACTGTGGGGGTGCTGGGACAGCCGGAACTTCGAGGACTGGTCGTAAGTACCACTCGCTCAGAACTGTCACAACTTCAAATAGTCGCTGAACGAGTGGTCGTTAACCGAGGACTACCTGTAGTGCCACAAGTGTAAATAATAAATCTTTAGTAAACAATTTAGTGATTTCTTCCATTCTGTTCTGGACTTCCTGTCCCTCTAATACTTCTCTCCATTGTCAGTCTGCCCCACGTTGCAATCCCTGTCCTTTAGGCTTCTTTAAAAAATTAACCCCAGGCAATTTTTCCTTAAAACTAATTAATTTCTGGAGTTACCATGAACCCTCAGAAACCGGTTTCTCACCTTGGTTCTTTTGGAGAGAGGTGGGCGAAGGAGATTATTAAGATGTTCTTCCTGGAAATAAGCAGTGAAAAATTGACACACAAGCTTAGTTTTGCTACCCCATCCAACAAAACAGCTTCAAGAAGCAGAATTACTGCCGGCTGGCCCACAAGACCAGCAATCTGCTATTTCTCTGACAGGAAGCAGGCCAATGGGGAAGAGATAAAGAAGCTCTTGTTTTAAGCCAGGAAAAGAAATGAATTCTGCTGCCATTTTTCTGTTGCAATATTTAGCAATCAGTACCTTATTTGAAGCTTGGAAATGTTTGGACAATTTGCAGCTGCTCTGCTGAAGGCAAGGACGGTGCCCACGGACATCTCATTGAAGCTTAAACTGTTTAAAATATAATAAACCTGCTGTTGCAAATCCATGGCAATTACTCCTTAAGCATAAAAAGTCACCCATGATCACCAATGTGCAAAATTTCACAGATTAAAATCTCAATTATTTTGTGACCATCCCAAAGGTTTTTTTTCCCCCCTATTTTATGAATCAGGCTTTCATCTTAAAAATAGACTGTGGTTTTGTACTGCATCAAGCCACAGTTTGCTGAACTATGTTTTGGGATTGTGTTCATACATTTCATTAAGCCATGATGCAATATAGTTGCTTTTGTTTTAGCTGATGTATGATCCCAGGCATTGTCATTTGTAAACCATGATTTAGGACAGAATGAGGTACCTTCTTGGCTAATTACAGTTAACTTGAAGCCTAAGCAAACCATGACAAAGTGGCACATGGAATTAAGATCTGAATAAACTATAATAGGCACAGTTCACACTGCAAAACACCACAAATATTACAGAGAACCAGTATGGTGCAGTGGTTAAGCAGTGTTTCCCAACCTTGGGAATTTCCAGGAGTATGGACTTCAACTCCCAGAATTCCACAGCCAGCATGACAATTGATGAGAATTCTGGGAGTTGAAGTTCACACTTCTGGAAATTGACACGGTCCGGAAACACTGGGTTAAGGTGTTGGACTAGCATCAGGGGGAACACGTTTTGGTTCCCCCTCAGCCACAGAAGCTCCCTGGGGGATTTGGGGCCAGCCCCTCCTTCTCAGCCCAACATACCTCTCAGGGTTGTGGGGAAAAATAGGAAGAGCGAGAAATATGCTTTGAACTCCTCTAAAAATGTGGGATATAAATTTAATAAGTAAAATATGGGGATGACTACTTATGTAAACATCCCTCAGGAAGTGTGTGTGTGTGTGTTTATGTTTATGTTTATAGTGTGTATGTATGTATATTTTCTCGTATAAAGCTGATTGTCACAAGACAATTTTATGACTTGAAAGATTGTTTTCTCAGGTTGGCAGATCACAAATATCTGTCAAAGATGAGACATGATCTGTTAAATTAATAGATTCGGAAGAGGATACAGATATAAAACATGATATGTCTAAGACATGATGGCATCACGCAAATTGCAGTGCAGGTCATTTGCATCATTAGCACAAAGATAAAAGCAGCGGATCCCCTCAGACATTTATTTCTCTAGATTTTGACCAGCTAGTTGAAGCTACTTTCTTGGGGCTGTTATTTTAGACTGTACTTACTCCATTGTCTTTAACTTTTCCATGGTGGAAAATATTTCTGTAAACTTGATCATGTCCCACTCCTTCAGTCTGTTGTCCTGCAAACTGAAATGTAGCAATTGATTAAAGTATTCCCCAGTGTCTCTGATTAATGATCAGGCATTCTACTACTTCACACTTTTTCCTAGATGAAATGGTTTAAATTACTTTATTTCTTCCAGCTGATGACAGTTCGGAAAAGCTCGAATTAGATCTTCAAATCCTGGGCTTGTCATGTTTCCACCAGTTAACCTGAAAATGAAAAGTGACATTGTTGTAATAAAATCTAAAACTCCAATTTTTCATATAGTATGCGAAAAATTGATTCTGTAACTTTTAGGGACTATAATATCACATTTTATATTAAGTCATGGCTTGTTTTAATCATGGTTTTTGGAATTAGCCATAGGGCTTTATTCCACACATCATACTTAAAGCCAAGCTAAGCCAATTCATGGTTTTTAGAATACCAAAGAAACATATCATAAGATGGCTTTTTGTGACTGTGCCATCACTCTGCTGAGAACTAGGACAAAGAAAGAGTTCATAAGCTGAAATAGATATTATGCTTAATTCTCAGATTCAGCTTCCATAGATTGTTAGAAGTACTGGATAAATATTGACTCCGCTTCACACAATGCACAGGCATAATATGGTTTGTTGTGTAATCCTATCCAGTACATTGTGTGAATCCATGTTAGTCAAAAAGTATTAGAGTGAGAAACACAGATTTTTTTAAAATAAAACTATAGGTGTTTAATATGACTAGTAAGTATAAGCCATGACTTGTGACTTTCCAAAAAATTCCATTAAGCTCATAGACATAATCATAAAATGCAGTTTATGCACACTGGATCCATTGTAAATTCTTAGTAAAACAAAGGTAAAGGTTCCCCCCGCACATTTGTGCAGTTGTGCCTGACTCTAGGGGCCGGTGCTCATCTCCGTTTGTTAGCCGAAGAGCCAGCGTTGTCCAAAGACGCTTCCGCGGTCATGTGGCCAGCATGACGCACACAGAACGCTGTTACCATCCCACCGAAGTGGCACCTATTAATCTACTTGCATTTGCATGCTTTCGAATTGCTAGGCTGGCAAGAGCTGGGGCGAGTGCGGGAGCTCCCTCCGTCACGCGGGGCTAGGGATTCGAACCTCCGAACTTGCGACCTTCTGATCAACAAGCCTGGCGTCTTACCCGCTGAGCCACCCCTTAGTAAATGAGTTCAAATAGAAACGTCATTGATTAGCAGAGTCTCTTCCTTCCTTGACCTATAATAGCAATAGTAAAGACTGAATTCCTACACACCAGCATGATAATACAACTGAGAAACACTTTTTGCATTGTATGCTCTATGCCTGCGGCTAGTCAGTCAGCCTATTTCTGAACAGGAGTCTAGTGCTCTTTTGAAAGAGCGCTAGACCTGTGTCCAAAAGTAGCTTGCTTGGAAGATCACAGGCGTGGAAGAGGGACCTGGGGTGCAGGGGGAGGGAGCAATTAACAATGAGCAAACCCCATCCTCAGTTAATGCTGCAGGGAATTACAGTGCTTGGTACTGAATCCAGCTCTGTGGTCATGGCTGATGCCACCTGGAAGGAACCTGTAGATGGCCACGGAGCCAGAATGAACAGGCAAAATGATGCCCCAAAAGTAATACAAAAAAGAAAGGTCACGATAAATCTCTTGTTGGCAGAAATAGTGGAAAACCTGTCATATACCCAGGGTGACAGAATTAGCCAAACACAGCTCTTCTTCTCAGTTTAAATCTGTGCAACAAAGGATTAGCACAATCTTTCCAAAGGAGGTTGAAAAATTAGAGTGTCTGGTCTCTTCTGCAGCCCAAGGTAACATGACCATGAAGGGCATCACAAGGGGCCAGAAGGATGGGAATGTGCTTGCACGTCGTCGGCAAAGCATCCTAGATGGGGTCCACAGCAAGAACTGAGATGGGAGAAGAGGAAAAGGCTACTTTAAAACTAATAGAATATCGGTAGCTCAGGGTTGAACTGCGGAGTCCTTGGTGCTCTCTGAGCTTGGCTGTTTTCTTGCAGACGTTTCGTTGCCCCACTAGGCAACATCTTCAGTGCAAGGGAGTGTGGGGTTTGCTCCCTGTTTACAGTATATACAGTGGCTTGCCCTGCTTGTGTTGGTGGGGGTGTTGTTCTCTCCTTGGTAGTTCCTTGATTAGGGTATTGTTTGCTGCATGATTGTTTGTCTGGTATTAACCTGGGTTTTAATCTTTGCTTATCTGGGTGTTGATTGCTGGTGAGGAGGTGTTCTGGTCTTTTAGCTTTTTTATTGTCTCTTTTCAATGGTATGTAAATGCTGTTTACCTCTATGGGCCTGTTGATGGCTGACTTGTCTGAGTGCCAAGCTTCCGGCTAGCGTTCTTGGGTTTAGCTTGGTCTAGGATGCTCACAGTGTCCCAGCTGAAAGTATGGCTGAGTCCGTCCCTTCTAGCACTGAAGATGTTGCCTAGTCAGGCGGTGAAATGTCTGCAAGCAAACTACCAAGCTCAGAGAGCACCAAGGACTCCATACTTTAAAACTCTCACAGCTAAGGAGGGCTTAGAGCTGCTTAGAGGAGGAGACCAAGGCAATTTGTGGCACAAATATAGGGTTATCCCAGTATGGAGATGGGCGGTCATACAAATCAATCAATCAATCAATCAAATCAATAAATAAATGCAGAAAAATCAACCCTCCGTGAGATTTAATCCCTTTTTTTGCACCCTGAATCCGACTTCCCCCAAACACAAAAACGGGCTAAAAACATTTGCCCACATAGACTTCTGACATCGCTCCATTGCCGCCTTGAAAGCAGCCACGCACCCTTGCAGCCGCTCATAGGAGCAATTTGTGGCACAAATATAGGGTTATCCCAGTATGTTCTGCTGCAGATAAGAGGATGGAAGAAGGAGAGCCAAGGGGGGGTGGCCCTTTGATCCAGAGAAGATCAGGCAACGTGAGCTTAAGAACATCTGGAGATGCAGCACGGTGGTGGCCAATGCTATCACGCTCGCGGCTGCAAACGCCGTGATAAAAAATATCAAAACCTGCCGGCAAAAATCCCATAGCTGTTGCGTGAACCCCTCTCTTTGGAAACTGTTGGAGAATGTTCTACCTCCCCTGGAGAAATCGAAGAAAATGGTCACCCCACCGCCTCTGCCCACAAGAATTTCCACAAGTCACTTTGTTCCTGGCTGAAGCATTGGCAAGCTTTACAAATCGGTTCAGGTCACTGGAGAAGCTGAATAAGAAGAGGAGAGAACCCGAGTCCCGTTGTGCCCCCGTTCCAACATAGCATGTGAGGTGACTTTACAGGGATGCTTACTGAAATGATGTCAGGCATTTGATCCTAGGTAGGTTTCTGGAAAGGGCTCTTGCGAACTCACTTCCATATTGCCTGCTCTTGAAGCTGCAAACAAAAAAAGCAGAAGACAAATGTGATTAAGAAGCCACCGGTCCTATTCCACGCTTGCCGGCAAAAGAAACCTGAATTAATTCTTTTCTACAAACCCGGAGCTTTACCCAACTTAAAAGAGACCCCTGGAAATGAATGGGACTTTAAGGTAAGGCTGACTTATTCCATTGTTTTCAACTAGGAAATCTAGCTTTGGATTAATCCCATATTGTTGAAAACGGTCTCTAAAGTTCTTTTTGCCCTACCAGCTAGAGACGGAGCAAATGCATGATTAAGTGATTATGGCATCCAGACAGGATGCTTAAATACTTCCAGCCCAGTGTTTCTCAACCTTGGCAGCTTGAAGATGTGTGGACTTCAATTCCCAGAATTCCCCAGCCAGCATGGGAGTTGAAGTCCGCACATCTTCAAGCTGCCAAGGTTGAGAAACACTGTTCTAGCCAAAAAGTGCCCATCCCTTTCTGAGTTAGTCTGTTCCATTATCACATAGGTAAAAGTAAAGGTTCCCCCCGCACATTGGTGCAGTCGTGTCCGACTAGGGGCCGGTGCTCATCTCCGTTTGTTAGCCGAAGAGCCAGCGCTGTCCGAAGACGCTTCCACGGTCATCTGGCTGGCATGACGCACACAGAACGCTGTTACCTACCCACCGAAGTGGCACCTATTAATCTACTTGCATTTGCATGCTTTCGAATTGCTAGGTTGGCAAGAGCTGGGGCTAGTGCGGGAGCTCACTCCGTCACACGGGGCTAGGGATTCGAACCTCCGAACTTGCGATCTTCCAATTGACAAGCCTGGCGTCTTACCTGCTGAGCCACCACGCCCCCCCCATTATCACATAACATACTGTAAATTATCAGTTCTTCTTAATATTTAGCCCAAATCCTTACACTCCCTAGAACAACAGGAGTCTTAGCAACAAGAATCTTAGACTCTGCAGACCTTGTCTGGGCTTAAGAAGCTAAACAGAGCCAATAATAGATGGATGGGAGATCTCCAGAAAGTCCCACAGCTGTAGACTACAGTGGGAAGTGGAAATCTATTCACAAAAGGCAATGGTAAATCTCTTCGATACTGTTGCCAAGAAAACTCCATGGATGTGTAGAGAGGGGTGGATTTCAGTTTGAAGGAAACTGTACTTTAGAGCAGTGTTTCTCAACTTCATCAACTTTAAGATGTGTGAGCGTCAACTCCCAGCATACTACTAGTGCATTTCTGGGAGTTGAAGTCCACATATCTTATGTGTGCTGGAAATGCTCCCAGGGTGAAGGAACTTTTTATCATCTTTGGTGGACTTGTGAGAAGGCAAAAGCATTTTGGGAGCGAATATGTATCATTATTCAAAATATTCTTAAGGTGGATATACAATTGAAACCAGAACTGTTCCTTTTGGGCTTGATGGACCAACACCTCGAAAGAAAACATGAGACTTTGCTTTTGTATATGATAACAGCAGGAAGACTTTTGTATGCACAAAGATGGAAAGATGCACAAATTCCTATATTGGAAGAATGGATGGTGAAATTGATGGAGTTGGCTCAGATGGCAAAACTGACAGCACTTATAAAAGACCACAGTGTGACACAATTTGTTTCTACTTGGAAACCGCTTTTGGACGATTTGCTTGTAACTGAAAAAAATGAAGCACTGATTTTGAGTTTTGATAACTAATGGGTTTGTTTCTATAAAAATAATGTTGATTAAGGTTTAATTAAGAGTAAGATATTAAGATAGTTTACTAAGTGCTTATATCTGTGTTGGAGGTCAGACGTCACCTTCTTCTTAATTTCTTTATTATTTTTGTACTTTTTAATATTTTCTTTGTCTTTTTTCTTTAACTCTGTACTTCAGCTTTTCTGTATTTTGTATTTTAACTTTTTCCAAAACTTTAATAAAGTTCTTATAAAAAAAAAGAAGCGCACATATCTTAAAGTTGCTGAGATTGAGAAACACTGCTTTCGAACAAAAAACCAGCTTCTTCCATCTTTTGTGATCTAGTCCTTTGATGCCAATAGATGGCTAACATGTTGCTTCTTAATTGTTTTGAAACGTTCCCCAAATTACTATGATAACCAGCAGAAGCCACTACTACCAGAAACAATATGTTTGTTTCTAAACACACAAACAAACATGTACACACAATAAAGGAAAAGGTTCCCCCTGCACATCTGTGCAGTCGTGTCTGACTCCAGGGGCCAGTGCTCATCTCCGTTTCTTAGCCAAAGAGCCAGCGTTGTCCGAAGACACTTCCACAGTCATGTGGCCGGCATGATGCGCGTGGAACACTGTTACCATCCCACCGAAGTGGTGCCTATTTATCTACTTGCATTTGCATGCTTTCAAATTGCTAGGTTGGCAAGAGCTGGGGCTGGTGCGGGAGCTCACTCCGTCACACGGGGCTAGGGTCTCAAACCTCCGAACTTGCGATCTTCCGATCGACAAGCCTGGCGTCTTACCCGCTGAGCCACCACGCCCCTGAAACATATACACAAACAAACCAGAGACTGGCAAATGGTGCCTACGGAACCTAGGACAGTTGTTCCCCACAAGAATGTAACTCATGATCCAAAGTTCAATTAACATGAAAATAATTTTTCAGGGGCGTGGTGGCTCAGCGGGTAAGACGCCAGGCTTGTCGATCGGAAGATTGCAAGTTCGGAGGTTCGAATCCCTAGCCCTGCGTGACGGAGTGAGCTCCCGCACCAGCCCCAGCTCTTGCCAACCTAGCAATTCGAAAGCATGCAAATGCAAGTAGATAAATAGGTACCACTTTGGTGGGAAGGTAACAGCGTTCCGCGCGCGTCATGCGGCCACATGACCGTGGAAGCGTCTTCGGACAACGCTGGCTCTTCGGCTAACAAACGGAGATGAGCACCGGCCCCTAGAGTCGGACACGACTGCACAAATGTGCGGGGGGAACCTTTACCTTTACCTTAATTTTTCAGAAATGGCTAACATCTCACAATATTTTGGTGCTCTTGTTCAGGAAAATGAAATCTCATGGAGATACAGCATTTTTACATAGGATCTTACAAGATCTCAGGGTGAAAATGCCCCAATCTCCCCAAATTTCGGAATCTTTCAAGACAATAAGTGGTCTTCAACTCTTTTGGGGTTAGGAAGAGCTGTTGCCTGAGATTGACCCAATGACACCTGCAAATGAAAAGGTTGCCAAATCCAACTTTATGCACACATGCATGTATAAAGACCGTCATCTTCTGAGCTTGTTGGTTAAGTCGGCCTTTGTTACTCACCTCAAGCTCTTTATATTGTCACAACTGCCCCAGATGTCCAAACAGTCAAACTCCATGTGGCAGCCAACAAAATCCAAGCATACACCACGAGGGCTTCCATTGATGAGAAACGCTAAAGTCACCATGTCGAAGGGCATCAGCCTGAAGTTTCTAAATTGATAATTGAAATTTAACTGTTTTGCAACATGCTGTGCTAACCTAACATCTTGTGTCTCGTACACACAATGGCACAGCTCGACTATCCTGGGTCCTGTTAAATTAGCAACTGCGAGTTTCTGCAGTATCTGTATGATGATAGTTTGCCGTTCCTGTATCCAGGTCTCGTTTTGCCCAGCTAAGGAACAAAGGAATTCTCTACACCCTTGGGATGAAAGGCCAGACAAGAAGACATGGCAGTTCTCTGTAAATGGCATCCTTGCCTCTTTCTTTAGAGTCCACTTTGACCTCAGGAAGAACTTCTCCTTCAAAGTCTTGCCATCTACTGTTTGGCTTGTCAACAGGAAGAGGGCTGCAAAGAATTCTTGCAAGCTAAAATGAGCAAAAGTATAACCATGGCCCTTGTTCATCTTCACCTCAGAAGCCACAAGAAGGCCACAGAGACAAGCAAAATCTTTCACATGTTGTGGGACCTCTCTAGCATAAAACACCATCTTCTTCTCTTCAAGGCCCTTGAAGGCCAGCTCACACAGATCTGAAAGGGTTGCTTGGTGTTGACTCATGTCTATTTCGTTCAAGGTCCTCCTACCTTGATGTTTGCAGATGAATGTCTGGAGCATTTTGACGTAAAACTGGGTCATGGTTTGAGGGAGCTGGACATGGCCTGCATTTTCAAGGAGCAAATATTCCAGGCAGATGCAGATAATGTTGCACGCAGCAGGGATGTAACACATGCTCAACAGTTTACCATTATTGTTCAGAAGAGTAAGAACTCGCTCTTTCTGCAAATGCTGTTGGAAAAAAAAGCTGGCATATTGCTCAACTTTTTCACGGTCAAATCCCCAGATTTCTGCTAGCAGGGTGTTACTTTTCAGTAACATTTCAGGGAGCACCTTTAGCCGGCTTGTAATCAACACGGTGCAGCCTGGCAAGAGTTTTCCATGGCACAGATTAGCAACAAGTTCGGAGACAGAAAGAGGTCTGAGAAGATCGGAGAAGCGTGTGAAAGAAAAGTCTGGGGAGTGAATGTTCTCCACAAACTCATCCAGCCCATCAAAAATGAGCAAAGTGTGTTGGGCATTCTCCAGGAGGAATTCAAACACTGTTTCAGGGTTATCTGGTTGGAGGAAATAATCAAACAAGAGTTCTTGGAGAGTTAGTTTTCTCTTGATCAGATTCAGCTGCCTGAACTCAAGGAGGAAGATCATTTTGAACTGGGGAAGGGATCCTTCAGCCCACTCTTGACAGATTTTATGAACAAGCCTTGTTTTTCCCATTCCAGGTTTGCCCAGAAGTAGAATAACCCGGGTGACGCCCACGTGGACACTTTTGAAAAGATCTGACAAGTTCATAATGGCGTTGCTGTGGTCCTTGGATCCACACAGAGCCACTGGTTCCTCCTTGACTTCCACTATTCCCCCCTTCAACTTGCAGGCTTTGCTTGGATGGATGACAAGGTTGACAAACATTTGGCTGAAAGCTAACGGCTGATCTCTGCTCTGTTCTGCTTGTGCCGAGTGGTTAATTCCATACTTTCTAAGCATGGAGCTGAGGACGTGTTGACAGTATCTTTCAGCAACATCTGGGAAAGGCAATGGAGGCAAAAATCAAGCCCTTATTAGAAGAGTGAAAGTTCTAAAACTACGGCTGACCTAAAGTCAAAATCAAAACTTTATCATGGTCATTGACCAGAAATCCAGTATAATAAATAAAAATGAATATATCACAAAACGGAAAATAAATTTCATAGATCAGCAAGGATACCACTGCAGATGATCATTTTGTCCCATGGTGGTCACAATGTATCCGTGTCACTAAGGAACACAATTTTAACATGGAATAGGTGACTTTAGGACAGAGGTTTCCAAACTTTTCATGTTGGTGTCACACCTTTTAGACGTGCATCATTTCGCGACACAGTAATAACAGGGCTCCCCGGCCCCCGGCCCATGCGATTGGCTCCCGGGTGGAAACCCTGCCCCCCGGCCCACGCGATTGGCTCCCAGGTGGAAACCCTGCCCCCCGGCCCATGCGATTGGCTCCCGGGTGGAAACCCTGCCCCCCGGCCCACGCGATTGGCTCCCAGGTGGAAACCCCGCCCCCCGGCCCACGCGATTGGATTGGATTCCCTGCCCTGCCCTGCCTCTGCCAAGAAAAGCTGCGGTCGCGAGGTGAAAAAGCCTCGGATCACGCAAAAAGTGACGGTGGGGGGGGCGCTCCGGGGTGGAAAATATCCGCGCCAATCAGCTGTGCGGCGGGGAGGAGGCGCGCCTCCACCTCCCGGCCGCACAGCTGATCGGTGCGGATATTTTCCACCCCGGGGCGCCCCCCCACCGTCACTTTTTGCGGTGATCCGAGGCTCTTTTGCGAGCCAGCAGCGGCGCTTCCGGGTTGCCGCCGCTGCCATGCTTTCGGGTTTTTGTGTGCCGTGGCGGCGGCAGCGTCGTCGTCCTGAAACCCGGAAGCGCTGAGGGCCCGCCGCCGGCGCTACGCACACTGCCTTGGGGCCCCCAGTTTCGAAACACAGTTTGGAAAGCCCTGCTTTAGGATATCTATCCACTGTAAGGTAACTTACATAAAACTCTTCATTACAAAACGCCTGGAGTAACTATTGCCTTAAATCAGAATAAAAAGCAAACTTAGAAAAACAAGCTCCAAGCATTTACAGGTACAGTAGTCCTTGACTTACGGCCGTTTGTTTAATGACAGTTCAAAGTTACAGTGGCCTCAGAAAAAGGGCTTTGCAACCTGTACTCACACTTACGACCGTCATACCACCCCCATGGTTATGTGATTGCAATTCAGGCACTTGGCAACCAGCTCGTATTTACAGCAAAAAACATCCATTGGGGAAGCTGGATTCGCTTAACGACTGCAGTGATTCACTTAATGACCTGTGATTCGCTTAACAATCATTGTAAAAATGGTCATAAAACCGAGTCCGGTCACGTGGTGAGTCGACTTACAACCGCAACCACTTACGATGGAAATTCTGGTCCCAATTGTGGTCGTAAGTGGAGGACTACTTATAATCCCTTCTGACCCACATGGGCTTTTGCTACAGTGTTTTGGAATCTGCCCTCCAGGAAATTCATGCAGATCTTCAACCCTGCCTCATCCACTCCGAAAGCTTTTTCAGAGTCTAAGAGGGAGGGAGGTGAGAGGGAATCAAAGCTGGATTTTTCCCAACCAAAGTCAGACACGTTCCTGGGGCTATTTCTCCAATCTCAGAGAAGAAGAACAAAAGGTCCTGTTGCACCCTACATCCCTCATACAGTATGGCTACATTCGGATTTAAATCAAAGGGAAAAGGCACTGGGCAGTGTGCATGGATTCTCCCCTCGCACCTGCTGGATACTCCTGAAACCGAGCACCTTTCCCTGGGACTGTGGTACAGCTGCAGACAGCTGCTGTGCAGTCCCAGGAAAAGATGTAGCTGCTTTAGGGAGCCAGAGAGAGGTGCTACATCGGGGCCTCACTACACTGCAAAAAACGTTTCCTCTTCCAATCCAAAGGGCTGCATTGCTCTATTTTGGGTAATCACAGTACACATTTCAAGCAACCTGAAAGTAACTACTGTATGCTAGTAAAGCTTCTGCAAAGAATCTTGGGAATTGTAGTTTGGGTCAGATTTTTTTTTAAGGAGCATATTTCAAATTATTCCTGGGAAATAGCAATTAATGGACTCAACTTAATAAGACCTCTTTCCAGTAGGAAAGGGAGCCAAATCTCCCTAACCTCTTGATTCCCAAATTGTACAGACACAGCTGCTCAGAAAAATCTTCTGTTGCCCCCAGCTGGTTACTCACAGCTTCCAGACTTATAAAAAGAAACAAGGAAGGAGAGAGACGGGCCTACCGAGCCGTTTCTGCTTTGATTGTTTCCCGTTGCTGTTTGCCGAAGGGTTACTGAATGGACGGCGTCTTTCAAGATCTGCAAAATGGGGAATGGGGAGAGGGAGAAACAGAATAGCACTCATTCATATGGCAATTTGGCTTATCAATACATCAGAGGCATTAATCCAGGAAAAATGTTCTTCTGATCAAGTGAAAAAGCAGGGCATCGATCACGGGATGACCGCCACCATTTCAATTTTTTTGCCTCCCCTGCAGACCCCCCTGGCAATGTGCCTCTAAATTTCAGCCTTGACTACATATGCCTCATTTTTCCTATACTGGGAGCAGCATCTGGCCACCCTTGGCCGATCTCCAAAAAGCAGGATTGGAAAGAGTAGGTTCTTCATTTCCTGGGGACAGAAGCCATAAACGCCCCGAGGAAAGGGCTGGAGATACAGCTGCAAGTTGGTTTGGCCCATTGGGGGAAAAACACCTCTCTTCTTTCAAGGGAGGTCTCAGTTATACGGCTGATGGTACAGGTAGTCCTCACTGAACAACAGTAATTGGGACCAGAATTTCCATCGCTAAGTGATGCAGTCGTAAAGTGTGTCTTTATGTGACCACACCACTTAGCGATGGAAGTTCTGACACTCCCGGTTGCCGTTGTTAAGTGAATCACCACAGGTCATTAAGTGAGGTCACACGGTCACCATTTGCAATCTCCTGCCGGCTTCCCCGTTGACTTTGCTTGTGGGAAGCCAGCAGAGAATTCCGCAAATAGCGATCGTGTGACTGCGGGATGCTGCGACCATCATAATTGCGAGCCGGTTGCTGAGCACCCAAATTGCGATCATGTGTCCATGGGGACGCTGCGACCAGCATAAGTATGAGGACCGGTCGTAAGTCCCCCTCGTTCAGCACTGCCATAAGTTTGAACGGTTGCTGAACGAGTGGTCGTTAAGTGAGGACCACCTCTATTGTTATTTCTCCACTGGAGAAGATCATGACTGTGTTTGCATGATTTGTTCTATCCTTAGCCCCAAGTACCACAAATTTTTCCCTTTGTTTCCCATCAATCAGCTTAGTTGCTTTTTTTTAAAAAAATGCCCAAGTTAATTGTTTTATTCCATTATAAAATGTGAATAATGCCTTATAGCAGTGTTTCTCAACCTTGGTACCTTAATGATGTGTGGGCTTCTACATTCAGAATTCCTCAGCCTCACAGCTTAAAGTTGTTGAGGTTGAGAAACACTGCCTTACAGAATACAGATAATAACGGAGTACAATGGAATTCATACCATAGAAACTAGAAATGGTTAACACTCTGATGATTTAGATCACTTAAACTTTTAAAGATCAGAAAAGAAGTTCATATCAACATTAAATCTGATTCAACTGTAAAGTTGCTTCACGTGTACAATTAATGCTATGTATGACACTGATAAACAGTTGCAGAATGCATTCTTATTTTATAATATGAGAAAGGTTTCGACCTTAAAGCTTAATACTTAATACTGAAGTCTCCACCGTATTGTTATTTATAAATCTGAAAAAAGAGGAAAAAGGGGAAAAAATCAGCTTACTTGTCGATGTTGATGGGTAGCAACCTTTTTGGAAATCTTGTCCTTGAGCTGCACTACCTAGAATTATTGAGATCAATAGGTCAGCCAGGATATATTGCATCAAGTCAGATTAGAGACCCCTTGAGTGTTTTCAGAAAACAAAACGTGTGCCCATATGTCCAAAGCTAAACTCAAAGAGCAGGGAACATCTTGGAGGGAGCTGGGGGGAAGAGAGGGAACCTTGGCCATCGGTTACCCAAAGGGCGTTTTGTGATTGACTCCACCTTCTCTAACGGCCATCTTGGGCCTGTGGTATGGGCAATCCCATATTTCCTCAAACTTTCAAATGTGAAATAGATAAAAAGCACTCGTTTATTTATTTATTTATTTAATGCACTAGTTCTACTGTATTTATATCCACCTTCCTTCAAGGGTGTCCCTCAGGGGAAGGGGGTCAAAAACAACAAGATGGCAGTCGATATAATAAGCAGAAGGAATCACCTTGAGGAACAGGAGGAAGAGCCACAATCAAGACAACGGTCAGAGAAAAGAAACTTACGACGGAAGTTCTGGTCCCAATTGTGGTCGTAAGTGGAGGACTACTTATAATCCCTTCTGATCCACATGGGCTTTTGCTACAGTGTTTTGGAATCTGCCCTCCAGGAAATTCATGCAGATCTTCAACCCTGCCTCATCCACTCCGAAAGCTTTTTCAGAGTCTAAGAGGGAGGGAGGTGAGAGGGAATCAAACCTAAGTCCAGAGCAGAAAGGTAATTTGAGGAAGCGCCTCAGACAGGACCCTCCCTAGTTCTCATGAAGATAAAGGGAGGGAGGGAGCGAGGGGAGAAGTGCATTCCAACTTGCAAGATTTGATTACTGTAACCTTATTATAAAAGTAGTATGAGCATTCATAACTTTGGTTTCCTAGTCTGGTCTATCTTGAAGGGGCGACGGTTGCAGCAGCGAGCTCGAAACCCTGCTTCTTTTGTACACGCACAAGGGGGCAGAGCTTGGATCATAGCTCCACAATCACCATCTTGCATTTTTGACCCCCTCCAGCAGATGCCCCCGTCTTCCTTCCAGAAGCTCAAGGCAGCAGGCAAAGCACTCCTTTGTCCATCTCCCCCCCCTCGCCTTTAGGTAAAGGTAAAGGTACCCCCCGCACATTTGTGCAGTCGTGTCCGACTCTAGGGGCCGGTGCTCATCTCCGTTTGTTAGCCAAAGAGCCAGCGTTGTCCGAAGACGCTTCCACGGTCATGTGGCCGCATGACACGCGCGGAACGCTGTTACCTACCCACCGAAGTGGTACCTATTAATCTACTTGCATTTGCATGCTTTCGAATTGCTAGGTTGGCAAGAGCTGGAGCTAGTGCAGGAGCTCACTCTGCACGCAGGGCTAGGGATTCGAACCTCCGAACTTGCAATCTTCCGATCAACAAGCCTGGCGTCTTACCCGCTGAGCCACCACGCCCCCCTCCCCCCCCTCGCCTTTACAGTCCGAGAAACTAGGGAGGGTCCCTTCTGAGACGTTTGCCACACCCTCATTCCTTCTGTGGTTGCCCTGGCTGTGGCTCTTCCTTCTCCTTCTCCTGTCTCTCAAGGACCATTACAATTGCTCATGCGACATACTGCCCAGAGTTGCTGGGAGTCGTGCGGCATATAAATTTAGATGATGATGATGATGATGATGGAGTGGGGCTTCACTGCAGGGTTATAGCCATCTTACTTCTATGACACACATTCACATACACACATGTGCGCACATAGAGCTCTTGAAGAAGTTGTAAGAAACGTTCTTAAACAATAACCAGAACTCTCTATCCAACCTCTCTGAAATGTATCACATCTGAAACCTCGGAGGTTTTGATGGAAAGCACAGAAAATCTCCCTTGTCGGGGGAGATGGGCGGTGATATAAGTTAGAAATAATAATAAATAAATAAATGAAAGCATCAGAAAGAGTCCCAATTTAGCAGTGAACCCACTGAAAAAGTGATGGGAAAAACAAAAGACATGGCAGTGCAGATTCCTGGAAATTGTAACAAATAAATAGAATATGAATACATCATGAAATAAGCAATGCTAGTGCACCCCTAAGCTAAAACGATTTCTTTTAAGATGGCAGCCCTGTCAATTTAGGATTCCCCTCCTAGAACCCGCTATCTCCATGGGAAGCCCGCCGGCCGCTGTCACAGAGCTACAGGACTTTATGTGATTCAACGTTCTTAACCTTCTTCAGAGACGCTCATGAATGGGATTTCTAGCTCCATGGGAAGGTTGCATTCCATACAGACGCTCTGGATGAACTCTCTGAAGACCGGGGGATCAGCGTCCGCATCTCTCAAGAACTTGTCCAGGACCACCAAACACTTCTCCTTGAGGTCAGGAGCATCCTCAGCCTGACTCAGGTCCTCTTGAGAGAGAAGCATCTTAGCTTTCCTCAGCACCCACTCAGGATGGTGACTCAGGAACTCTACTAGCTGTGGCCAAATCCTTCTGATCGTTGCTTGCCGTTCTGCACTATCCATCTGGAAGAAACAGAAAGGGGAGAAGTCTGAAGACAGACCCAAAGTCTTCACTTTAGGGCTGACAATGCAGCCCTGGATTAACCATTAAGCAAAACAAGCCCAGCTTAGGGCACCTAAGGAAAAGGGGCAGCACAGAGTTTTCGCCCCCTAACTACCATGCTCTTAACTCTTTCACTGCCAGGCTTGACTTTCGTTTTGAATAAATTTTGGTATTTGAACTCTTTCCCTTATAACCATGTTATTAAAAAATGCATTAAAAAGTGTTGAAAATTTGAATTCTTTTTCTGTTGCCTTCATTATAAGTAACTAATTTACTGATATTGCTTACTGATATTTATGCCTTGTCAGTTAAGCAGTGGAAGGGCTGAGGGGCACCATTTGCTGGGCTGTGTTTAGGGCATCAGTGGGCCTTAATCCAGCTCTGATAACAATCTCATGTGGACATCTGGAGTTTTAGCAAACATCATGCTTCTCAACAAAAACCAACTAGGAATTGCCTTAGACCAGTGCTTTCCAAATTCCCGCCGTTGGCGACACAACAACGGTGGCAGCGGCGGTGTGCACGGCGGCAGCGGCTGCAGCCTCATGTTTTCCACTAAAACCCGGAACCGCTGATGGTGCGCCGCTGCCGTCGCAGCCGTGCGCGCCACCACAGGGGTGGCGGCAATGCACCATCACCACTTCCGGGTTTTGTCACGACACAGAGTTTGGAAAGCTCTGCCTTAGACTGACCCAAAGGCAGGTATCTCCATCCAACCCTCGGTGTGTGGGATGCAAAACATAGCAGGAATACACTGTAGAGCAGAGCTTTCCAAACTTTTCATGTCGGTGACACACTTTTTAGACTTGCATCATTTCACGACACACTCTTACAGCAGGGCATCATTTCGCGACACACTCTTACAGCAGGGCACAAGGCAGGCCCTAGGACCTGAGCGGAATCACAGCAGGTTTGGAGGCAGCGAGGCACAAGGCAGGCCCTAGGACCTGTGCGGAATCCTGGCAGGGCAGGTTTGGAGGCAGCAAGGTACAAGGCAGGCACTAGGACCTGCGCGGAATCACAGCAGGTTTGGAGACAGCCGGGCACAAGGCAGGCACTAGGACCTGTGTGGAATCCTGGCAGGGCAGGTTTGGAGACAGCAGGGCACAAGGCAGGCACTAGGACCTGCGCGGAATCCTGGCAGGGCTCGGAGGCGGCAGCAGCCGCGACACACCCAGACACTGCAGCCAACACACTTAACGCAGAGCTTTCCAAACTGTGTGTCGCGACAATCAATCAATCAATCAATCAATCAAATCAATAAATAAATGCAGAA
The DNA here is from genome assembly GCA_023362775.1 of Charina bottae. Classification (NCBI taxonomy): domain Eukaryota; kingdom Metazoa; phylum Chordata; class Lepidosauria; order Squamata; family Charinaidae; genus Charina; species Charina bottae. Next base: position 3,933,877 of record JALMGJ010000015.1, read on the forward strand.
AAATCAACCCTCCATGAGATTTAATCCCTTTTTTTGCACCCTGAATCCGACTTCCCCCAAACACAAAAACGGGCTAAAAACATTTGCCCACATAGACTTCTGACATCGCTCCATTGCCGCCTTGAAAGCAGCCACGCACCCTTGCAGCCGCTCATAGGAGCTCAAGAAGAAAATATGGGAAAATGGAAAATGCAGGCTTTCAGGGCAAAAAGGCCTTCCTTCATAACCCTGAAGGCAAAATGGGGATTGTGAGATTTCTGACTTGTTGTTGCAAAAAAAATGGTAAAGGTTCCCCCCGCACATTTGTGCAGTCGTGTCCGACTCTAGGGGCCGGTGCTCATCTCCATTTGTTAGCCGAAGAGCTAGCGTTGTCCGCAGATGCTTCCACGGTCATGTGGCCGGCATGACGCACGCGGAACGCTGTTACCTTCCCACCGAAGTGGTACCTATTCATCTACTTGCATTTGCATGCTTTCGAATTGCTAGGTTGGCAAGAGCTGGGGCTAGTGCGGGAGCGCACTCCGTCACGCGGGGCTAGGGATTCGAACCTCTGAACTTGCAATCTTCCGATCGACAAGCCTGGCGTCTTACCCGCTGAGCCACCACGCCCCCTTGTTGTTGCAAACCACTGAGTGAAAAAGCAACCATCAATTTACGAAGGAAATCTAGCTGACAACATTTGGATCAGATGTCCACTGAGGTGTAAGATACCAGATGTTGACCCCAGGCAGACAACATGAACCTGTACGGTGGAGGGCAACCTGTGTATCTATCACAGATGTGTAGACTTCAAAAACCAAAGAAAGTCATTTGGAAGACACTAGATGAAGTGTTCCAGATCCTTTGTTTATCTTTGTGACTAATATCTCAGAGCAAAGGCCACAAAATGAGAGTTACAAGATTGGAATTCCCCAACCTCAAGGCCAGCACATTGGCACTGAAGCTGGAACTCATAGATACGGATGGAAACCTAACCAACCCTTCACTTTCTAGAAATGTGTTACGAGATGGTGCCACCAAGCTTCGTAAGTTTAGGTAATTTCCACAATATTTATTTATTTATTTATTATTCGAATTTATCACCACCCATCTCCACAACAGTAGACTCTGGGTGATAACTGGATCAATCGACCTCGACTGTTGTTTCACAACTGTTAACTAGTTTCTAACTTCAGGGGCAACACACCGCCACAAGTCCAGAACTTGTGCACAAAACAGAAAACTTAAATCACAGGCAAAACGTTGAATATATGCTATGTAGATGATGCAAGACTGAACTGCATGTGTACACCGAGAAAAAAGTGTATTTCCCCAGAGAGACAGTTTTTCTCTCTCTTAAAACCTCCTAACAGAAAGATGGTGTCAGGGAGATAACGGGCGGAGAAGGAGGGGGCTCCCTCCAGGAAGGGAGCCCCCTCCTTCTCCGCCCCTTATCTCCCTGACAGATATTGACTTTTTACTTGTATTTAATATGCTACTTTTCTGAAGCAGAATTATGAGATAGCAAACAAAATGCAGAGATTCAACCCACCATCCACATGCAAATTTGCTATTATAATTACACCTTAAGGACACATGGGGGAAAGTTAAACCAACTGTTTAACTTTCTTGGCATCTGAGACAAAAATTACAGTGAAAAACTGCATTAAAAAAAACAAGACTTAGGCTTACATGTATATATAAGATTACCGTACCTTTTCCAGAATCAGAAAGATTGTTTTTTCAATTGCAATATTTTTCCAACAACATATGCTAGCGATAATAAAGAATCAACGACGGCACGCTTTCCAAATTTCACCCTAGATACGTATCACGAGTCATGAGATCTAAAACTACGGCAATCGTAGATTTGAAGGGGCTGGATTGAAGCCGATGACTGGCATCAGGAAATAAATTAAATAACATAATTCTGGGCTGTCACTTCTGTTGACAGATGAGGGAAAGAGAGAAACAGACAATTTACAAGGTCACAATACAGGAGAGTTTGAGTGACTGCTGTTGTGAAAACAGTCCAAAATAAAATAAAAAACCAAGACACTCAAAAAGCTGGACAATATTTGATTTTAAGGCTATGCCTGCCCAATGAAGGACATTGAGGACAAAGTTGTCTGGGAACTCTATACTTTCCTTAATGCTTTCACTTTTTGCCTCATGTTTCCCCGCCATGTTTTTCCTTGTGAATCATTTGCTCTCGAACATTCCTAGGCCACTAGCTGACCAGATACCGTCCTCCTAGCTCTGCCTTGGATCTAGGCCAGGGTTTCTCAACCAGGCTTCCGTGGCACCCTTGGGTTCCGCGAGAGGTCCCTGGGGGTTCCCTGGGAGATCACGATTTATTTAAAAAATCATTTCAAATTTGGGCAACTTTACATTCAAGAGGTAAGTTTCATTCTTTATTTTAAGTTTAAGAACACGGTTAATGCATATATACAGGCCTACCCATGAAACTGGGGGGCGTGGTGGCTCAGTGGGTAAGACGCCAGGCTTGTCGATCAGAAGATCGCAAGTTCGGAGGTTCGAATCCCTAGCCCTGCATGCGGAGTGAGCTCCCGCACTCGCCCCAGCTCTTGCCAACCTAGCAATTAGAAAGCATGCAAATGCAAGTAGATGAATAGGTACCACTTCGGTGGGAAGGTAACAGCGTTCCACGCGCGTCATGCCGGCCACATGACAGTGGAAGCGTCTTCGGACAACGCTGGCTCTTCGGCTAAGAAACGGAGATGAGCACCGGCCCCTAGAGTCGGACACGACTGCACAAATGTGCGGGGGGAACCTTTACCTTTTACCCATGAAACTATATATATAATAATCTTGTAGCGTCCGGCCTCTATTTGAGCCAGAATGGGCAGGGCTTCCCCGAGGCCTGAAAAATATTTCAAGGGTTCCTCCGGAGTCAAAAGGTTGAGAAAGGCTGCTCTAGGTCCACAGTCAGGTCAGCCCAAGTAGAAGGCGAGCTGGGCATCCACGGGGAGAGGTCAAAAAAGGCAAGATGGCAACCACGGCTGCCGGATCAGTCCTGCTTCTTTGGTGTTTGCATTCCATGCCAAGAAGGGCAGATCCCATGGCCCTGGGCATTTTCACTTTCCTGCCTCCCCAAGGCGCCCCTCCAGGCCTAGCAGGAAAAGAGGCAAATCACACAGTAGCCCTGAAAGAAATACCCTATATTCCAAATTACCCTGACGAAGGATAGTTCCCCAACAGGTGTCCGCTAGCAACTCTCACTTCCTAACTAACTTTCCAGGTGTAACACCCATCTGCCGCACATGGGACGAACGCGTCTTAAAGCTCTCTTATTTCGCCCCCCAACCCCATCGGGCAGACTAGACACCCCTCTCGGATAGGAGACCTCGGCTGGCTGGGAGAGCGCGGGGGCGCGAGGGGGCCCTCTGGCTGTCCCCGAGCCCTCCCTGCCCAGCGCGCCGGGCCCGCCGAGAGCGCAAAGGCGGCGCAGCGCAGCGCAGCCCAGCGCAGCCCGGAAAGGGGGGCTCCGCGGACCCTCCCCTCCGGCTACCTTCGGCGCGGCTGCCGCCCGGCTCCCCGCTCGCCCGGCTCTCCTCCGGACGCCGCTGGCCGCTCGGCGTTCTGCCGCAGCGGGAAGTGTCAAAGCCGGCTCGCCCCAATGCGAAAGCGAAACATTTGCAGCGGCGCCTGGGCTCGAAGGCTTCGTCCCTTTTCTGGGAAACCATGTGTTTTCCTCCGAGAGCGTTCCCGCATAAAACGGAAACTTGGCACATTAGAAATCAGTAGCAAAACCCTCAGCAACAGAAAAGAACCAACAGCAGCTGGAATTGCCACGTGCTCTTTCCCAAGGAAAGGCTTCTAGGTGGCTTAAAGGTTCAGTAACTCATCCGAGCAGAGGGAAGATCAGAGTCCTTCTCTGCCATAACCAAACCGATAGCCATTTCTCATGTAAAAGAAGATCTCTGAAATTTCGTTTTTGAGATATGGGTGGAAATGTGGCCCTCATCTTCTCTGCATGGATGGGGAAAAAATGCACGCCTTTCATAAATGTTTGTTCAAAACTTAAGATGTGAAACGTTTAAATATGAGAAATGGGATGATTTCTCTGGGATCTTCCCATTCCCTTCTTGTTAAATGCAGCATCGATCTCTGTTTTATACTATACACCTGAACAGCGGGTGGTAAAGATCTTATTGTGAAAAGGGGACTTGAGCTATCAATACATTCGATTGGTAATTCCTATTTTAAAAAGCCGGAAGTCACCCCTATGCTTGCAAAATTTAGTGTGCTGGCAATTAGGGTGTGGTGGATACACCAATTGGCCCTGATATATGTAATATAAGTAATGTGATCAGATATTTGCTGATACAGTATGATGTAATGTCATGGAGAAAATCTATGTGGCTGCTGGCAGTCGAAAATGACTCGATGGCACATAATCCAGTTTGCTTCCAGGTCCAATTCAAGGTGTTGGTTATTACCTTTAAAGCCCTACATGGCATGGGACCAGGTTACCTGAGGGACCGTCTCATCCCTATCACATCAACCCGTCCCACCCGGTCATGCAGAGACCCCATCCGTAAAAGAGTTCCACCTGGCAGGGTCTCGGAATTGGGCCTTCTCTGCAGTAGCTCCCGCCCTCTGGAACATTCTTCCTCCAGAGGTGAGAAAGGCCCCCTCGCTCCTGGACTTTCGAAAAAAATTGAAAACCTGGTTCTGCCATCATGCCTGGAACGGGAGGGGGAATAGTCATTCCTGGGGATGGCTAGCGCCCTAGAATGGACCGAGAATGGACCTCACGCTCACGATCTGATAGAAAACTCTACCCATCTAGATTTTATTCCATGTACATTTGCTGTTATTTGTATTTCTATTTTATATTTATTGTACTTGTGGTTTGTTTAGTATTTTAATTGTGGTTTTATTGTAAACCCTAACCCTTTGGGGGAAGATGGGCGGTGATAGAAATTTAATAAATAAGTAAATAATCAATCAATGTAATGTTGTTATGCATTTTTTAATGCTTCTACATTTTATTCAGCTTCATTTTGTTACATTATAGGTGCTGTGTCTTTAAGAAGAAAAGCCTCTTTTTAATTTCCCTGTGTTTTACTCATGGCTAGCTGGGGTTTTAGAATTAGAAATTCTTCTGCCCTTGAATTTCCCTCCCTGCTTTTCCACTGTTCTTTCACTGCACAGATGGATCTTTCCCCACCACAGAAGAATCTAAGCCTCCCAGAGCCATTTTATCTAATCCTGCCCGATTGCTGATTGCTCAAACTATTGATCCTAAAAACCATCACGCTGTTCTCTCTGTCACCGTTTCTGTAATTTCCTGTTTGCATCATCCTACCATACCCAAAGTTTACTTGAGTGCAAGAAATGCAGAAAAAGTACTGTGAAGGGTAAGGATGTAGCCATAAAAAGACAGTGGTGCCTATTAGTAAGCTTCTGGGATTTAAAATAAAAGTTACCATTGCCTTTCACCCTGTCTGAAACTTCTGCTAATTTCTTTAAGGTGGTTTTACCTAAATTCTGATCTAAGACCATAATAAAATTACCCGTCATTGTAGCATCCCCTCCTACTGTATTCCAACACTAGCCAAGGACAGTCTTAGGGCAATGGATTTCTCCAACCCCCTACAGTCCAAGAATCCATGATTTCAATATCTTGCAACAGTTTCCTCCATACGTAAGTTCCTAAAGGAGCGGCAGTGGCTGAGATGCTAGAGAACCTTAAATATGGGCCCCAAATCCAAGGATTCCAGAAGAAGTAGCACAAACTATCAAGTGACTCAGTTTGCCCCAGTAGTGGATGTAAAGGCAGAAGCACTTATTTTAGTGTTTCAGGTTGACTATGTAAAGGTAAAGGTTCCCCCCACACATTTGTGCAGTCGTGTCCGACTCTAGGGGCCGGTGCTTATCTCTGTTTCTTAGCCGAAGAGCCAGCGTTGTCCGAAGACACTTCCACGGTCACGTGGCCACATGACACGCACAGAACGCTGTTACCATCCCACCGAAGTGGCACCTATTTATCTACTTGCATTTGCATGCTTTTGAATTGCTAGGTTGACAAGAGCTGGAGCTAGTGCGGGAGATCACTCCGTCACGCGGGGCTAGGGATTCGAACTTGCGATCTTCCGATCAGTAAGCCCGGCGTCTTACCCGCTGAGCCACCACGCCCCTCTTCAGGTTGACTAGACTGACCATATTTCCTTGAGACGAAAACGGGACGAGGGTGGTTGCCTCCTCCTGTCGGAGCGCGGGGGGCAGGGCGGGCGGCGCGGTGGGCGGAGGCAATTCCCTTTCCGGGTTCCCTCCAATCAGCTGCTCCGCCCCCGCCCATCACGCTGCCTGGTCCGCCCCTCCCGCACGCTGATAGGCGGAGGCGACTCCCCCCGCCCCCCCCAACCAGCCGCTCCACCAAACAAAATTGAGATTTTTAGTATAACGACAGGACGCTCCAGAAATGGTGAAAAAACGGGACAGTCCCGTTCAAAACGGGACGTATGGTCAGCCTAAGGTTGACACACCCTGTGCAAGATAGGCCATCGGCCTCTTCGAGCACCATTCTCCTGGTCTGAGGGCTGAACTCCACTCTGGGTGTCTCATAGGGTTGGAAGTGACCTTGGAGATCATCAAGTTCTATGTTTGTGGAGTCCTTGGTGCTCTCTGAGCCTTGTTGTTTTCTTGCAGACGTTTCATTGCCAGGCTAGGCAACATCTTCAGTGCGAAAAGGGAGTGGGACTTGCTCTCTGTTTATATACCCTGGCTTGTCCTGCCTGTGTTGGTGGGGGTGTTGTACTCTCCTTGGTAGTACTTTGACTGGGTTGTTGTTTACTGCTTGGTTGATTGACTGAGTAAATAGTTCCTTGATTAGGGTCTATTGTGCCCTTTGATTGTTCCTCTGGTGCTAATCCTGGTGTTAATCTTTGCATATCTGGGTGTTGATTGCTGGCAAGGTTTCTCTGGCTGTAAAGGAGAAGTGGGAGGTTTGTCCTTTCAGACTTGCAAGATGGATGTCAGCAGTTTTCGTCCTGCCTGAGCCCTGAAGCCATGGCAGATGAGTCTGGACAGCTGAAGGAGGAGGACGTGTCATGTAATCTCATGTTCCTGGAGCCTATTCAGATTAGTTTCTGAAGTACAATAGAGCAACTACTAGAAAGAGCTCCTCCAAAGTTTACTTTTTAGCTTTCGCTATCAGCTTTATTATCACATTTTTTACATCCCATTTTAAAATTTTTATATAACTATTTTTAACTATTTGTATAAATATTTTACACCAGAGAGGCCACCTTTTAGCTCTAATTTATCAACACAAGAAGTCAGGTTTCAGAAATGGTTGGCTGGGGGTATTCCCTGCTGGGACATACAACCCCAGAGGGAGTTGAATAGTGTGGTGGAAAACAGACCATTGTCCTAACGCAGAGCTTTCCAAACTGTGTGTCGGGACACGTTAGTGTGTCGGCTACAGTGTCTGGGTGTGTTGCAGGTGCTGCTGCCTCCGAGCCCTGCCAGGATTCCACACAGGTCGTAGTGCCTGCCTTGTGCCTTGCTGCCTCCAAACCTGCCCTGCCAGGATTCCACGCAGGTCCTAGTGCCTGCCTTGTGCCCTGCTGCCTCCAAACCTGCCCTGCCAGGATTCCACGCAGGTCCTAGTGCCTGCCTTGTGCCTTGCTGCGTCCAAACCTGCTGTGATTCCGCGCAGGTCCTAGTGCCCGCCTTGTGCCTGGCTGCCTCCAAACCTGTGTGATTCCGCGCAGGTCCTAGTGCCTGCCTTGTGCCTTGCTGCGTCCAAACCTGCTGTGATTCCGCGCAGGTCCTAGTGCCCGCCTTGTGCCCTGCTGTAAGAGTGTGTCGCGAAATGATGCATGTCTAAAAAGTGTGTCACCAACATGAAAAGTTTGGAAAGCTCTGTCCTAACGTATTTGCTGAGCCAAGGAATTGTGGATTCACTGTTTGGGAATGCCCTGCTACAGCAATTATATTCCAAGGACCTGTGTTGCATGAACCTAGCCAATTCATTGTAGAGAGGGTTGAGGAAGGCATACATAAATGGGTGGACTGATGTAGGAGATAATATGTGTATTGACCCCCCCCCCCATAACTGGCATATGGCTCTTGGAAGTTTAACTCCAAGGAAACATAGTCCTCACAAGGAGAAAGATCTCCACCCTTAATCAGGAAAGTTCAAATTTCTGGGTAGATAAAGTCAGAAATGTGGGATAATATTGCAGTCAAACCAACAATTCATGTCTTGCTAGATAGGCACATGAAAGGGGGTGGAAGCTCACAGAGATTTCCTGAGCAATTTCCTAGAGAGAGAACTCTGTGAGGTCACCTCCCTCTCTTCTTCACCATGCATCCAAGCTGAAAGCACGTGTGTGCCTGAGCTCTGCAGCTCAGACGCCATTTCAAGCTTAGATGATCTATTTTAGTAACTGGGGCGCGGTAGCGGGTTAAACCGCTGAGCTGTTAGTCTGCCGACCACAAGGTCGGCGGTTCGAATCCGCGTGGCGAGGTGAGCTCTCGTCACTAGCCCCAGCTTCTGCCAACCCAGCAATTCAAAAGCTAAGGCAAGTAGATAAATGGGTACCACTTACGTGGGGCAATATGCTGGCATCCTGTAGGGGAGTCGCCCTCGGAACCGAAGACGAAGATCTGAGAAGCCTGCGGATGGCGGCTGCGGACGGCGGCAGAGGACGATGGATCCCGATGAACAACTTCCAGGACGTCAGCAGCCGGCTCGGAAGCGAAGCATTCTGGGGCTTGTAGTTCCGTTGCCTGAGAAAGAAGAGTCGGTTCCCTCACCCCCTCCCTAATCGCGCGGTACACTGTAATATATATATATGGCTGTATAATTAAATATGTATCAATATATGTAAGCCGCCTATGTAAATATGTATCAATATATGTAAGCTCCCATTAGGGAGGGGATAGGCGGGGTATAAATAAGATAAAATAAATAAATAAATAAACTTAGTTAGTACTTTAAATCTGCCTTGACTTTTACTACTGCAACTGCTGTTTTGAGACCTAGATTATGTGAGTAAACTTTACTTTTATTTCTTCACAAAAAGTGAAGTGTGATTGTCATTTTAAGAGGGATAAAAGGGGTAATACCAGGAAAATCCAGTCTGCTTCAAAGCATCCTGGATTATTGTTTTCTAGAAGGTTAAACCAACCTTGTCTCAAGCTTCCAAGTTTTATGCTGCTAGGGATGGTACTCTGCTAATCTCACTCACGTGAGGAAGGAAGGAAGAATAACTAAATAATATATCCTCTACTAGTATCTAACTCCATTCCCACAAGCAAGTCATGCAGTAAATGAAGTCCAGGTTGAATTTTTAAAGTTATTTATGTATTTATTTAATCTTAGATTTATTATTTAATCTTAGATTTATAACCTGCCTTTATTTTGTATAACCCCAGGTGGCATAGATAATGTTCGCTCCTCCTATGAGGTGTGTTGGGTTGGGCTAAGAGACTAAGGGACTGACGCAAAGTCCCCCAATGTCAGAGATCATCCGATCTCTGCCAAAAGGGCAGGCAGACAAAGGGCTCCTCAGAAGACTGGAAGTGGTGCGAAGCTGACATCCACCCGACGCACGGGAATACACATCTGGGAGGCGGTTGCCGGAGCAACCAGGTAGACCTGACCACACGTGTCAGCAGCAAAGGACCCTGGGGGAGGGAAAGGTTTAAATATGCTGCTTGTCCCCAGAATCGCCATTCCAGTCTTTGTTCGTGCTAGCTTCTGTATCCTGTAATAAACTATCCTACTTCTAAGAACTCATGCGTCTGTGAGTTACTCTAGAGTAGGGAGATTACAGATATCGGATGGAGTGCCTTACACCCAACTGGCTTTCGTGTCTAGGGGAAGATTAGAACTCACAGTCTCCAAGTTTCTAGTCCAGCACCCTCATCATTACGGCAAACTATGAGCAAAGGTAAGACCCAATCTAGTGGATATGCATAATTGTAGGTTCTTTTTCTTTTCAGATTTAAAAGTCCAGGACACATGAAGCAGAGTCAAGACTTCAATGACTGTGAATGATACTTTTATTTCTGCTTCAAGAATCTGAAATACAGATTGTGGGTCCAAAATGGGTTCCCCGTTGGCTGGACATGCTCATTAGTCAGCCCCAACAAGCAGCAGCAAGCAATCTGAATCCTGCCCATTTAGCCACCCATGCCAAACTGCCTTTCCCTGGCATTATTCTCCCATCTTGAATGATTTGCCCTCATAATACAGGTTGAAAGAAAGCCCATTTTCCGTGAGGACTTAAACCTAATCAACCCATCAGAAGCAGCACTTGTGAACAGACAATATATGCTTATTCCAAGGTCACCCAAAATTCAGTGCAAGGGAGGAGGAGTTCCAAACAAGTTGACAGCACAATTAAACAATTAGATAGAAGAAGAAAACCGGCTTTTGACTGAAACAAGGAAGAGGACATCAAGTTTTTTAATTTCCCAAGGGGAAATATTAATTGGGTGTGTTGGTTATCTGCACCTGTATTTCAAGCAGAGTCTACCCCCTTCCCCAATTTCTCTGATTAAGACTATAATCTATATTGCTGAGGAATTATGCAAAAGCAGGGAGGAATTATCCACCCCCTATTTACAGGTATTTGTTGGGGCAACAGAAGCAAGGAAGGAAACATATTTTCCCCAATCTCTTCTGCCTCCCTGTCTCTATGTGGTTACATTCCAAGCAGAGCTGGAGGCCAAAGAAATTTCATTTTCCCAGAGCATTTATTTTCCTTTCCTTCCCACCTCCTTTGTCTTCTCTTTCTTCTGACAACGAGAAGAAACCATATTTCTTTGCAAGGAAGGAAGGAAGTTCCCACCTCCTTTGTCTTCTCTTTCTTCTGACAATGAGAAGAAACCATATTTCTTTGCAAGGAAGGAAAGAAGGAAGGAGAAACCATGGGGAATAGCAGTTCCCAATGCACCTGGGATTTGAAACCCATATAGCATTCTTCCCAATTCTACTGGGGAAAGGGAGGGAGAATGGTCTGTGTTCCTTCCATCTTCACATTCACTGCTGGATCAGGAATCCATCATACTCACCAGATAAGAAGCATCATATGTAGGAAATGAGGCGTGCAGCTGGGAATTCAAGAAGGTGCAAGGGACAATTATGATAGAAATCTCAGGGGAAAAGTTTTTTTCTTTGAAATGTCCCCAACATTTATTAATAATTGCTGAATCTAATCCAGATCAAGGATTAGATATCGAGGTATTTTTGTGTGTGTATGTGCTCAGCTGTATATGCACAGCACACTTCAATACAGCTGTGCCATGAATGTGATAGAGCTGCACCTTGTTTTTTTTTCTTAATCTGTTCAGTCATGTCCAATTCTCGGAGACTGCCTGGACAAGTCCCTGCAGTTTCCTTGGCAAGGTTTTTCAGAAGTGGTTTGCCATTGGCTCCTTCCTAGGGCCGAGAGACAGGGACTGGCCCAAGGTCTCACAGCCAGCTTTCATGCCTAAGGCGGAACCAGAACTCTCAGTCTCCTGCTTTGCCATTGGCTCCTTCCTAGGGCTGAGAGACAGGGACTGGCCCAAGGTCACCCAGCCGGCTTTCATGCCTAAGGCGGGACTATGTCTATGAAGGTTCTCAGTCATCCAGGTGGAATTGTCTGTAGCTTGAATCGTGTCAACTGGATTTCTATTTTCTCAGTGGAAACGTTTCGCTCCTTATCCAAGGAGCTTCTTCAGTCTGAGCAAAGTTGGTAAGGGAATCCTAAATATGTTTCTAGGTAGCTGTGTGGATAAGGAGCGAAACGTTTCCACTGAGAAAATAGAAATCCAGTTGACATGATTCAAGCTACAGACTAAGGCGGGACTAGAACTCCAGCTTTGCCTTTGGCTCACTCCTTCCTAGGGCTGAGAGACAGGGACTGGCCCAAGGTCACCCAGCTGGCTTTGTGCCCAAGGCGGGACTAGAGCTCACGGTCTCCCGGTTTCTAGCCTGGTGCCTTCCCCACTACACCAAACTGGCTCTACTACACCATGGTTAAAGCTAGCTAAATAATTAAACTCCAACTAGGGATGAAGCATGTCTGAACAAAGTGGAAGATAACGGACAGTAGGTTGCTTAAGCAATGTCTCACTGGAATGCAACTCTGGACATCTGAAGGAGCCCACAAAATCTTACCAATTTACTCCCAACGTTTAGATGGCCAAGAAGAATCAAGCACTTTTGTCCTCCGGAGGAGAGAACAACGAAGAGAACCTTCAAATATCAAAGACCTGTTATTGTATGAAAGTAGCAAAGGAACAAGGAGGATTTTGAAGATCTGCACCTGGGCATTCCACCTGGGCATGTCAGATCTTTTCATCATCTTACATTTTGCCTGGCCAGGTAAATAATAGGATTTGATGGGCATGTGTGGTGAAATCTGTGTATGCTTGCAATGAATTTAAGTGACTACATTTTAATAAAGAAAACAGATTTGACTTGGATTCCTCTCTAGTTTCTGACTCCGCAATGGGCAATTTCAGCCTTGGTGGCTGTTTGTAACACATTTAACCCGCTTACTTAAGGACCTAGGAGCTTCCTTCACACAACATGCCAACCCTAGCTAGTTTTAATCTCAATTAGTTTCTTTGTGACTTCGCATGTTGTGCCTGCTAAGAAAACAGGGTTTACCCTTAAAAAAGTTAAATGTGTTTTGTAAACACAACCAGAATCTGCAAGTGAGGGAGAGAACCATTGTTACTTTACGGCAACAGTAACTTAAGCAAGAAGGAGATGGACAATTGTCATCATGGTGATAATTTTGAAAAATATACATAACTGACTCCAAAATGTCAGCTTGCCAGGATGTCATCCATGCCATCCTGCCATGGCGCCAGGAAGCATCCCACCAGTCTGTTAAAACTCACAGGGTCGGTTGGGGGGTGCTTTGCAGTAAGACCGCCAGACATGTAAGCGGAGACTTGGTGTATTCACAGAACTGCAAACTCTGTTAATCAAAGTATGGAGGCGAGCGATTCAGCACCCAGGACAGATCAAAGGTGCGTTTGTAGATTCGGACCTAGAAAGACAAAAAAACTGAGAGACGAAGGGAATGGCAATTGAGCAGTGAATCCCGATGGGGTGTGTGTGGAAACTTGGAGTTTATTAAACTGTTGGTTGCGGGAGCTTGATTCACTCGAATCTTTAATGTGCAATGGATCACTGGCTTTAATAAAGACTCCTTCATATCCCTGAGGGGCTTGTGTCAGGAACTCTGATTTAATAGTCAACGGATCGGGGACATCACACAGCTATGGAGACTGAGTTTACAGTTACAGACAAAAGGGAATCCTGATACGTTGAAGAACCGAGGTGGTGTATCAGCCTTCTCCAACAAGTTTCTCTTCACATGTACTGGCACTACAAACCCCCAAATTCCCAGTTTCCATGGACAGCAGCAGCAAGTTAGGAAAGTCAGGGCTCCTGTGATATACAGAGGCGGCCTCAATCCTGGTAGGAAAGGAAACCAGACCAACCACAGTTTACATCTCTCCACTGCTCTTGTCTTCCTGAGGAGGTCCTTCTAGATTTTTCTTCAGAAAATCTATGAGCAAATGATGGGGGATGCTAGGATCCATCTGAATAATAAAGTACCCCTACAAAGGGGAGAAAGAAAAAGTTTGAAGGTCAGTTCAGTGGAGCTTAAGGTTGAGATGAAATCTTGGGGGCGTTTTCCAACACACAAGGCAACAAATGATTGCTGAACATGAACAGCGTTCAAAACCCTCCACCAAGTTCAAGGGCAGAGAAGCTGGGCAGACAGTTGGGTGGAATTTCTTTCAAAGGAGAAGACCAGCGAAATTCCTCAGAATGTTCTTGCCCATATTCAACTATGAAGCGGTCAAGATACAGGTGTCGGTGGAGGGCAATGTACGTTGTGATGCAAATTATGCCCCTTACATACTTGCGCATGACATTGAAGAAAACGGCAGAGCTTGCATTGTGACATCACAAAGCACGTTTCATCATTTTGGCGTCATCATGGTTAGGAATGGACGCCTGGGAACTGTATGTGAATGTCCTGTTTTTCACTGCATGGTCTTGTCCTGCAGCTCCCTGGATTCCCACCCTTCCGTTTAATCCCAAGGGAAAGCACCAAGAGGAAATTCCTCGCAGGATTTTTTTCAGTCATGGTGTTCCTGTCACCACCAAGAAGGCTTCCCCTTTAGAAATGCTTGGAAACTCTTCTTCTCCCCCTAAAAATTCAATAATTTGTCCCTCCTCCTTTTTATTGGACCAATAAATTGGGTAATAAGATCTGAAAGCTTTTAATTATTGGATTGACACCACTGCCAACCATTTGCTACAGTTCTACTCTTGAACCCCTGTGGACTTCAGTGTGTGATTCTCAGAGCAATTCATTACATCATCCAGTCTTCCAAATTGACATTTTAAAGATTATCCTCAACTTTCCACTGGTAGAGAAGGAAACACTGAGCCAATTAATTTCTTCTCCTTGGCCCCTGCTGTATGATAGAAGACAAATATACATAGAAATGGTTTTACTTGCCTCTTCAGTTATTATCTCAGCATTTCTGATTTCAAACAGGTTGACTCCTTTGCTGTCCATCCAGGCTGTCAGGATCAATTCAATTTCTGTGGAGCCAAATTAAGCCAGGCAATTTTGGGACTCTATACCTACAAAGCCATACTAAACCAGACTTGATAACTCTCCTACAGGGTAGGGTAGGGTAGGGTAGGGTAGGGTAGGGTAGGGTAGGGTAGGGTAGGGTAGGGTAGGGTAGGGTAAGTTAAGTTAAGTTAAGTTAAGTTAAGTTAAGTTAAGTTAAGTTAAGTTAAGTTATTAAATTAAATTAAATTTAATTAATTAAATTTTCTTGGATTCAGTTCCACAGGAGACAAATCAGTTTTAACCATTTTCTTTCAGAACCAAATTAAACCAGACTTAATTGTTCTTCTATGGAGCTTACCAGGCTTAATAATTCTGGGGCTCAACTCTGGAGGAACCAAGCTAAACCAGACTTTTACAATGCCACAATTAAAACAGTTGTTTGCAGCACCCTTCCCCAGTCACCCAAGCTATGATACTACAGCTTCCATCATCCCCATGCTGGGGGTTTGTGGCAAAACACAGACTCCTGGATGGAGGAAGATCTACATACTGTACTGTCTAGGACAGAGCTTTCCAAACTGTGCGTCGCAACACGTTAGTGTGTCGGCTGCAGTGTCTGGGTATGTCGCGGCTGCTGCTGCCTCAGAGCCCTGCCAGGATTCCGCGCAGGTCCTGGTGCCTGCCTTGTGCCTTGCTGCCTCCAAACCTGCCCTGCCAGGATTCCACACAGGTCCTAGTGCCTGCCTTGTGCCTTGCTGCCTCCAAACCTGCTGTGATTCCGTGCAGGTCCTAGTGCCTGCCTTGTGCCTTGCTGCCTCCAAACCTGCTGTGATTCCACGCAGGTCCTAGTGCCTGCCTTGTGCCCTGCTGTAAGAGTGTGTTGCGAAATGATGCATGTCTAAAAAGTGTGTCACCAACATGAAAAGTTTGGAAAGCTCTGGTCTAGGTTGTGAAAGCAACAATGCCATAACATTCCAAGTGAATAAAAGCAGCATAAACTAACAGCATCAATTTCACTGAAAGTTATCCAGGCCAAGATTGCTCCTTAGTGCCCAGCCTCTCTTTCAACATAGCTTTTAAGAACCCCAAGTGTTTTTTTCCTGAGTCAGGTTCAAATAATTTTCCACGTTTGCTCCATAGATGCTCAGGATACCAAGAGCTGCTCCTGACACGCTTTCAGAACTCACTTGACATCACTTTTGGGATCCCAGCTAGAGAAACAACGTCTTCCAAAACATACCCCAGGGTCTTATGATCCTGAAATTAAATGTTAGAATCAGTATTTTAACCAAGCTGATACCATTCTACATTGCATGTGGCATTTTACAGCCAAAAAGTGGTCCTTGGCCCCAAAGAACTTATGGTCTTGCAGGAGTGGTGAGTCTGTGGACCTCCAGAAGTTGCTGAATTAGGGCTCCGGGTGGCTCAGCGGGTAAGACTCCAGGCTTGTCGATCGGAAGATCGCAAGTTCGGAGGTTCGAATCCCGAGCGCCGCGTGACGGAGTGAGCTCCCGCACTAGCCCCAGCTCTTGCCAACCTAGCAATTCGAAAGCATGCAAGTGCAAGTAGATGAATAGGTACCACTTCGGTGGGAAGGTAGCAGCGTTCCGCGTGCGTCATGCTGGCCACATGACCGTGGAAGCGTCTTCGGACAACGCTGGCTCTTTGGCTAACAAACGGAGATGAGCACCGGCCCCTAGAGTCGGACACGACTGCACAAGTGTGCGGGGGGAACCTTTACCTTTTACCATCTGTCATCATTGGTCGTGCTGGCTCAAGCTGCTAGGAATTGTGGTTTAGCTGCATCTGAAGGACCACAAAACCTGCACCTCTATGTTCTGGGAGCAGGAAAGTTTGCAGTTCTATACATCCTGTGATATGACATGTGGCTGCGACTAGCAGTCAAGAATTCTTTGATAGGGATCATGGACCATCTCTCTGAGGGTTCAGTACCTGAACAACTTCTGTTTTTAAAACAGAGTTGTTTCAGAATGCTGTAGTAAGCTGATCTGCAGTGAGATCCAGTCATGCGTTCCCAGCAATGAAGTGATGGAAGAGAAAATATCTTAGCATGTATCTCAATCAGGAATGTTCAGAGCAGTGCAGATGCACAACGCCGAAATTTGCACAACCCATTTGAGCCAGGTTGCTGAATTAAGGCCATTTTCTCAGGTCACCCAAAACACTAATCCATAAGCAAATAAAGGCAGAATATAAGTCTAATAATTTATAAACACATAAATATTTCCAGTGATACTTTTATGCCCCATATTCAAGGGGGTGGGGCTCATTTGCCTTCTGCTCAATGTGGATTTTGTGATTGGCCATATCTGCCATAGCAGCCAATTATCGATAGGCAAAGTCTTTCCTAACAGCCATTTTGTGGGTGTGCCCATCACATGCTCTCAACGTTCCAGATGAGGCCCTGGCAGCTGGAATAAGCCTTCAGTGCCTGTGAAGAAGGAAAAAATTACAGCGTGATTGATTTCAAATCAATTCATGAAGGTTAGACACTTACCATTGTCATACCGGGGGAAGACGTAATCATCCTTGGTTTTATCCTGTATGGAAATAAGAAGCAAGACTATGACTATGCTCAGACAAAATGCCTCACCCAAACACTTATAGATCTATCTAGATCTAGCTGCCTTCACACAACATGCTGGACTCAGTCTTAACCGTGGTGATTTTTTTATGGCAGAGGATGTTGCACAAATCCGGTTCATTTGGTTTGTTTAGGTGTTGTGTGAACCCAGACAAGTGGGCAATTCAGGAACCAGAGTCAGCTGGTTGCATTAATGCAGCCAACGGGTGACCGTAGAAAAGTAACAGTTCCTTCCACATTATTCTTCATGAAAGAAATAAAAAGATCCCTCCCAGATTTCTTGCCGAGCATGATTCAGAATCCACAAATCCCACCTATATCTGTCTGAAAATATTTCTCGAACCAAGACATTCAACAAATCTCTCCAAGTTGAATTTACCCTTGGAGACATCTACAGGATCTAGCACTTTTCTCACAATGCAAGTTCCACCCATTTTGTATGGGTGTGCAACATCACAATGCACATACAAGAGGGTAGGTCTGGCATTGCATCAAGGCGATGCTGTTTGCTCCCCGAGGCCCCTCCCATGGATGCCACTGCCAATGAGAATGCTAGGTCAAGTTGGGTGTCTTCCAATAGGGGCCTCGCAGGGCCTCCCCAAAGATCAGATTGACAGCTACTGTGGCTGTTTTGAAAGGCCATCAAGATGGAGTGATTCTGGCCGGCCTTTGGGAGATGAGGCTACCTTGTATTGATTGAAGTAAATGGTGGAAATTGACTTGATCTTTTATTGTCTTTTCCTTGTTTTTATAGTTCTTGTCTTATATATTTATGAGTATAAACTGCCAGGAAACATTGGATTCAGGGGGGATCACGAGTTGGAGAATAAGTAGAAGTTGCAGGTAAAAAAAGTCCATGAAAGAAAGATAAATTTTTGAAAAGTATCCATTACAGATACTGAATATGTTAGGAAAGATTATTTATACTCGTATAATTTATTTATTTAGTTACTGCATTTCTGTCCTGATGCAATTTAAATCAACTCTTGGTGACATAGAGAAATTTGAGACATCCACAATAAAAATTAAAACGAGAACTAGAAACAGTTGAAACAAAATCAACCCACCAATTTCTGTCCTGATGCAAGCTAAATCAACTCTTGGTGACAGAGAGAAATTTGAGACATCCACAATACAAATTAAAACAAAAACTAGAAACATTTAAAACAAAATCAACCCCCCAATCCAGATCATCATCATCATCATCTAATGAAGAGCTTTCCAAACTTTTCATGTTGGTGACACACTTTTTAGACATGCATCATTTCGTGACACTCTTACAGCAGGGCATCATTTCGCGACACACTCTTACAGCAAGGCACAAGGCAGGCACTAGGACCTGCGCGGAATCACAGCAGGTTTGGAGGCAGCAAGGCACTAGGCAGGCACTAGGACCTGCATGGAATCCTAGCAGGGCTCAGAGGCAGCAACAGCTGCAACACACCCAGACACTGAAGCCAACACACTAATGTGTTGCAACACACAGTTTGGAAAGCTCTGATCTAATGCAACAATTACAGATTCTTTTCATGTTACTTTTGTAAAAGCTGCAGGATATTTAGCAAATCTGGTAACGGCTGAATGCGGGTCATTTGATGGTGGATGGATCCATGTATCTTCTACATACCAAGTTAAGGTTCCAACATGCAATGGGCAGCAATACATACATGACATGGGATGGGTGTAAGCCCAACTTCTTCTGTGCATAGGAAGTTTGAACTGTGATAGTGAGATCCTGCAGGGAAAGGAAGAAAAGCAGATGAGTAACCTTGGGCCGATCATTTTCTCTCTGCCCCGGGAAGGATATGAAACTTCTCCCTTTGACTTTTTCCCCATTACAAGAAGCGTATTGCCTTGTGATGATTTCTGCTGCTTTATTTCCTACAGTCTTCTTACTTTATCACCTGTCCATGTATAACTTTTGTGAATACACACTGTCAAGCACAGGCATGGACAAACACGCCGGCCAAATTTTGCCAGACTCAGGGCTCAGCCTGAGAGTCAGTCTGATCTAGTGCAGGGTTTCTCACACGTGGCAACTTTCAGATGTGTGGACTTCCAGAATTCTCCAGCCAGCCGTGGGTGACGTGAGTTCTAATCCTGCCTTAGACACCAAGCCAGCTGGGTGACCTTGGGCCAGTCCCTCTCTCTCAGCCCTAAGAAGGAGCCAATGGCAAACCAGGAGACGGAGAGTTCTAGTCCCGCCTTAGGCATGAAAGCCAGCTGGGTGACCTTGGGCGAGTCCCTGTCTCTCAGCCCTAGGAAGGAGCCAATGGCAAGCCAGGAGACGGAGAGTTCTAGTCCCGCCTTAGGCATGAAAGCCAGCTGGGAGACCTTGGGCCAGTCCCTGTCTCTCAGCCCTAGGAAGGAGCCAATGGCAAAACAGGAGACGGAGAGTTCTAGTCCCGCCTTAGGCATGAAAGCCAGCTGGGTGACCTTGGGCCAGTCCCTGTCTCTCAGCCCTAAGAAGGAGCCAATGGCAAACCAGGAGACTAGTTCTAGTCCCGCCTTAGGCATGAAAGCCGGCTGGGTGACCTTGGGCCAGTCCCTCTCTCTCAGCCCTAGGAAGGAGCCAATGGCAAACCAGGAGACTGTGAGTTCTAGTCCCGCCTTAGGCATGAAAGCCGGCTGGGTGACCTTGGGCCAGTCCCTGTCTCTCAGCCCTAGGAAGGAGCCAATGGCAAACCAGGAGACGGAGAGTTCTAGTCCCGCCTTAGGCATGAAAGTCAGCTGGGTGACCTTTGGCCAGTCCCTGTCTCTCAGCCCTAGGAAGGAGCCAATGGCAAACCAGGAGACTGAGAGTTCTAGTCCCACCTTAGGCATGAAAGCCAGCTGGGTGACCTTGGGCCGAGACGGGACATTGGGATGGCAAAAACGGGACGGGGTTAAACTTATGTAATATTCTGTATTCATGAAAGAGTAAGATGATAAAAAAAGTTTTTAAAGAGTTTTTAAGATCCATTTGCTGGTCCTAAAACAGATTACTGTATATATAAAAAATTTTTTGTTTTCATTAAAATGAACAAGTTTTATTACATGAACATATTGAGCTAACAATTATCCTTCAGTGACAGAACTCATACAAAAATTTTGGTAGACGTAGAGGGGCACTGTATTTGACAGGAGGCGAAGGGGGAAAGCACAGCTCATGGGCTTTGTAGCATCATGGATCACAGGAAGGAGGGGAGGGGGGAGAGAAGAGAGGCAGAGAAGGGAGGATTCAAAAACTCCATACCCGGCGAGGTTTCTCTTCCTTCTGCCTTCCCTCCTCCTGCTCCTGCTTTTTTTTCTCCCTCTTTCTCTCTCTCCCACAATCCCAAATGAAAGACTCTCTCTTGCTGAGCTGGAGAAATAATCAGTTTCACTCTTGAAAAAAGGGGGCGGGATCACATCCCGAATGCCTTTTAATGAAACAAACAGAGAGCAGAGAGCGACCAGCTAAGAGCAGAGCAGAGGCGGTGGCAAAGATCTCTCTCCCCGTCTGTCTCCCTCTCTCTCTCTCTTTCCGCCTTCCTTGCCCCTCTCTAGTCTCACCCAACATCAGGCACCACAATCAAGCACTTTTTGAACGATAATTGCACTTTTTGAACGATAATCAATCTTGCCATGCCTGAGATTTTGCTAATTTTTTTAAAAAAACGGGACAAAATTGACCTTTAGATTAAAACGACAGGACAGTCGGGAAATGTGAAAAAAAATGGTACTGTCCCATTTAAAACGGTACGTATGGTCATCCTAAGACTATGAGTTCTAGTCCTGATTTAGGCACAAAGCCAAGAAGAAGAGGAGGAACAGGAAAGTGCAAGCCACTTCTGAAAAGATTGCCAAAAAAAATGGCAGGGAACTATCCATGTAGTCACCAGGAGTCAAGACTGACTTGAAGGGAAAAAATGGCCAAGCAGTGCTAGGAAAGACTCCTCTCTAAAGTTGTGATGGACTTCCGTAATGCTGCTGGTTCTCAGGAAGGAGGGAGCACATTCCAAGGAGGGGAGCAAGATGAGAGAAAACACAGCCTGGAGCTGGAGTGTGGGAAGAGGTTCAGAGAGCCTCCCAGGTTATTTCCCCTTAGGTTAGGTAGAGTCGCTTTAGTCTGGCAAGATTGATGGTCAGGCCCAGCCCGAGAATGACAAAGAATCAATCCAGCCAAACTTCAGTTCTTTGTTTGCTCAGAATCTTGCCCTCCATCTAAGGAGCAGAGTAAAAATGAACTCACCTCTTCAAAATATAGAAACGTAGCGGGCTCTTTCCCCTGTAAAGATACACTGAGTTCCACAGCGACAGATGCCTTGACCACGGTCCCTTTGGGCTGGAGGGCCACTAGGGGGGCTTCTAGACTCCACACCTTAGCCATGGAGTCATTGTAGGGAGCACTTTGAAAAACCTGCATTAACAAGAACGCAGGATTGTCATGGATAGCACTTCCAAACCCCAATGTTGTGTCCATCTGCCAAAGAGGGCAGTGTTGTATTTTCTGCTTCTCCTGTTCGTTAGTTAAGTTTCTTAGGGGCATAGATCAACATGAGGAAGTGAATGAACACAGCCAATAGCAACATAAAACGTGAAAGGAATAAAAAGATATAAAAACTTACAAATAAGTACTAAATAAATACAAATTTCTCCCAGTGCCATAAACCCATATCATAGAGCTACATCAATTAGTAACAAGATAATAAAAGGACAGAATGCAATCTGTGAAGGGATGTTCTGGTATCGACTTTGAGTCTAATCTTATAGGCTGCAGCACAGAATCTTGCCATCTGATAATTAATAATTGGGTCACTCTTAGCTAACAGGGGAGTCAGGTCAGAGAGATCTGATTCTCTGGGTCAGTTTATAAGGAGAGGAGTGAAAACTTTTGTCTGCATATCCTGGTATAACAATACAATGTATGTTAGCTTTGAGGAATTTTGTGAGAAGGGACACAGAAAAAATGAAAAGAAATCAAGTTCTAGAACATTATTTGAAGGGACTAAAGATCAAGATTGTTAGAAGTAAAAGGAAGGAATATAAAGTTGGTTTATTTGATCTAGGTTAAAATAGACATGTCATCTCTGGTAACCCTTAATGGACTTTTGCTGATCAGGACTGAAATGACAAAGCTTCAAGGATTTTTTTTATAGATAAGAGATGTGATATGGGAAGAGGAGATCATTTGTTGTATTTTAAGAGAAGGTGGTAAGTTACTAAAATTGTTTATACTTATTGTTCTGAAGAGGGAAGTAATTTCTTTATATATTTATTTTATTTTTCTTAAATATATTATTTTTTCTTTTTCTATTTTCCTTTCTTTTTTTCTTTTCTGCACTTCTTATTTTATCTTTTTTTTAGTTTGTATTAGTTTTTATCTTTTTAATTGTATTTTTAAATAAAATTACTATAAAAATATATGTTAGTGCAGAGCTTTCCAAACTTTTCATGTTTGGTGACACACTTTTTAGACATGCATCATTTCTTACAGCACGGCATCATTTCGCGACACACTCTTACAGCAGGGCACAAGGCAGGCACTAGGACCTGCGTGGAATCCTGGCAGGGCTCGGAGGCAGCAGCAGCCGCGACACACCCAGACACTGCAGCCGACACACTAACGTGTCCCGACACACTAACGTGTCCCGACACACTAACGTGTCCCGACACACAGTTTGGAAAGCTCTGTGTTAGTGTCTCTACCTCCCCGGAGCCACAGAGAACACAACCATTCATTAAAAAGTGTATTATTAAATCTTCCTTATCATGCAGCAGTAGGGAAGTGCATTAAAGCTAATGAGAAAGCTCCATTTCGAATCTCTGTATCAGATAAATATTCAGCTGATTGACTCATGTTCCCATGTTTCTCAATCCTCCTAGAAAGATGTTACTGGGGTAAAGTCCCAGGTCTGTCTGTTGATTCGTTTGACAATAGGAAGGGCATTGCATGTCCCCCAAAGGGAAGCGGGGGATACACCATCAGGTCTCTTCAAATTGCCTTGAGCATCTGCTGCAGGTGGTGTCCTGTAATATGAGAGAAGCTAAGACTCTTTTTTAAATATCTCATTGGGTTCTACTGAAGATCAGAAGAAATTTATGCAAATACAGGTAGTCCTTGTTTAGTGACCACAATTGGGACCGGCAACTTGGTTGTTAAGCAAAGCGGTCGCTAAGTGAAACCATGACTGTGCTTACGATCTGACTTCAGCTTTCCTTTGCTTTACAGATCTGTGAAGGTCATCAGTGTGAGGATTAGTTGCAAAGTTAATTTTTCATCACTGTTGTAACTGCGAACGGTCGCTGTACAAGGCAGTCACTAAACGAGGATGACCTGTATGTCCAGGGATGTGTGTTTTAGATCTGGCCACCAATGACCTTTTGAAATTCTCCCAAATGGTAGCCAGAGAAACTGGGTGGCCAATTTCTTTGCATTTGCCATGGAAAGAAGAAATATGGCAGCTTAAAGGAGAGATTTCAGGAAGTGGTAGGAGAAAAGTGTGCCTATTGAATGACAGTTCAAAAGAAGACAAACTGGGTTGCCTGCTGAATACAAAGAACATTGTGGGATCACACGGGCATGGGGCTGATCCAGGAGTGGTTAAATCAGACACTGGAACTCTGGCGACCGGTGGGGGGGGGGGGGCGGTCTTTCTTCTCTCCCACCCACACAAGGGAGGGAGTGGAAATGTTGGTCAACCCAGATCATTATGTCGTTGAGTAAGACATGCAACAACTTCATTTCAGTACCATATTATCAAATGGCACTTTTCTGAGACATTCCAAAGTGAATGATTTTCCAGTCTGTGCCCTTCATCTGTTGGACAGGTGTTGATCAGTAACAGAAAAGGAAATTTTCTCACTAACATCAAAAAAGTGGATCGGCCTGTTCCACCTTTGTACAAAGCTCTTGTATTCTTGGGCAAAGTCCCCCACTTGGTTTTTACTTTCAAAAACAGGACTTGAAGTAAAGTTGTTTATTTGGCAAATTGTTTTTCAATTACTAATTTTGGTCTGTTTGTGAGAATGACGGCTCTGAGATTTGGTCAAGTTACCTTTTGGATAGCCTCCTGATGAATTTTCAGTTTTTCACTTTCAAGCATTTCCTAAGGAAGGAAAGAAGGAAGGAAGGAAAGAAAGAAAGAAAGAAAGAAAACTTATTTTTATTTCAAACACCCAGAATCCTGTCTACTTCAAGCAGTTGATCAAACATGAATATCCTGTCGCCTACAAAGTCCCTTTTGTGGTTTTTGGTGCTGCTCTGGGATTGCAAAAAAAATAATAATACACCAACTATTTAGAGCTGGGAAATACCTCAAAACTGTAGTGTTAGCCTTAATTTTTTTTTAAAAAAGTCCAACATTCTTCCTTCATAAAAAAAATAGTTATTCCTACATGTGATGTGCTCTATCCACTTGGGGGCTCTCAAATGAATTTTGAGCAACTGGTATTAAAAAGTGATCTTAAAAGGGAATGCTGTCTTAAAGATCAACTCTCTGGATAGCTGGGACTGTGGGCCTAAATTTATGATTCAGTGAAATATCCTTCTGCCTGGCTGAGCTGAGAATTCCCCAGCCAGAATGCTGGGTGTAGGGAAACCTATTGTAGACACTCTTAAAAATAATGTATAAAGACTATCTGATTATAGAGTGTGGTTTCTTTTTTTCCACCTAGGTTAAAGCAAAAATGAAACAGAGACTTCAACTTGAACTCAGCTGCAGTTAAACATGCCACATGAACATTGCCTGGGTTAAGAAAACATCTTACTGCAAATACAATTTTAAGACTTTTAATGACTCTCCAACACCTCTCCTCTCTCATTCCAGAGTCCAGGCTTCAAACAATGGATTTGAGGGACAGGAAGGCAGATACCAAGGAAATGGTAGGAAAAAAACGTTCCCAAGAGTTGGGACAATGTAAGTCAATGTTTCTCAACCTGGACAACTTTAAGATGGGTGGACTTCAACTCCCAGAATGCCCCAGCCAGCATGTTTTAAAGTTGTCCAGGCTGAGAAACACTGGTGTAAGTGATAGGGTGCCTTCAGTGGAGGTGTCCAAGTGGAGGTGAAACAGCCGTCGGCTTGGGATGCTTTATTTGGATTCCTCCACTGAGCAAGTAGTGAGCCTCAGGGACCTTAGAGGTCCCTTCCAAGTAGTATCTAAGTCAGAGCTTTCCAAACTTTTCATGTTGGTGACACACTTTTTAGACATGCATCATTTCGTGACACACTCTTACAGCAGGGCACAAGGCAGGCACTAGGACCTGCGCGGAATCACAGCAGGTTTGGAGGCAGCCAGGCACAAGGCAGGCACTAGGACCTGCGCGGAATCCTGGCAGGGCAGGTTTGGAGGCAGCAAGGCACAAGGCAGGCACGAGGACCTGCACGGAATCATAGCAGGTTTGGAGGCAGCAAGGCCCAAGGCAGGCACTAGGACCTGCGCGGAATCCTGGCAGGGCAGGTTTGGAGGCAGCAAGGCACAAGGCAGGCACTAGGACCTGCGCGGAATCCTGGCAGGGCAGGTTTGGAGGCAGCCAGGCACAAGGCAGGCACTAGGACCTGCGCGGAATCCTGGCAGGGCAGGTTTGGAGGCAGCCAGGCACAAGGCAGGCACTAGGACCTGCGCGGAATCCTGGCAGGGCTCGGAGGCAGCAGCAGCCACGACACACCCAGACACTGCAGCCGACACACTAACGTGTCCCGACACACAGTTTGGAAAGCTCTGATCTAAGTGATGCTACTTATGCTTCTAATAGATAGCCAACAGCATTTGGAAGTGAAGTGGTGTCCAATCACCTCCCTTCTTCCTTACTCTGAGTTCTCTCTCTTAAAGAGGCTTCAGACAACTCTCCCTTTGCAGCTGCTGCCTCCGCATCTAAAATGCAAAGGGAAACTGCTGCCTTGCTTCACTTCATCTCGCTCCAAGACCACCTCTGGCTCATCCAAAATCTGGAAGAAGATACGCACATGATGCATGCGTAGAAGCCTCTTCCAACTCATGGAAGTGGTCCAAAACTTGATGAGAAGAACCATCTTGCCTTCTTGTGCCTGAATGAGGCAAACAGCATTGCCTCCATGGTGGAACGTGTCTCGCTGAAGCCAGCTACCACTCCCTTGCACAGCCTAGATCAGTGTTTCTCCACCTCAGCAACTTTAAGAAGTGTGGACTTCACCTCCCAGCCTGCTGCCTGGGGAATTCTAGGAATTGAAGTCCACACATCTTGAAGTTGCTGAGGTGGAGAAACACTGATCTAGATGATTATCTGCAGGCCACATGGACGTCATCTCCCCTCAAGAGGACAGAAGCTGGTCAAAAGAATCTGGGATGGTTACCTTTAATTCTTCCCCTGTGATGGTCAGTTCCAGACGGTTGTCAAGAAAGGTTGCTAAAAATAAGCTGCTGAGCACCTCTTCGGAGAACCAGAAGCAGAGCATGTGGGATTCAGTCAGTACAGATGGCGTGAATATGGAGTTAGGCACAACGCCAAAGTGGTCCTTGCCGAGGAGGAAGCCCTTTTCAAAGGAAAAAAGGAAAGCTCTTTAGGGACCAAAAATTAACCACAGATCTCTACAACTTAGGCCACTGTTTCATCCTTTATACCAGCCTTTCTCAACCTTTTGACCCCGGAGGAACCCTTGGAATATTTTTCAGGCCTCAGGGAACCCCTGCCCATCCGGGCTCAAATATAGGCCAGGAGTTACAAAATTATTCTATTCATTTCGTGTGTAGGCCTGTCTATATGCACTAACGGTGTTCTTCAACTAAAACTAAAGAATGAAACTTACCTCTTGAATGTGAAGTTGCCCGAATTTGAAATAATTTTTTATAAGAATTTTATTAAGTTTGGAACAAAGATAAAAACTACAAAAAAGCAAAACAAACTACAAAAAGAAAAAAAACCCTTAAAAAGTGTGAAACACAAGAAAAAGAATTTTAAAGATTACATTAAGAAGTGACTTCCGACTTTCAACAAGAATATACAGCAATTTCCATAATCCCTTAGTCTATATCAAACCAAGATCACATTATTTCTATAAATCATTCCATTAACACATTATAAAAATCACTAAATACAATTGCTCCTTCCCCTTATATTAAAAAAAAACATATATAAACCTCCAAATCAACTTCCCCCCCAAACAACATTCATTCAATTATTTCCTTCCTACCACTATTCTATACATTTCTGTCCACTACAATAAAAATCAAATTATAAAAACATATGAATTGTCTACTTTTTAAATTAATAATACTATAACAATCTTAACCCTATTAAACCTAAAACCAAGCAATTATTATACCTTATAAATCTTATAAAACAAACAAATCTTAAAAGCAATCCAGTAAATCTTAATCCAAATCATTAAAGAAAAATGGAATCATACAAGCCTTAATATCAATCCTGATAACATTCTTAAATCTTTACCCGACTTCAAAATATACTAAAGCATTTACATATCTCCATATTACACACAAGGCATTTTTAATACAGAAATCAAACAGCCCAACTGCCCCCCTTAGAGACTCAGACTTCTCAGCAAAAAACCTCCCACAGAACAGAGCCACTTCTTTCCCACAACATTCTATCAGAGAAACAACTCCATTTGTAATTTGCAACTCAGAGTGTCCCTTTAACCCCTTCAACACCAAAATGTAATTGTTGCCTGGCATTTCAACAAAGGCTTCTATCTCACTGTCAGTAGACACATCTCTATCTTTGTTAAAATCTTCATCTTCTTCCAGAACATCCTCAGCCAGATGACACATTTTAAAGCTGATATTTTCTGCAATGTCCTGAATATCTTGCAAAATAGCTTGACAGGCATCATGAAAAAACTGTTTAAACTCACAGCGAAGCTCACAATGGAACTCTGAGAAAATCTCCTTGAAATCCTCCATGCTTCAGGCAGTAGATTATGGTGCCCCCTAGATACTTGACTAGCACAAATAGGAGTTAATGAGTTAATGGAAAGTTACCGAAAGTTGTTGACATAAGAGAAAGTATGCTAACAAGCAGCTCCCAGGGAAAGTGAACAGAAAGCTGAAAATTCAAAACAGCAGATTCAACGTGTAGCAAAATGTTAAATCCTTCAAATTAAATACAAAAATAATAGCAGGGAGGTAATTATTTATTCTGTCTCCTTTTTAATATTTAAATGGGAAAACAAGCCAGACCTTAAAAAAAAAATTAAAAAATTAATCCAGAAATAACGATAGGCACCAAGGGATTTCACTTTTCCTTGCTGTAGAAAGCCTCTCTTGGGGTACATAAACTTATATATATATATATATATATATATATATATATATATATATATATATATATATATATAGGGTGATTTAGAAATGGGGTGGCTCAACTTAGTGTCTCTTTAAGGCTGCAGCATGGCTTGGAAATGGTGATGTCCCGGTCTCCCGGCAGCTCTTCCCAGCACGAACGCTGTTTGCGATTCTCGGGCTGCAAGTCGCCATTCTGGAGAGCAAATGGGATGATTCCGAGTGCTTTCTTTGCCGTAAAAGTGCTCCAGGGCTTCAGGAAAGAACCTACCTGAGCCCAAATATTTGCCACGATGCCAGTTCTGCCCGCGGAGCCCGCGGACACAGCTGCTCAGTCGGCCATGTTCCCACCGGAAGTCCAAATTTGAAATATTTTTTAAAATAAATCGTGACCTCTCGCGGAACCCGAGGGTGCCACGGAGCCCTGGTTGAGAAAGCCTGCTTTATACTGTATCTTTCTGCACACAAAGATCACCTCCAGGTCCTCTTGCGGGGCCAATACATTTGTTTGATCATGTCTGAGAAAAGCACTTACATTACACCAGTGTTTCTCAACCTTGGCAACTTTAAGATGGGTGGACTTCAACTCCTAGCATGCTGGCTGGGGAATTCTGGGAATTGAAGTCCACCCATCTTAAAGTTGCTATGGTTGAGAAACACTGCATTACACTGTCATAAACACGCACAAAGTCCTCACTTGGACCTACCCATGCCACCAACATGTATCGGAAATGTCTCTGCCATGTCCCCATGATGCTATCACCATCTTGTCTTCAGCCAATGAATGAGGCCCCTTTAAGTCATCCTTAGGAACACTAGTAGCCTTTCCCCCTTTATTCCAACCCCCTTCAAGAGCAGTCTCAAGGTGTATAAAATCTGATAGGCTGGGCTGCTTGCTACTTTGGAAGAAAGTCCACGGTTCCATGGACTGTAGTCTACAGGAGACTACAGGAATTGAGGTGTGTCAGCCCTTTGAGGTTAGCCAGGTCAAGAAACAGACCCCACGAAGATTCCAGGAAGGCAATTTGATTGTTGTAGGGTCTATTTTTATTTTATTTTATTTTATTTTATTTTATTTTATTTTATTTTATTATTTTATTTTATTTTATATTTATTTTATATTTATTTTATTTTATTTTATATTTATTTTATATTTATTTTATTTTATTTTATTTTATTTTATTTTATTTTATTTTATTTTATTTTATTTTATTTTATTTTATTATGTCCCCTCTTTATTATTTTTATAAATAACTCAAGGCGGTGAACATACTAAACACTCCTTCGTCCTCCTATTTTCCCCACAACAGCAAGCCTGTGAGGTGAGTTGGGCTGAGAGGGAGTGACTGGCCCAAGGTCACCCAGCCGGCTGTCATGCCTAAGGCGGGACTAGAACTCTCAGTCTCCTGGTTTGCCATTGGCTCCTTCCTAGGGCTGAGAGACAGGGACTGGCCCAAGGTCACCCAGCCAGCTGTCATGCCTAAGGTGGGACTAGAACTCACAGTCTCCTGGTTTGCCAATGGCTCCTTCCTAGGGCTGAGAGAGAGTGACTGGCCCAAGGTCACCCAGCCAGCTTTCATGCCTAAAGCGGGACTAGAACTCTCAGTCTCCTGGTTTGCCATTGGCTCCTTCCTAGGGCTGAGAGAGAGTGACTGGCCCCAGGTCACCCATCTGGCTTTCACGCCTAAGGCGGGACTAGAACTCTCAGTCTCCTGGTTTCTAGCCCGTTGCCTTAACCACTAGACCAAGCTGGCTCTCCATTCTCTATTAACAGAATGTAGAAAGTCTCTCCAGATCCTTCCCTGCCCCATTTTAAGGACCACCCAGCCAAGGCAGGGCTTTTCTGAGACTCCTCCTCATGCTTCCTGCTTTCCCAGGGCTGAGCAACCGTTTCACCTCTCCTGCCTCCTTCTCGAGGCCAGAGCTAAGTTCCTCTACTCTAGGAGGCAGCGCAGGCAGAATAGGAATTGGCAGTTGTGAGAGTATGCAGACCCCATCTTGGGGATGTGGAAACCGTCAAGGGAGGAGGGAGTGCAGGAAAGGTTACTCAGTCCAGGGAAAGAAGGAAGTGTGAGAAAGAAGCTCAAGATAACCCCGCTTTGATTTTGCTTGGTATCAAATAAAGGAGAGAGAAACTTGGGCAGGCTTTCAAAATTGTGCTCTTACTCTATAACAATAGAGAACCTTCCTGAATTCCTGCTGTATCTATTTCATGAGCTGGCCTGTCTTGAAGGGCTCTCGGCAGCAGGAGCAGCAGCAGGTCTCATGCTGGTAGAGTTTTCTGCTGACTCAAGAATGAATGGAGAGCAGTGTAACTTGAAAGATGCCGAGAGAAGAGGGAAAGAGAGCTCCCTCTGGCAGGGGAGACCAACACCGTGCTTGCACATTGTGCAAAGCTTTGTAACGGCCCAAATGTGAGTGAGTGAGCACAATTGTGCAGCTGTGGCTAAAAAACTACACGTAGCTCTATGGCCAGGAAAATAAGCAATTTACTGGTGTAGGCTTTCACGGCTGCTGCCTATTGGGCAATGTTGGGCTTCAGATTGTGGTCTAGACCAGGGGTACCCAACCTTTTTGGTACCAGGGACCGGTCGTGGAAGGCAATTTTTCCACAGACCGGGGTGGGTGGGTTTGCAGGCAGGAGCCAATCGCGTGGACCGGGGAGCGGGGTTTGCAGGCAGGAGCCAATCGCATGGACCGGGGGCGGGGTTTGCAGGCGGGAGCCAATTACGCTGACCAGGGGGTGGGGTTTGCAGGAAGGAGCCAATTGCGTGGACCGGGGGCGGGGTTTGCAGGCGGGAGCCAATCGCGCGGACCAGGGGGCGGGGTTTGCAGGCAGGAGCCAATTGCGTGGACCGGGGGCGGGGTTTGTAGGCGGGAGCATCTTCAGAGGCAAGGTGGACTGCTATGCAGGGACTGACTTGGCAACCACTTTTAGAGTACTTGCTTGTGGTGGAATCCAGAAATAGAATGATCTGTTATTAACGCTGTTAACTTAGTCATTTGAGCCAAATCCATTAATTTAGTAATCCAGTCTTCCACCGTAGGTATTTGTGGATCTTTCCATCGTTGTGCATATAGAAGTCTTGCAGCTGTAATCATGTATAAAAGCAAAGTTCCATATTGATTCTCTAGCTCCTTCTCCATCAAACCCAAGAGAAACAGTTCTGGTTTTTTTTGTATATTCACTTTAAGAATCTTTTGAATAATGGCACATATTTGATCCCAAAACTTTTTAGCCTTCTCACAGCAGCTGAGTCCTGATGGGGTCCTTGTCCAGGAAAGTTTCTGATTTGCCCATTTTGGGGAGCTGATTCCTGGTTGGTTTTGCTTTGGGGCGGGATCTTGGTGTGGCGCAAGGCAGGTATCCAGTACTGAAGCCCCAAATAAAGACCAATCAGCAGTCAGGACACCTGGCTATAAAGACAGGAGCCCAGTGATTTTATTATTTTATATTATACCTTTATATTATTTTATATTATACCTTTTAACATTAACGTTCGTACTTATTTTTTAAAAATTAGCCCATTTTTATTGTCTTCCTATTAGTTTCCAACCATCAGTATACAATTAAAAATAACGTATCTATAAAAACCAATGAGCCTTCTATTATTCACTCAGTTTGCCTGAAGCAGCTCTTCCAGATTTGGTGACACGGCAGCTAATTATTGATTAACTCTATGCATTTATTAGCAATTAATTTATTAGCTCCATCTGGAGGTAATAATTGGACTGCTTTCTGTGACATGAAAACAACAGTCCAGCTGGTCACATCAGAGATAATGCAAAGCATTACCATGATCCAACAGTACAGTTTTAAAAGGACAGTTTCGTGGAGGGAATTAGATTACAGTCAGGATTAATTATTTGCGTGTCCGGAAAGAGATAACGGGCTTCCCAGACCATTCAATAGGTTAATTACTTTGCTCAGATGACCAAGATGATTATGCTATGACCATTGCCGCCAATGTGTGAGGTTATTGGTCTTATTTTGCATAAAGATGCTCTACCTGAATGGTCACAGATGAGACATTTTCTTTTGCATTTTTTTACATATTCACCAGCCACAGGTGTCCACGGGGATGAGATAGACAGGGGGGACCAGTGAGGTCACGTGTGCCAAGATGCCATTGTAGTTTGTATCAGATACCTACACAGCAATCAATTAAAGATGATGCTTCATGGAGGAATGGTTGGTGAAGATGGTGGAACTTGCCGAGATGGCCAAATTGACTTCTTTGATCAGAGAAAAGACAGGACCTACGTTTATTGCTGACTGGAAACCCCTTATAGGCTTTTTGCGTGAAACAGAAAAAAATGAACGTATGATTTATGGTTTTGATGATTGGACAGGATAGATTATAGAAAGAAGAGAGTCATGTTGTAACTTTAGAGTAAGAGGTAAATTTATAATTTATTTATAATTTAAATTTATATGAACGACCACCTCCCCCAATCTACCTATATAAGTATAATTGTACTTATAACTGCTGTAAAGAAGATCGGAAGCCACTTCTTTATATCTTTTTTCTTTCTTTTCTATTTTTCTATTACTTTTTTTCCCTTTCTTGCACTTTTAGCTTTCTCTTTGATTTCTTTCTTTTTCCTTTCCTTTCTTTTCCTTACTTTATATTAGTTTGCATTCGTTTTTAATACACGGGGCGCGATGGCTCAGCGGTTAAGATGCCAGGCTTGTCGATCGGAAGGTTACAGGTTTGGAGGTTTGAGACCCGAGTGCCGCGTGACGGAGTGAGCTCCTGCACTAGCCCCAGCTCTTGCCAACCTAGCAATTCGAAAGCATACAAATGCAAGTAGATGAATAGGTAGCACTTTGGTGGGTAGGTAACAGCATTCCGCGCGCATCATGTTGGCCACATGACCGCGGAAGCATCTTCGGACAACACTGGCTCTTCGGCTAAGAAACGGAGATGAGCACCGGCTCCTTAGAGTCGGACACGACTGTGCAGGGGAAAACCTTTATTTACTATTAGTTTTTAATCTTCCTTTTTTTAAAAAAAATATTTAATAAAAATTATATATATAAAAAAATCCCCTTCTCACCCCTATGGGTGGTATGTGTCTTCCTCAACCTCGGGTCCTCTACCAGAGGCTTGGGAGTTTGAGGGTTCTGCGCAGTATCTTAGCTGTTCCTAGCCCTGCACTCTTCTGGACAGAGAGCTCTGATGTTGCTCCTGGGATCTGTTGGAGCCACTCTCCCAGCTTCGGAGTCACAGCCCTGAGTGCTCCCACCACCACTGGGATCACTTTGGCCTTCACTTTCCACATCCTCTCTAGTTCCTCCTTCAGGCCCTGGTACTTCTCCAGCTTCTCCTACTCCTTCTTCCTGATGTTGCTGTCAATGGGCACCCCTACAACTATCACCATTACATTTATCACCACCGCATATCACATATATGATGAAGCTTCATGAATTCAATGCAGGGCATTCAATTTCCCAGAAATTTATGCTATGATAAATATGTATATTTTTAAGGGCTACAAGACTCTATCATAGTCAAGAATCCAAGCCATGTTTGTTGGAGTGTCAAATGTTAGATTGGCTTTAAAAAAAAGGTTGGGCTGGCATAATCAACAGCGGACACTAACTTACCTTATGATGTGATTCAACATAATTTGCTTTTATTATTGGGTGGGCTGCCAAAGAAATATCCAGTCCTATGTCACCATCATGGAAGAAATCTGCTGCAGGGAAATAGAAAAATGGCTGAGTTCCAAAACACATGAAAGGCTAGTGTGAGTTAGAATCTTTAAGCCATTGAGTTGGAAGGGGCCAATTAAACTATAGCGTCCCTCTCTCGGTTCTGTGCAGAAATCCAGATTAAAATATCCCAGACAGATGATAGCTAGCTTTCCCCCCAACAATTTCAACAATTGGGGTCTCCCATTTCTCTGGATCATTCGTTCCACTGCTGAAGTACTAGACAGCCATCTTTCTGGAACAGTTTCATTTGGATTCCTGCACTGACCAGGCCAGCTAAGTTAGACCAGACTAAGAAACCAATGCCATAGAGAGGACGACTACTTTGATGGGTACAGCGATAGGAACAGAATCTTGCAAGTGGGAATGTGCTTCCCCCTCTCTCATTTTATCTTCGTGTTAAATAGGGAGGGGATTGTCCGAGATGTTTTCTCAGGTTACTTTCTTGGCCCGGGCTCAAGCCCCACTTATCTGACCACAGCCTTGGTGGTGGCTCTTCCTCCTGTCCGTCAAGGCCATTCCCTATGTCCTCTACACCTGGAGATTGGACGGTGGCCTAAATGTCCCCGTCTATATATATGTGTGGGAAATTTCCATCCAAATTGGTAAGCGGAAAAAAAAAGACATTCTACGTCTCTGCAAGAAACATAATGAAGTAACAATATTTAGAGCAGTAACAATGACACCGAGTGCCGATTTACCTGCTGTGTCCTGTATATAGTCTGCTATCAGATTTGAAAGGAAGTTGATTTTTTTACATACCTAGAGTAAAAGAGGGGAGGCATTAAATGGATGCGCATATGATTTTCCTGTAACATTTTGAAAGATGTGGAATGATCTGTATTTCTTACATATCTGAGTTTCATCTATGAGACGCCAAAAGGAATCTGGTAGCACCTTTTCCTTTTTTTTTTAAACTTTTTTTTTAAGGGGCGTGGTGGCTCAGCGGGTAAGACGCCAGGCTTGTCAATCAGAAGATCGCAAGTTCGGAGTTTCGAATCCCGAGCCCCGCGTGACGGAGTGAGCTCCCGCACTCGCCCCAGCTCTTGCCAACCTAGCAATTCGAAAGCATGCAAATGCAAGTAGATGAATAGGTACCACTTCGGTGGGAAGGTAACAGCGTTCCATGCTCGTCATGCCAGCCACATGACCGTGGAAGCGTCTTCGGACAACGCTGGCTCTTCGGCTAACAAACGGAGATGAGCACCTTGAGTCGGAGGGGGGAACCTTTACCTTTTTAGCACCTTTTCCAACTAACAAGCATTATGAAAAGGCAGAAGCTTTCATGACCTGAGGTTTCAAGAGAGCCAGTTTGGTGTAGTGGTTAAGGCAGGGGTCCACGGCCTGTTAGGAAGTGGGCCTCACAGCAGGTGAGCAGTGGTGGTCCACGCGATTGGCTCCCACCTACAAACCCTGCCCCCCCGGTCCGTGGAAAAATTGTCCTCCAAGACCGGTCCCTGGTGCCAAAAAGGTTGGGTACCCGTGGGTTAAGGCACTGAGCTAGAAACGGAGACCGTGAGTTCTAGTCCCGCCTTGGGCACTAATG
This sequence comes from Charina bottae, assembly GCA_023362775.1. NCBI lineage: Eukaryota > Metazoa > Chordata > Lepidosauria > Squamata > Charinaidae > Charina > Charina bottae. The sequence goes on from JALMGJ010000015.1 coordinate 3,969,552, forward strand.
CTAAACCTGTGTCCAAAAATAACACAGCTGATGGGTCACAGGTGCAGAGGATGAAACAAGAGGGGACAACAGGCAAGTTTCATCATTGACTAACAATGTAAGGGAAGGGTGGTGCAGGCCATGAATGGCAGCGTCCCCCAGAATTAGCCAGTGGAATAGGCAAAATGGCAGAGGAGTAAACAAAACAGAACATTTGCCTACCCACAAGTCACAGAAACTGTAAAAAGTATGGCCATGTGAAATCTATTCGAGACCTTCAGAAATAGCCTGAAATCTTTCAATTTATGTGAGTTCAGCAATCCCTCATTCAGTTGTGCTGGAAAAGTTTCTTTTTCTCCAAGACGGCTACTTTGAGATGCATGGACTGACTCCCAGAATTCTCAGAAATCTTCATTTTTTGCTGGAGAAATCTGGGCGTTTTAGCTGGGAAACACAGCATTACCTGCTCAGTCAATGGCTGTGACATGCCATAAATGTCATCATTCACTTCTCTGTGGTTCTTACCTGGGATTTCAGCACTAGCTCCAAGGTAAATGAGATGAAGTTTGTAAACAGATGTTTTAGCCATCCTGGACTGTATTGAGAAAAAAAAACTGGATGTGAACTCAGAAGTGAATTTTAAGGGACATTATTTGGATTTTGGGCTATCTTATCCTACAAGTTGTGGGGCGTGGTGGCTCAGCGTGTAAGACGCCAGGCTTGTTGATCAGAAGATTGCAAGTTTGGAGGTTTGAATCCCTAGCCTTGCATGACGGAGTGAGCTCCCGCACTAGCCCCAGCTCTTGCCAACCTAGCAATTTGAAAGCATGCAAATGCGAGTAGATGAATAGGTACCACTTCGGTGGGTAGGTAACAGCGTTCCGCGTGCGTCATGCCGGCCCCATGACCGTGGAAGCATCTTCGGACAACGCTGGCTCTTCGGCTAACAAACGGAGATGAGCACCGGCCCCTAGAGTCAGACATGACTGCACAACTGTGCGGGGGAACCTTTACCTTTTATCCTACAAGTTCCCTGTGGCTGACAATAGAACAGGCTTAATTTTTTTTAAAAAATCACAGTCTAAAGCAGAGAGAAGTAATTATTATATTGCATTTCACACCAAAGCTAAATTAATCCCAGACACCAGAAAGCTGTGTCATGGAAGTTCATCATAAACATTATTTGGTGCTACCCAGATGTGGTTTTAGACCAAGGGTAGATGGAAGATGGAACTTAGAAGATCCACTTTGACTTTTTCTCGACAGTCCCAAGATTTGCAACTGGATCCAAATATAAAATAGCAGCTCAGAAAAAAGAGCCCATATACCGAAGGTGCAAATTGCCCCATTTTCCTTGGGACTGTAGCAAGCAGAGAGGAGGTTTAATATGAGAAGGGGAGGTAGCACCCACAAGGCCTTTTATTCTGGAGTTAATAGCTCCATCTCAAAATTTTCATTTTCTACAGCTGGAAAAGAAGGGTTACGTTCCTTCCCTAGGCACGGCAATCTTGAAACATTAAGGAAAAGCAGAAATCCAAAACCGATGATGCATTTAGTATCACATGTAATCTGGCTTTAAGCTTCAGATTTTGTTAGCCCGCTAGACTGGGAAGCTACAAGAATGCCTGGGAAGAGGGCCTAGGGAAACTGTATGGATGCAGCGTCTGGGGATCGAGCTTGACAGAAGATGTCTTCATCTGTCTTTAGGCAGTCTGCCAAAAGTGTAGATCTGAGTGATCTATAACTGCATGGAAACGGCCAGGAATTATTTTACATCAGGCGGTGTGAGGGCCACGAGAGTTCTTCCAATAAGAATAGGCAGTGCAGACTTGGCCTCGGTATCTGTTTCAAACCCAAAAGCACATTCTTTGTTTCTGAAATGGGGGTTGGGTTTCAATGTGTAAAAGACCAGGCCCACTTGAAAAGAGATGGAGTAATTAAAAGCAAGCGTCACGCCACCCACAACCCTCCCCTGGTTCTACAACGGTGGGTACATTAGTAGAGAAGGCCTTGTAACCCAACATGCCAATATTGCTGGCATCGCTAGAAGATGTAGCTGGTTTGGTTCTTCCATCGCCCTCCATTTCTTGTCTGATTCCCACACCGAGAAGCTGGGACGCCTCCCAAGGCCTAGCGTGTTCTTCAGATGAAGGGACCTACTTTTTGTCTCCTTGGAGATGCAGATCCAGTTTGTGGAAATACAAGTAACACTCTGAAGTGTCTACTGTTACACGCTCCTTTTCATTGTCTGTTCAACAGAGAAATACGTGTCCCAAATTAGAAACTGCCGTCTGTTGATTTAGGTCTGCTCTCTACACTTGCAATGTAGTCTTTGGGGGCTATTGCCAAGATCCCAACATCCAGACAGAGTTTACTGTCTCCTATATAAGCTACTTGGCTTTCTGGCCTAATGCTGCCCACAATCCCAGGCAGTAAATCAAGCTGGTCTGATTTTCCCACAATACCTCTCTTCTGCTGGTGTATTATAGGAAATATAACGGGAAAACATGGAAAGCCCACCAGGAATACTGACCAAGCAGACAGACCACTGCAGGATCCTTTGCCAAAATGGTCTCCTTCATAACTAAAGTTTGCATTGACTCGGTCAGGCATTCCCAAATCCTTAGCAAAGTAGCATAACAGGGATCCTGGAGGAATAACATTATGAAAACCAGACACTCAAACAAAACTGAGATTTGTTTTCTTGAGTCCCACTCCTCTCTGCATGATGCCAGTGGAAAGGGAAAGAAATGGCAGCAAAGACTGGGAAATCTGTCACTCCGGTTGCAAATGTATTTCTGTTGATTTCGGGATTCAGCCAAGTTATCATGGAAAGACTAATCTGGCTTTTAAAAGCTTCTTCTTTGCCAGCAAGGGGGTCATCCATGACTTCCTCATTTAGATTAATTACCCAGCAAGCTATTAATGTGCCTGTCAGCCTTCCCAGGTAGACCAGACAGGAAACACGGCCAGATAAGCTAATTCTACTTTATTGTAAAGCTACATTAACAGAATCTTGCAAGTCAGAAAGTACAAATCTCTCCCCCCCGTCTCCTTTACAGCCTGAGAACTTAGGGAGGGTCCCTCCTGAGCCTCTTGCTCCACCCACTATGCAGCTGCGGGCTCATCTCCCTCTTATCTGACCATTCCCGAGGCAGCGTCCCTTCGCCTGGTCTCCCAAGGTCATTCCCATATACTATTACAGTGCCAAGCCAACGGTTAAACCTGGGGATACTTCCAACTACTTACCCAGTTTAATGCTTAACTGGAGATCAATGGCGGACTCAATTTCAAAGTCAATAGAATGAATGACTGTCATCCCGGGACTTCATTTTTTAAAAAGAAGGACACCAACATCATTAGCCACAACAGAAATACTGTCAGGTAAGACACCAATGTGATGCTTTAGGACATACATGAAAAAAAAACCCTGCCAGTTCTATGCCCACCATTTCTGCAAGACACCGAACAGCTGCCACAACCAAGGAAAGCGAATCATTCAGGAGGACCCATGCTTTGTGTGCATACGGTTCTAGGGTTCCACCTCCAATTGAAAAATCCTGGGTAACAATAAGCCAACTTCTACTTTTGTCCTCAACTCCACTGAATCCATTGTTTCTCAAATTATCTGATAACTAGAGTTGTGAAAATCTCTCTTGCATTTACTAAATTCGATGAAATTGTGATGAATCGTGGGGCAGTGTTGGGCTTCAAGGTTTAGTGACTGTGGGCTAGACAACAGATTTCCTGATGTTTCACCAGCAACTGTGGCTGGCATCTGTCCAACAGATACCAGCTGGGAAAGCCTACACCAGTATCTTGATGAATCAATGCCCTGAATGAGCTGGTTGATAACAAGATGTTCTTTGCACGTGTAAGACCTTTTTATGCCCATCAAGTCACCCATTTAAATAGACTTGACACAATTCAGTCATTCAACCATCTGAGTCAGAGCAACCTGATTTCTCAAAGGGAATTGATTTGATTTGAATGAAATCAAATGTAATGAAACCCAGGTCTCAGAAGCTTACTGATAAGAACTAAACTCCAGGAATACTCACAACCAACTGCCCACAAAACCATAGTTCAGAGTTCCTCTGAAGGAGGCAGAAATGTTCTGGATTTCAAGGTCTATGGCATCATCCTCGCTGAAGTCCACTTCACTCTTTTCAATGGTTAGGTGGTCAACACTGATGCTTTGGAAGGAGACAGAAAGGGATTATGCAGTGCAGTTGAACCAGATGGATTAGAACTGTTCAACACTTTGACACCGAAGCAGCGTTCTTTCTTTTCACCCTGGTATAATTTGCTGGAATGCAATGGAATCCATTTTTCTGTGGAATTACAGTTCCCATCATTCCCAAACAGCCATTTGGCACATCAGCTAAGAGTGAAGGCCATGAATGATGATGGGAAATGCAATTCCATAGTTCTGGATAAAGAGGATGGCTCCATTGCTTTCTAAAAAGTCGTGTTTGGCTGCACCATTGCACCCAGGGATTGGGCCCAGGGATTGGGCCCAGGGATAGGGCCAGCCCAGTTCCAGGGTGCTCAATGGAGACGCCGAACACTGCCCGGTTTCCACCCTCACCTTCAGCTCAACACTGTAGGGTTGAATTCAGGAAGCACCGCTGATTTTGAAGTCCTCAATGCATTGAGAACTGAACATAAACCATAAATATATAAAAATAAATATGAACCCTAAATATAGGGCCATGTCCTCACCCACACGGAACCTTTAGAGGAGGCCCTGCCTTGTCTTTACCACCACCTGAAGTATCAGGGCTATCTTGGTGGTGGCCCCCAATTGTGGACATCCCTGCAAGCATAACTGCTTCTCTTTGTGCTTATAAGCACCAAATAAAAAGAAAACGGACCTCCTTCCAGTAAAACTTTCTTGGATCACTGGGCTGTTGCATTTGCGGCGGCGGCGGCAGCTGCTGCTGCTGGGGTTCACCTTCGCTATTTCTTTTGTTAAGAATTACTTTTCAAACCTGATTTAGCCCAAACCGGACTTCTGTTTTAAGCCAAAGAGGTAGGATTCTCAGAAGGACGTTTAGAAGCCAGACTTACTTGGTCAGTCCATAAGCGATTCTGCCAAACGGGTGCATGGACCTTTCCCCTTTAATATCTGGATAGTCAGCATGTCGGAATGATGTCTGAATCACCTGGGCCGTTTGCTCATTCACTGCCAGCGGAACACCAAGAGGCACAGTGTCAGCCCTTCGAGGTAGTCCAGACAGGAAACCAAAACCATGAGTACTAATACCACTTTTATGGTAAAGTTACAGTAACAGAAAGTAAAGTTACAGTAGTGGAGTCTTACAGTAACAGCCCCCCTTCTCTGGGTTTACTTTCCAGAGAACTAGGGAGGGTTCCTTCAGGGACACTTTCTCCACGCCATCCTTGCTTTGGACTCCGATTCCTCTTATCAGTCGTCTAGGCTTCGGCTCTTCCTCCTGTCTCCCAAGGTTATTCCCACAGCACATTACACATAGTCAGGGACAACTGTATGTATGTATGTGTGTGTGTGTTTGTGTGTTTGTTTGTTTGTTTGTTTGTTTATTTTCTATCCTGTCTTTATTACTTTTATAAATAATTCAAGGCGGCGAACATACCAAACGCTCCTTCCTCCTCCTATTTTCCCCACAACAACAACCCCGTGAGGTGGGTTGGGCTGAGAGAGAGTGACTGGCCCAAGGTCACCCAGCTGGCTTTCATGCCTCAGGCAGGACTAGAACTCTCAGTCTCCTGGTTTGCCATTGGCTCCTTCCTAGGGCTGAGAGACAGGGGCTGGCCCAAGGTCACCCAGCCGGCTTTCATGCCTGAGGCGGGACTAGAACTCTCCATCTCCTGGTTTGCTATTGGCTCCTTCCTAGGGCTGAGAGAGAGGGACTGGCCCAAGGTCACCCAGCCGGCTTTCATGCCGAAGGCGGGACTAGAACTCTCCATCTCCTGGTTTGCTATTGGCTCCTTCCTAGGGCTGAGAGACAGGGACTGGCCCAATGTCACCCAGGCGGCTTTCATGCCTAAGGCAGGACTAGAACTCTCAGTCTCCTGGTTTGCTATTGGCTCCTTCCTAGGGCTGAGAGACAGGGACTGGCCCAATGTCACCCAGGCGGCTTTCATGCCTAAGGCGGGACTAGAACTCTCAGTCTCCTGGTTTCTAGCCCGTTGCCTTAACTATCCAGAAAGATGCTAAAAGCAGAAACGTTGTTGAGATGGGCAGCTATAAAAATCAAATAAATAAAAAAATACCGCCAAAACAATCTTACCAGGGAAAACCCATTGAAGTTGAGATTCCCACTGAACTCAATGCCAGCCACTGCAATCCTATACATGTTTCACCTAGAGCAGCGTTTCTCAACCTTGGCGACTTTAAGATAGGCAGACTTCAACGCCCAGGTACTTAATCTAATCCTAAGGTATTTCTACACAGAAAACACTGGATAGGGTTCATTTGTAAGTTTCTGTGAAGACAGCAAGGAGAGCAAGGCCTGTGTGAAAGGTCTGAATCTGCCTTTCTCAGCTCTTTGATTGGGTTCAAGGGGAGCATCACGCCTCTGGAAAGGATTTGTAAAGGAGGCTGACCCTTCAGCTACATCCACTCCACCAACACCTTTATCTAATTCAGAGCTTTCCAAACTTTTCATGTTGGTGACACACTTTTTAGACATGCATCATTTCGCGACACACTCTTACAGCAGGGCACAAGGCAGGCACTAGGACCTGCGCGGAATCCTGGCAGGGCAGGTTTGGAGGCAGCAAGGCACCAGGCAGGCACTAGGACCTGCACGGAATCCTGGCAGGGCTCGGAGGCAGCAGCAGCCGCAACACACCCAGACACTGCAGCCGACATACTAACGTGTCCCGACACACAGTTTGGAAATCTATGATCTAATTATTAGATTTAGATCCCATCTTTTTTGGTACAACTCAAGGTCGCTTCCATCATGCTCCCACCTGCTGTTTTCCCCACAACAGCCCTGTGAGGTGGGTTGGGCTAAGAGAGAGAATCTGCTCCAAAGTCACCCAGCTAACTTCTATGGCAAACGTGGTCTCCTGGTTTCTAGTTCAGACCTTTAACCACTACACCAAACTGGCTCTTTCAGTGAAGGGGAAACTGTACCTATGCTCAAATGCACACATGCAATCTCCAACATTCATCTGGCATGGTGAAGGGTCTTAGATCAGACAAAGTTGCCTTTCCTTATCTTAAAAACTGTAATTAGGCCCATAGAGGATGCTAAGCTAAGATTTACTTAATCATAGATGACTGAATAAACCAGCCAAGATTTACTTAATCATAGATGACTGAATAAACCATAATTGGCTGGGTTCACATCTCTTGATAAGAGATATACCATGATTTACAATGGGTTCTCATGCTGCATTAAGCCAAAATGTCATACACCAATTATGGCTTAGCACAGTTTGTGTGAATGCAGCCACAGTAAGCAAGCTTTCATTCAGAGGGCCTTTTATCCCCTGCCATTTGCCTGACCCGCCATCCCGCCCAGGTAATCCAGTTTATGCACCATTGCACAGTCTTGTGCATTTCTTTTGTACAATAGCACTTAGATTGCAGAAGCAAGATTTCTTTTTTTATCTGTGGGTACAGAACCAATTTATTCAACCAACTAACTACACAGAGCAAATCTACCCCAGCGTTCTCAACCTCAGCAACGTTAAGATGGGTGGACTTCAAGTCCCAGAATTCCCCAGCCAGCATGCTGGCTGAGAAATTCTGGGACTTGAAGTCCACACATCTTAACATTGCCGAGGTTGAGAAACACTGATGTACCCCATGGCGAAGGATGAGAATCTTCTATCATCTATTAGTCATCTGAATCTTTGCAGACAAGATATGGCAGGGTTTCTCAACCAGGGTTCCGTGGCACCCTAGGGTTCCGTGAGAGGTCACTAGGGGTTCCCTGGGAGATCACGATTTATTTAAAAAATGATTTCAAATTTGGGCAATTTCACATTAGAGAGGTCAGTTTCATTCCTTATTTTTAGTTTAAGAACACTGTTAATGCATATATACAGGCCTACCCATGAAATAATGTAATAATCTTGTAACTTCTGGCCTATCTTTGAGCCTGAATGTGCAGGGGTTCCCCGAGGCCTGAAAAATATTTCAAGGGTTCCTCCAGGGTCAAAAGGTTGAGAAAGGCTGAGATATGGTAAGCCTACTTGAAGAGGCGGAAAGTTACAGCTACCTAATAGGATTATCTATGGATTATTATCTAAATAATCTCTTTGATTATTATCTGTGCACACTTTCCTGGGAATAGATGCAACTGAACTCATGAGTAGACATACATAATGGCAGGGGCATATGCTACCCAGCCATAAGGACTAGAAACTTGTTTCCCTTTTTAAATCAAGAGAGATCTTTCCAAAGCTAAATTCTGCACCCCGATTCACACTTTGCTCCCCTTGCTCATTTCCCTCTCCAAATCACAGTACATAGCATTGGCTATAGAATCAGCACACAAAACACAACAAACTGGGGTGGGGGGAGGGATAAAGGAAAAGAAAAAGAGAGAAGGAAATCATGCAAGTGCCCCCCCCCCCCAAGAGGTGCAAAGACTTACGCATGGATGCAGCCGGCTTTGTGAATCTGCAGACGATCCTGGTGGTGTTGAAAAAGGTGGATTCAAGAACAGAAGCTAACGAATGGCTAAAAAGAATGGCTGAGCCGAAGAGGATTCTGGACATCATCTTCTAGAAATGCCCCAAGCTGGAGGTGGGGGAACAACTTACTGCCTTCCCCGGTTCACAACCCAGAGTGTGTCTGTTTGTAAACCCCATGGCTCAGTCCTTCTGCATCAGGCAGGACATGATCCACTTCCTTGCTGCACCAGCCTCTTCCTTTCATCGAGGTCTTATGGGCTCCTGAATTAACTCTTTCAAAACCATCGCCTTCTTTAGGTGTTAGGCTGCAGAAAGTGACACAAATCCAAAGCTGGAGAAAATTCTGGGCAACTTGGTGAAGAAGTGGTGCTAGTGGAGGGTCTTAGGATCAAACAGGCTTGGGGAAAGACTTGACTTGCCACATAAATCTAATCAAGATCAAAAAGCAAACCAAATCGATGAAGAAAAAGGGACTGGGTGAATCCATCATCAGTACAAGCACCCCAGGGGACCAAACCTCCACCTTCCTTGGGGGATTTTCGGCTCACCAAGAGGATGGGGTATCTCCCCCCATCCCCAACATAAACCAAGAGCCAGGGGCAAATCACGCCCCCAACCCCGGGGTTAAATTGCTCACATTGGGCTTCCTCTGCTCAACCATCTCTGCTGACCTTCTGGAAGTCCCTTAAAACCTGGTTGTGTTGACAGGCCTGGGGGTCGCAAGAGAACGGTAATCTGATGAGGTGGCTCCATTGGTCATAATCTGACGCTCTCTCTTAGCCTTTTTGTCATATTAATTTTTGTACTTTTTGCCCTGGTACTTCTCCAGCTTCTCATACTCCTTCTTCCTGATGTTGCTGTCACTTGGCACCGCTACATCTATCACCACCGCCGTCTTCTGGTCCTTGTCTACTATCACCACGTCTGGTTGATTGGCCAGTACCTGCCTGTCCGTCTGGATCTGGAAGTCCCACAGGATCTTAGCCCTGTTATTCTCCATGACCTTCTGTGGAATCTCCCATCTGGACTTGGGAGGGTGTAGCCCATACGCTGTGCAGATGTTCCTGTACACAATGCCAGCTACTTGGTTGTGCCGTTCAATGTATGCTGTTCCTGCCTGCATCTTACACCCTGCCACTATGTGTCGGACTGTCTCTGAGGCCTCTCTGTACAGTCTGCACCTTGAGTCCCATCTAGTGTGGTAGACCCCTGCTTCTATGGATCTGGTGTTTGTGCCTGTTCTTGTGCTGCTCTGATCAGTGCCTCAGTGCTGTCTTTTAGTCCAGCCCTTTCCAGCCACTGGTAGGATTTCCCAAGGTCAGTGGCCTCAGGCATCTGTCGATGGTACATCCCATGCAGGGCCTTGTCTTGCCATGGCACTTCCTCTGCTTGATCTTCCTTCCGTGTCTGCTGCTGCCTCAGGCATTCTCTCATTATATATATATATATGAGATGTCAACAGAGGGACAGGACCAAGAAAGTAAATATGACAGCCATGACCACACAATGGCTTTGATCACAGCCACCATCCTTGACTTCTTTGATTTCTCTCCTTGCCCCCAACATCCCTGCTTGGCAGATATAACTTTGTGGACAACCTGTACCATCATTCAGGATAGGAACACATCCTGGATCTGACCTCTGTTTTTTTTTCCCCATAGCCAACAGAATGGGATGTCCAAACTTATTTTGCTGTCCATGAAAAACTATCTCAGGAAACAGATTCCCCAGTAAACAATGAAGCTGACAGCCATTTAGATGAACGGCTTCCTCAGAGAATAAAATCTACGGACGTGGTGTATCTTGAGGGAAACACAAGCAGACCTGGAGAGGAAGCACGCACCGAGGAGCAGATAAGGGGAAGCCCCCGTTCAGTGTCTGCAGCATGATCTTGTGCTCATATCTGGACATCCGCGCTCAATGGGACAGAACGGATCGCTGAAAAAAATACCAGTGGCAAAAGATTCCCAATGTGAAATTAAAGGGGCAGGCTTTGTGAAACTCGCTTACCAGTTACGTTGCGGGCCAGTGGGAAAGGCTGACTTTTCTTCCTTGTAGCATAAAGTGAGCCGTTTTTAAGACTGTTTTAGGCTGTTTTCAAGCAGAACCTCCTGTAACTTGAAGGGGCAGCCGCAACCAGCTCTGGAAATGGAGGTTGCCCATCCCCACTTTGCACTGGCTTTGGAGGGAGCATTTAAAGGCCAGCACATGACTGCAGCTCTTTTTCCACTTACAGGTAGTCCTCACTTAACAACCATTTGTTTAGTGATGGTTCAGACTTACAACAGTGCGACCGGTCCTCGTACTTACAACCATCACAGCGTCCCCATGGTCACGTGATCATGATTTGGGCACTTGGCAAACGGTTCGCATTTATGACCGTTGCAGTGTCCCGTGGTCACGTGATTGCCATTTTTGACTTTCCCGGCAGGCTTCTGGCAAGTAAAATCAATGGGGAACCGTGTGATTTGCTTAACAACCGCATGGTTCGCTTAATACCTGTGGTGACTTGCTTAACAACCGCCAGAAAAAAGGTCTCAAAATTGGGTCGGATTTGCTTAATGACCGCTTCGCTTAGTAACTGAAATTCCGGTCCCAATTGTGGTTGTTAAGCGAGGACTACCTGTACTTAGGAGTAAGCGCCTTAAACCTGGATGGTCATGTTTTGTTCTTCACAGAAGGCAATCTGGCTGGGCTCACATAACATGATAAATCTGAAATGTGGGTTAACAAACCCCAATTGCTGGCTACATACTGTATACCTGTTAGGCATGAACAAATCATATTCTGGGGTAGAGTTATGGCCTGGTTCCCAAAGGTTGGACTACCCAGCCCCATTTTTGCCTGGCCTAGCAGGCTGGGACAATCTGGCCTTTGTCTGAGAAATTGCTTGGCTCGGAGTCTGCCTTACAACTTCCAAGAACCGCAGGAAAGGAGAGGGGAATCAGGGACCTGGCCCTTCCCCTTTCACAGTGGGCGGACTGAGCTTCGAGGACATTCAGTCACAGCCTTTTCCGTGGTGGAAAAGTGCAGTGGAACATTTCACTTCTTTTGAGACTGTAGCAGTTCTCTTCCACCTGCATATATAAAAATGTCAATTTTTCACGCAACCCTTAAAAGCAAGTCCCGCTGCGTTCAGTAGCCTATTACTCTAGGTCAGCATTTCTCAACCGTGGCAACTTTAAGATGGCACGGTCCGATCACGCCCTGGTGACCCTGAGATTCTCTTATGCCGTCCCACTCCGCAGGGAGGCAGGACGATTGGTCCGCCCCCGGCGACTTATGGACCCATTGAGGTTTCAGAGGGAGCTGGGGGTAATACTCGAGGATCTGCTGCACGGTCCAGCGGAGGCCCTGGCCGCAGCCTGGAATAGGGCGGCGGCCGGAGCCTTGGACAGGACCGTGCCGATGCGACCTCTCCAGCCCCATTCGACCCGTCACTCCCCGTGGTTCACGGAGGAGTTGAGGGTCTTGAAGAGGGTGAAGATACGTCTGGAGCGCCGCTGGAGAAAGACGAAGGCAGAATCGGACCAAACACAATCTAGAGCCGCTATTAAGGCCTACCTTGTGGCGGTAAGAGCGGCGAAACGTGAATATTTCTCCGCTCTTATTGCATCTGCAGAATGCCGTCCGACGGCCCCGTTCAAGATTACTCGATCTCTCTTGGGCAAGTTGGAGTCAATGACCCACCTGCAGGGCCGTGCGGAAGAGTTTTCTGAGCATCTGCAGGATAAAATCGCTCGGATTCGTTCTAAGTTGGACTCCAAGCGTGGAACACTGTCTGGGGAGATGCCAGGAGAGCGGTCTTGCCATGTTACTTGGGAAAGGTTTGATTCTGTTGGACCTGAGGAAGTGGACAGGATCCTCCGGACTATGAATGCCACCACATGCCATCTAAACCCGTGCTCTTCCTGGTTGGTAAAATCGGCCAGGGAGGTGACTTGCGGGTGGGTCCAGGCGATGGTTAATGCATCCTTGATGGAGGGGGTGTTCCGAACTGCCTTCAAGGAGGCATTGGTGCACCCCCTCCTCAAGAAGCCATCCCTGGACCATCTTGGACAATTTTCGTCCTGTCTCCCACCTTCCCTTTTTAGGAAAGGTGGTTGAGAAAGTGGTGGCGTTGCAACTTCAGAGGATCCTGGATGAAGCAGATTATCTAGACCCCTTTCAGTCGGGTTTCAGGCCGGGATATGGGACGGAGACTGCATTGGTCGCGCTTATGGATGACCTCTGGCAGGAGCAGGATGGATGCAGTGCATCCATCCTGGCTCTCTTGGATCTCTCAGCGGCTTTCGATACCATTGACCATCGTATCCTTTTGGGGTGGCTAAGGGAGTTGGGGGTGGGCGGCGTAGTTTTGCGCTGGTTCACCTTCCTCCGGGGCCGCTCCCAGTCAGTGGTGATAGGAGAGGAGAGATCTGACCTGCGACCTCTCTTATGTGGAGTGCCGCAGGGGTCGGTTCTCTCTCCTCTCCTATTTAACATCTACATGAAAACTGGGTAAGATCATCCGTCACCATGGGATGAGGTATCATCAATATGCTGATGATACTCAATTGTATATCTCCAGCCCAGGTGAAGTAAGTGATGCAGTCGCTGCCCCGTCTCAGTGCCTGGGGGCTGTGGGGGCCTGGATGGGGAACAACAGGCATCAGCTGAACCCTGGCAAGACCAAGTGGCTGTGGATAGATGGCCCTGCGCTATCCGGGAAGTTGTCATCTTTGGTTCTGGATGGGGTGGCACTACCCCATTCGGAACCGGTGCGGAACTTGTGGGTTCTCCTAGACTCACGACTCCTGCTCGAAGAGCAGGTGGCAGTCGTGGCTAGGAGGGCCTTTGCACAGCTTCGGCTTGTGCGCCAGTTACGCCCCTTCCTGGAGCGAGAGGCCCTTCGAACGGTCACTCATGCCCTTGTCATCTCCCACATAGACTATTGCAACGCACTCTACATGGGGCTACCCTTGAAGAATATCCGGAAGCTACAGCTGGTGCAAAATGCGGCCGCGCGGGCAATTTTGTGTGCACCAAGATCAGCACATATAACACCTCTGCTCCATGAGCTGCATTGGGTGCCGGTTTGCTTCCGGGTCCAATTCAAGGTGTTGGTTATTACCTTTAAAGCCCTACATGGCATGGGACCAGGATATCCGAGGGACTGTCTTATCCCCATATCATCGACCCATCCCACCCGATCAGAGAGGGCTTACTACGAACCCCATCAATAAGGGAATTTCATCTAGTGGGGTCCAGGAGGCGGGCCTTCTCTGTAGTAGCCCCCGCCCTTTGGAATATCTTGTCCCCAGAGTTGAGGCAGGTTTCCTCCCTCCCGACCTTTAGGAAACATCTGAAAACCTGGTTCTGCTGCCTAGCGTGGGAGGGGAATAGTAACAGCTCCTCCTGGGGGTGGTTAATACCATAATGTCCTCCCTATTATTTGAGATACTTGTCGGATTGGATTTTGTATTTATTTATTTATGTCATGTTATTAATTTGTAATTTTATATTCATATTTTAACTTCAATTTTATTGTAGACCGTCCAGAGTCTCCCGTTGGGGGAGTTGGGCGGTCATATAAATTTAAATAATAAATAAATAAAATAAGTAAGATAGGTGGAATTCTGGGAGTTGAAGTCCGCCTATCTTAAAGTCACCAAGGTTGAGAAACGCTGCTCTAGGTGAAACATGTATAGGATTGCAGTGGCTGGCATTGAGTTCAGTGGGAATCTCAACTTCAATGGGTTTTCCCTGGTAAGACTGCTTTGGCAGTATTTTTATTTGATTTTTATAGCCGCCCATCTCAACAAGCGACTCTGGGCGGTGTACAATCATAAAAGCATAAAGCAATTAAAACAATACAAAATAAATATATGGTCGCCAAGTAACAGCACTGAGTTCAGTGGGCCTTTACTTCTGAGCACATGCTTTTGATTATTTCAATTTCTAAGGCTACCCACTTGCCAATGATGCTGGGTGGCTCAATAAAAGATATGTAAAGGATGCCAACCTAGCAATTCGAAAGCATGCAAATGCAAGTAGATTAATAGGTACCACTTCGGTGGGTAGGTAACAGCGTTCCGTGCGTGTCATGCGGCCACATGACCGTGGAAGCGTCTTCGGACAACGCTGGCTCTTTGGCTAAGAAACGGAGATGAACACCGGCCCCTAGAGTCGGACACGACTGCACAAATGTGCGGGGGGAGCCTTTACCTTTACCTAAAGCAGGGGTCGGCAAACTTTTTATGCCGGGAGCCATTTTGACATGCTCGTGCACATTTTGAAATGCTCGAGAGCCAGGGGGCGAGGTTTGCGGGTGGGGGCCAATCACATGGAAGGGGGCGGGGTTTGCGGGCGGGGGCCAATCGCGTGGAAGGGGGCGGGGTTTGCGGGCGGGGGCCAATCGCGTGGAAGGGGGCGGGGGGCTCACGGAGGGAGGGGGCGCAGCCAGCAGCTCCGCGAACCCAGCCCGGCCACCCCACCGGGAGTGGCGGAGAAAGAGCTGCCACCCTCCGGCCGGCAGGACGGGCGCGGGAGAGCGGAAGGCTGCGCCCTCTCCACCGGGCGGGACCCGCGCCTCCTTCCCCGCCGGCTCCCTCTCCGGCCTCTGTGCCCCTTCAGGCCCATCTCTGCGAGGCCCAGCGCGGCAGGGAGGCGCTGCTGGCCCGGGACGCGGCGCTGTCAGAGGCGGCGCAGGAGCGGCTGCAGGGGCTGCTGCGGCTGGAGATGGCGCTGCTCCGCGGCATCCAGGTGCTGGGCGAGGGCGCGGGCCCAGGACACGAGCGGCAGGGCAGTGCAGGGGGCCTGGCCGGGGCGGTGGCGGCGGGGGGACGGAGCCGGCGGAGGTTTGCCGGGCGGCAGGACGGGGCGGGCGGCGCTGCTGGGGCTGGTGGCGGAGCTGGAGGGAGCAGAGGGACCAGGCGTTCCCGTGGGCGCAGTGCGCGCTCTGCAACCCGCCTTGGAGAAGCGGCTGCGGGAGGCCCTCCGGGTGCACCCTCCCGCCCCATCAATCCCCCCACCCCGCCGTTCGGCGTCCTCTCCCCCCGCTAACCCGAGCCCTGCGGCGGCCGGGGGAGCCGAGCCAGGCTCGGACTGGAGGCGGCCAAGGGGAGAGCAGGCGGCTCTTCGCCCTGCGCCGCCCTGCCGCTCGCGCCCCGGGCCCGCGCCCTCGCCCAGTACCTGGATGCCGCGGAGCAGCGCCATCTCCAGCCGCAGCAGCCCCTGCAGCCGCTCCTGCGCCGCCTCCGACAGCGCCGCGTCCCGGGCCAGCAGCGCCTCCCTGCCGCGCCGGGCCTCGCTCAGTGCGAGAGCCAGGGGGCAGGGTTTGCGGGCGGGGGCCAATCGCGTGGAAGGGGCAGGGGTGAGTTCAGCTGCGGAAGAGCCACACTCAAGGGGCCAAAGAGCCGCATCTGGCTCACGAGCCGCCATTTCCTAAAGGAATTGACCTAAAGGATGCGCCCCAAGGCTGGATTAATACACATTGCCCCCAACCCAACCAAGCGCATTATGACTTAGCCCAGCATGTAGACCCAGCCAGTTGTGACTTACTCAACAAACCAGAGTTAACCAAATAGTGGATGTGATTTATAAACCAGGTCTCTGTCTCCCACTGAAATTAGAGAATTGAGAAATGCCTGTGTAAGATGTTTTATTCTGAAACAGGACTAATATACTAATACGCATTTAAAGAATGGAATAAATATAAATTGACATGGAATGTACTAGATCAGAGCTTTCCAAACTGTGTGTCGGGACACATTAGTGTGTCGGCTGCAGTGTCTGGGTATGTCGTGGCTGCTGCTGCTTCCGAGCCCTGCCAGGATTCTGTGCAGGTCCTAGTGCCTGCCTTGTGCCCTGCTGCCTCCAAACCTGCTGTGATTCCACGCAGGTCCTAGTTCCTCCCTTGTGCCTTGCTGCCTCCAAACCTGCCAGGATTCCACGCAGGTCCTAGCGCCTGCCTTGTGCCTTGCTGCCTCCAAACCTGCTGTGATTCCGTGCAGGTCCTAGTTCCTCCCTTGTGCCTTGCTGCCTCCGAACCTGCTGTGATTCCACGCAGGTCCTAGTGCCTGCCTTGTGCCTTGCTGCCTCCAAACCTGCTGTGATTCCACGCAGGTCCTAGTTCCTGCCTTGTGCCTTGCTGCCTCCAAACCTGCTGTGATTCCACGCAGGTCCTAGTGCCTGCCTTGTGCCTTGCTGCCTCCAAGCCTGCTGTGATTCCGTGCAGGTCCTAGTGCCTGCCTTGTGCCTTGCTGCCTCCAAGCCTGCTGAGATTCCACGCAGGTCCTAGTGCCTGCCTTGTGCCCTGCTGTAAGAGTGTGTCGCGAAATGATGCCCTGCTGTAAGAGTGTGTCGCGAAATGATGCATGTCTAAAAAGTGTGTCACCAACATGAAGTTTGGAAAACTCTGTACTAGATGTTGCATCACTTGACTAAACTGAGGATAGTATGGGCACTTCCACGTATTCCAGATCTCCAAATGTTGTAACACCTATTTCTGGCTCCAGGAAATCCCGTGGTCCAAAGTGACCAGGTTCTTGAGAGTGATCTGACGCTGTTCCCTTTCTCAACTTATGATGTCTATTAAAAAACAAACTGCTTCAAAGCAGAGTGTTTAAATAGCTGCATAATTTATATAGCACAAGTGTCTTCATTTGGATAACTTGACTGTTTGGAGAAATGTGTGCATATGTTTTTTTTTTTTTAATGCTGTAGATCTAGCACGGCTGGCTGGGGGTTGAAGTCCACACATCTTAAAGTTGCCAAGGTTGAGAAATACTGCTCTAGATGAAAACAGGAGAAAAGAGAAAGAGAAATGGAAGTAGATTCTTCCATCTCTATTTTTAAACATTTTCAAACTGATGTATGGACTGTGGCTTTTCAGAGGCAGAAGCTGCACCACAAATGGGAACAAATGAAAACGGTGTCATGGGAGAAGACAAGATTGCAAAATGTGCTGTTTTAATGGCTGGGTCTGCCACCTCGTGGTTAGTCAATGAAGTATTTAGTATTCAGACCCATAAATGGATGTAAAAATATTTTTAGCAGCTGCAAACCCAAAATAGAGTGTGTCATCAAGGAAGGAGGAAAAAATGTAGCTGATGATTCAGGATACACCGGTGGCCGAAGCTCCAGTTTAGAATTCTAAATTTAAATCCTAAGCCTTGGTTTAGCAAAGATGTTGATGCTGAGATCCAGAGAGATAATAATTCCTGTTCAAAGGGGCAGATGATGTCACTTACGCTATGACCTCATCACACAAATGATGCAAATCGATAGCTTTGTGATGACTGTAGTTTGCACCTGATCTTCGGTTTTGCTGAAAATGCAAGAGGAGGAACAAGAGGGGGTTCTTAGAAACTACAGGTAGTCCTCACTTAACATCCATTCGTTTAGTGATGGTTCGGACTTACAATGGAGTTGGAAAAAACGATTTACAACTGGTTCTCACACTTATGACCATTGCAGCGTCCCCGCAGTCACGTGATCACGATTTGGGCGCTTGGCAACCGGTTCGCATTTATGACCATCGCAGCGTCCTGTAATCGCCATTTTTTACCTTCCCAGCCAGCTCCTGGCAAGCTGAATCAATGGGGAACTGCATGATTTGCTTAACAACTGTGGTGATTCGCTTAACAACCGCCGCAAAAATGTAGTAAAATCGGGTCGGATTTGCTTAATGATTGCTTCACTTAGCAACCGAAATTCTGGTCCCAATTGTGGCCGTTAAGTGAGGACTACCTGTAGCCTAAGCAGGCAAGGAAAAGAATTCTGCTGCATTCTGACATTTTATAGCTCACCCTTTTGGGAAAAAAACTCTTGGCTTGGATTAAACAATACTGCCAGAGATTTGAATTGAGCTATGATCCCATCTGCCCTTTTGTTAAATCCAGATTATATTTTTCATTGGCATCCTGTATCTCCACAAGAGCTTCAAACACTTTTTGCGGTTGGGAAATGATAGATTTGGGTCTGATTGAATTCCAGCAGGTGACTTCTGATTGGTGGGCCCCGGAATAGGCAACTTTATTTACTCACATTGACTGCTCTCTATAAGCCCCCAAGCATTAAAGGTAAAGGTTCCCCCCGCACATTTGTGCAGTCGTGTCTGACTAGGGGCCGGTGCTCATCTCCGTTTGTTAGCCGAAGAGCCACTGTTGTCCGAAGACGCTTCCGCGGTCATGTGGCCGGCATGACGCGCATGGAACGCTGTTACTATCCCACGGAAGTGGTACCTATTCATCTACTTGCATTTGCATGCTTTCGAATTGCTAGGTTGGCAAGAGCTGGAGGTAGTGCGGGAGCTCACTCCGTCACGCAGCGCTCGGGTCTCAAACCTCCAAACTTGCAATCTTCCGATCGACTAGCCTGGCGTCTTACCCGCTGAGCCACCACGCCCCTTGCCATCTAATGCCCCAAGCATTAGAGGCAATCAATTACAGTGCCAATTTATAAGAGGGGAGATAAAACTGACCCAGCAAATTTTTGCCTTATTACTGTAGCCTCCTTAGTATAAGCAGCAGATTGTCCACTGGGCAATTTTAGTGGAAATCAGTTCACGTATCACGGTGGCTTCTGACAGATGCCTGCGATAGGTCCACAAACGCCTTTGAACAAAAATAGCTAGAAACCTCATTGAATGGGTTCAGGCTTCTATTTGCAAGGTGAACTAGGGCAGTAATTTTAAATGGCTCCTCCTGCTTGCTCTAACCAACCCACTGTGCCATGTGTTATGGGAATCAGGCTGTCGCAAGCAACCCTTTGAAGCAGATTCTCCGCACAGGAAGTTGGCTGATTTATGTAGGACAATCTATTGACCAATGAGCAAGCTGGGTTTAATGCAAGCTAGTCAACACCTCATCAGTGTATTGTTACTGTATTCCTCTTCTCAACGTACGTGCCCATTTTGTACCTCAAGCTTTGGCAAAAATAGAACTTCACCTGTCAAGTCTCCATCCAGCAGTTAGATTCTCTCCCCCCCCCCCCGCCCTCCATTCTTATGTTCTCCAAGCAGACTCAAGATTAGCTATATAGATTTATTCAAGGGAATTTGGAAGCCATGCTCACAGGAAGTTCTCCATCTTAAAACACCCAGGAATCCTGCTCTTTATATACATTAGTTCCAAATCTACATTGTCATCATGTCATGATGGCACCCATGCCACCCTGACATGAGATTTAAATCACACAAACATATCCCTCAGCCAAGACACTGAAAGCAATCAATAGGAAGAATGTAGTAGCAAACTGCCAGACAGATAAGCACGCAGAGTGTGGATTAGGAGAGGGCAATCAGCACCTTCGCCCGGACAGTTCTGAACTGTGGAAGAGAGGGGAGACAGAGAAAGATGAAACGGACAAACACATTCCTTGGGAGGGGGGAGACTGAAACCTATTAAACTGTAAGGTCTTCTATCTATGCTTTACTTGGTTCATTGACGTGGAACCAGATCACTCGCTGTAAATAAAGCTTTTATTTTATTTATTTTTATCCCTTTATTATTTTTATAAATAACTCAAGGCAGCGAACATATCTAATACTCCTTCCTCCTCCTATTTTCCCCACAACCACCACCCTGTGAGGTGAGGTGGGCTGTGTGCGCGCGACTGGCTCAAGGTCACCCAGCCGGCTTTCATGCCTAAGGCGGGACTAGAACTCTCAGCCTCCTGGTTTGCCATTGCCTCCTTCCTAGGGCTGAGAGACAGGGACTGGCCCAAGGTCACCCAGCTGGCTTTCGTGCCTAAGGTGGGACTAGAACTCACAGCTTTTACATATCCTGCGGGGGGGGGGTGTTGGAGCTTCATTGGCAGTCTAAGGATCGAACCATCACACATCATCATTCAGGGTTTTCTGCCTTTTCAGGTCAATGGCCACCTGGCTACATATTTCCTATCCTTGGTTTCGGCTAACGATGTCTTGTTTACAAGATGACTTTCTCTGGCATGAGATTTTCCACTTCCTCACCAGCTTCAACCATTACCCCACCCTCCAAAGTTGGCAAATTACCATGTTTCAGTCCTTCTATATGCTAGTAGGGCAGCCATCCTCTCTACAATGCAACAACCTTCAACCTTCTACTCATGTTGTACACAATCTCGTCATGACTTACATCAGAGCAAAGGGAGTGGGTGTCTTCACCAACAGGCTTGCAAACTGGAAGATTAATGGCATCTACAAAAAACATTTCGATCTTCTGTTTGGAAGGAACAAAGAAAAACTCATACAGACCCATAAGAGCCCTTCCATTTTTGTTAGTGGCAGAGGTTGTAACTATGACCCTTACTGTTTTTTAAGTCTAACATGATCAGCCACCTATTATACAGGTCATAGATTTATAAAGAGCTAAAGACTTCTAGAAGTTGAAAAGGGATGCAAGTAAATTGGTAAAGAGAAAACCCACTAGAAAGGTCCAGATCCTCAGACATTTATTTATGCAACTCCAGTATTTTATTTTTCAGAGCAGAAGCCCCCTACATTTAAGTGCCTGCAGACACATTTAAAACTTTTGAGAACATATTGTATGTCCCTCAAAATGGTACTTGGGGATCTTTCCCATTCACAAAGCTGGTGGCGATTCTGTGTATTCCTCCCCACTTATTTTTATTTTTGTCCCAAGCATTTTTATTTTCTAAGAATGCCTCCGAGGCCACATGAGATTAGAGGAAATGATGAAAACGAAAGCCCAGCTTTTCGACATGCCAGCTTCCTATTTCATTTGAAACTAAAAGGTTGAGTCTTATCTATGCAGTAACTCCCAAACATTTGCAAACAGAATCGGAGTTTAATAAAATTAAGCTGCAATATATTAAACTTTGTTTAATGTGCAAGAAAAAAGTTCAGCCATCATGTAATCCAAGGTCCCTACGAAACTTGCAACATTGACTAGACAAACAGGAAGCATCCAGGTTACAATCCACAATAGTGAAAACACACATTTCAGCATCATCCTGAAATCCAAACATATAACGGGGGGAAAAAAATTATATGTAAAATAATCCCTGAGTGGAAAAGGTTTACTTTGGAAAATCATGGAATTCTAGGAATTCCAGGCAGAGGGGCTTAGCGGGGAAAAAAAAATCATCTGAGCATTGTAACCCGTCCAATTAATCAGAACCCAAAAGAATGAGTTTTCTTTCTGTAACTTGTACTAAAATGTCCAAGTTAAATGCAGATGATGTTAAAGAATAATATTTTTTCCCCTACATAGGCACCCGGGGCATCTACAGGTGGGGTGAGGTCATCACAACGATCCTTAAGTAATTTGCATCAGTCATGAGTGATACAGATTACATAATCACCTCAATTGTGCAATGGCAACTTGTGATACCTCTCTGATGCCACTGCAGCTTTTAAAGAAGGCTGAGAGGGGTCCATACACTCACATTTGAACAAAAACTGCCAGAAATAACCACAGCCTGGGTTCAGATTCCTATTTGTAAAATGAACCACCGTAGAAATTTTAGGTGATTCCTTCTACTCACTCTGACCCATCTTTGGAGATTCAGACTGTCCCAACTCTGAAGAACATTCAGGGCAGAAGAGGGGGAACTGTCACCACCCCTCCCCTTACAAAACATCTCTTCTGTGTGTCAGAGCCTCCAGTTCATGGAGTTATGCTCCACACAACTCTAGATCCAGGCCAATGCTTTTTATTTACATTTCAGAGAGCATTATTCATTCACAACACATGAGATTAACATGCAGGGAACCAGCCGAAAAATGCTATTGAACTAAGACTGAGCATGAAGGGAAGGGAAGGGAGGGAAGAATTGTTCACAAGTCTTTGTTTTGCACAACTCTCATTCACAGGAGAGAGACTCTGGAGTTTGAAATGGGATGACAAAATGACCTAGTTATATATTTACTAGATTGCTGCATCATAGGAAGCTGCTTGAAAGAAGTCCCATTTGCAGTTCATGTATCAGAACATGCGTCCAGACCACGAGTTTACTTACTAAATTGGCAAAATAGGAAACCCACTCGTGCTTTTAAGCCTAGGAAAATACTTTCTGCTATACTGTTTAGTATAATAGGCTCGACTGTTACCTTCTGCGGAAAGCTATTTACACCTTATCGTTTAAATGCGTTGCCTGGAAATAAGCGCAGCTTCTCTTCATTTTTGGCATTGACTTTCCCTGCATAGTTGTTCTAATATGCTGGTTGCACAGGGTAGCGCCCTCGGTGCCCTTGAGCGTGAGACACTCCCCAACCGGAATCCCGTCATCCTGGCAGTGGGCGTCTTCTCCTCTAGCACTTGGCCCCAAAGACAGCGGAGGCACCGCTCTCACCCCGTGGCTTCTGTGGTCTGTCATTCAATTCCCTGAAGCTCTGGGCTAGCGTCTCATTGTACCTTCAGCCACACCTGTCTTTAGCTTCCAAGTGCAGGTTCGCTCCCTTTCGTCCAACGCTCCTTGGCCACTTCGGCATTCGAGCGAGCCTCCAGACCAATCTCAGCAGACAGGAAAGCAGAAGTGGTGCGCCGGGTCAGTCAGTTAGCCACAGCTGGAGGGCCCTCTGGTAGGAGCGAGGCAAAGAACGTCTTCACGAAAAGCCAAGCTGTGCTCACCAACGAAACCGCGGTGGCTGGCTGGTTCTCGCGCGCGGCATCGGGCGCCTCCGTCTCATTTTCTTCTGCCGGGTTTTCCTCCTGCTGAGACGAGGGGGGGAAAAGCGAAGTTTTAATTATACAGAGACACAGTGTCTAACTATTTGCATTGTTGAACTAGGCTGAAGTTGAATAATTCCTTTCTTTTACTGACTTTAGACAATGTCCCTGCAAACACCAGTCACTGGATGTTTTCTTCATCGTAAACTTCTTGACCTTAAGCTATTATGTCTCTGCTCTCGGGAGGGCGGAGCGCCTGGTAGAACCGGAGGGAACTTTTTAGTAATCTTACTTTTCCAGGATGCTGGAAAGATCCTATTAATGAAATTATTCACTGACTGTATTACTACATATTGGAACATCGTATTGGCAGGATCTAGGCTCCGGCCAACTTGAATTTTCTAGCACTGTTTCCCTCCCACTTCCGACCAAGCTGCTAAAAGAACTAACTCCTACAGGCTCTCCAACTGTGTGGTTGTTCAGGGTTCCTCAACCAGGGTTCCGGGGCACCCTCGGGTTCTGCAAGAGCTCCCTCTGGGTTCCCTGGGAGATCACGATTTATTAAAAAAAATATTTCAAATTCGGGCAACTTCACATTAAAGAGGTAAGTTTCATTCTTTATTTTCAGTTCAAGAACACTGTTAATGGATCTAGACAGGCCTATACATGAAACGAATATAATAATCTTGTAACTTCTGGCCTATATTTGAGCCTGAATGGGCAGGGGTTCCCGGAGGCCTGGAAAATATTTCAAGGGTTCCTCCAGGGTCAAAAGGTTGAGAAAGGCTGGGTTAAACAATGAAGCTCCTCTACGGCTTGGAACAAAAGGTGATGCCACCCAACCTATTTGCCAAATAAAACGTCTAAAATTCATCTGGTACAGTTACAGCACTACCGCTGGCCAATTATGAGACACCCTGAGCCAACTGTTTCTTGTTAGGATTTATCTTGCATCTGACAAGTAACGCAAGGGTATCAAATGGCAGTTGACACAGAATAGACATATGCCAAATTCCGCAATCCGGGAAAGTTCTAGACTAGTGCTTCTCAACCTTGGCAGCTTGAAGAGGTGTGGACTTCAACTCCCAGAATTCCCCAGCCGGCTGGGGAATTCTGGGAGTTGAAGTCCACACCTCTTCAAGCTGCCAAGGTTGAGAAACACTGGTCTAGACAATAACAGGATGTTTTCTTCCCCTCTGGACCACGCCTGTTCCAAGGATGGTTTGGGGGTTTCCAGAAGTCCTCTAAACTGAAGCAGTTTGAAATGTATTAGGGCAGATAAAGCAGGTCTGTCTGGGGGCCGGGCCAAGCCACCCCAGGAACAAATCAGCCTATTTCCAGTTCAGATGCTATACTTCCAAGTATCACTGAATTGCCCTGGAACACCCTGGTCATGATCTAAAGGGAGTCTGAACTCTTAAGCACGCTTCGTATGGAAGCAAGGCCCCACTGAACAAGCCATTTACGTTCACCTGGGGAAATCCTGAAAAATAAAAATCTTTATGACTAAGATGCTATCCGGCATGAAACTTACTTGTAAATTGTTATTCTGATCTTGGTTAACAGCAGCTTGGAGAGGAACATCGTTCTGTGGTGGCTGGATTGGCCTCCGCCGGAAGGGGAACCAGCCAACCTGGTGTCTAGGAAGAGAAGTTACTTGTTAGAAAGGCAAAACCCCCTTGAGTCAAGATCAACTTCTGTTTTCTACACAAGAACGTCCGTGTTTTCTTGGCAATGGTGCAGAAGTGGTCTGCCACTGCCTTCTTGCAGCAGGTTTTCTGACTTCCAGTCTAGCCATATACTCTCGATTTGCAGGCGAGCACCTTCCAAACGCTCACTAGAAACCACCCGGGCTTTGCTTTTTTTGAGCTCAGCCAAGGCCGCCGGGTTACGGTCCCTTGCTGGGACATCTGTTAGCTACACTAACTCTTCAAGCTGACACCATGTCGGCTGCACAATTAAGAGGTGCAGCAAATCGGCAAAAAAAGCGGCAGAAACCAGGAACAGCCTGTTGTGGAAGCAGAAAGCACAATACCAAGAAGCACAGCTTTCCAAACTGTGTGTCGCGACACTTTAGTGTGTTGCAACACAGAGTTTAGTGTGTCACGACACAACCCAGAAGTGGACGTGCAGGGCCGCAGCGCGGGGGTGTGTGGTGGTGTGCACGGCGGCGGCAGCGACGAAACAAACCACATTTCGCACAACAAGTGTAGGCTGCCTGCTTTTCAAGAAAGAGGGACCCTGAACAATGGGAAACCGAAGATTTTTAGAGAATTTGAGGGCTACAAGGGCAAGAAATCCTCGTGATCTGATTTGCTGGCGACTTTGGGGGAAGATAGGCAGGTTATGTTTATCATTAGGCAAAACAGCCCTTTCGGGAGTAGCAGCAGTGCTGGGAAAACCCACTGTTAGGGAATGTTGAGATAATCATGTCCCTGATTGAGGATGAAACACCTTGTTAATACAGGTAGTCCTCGACTTACGACTGTTTAACGACGGTTCAAAGTTATGACGGCCTCAAAAAATGCTTTATGACATGTACTCGCACTTACGACCGTTGTACCACCCCCGCAGTCACGCGATTGCAATTCGAGTGCTTGGCAACCAGCTTGCATTTACGAAAGGTTGCAGTGTCCTATGGTCACGTGATCGTGATTTGCAACAGTTCTGGCCCGTTTCCAGCAAACAACGTCCATTGGGGAAGCTGGATTCACTTAACAGCCGCCGTAAAAATGGTCGTAAAATCGGGTCCAGTCATGCGATGAGTCGACTTACAACTGATGATGGAAATTCCGGTCCCAATTGTGGTCGTAAGTGGAGGACTACCTGTATACTGCAACTCCCTTATTAGGGCTGCCCGTGGGCTGGTGAGGCGGCTTCTCTTCTCTGGTGCAGATGGGATGGCAGGGGGCTTTGTCTGGGGGCAGGGAGGGTCAATCTGGGTCTGACGGGATTAGGCAAAGGGAAGAGCTGGGGCCGACCCTGGGCACATCCGAGAGACAGGGAGGAAAAAGGGCACAGCCTCCATTTCGTTTGTTAAATCTGTTTCCTCCACTGCAGCGCCTGCGACTGACTCCCTACAAGGAAATGAGCTAAGAGAGGGCAGCTCAGAGACTCCTCTTAGAGGCGTTCTTCCAACTCTGCCGTAAGAGCGCTGGGCAGGCTGCATGGCATCGTGGGGGTCGTATTTATTCATTTTAATGTATTTGTTCAATTTATATAGCCGCCCATCTCAAACCATATTAATCTAGGCTTATGAATAAAAAGCAAGTAACACTCATTTATGAGCGTTGAACTTTGAGTGGGTGCGGCTAACAAGGTATCCTGTTGGTACAAACTCTGGACTCTTTCTCTTTGCTTTCTCCATTCAGAAGGGACTAGAGAAATGTTTCTTAACCTCAGCAACTTTCAGGTATGTGGACTTCAACTCCCAGAATTCCCCAAGTCCACACACCTGAACGTTGCTGAGGTTGAGAAACACTGGACTAGAGAATAATGCCATGGCTTGTTTTTAATTTGGGGAATGACTGCCGTCTGAACGACCAGGGTCACGAGCCAGCCTTCGCTCAACACTTAAGCAGGGGTAGATGAAACACAGACTTCTGTGAAAGGAGCCTGCAGCCACTTCACCACTTCTTCAAAGACCTGGGGGAGCATGATGGTTAACTTCAATCCTGGTGGCTTTCAAGCAGAATATGAGACCAGATTGTTAAACACACGTCCTGCTAATAAACAATGACCGTACACCTCAGAATGTGCTTAAAACTTGTAACTCTAAATCATAATTTCCAGCATTATAATGGAACCACACCAGGTACTTCCACCTCAAGTATCTATCTTCAAATTACAGGTAGTGCTCGCTTAACGACTGCAACTGGGACAGGAATTTCGGTCGCTAAGCAAGGCAGTAATTAAGCGAGGCATCACGTGACCAGACCTGATTTTGCCACGGCCGCTAAGCAAATCACTGTGGTCATTAAGTGAATCACTAAGCAAACCACCATGGTCGTTAAGCAAATCAATGGTTCCCTAGCCAACTGGGAAGGCTGCAAATCACGATCATGTGATCGCAGGACGCTGCAACCTGTCATAAATGTGAGCTGGCTGCCAAGCACCCAAATCGCAATCACGTGACTGCAGGGGTGGTGCGACGGTCGTAACTTCGAGGACATGTCGCAAGAAACTTTTTTAGCCCTGTCGTATCTCCGCATCATTGTTAAACGAACGGTCGTTAAGTGAGGACACCCTATATGTGGATCTACACCAATATTTTTAGATGAAAGCTAGATGCAGAAACCAGCCACCTCCCCCTGAAGCACACTTACAGGTACATGAGGAGAGTGCCTGCCATCACCAAGAGAAACCTGCTCATGCTGGAGTAAAAGTAGACAATGTTGACGAAGACGTAGAAGAGGGTCGCCGAGTAGAGCCAGTCCAGCCAATCGCGATTGACCTCTTCATCTTCCTCCATCAGGGGACCTCCCTGAGCATTCATGCGCAGGTTGGCGTTAACGCCTGGGTTTGCCTGAGGGGGGGCGTTCTGCTCTACGGGTGGGTTTTCAGCGGGAAACGGACCAGGAAGAGGCGCTGGGGGGGTCACTGGAGCCACCGGGATCTCCTGGGAACGGCGTGCAGAGGACGAGTCACCCGAGGCAGCGCTGGCAGCCATGCTGAGACACAAACACAAAACAAAACACTGCCCTCATGCTGAAAGAAAGGCATGGAAAAAACTGAGTGCCGACAGCATCAGGCAGCTGAGTTTGTGAAATGCAAATGTATCCTGTATTGTAAAATTTGGGGGGGGGGTGCCTTCGAGTCAGTGTTGAGTCCTGGCGACTGCTTGGACTAGTCCCTGCAGTTTTCTTGGCAAGATTTTGGAGGTGGTTCGCCATTGCCTGCTTCTTCCCAGGGCTGAGAGAGGGGGGCTGGCCCAAGGTCACCCAGCCGGCTTTCATGCCCAAGGCGGGACTAGAACACTCAAGTCTCCTGGTTTCCCATTGGCTCCTTCCTAGGGGTGAGAGACAGGGACTGGCCCAAGGTCCCCCAGCCGGCTTTCATGCCCAAGGCGGGACTAGAACACTCAAGTCTCCTGGTTTCCCATTGGCTCCTTCCTAGGGGTGAGAGACAAGGACTGGCCCAAGGTCACCAAGCCGGCTTTCATGCCTAAGGCGGGACTAGAACTCTCAGCCTCCTGGTTTGCCATTGGCTTCTTCCTAGGGGTGAGAGACAGGGACTGGCCCAAGGTCACCCAGCCGGCTTTCATGCCTAAGGCAGGTCTAGAACTCCCGGTTTCTAGCCTGGTGCCTTTATCACTACACCACTCAAATTGTAAAATATATCAATACAATTTATCACTCTGAAGTGCACTGTAGAACCTTTCAAGACAAACTTCAATTCTGGGACTGTTTTCACCCAATGCGCTTAATTCGGTCGCTGAGTTAATTCCTTTTTCTGGGGTCATACAATATATTTAATCATAAGCTAAAACAAAGGTGGATGGGTTTACAGAATATGATAAGCTCAAATAAACCAAGTTAGGCCAAGGGTCAAATAGCAACTGGAAGTCTTCCACTGGGCAAATTCAGCCAGTGAATGACACCGCTGCGATACTGCATCTCTGTGGAAGCCTGCATGAGCCCCTGACACAAATGTGCCACGTCACAGCTCGCTTGCTCAGGCGCTCAACCCATACTCGACTTCCACCGGGCCCACATAAAGCTATGGCAGAGGCCGATTGTGACCTGGCATGCTCTGTGTCCCTTCCGTTAAGTATGAGACCCAGGAAAATATGCCTTCTGTCATGGCACCCGCCCTGTGGAACAGCCCCCCCCCCCATGCCCCTGAGATCCAGATGGCCCCAACCCTCCTGTCCCCTGTAAGGTGGTTTTTCCTTCTGGGGCTGGGAAGTTCGGTGAGCGCGGTTGGATACTTGTTGGCTGCAAGATGGATTTATTTGGAACTTTGGGACGCGGGGTACTGATTGTTACTGTAATCACTTCTAAATACTTTGGATTGATCTTGCTTTATTATGGTTAGCCACCCAGTGAGACGGACAACCGTATAAGTTGTTTAAGTAAATCCTTTACTTAGATCCACAATAGGACAGATAAAAGAATCTTATACCCTTGCCTCAGAGATCCCCAATACCATCCCTAAATATTTTTATAATATCCTCTCCGCGCCACATAGAAAGGCATTCACGTTAGTGAGACTTTGTGGGCTCAGAGGTAGCGGTCAGATACACACATTCTGTTTAGCAGCCCTCTATGCCATGTCTGATCCTCGACGGGGTTGCTCTTCCAGGATAGAGTTGGTGAGCAATTTGGGGGTCCTCATGACTCTGGCTCAAGGAGCGGGGGCAGCCATGGCTGGGGGGGGGGGGCTTTGCAAATTCATCTTGTGTGCCCAACGCACCCATACCTTGCTCAGAGTCACTCACGCCTAGGTCATTTCTCGGTTGGACTACTGCAAGGTGCTCTACGTGGGGCTGCCCTTGAAGACCACCCGGAAATTACAACTGGTCCAGAATGTGGACCAGTGTTGGGCGCCCCTTGGTTTGCCCATGTCACACAAGCTGCACTGACTCCCCGTTTCTTTCTGGGTGCAATTCAAGGTGCTGGTTACCAGCTTTAAAGCCCTAAATGGCGCACGGCCAGGTTAGTTGAGGGACCCCTCCCCCTGAGGGTATCTGCCTGCCCCACCAGATCAGACACAGTGGGCGGGCTCCAGGTCCCTTCCCTTAAATACTGCCATCTAGTGGGACCTAGGAAGCATGCTTTTTCTGTGGTGGCCCCTACCCTGTGGAACTCCCTTCCCCCAGCAAGACCGCCTTCCTGAAGGCCATCAAGACCTGGATCTTTCAGGGCAGAAAGAGATGGGAGGCTGTGGATGGTTTGCTGGGGCATCCCAGGAGGACGACTGAGGCACTGGGGTTTATTGGCTGTTGTGGGTCTTCCGGGCTGTGAAGGCCTTCAACAATACACTGGGGTTTAGCTTTGCTTTTACGGTTTTTAGAGTTGCTGTGAGCCGGCCAGAGTTGTGCTCCAAGATGGATAGTCATACAAATATTTTGCGTAACGTAGAACTCATTTCTCCCCTTCTTAGTAGAGATGAGGGATGATCCCAGCCAGAAATTGTGCCCTTCCTATTAAGGGATCTGTCTATTGAAATCTCTATGGAAGTTGTAAAATTCTGCCTTACAGCAATTGCTGCTAGACGATGCTGGGTCTGACTGACCTTCGCAGAAGAACGGATTTTGCCACGCATGCCCATTTATGAAGTCTGAATGGTTTTTTTAAAAAAATTGTTCCTTTTCTATCAACTGTCTCTACCCAGCTCTGATCTTTTCTATTAACCTTTGGCCTATTATAGCAAAGCCAGTGCATGCACGCGTACTCGAAACACCGATATTGTTCATCGGTACTGACAGCTTCACATTACTGGGAGGTTTTTGAAAGTTAATGACTCTCCGCACACAACGCTGTATGAGCATGAAAAACGGGCCACGGATTTCACGTGCTATGAAGGGCTTAGCACTTAGCTTCAGATATAAAGAAAGATTAAAAACAAAACTTACTATTGCATGTAGTATTGTCTTGCGTAAAGCTGATGGAACCAGAGCTGCAGCATGTGATACGCTGTGTAGGATGAATAACTGGAGCTCGCGCCTTGAAAGGGATGTTCAGCAGCCTGAGATCTGGTTTAGAAGACAGAATGCTGCCGTTACAGGTAGTCCTCGCTTAACGACCACAATAGGGACTGGAATTTAGGTCACTAAGCGATGGCGGTCGTTAAGCAAATCAGGACCCATTTTATGACCATTTTGTGGCAGTTGTTAAGCGAACCACGTGGCTGTTAAGTGAATCACGTAGTCCCCTATTGATTTTTGCTTATCGGAAGCCAACTGGGAAGGTCGAAAATGGCAATCACATGACCATGGGATGCTGCAACCATAGTAAATGCGCGACGGTTGCCAAATGCCCAAATTGTGACCACATGACCATGGGGATGCTACAACGGTCATTAGTGCAAGGATTGGTTGTCAGTTTTTTAGCACTGCTGTAACTCCGGACAGTCGCTAAACGAACGGTCGTTGAGCAAGGAATACCTGCGTTTTCCTCCCTCCTAATCTATTTAAGACATTTAGCAAGGGTTTGTGTAATGCTGTAAGCTCCAAACCAAGAATTTATGTTTATGTACCCCCCCCCCCAAAAAAAAAAAGAATGTAACGATGTTACAGTCAGCTTTGTTAATGGAAGGAAAGTGATTAAGTGCTAGCAAAGGTTCATAAATACTGATTTGGCTTAAACACCCAGCCTCTTTCTGTGCTCCCTTATTTTCATCAAGGCTGAATGAGCAGGTTTGGGGAAGGTGTTTGCCTTGGCATCATGAAGATGGAAAGTCTGTCCTGCTCTTTCATCCTAACCTGAAGAATGTCTGCCTTTTCTTCCAGCCTCCTACAAGTATCAACAGATGAAAGAGGCACAGAAATCACCAGCTTTCCTCCCGTTTCTAATGATACAAAGGCAAGGCATGTAGACACCCCTCTCACCAGAAGCCCAAAAGGATTTTCTGATGCTCGTGAAATACCTCATTCATATCCCGGCACAAGCATTTAAGTCCCATCTACCCTGCAAGTCTTACGTGGCAACGCCTGGCTGAACAGATGGTGGAAAACTAAGCACAGTTGAAATGTTGACGGGTTAGAGCAGAGCTTTCCAAACTGTGTGTCGGACACGTTAGTGCGTCAGCTGCAGTGTCTGGGTGTGTTGCGGCGGCTCCTGCCTCCAAACCTGCCCTGCCAGGATTCCGCGCAGGTCCTAGTGCCTGCCTTGTGCCTGGCTGCCTCCAAACCTGCTGTGATTCCGCGCAGGTCCTAGTGCCTGCCTTGTGCCTTGCTGCCTCCAAACCTGCTGTGATTCCGCGCAGGTCCTAGTGCCTGCCTTGTGCCTTGCTGCCTCCAAACCTGCCCTGCCAGGATTCCGCGCAGGTCCTAGTGCCTGCCTTGTGCCCTGCTGCAAGAGTGTGTTGCGAAATGATGCATGTCTAAAAAGTATGTCACCAACATGAAAAGTTTGGAAAGCTCCGGGTTAGAAGAATGTGACATCCCAGGGCCTGGAGAGTCAAAAACACATCCCAGAAGAAAGTAAGGCCACCCCGCTTCTCTACCGAGGCCAGAAAACTACATAGACGTGCCCACAAAGTTACCAGGACTGGAATTCAAATCAGAGACGCTTCTGTTCTGTTCTTCGACCCCACAAGACGACGCTCAAACGTACCTCGTGCCCTCTTCCCCCGCGGTGACCGACTGGCCGAGGGTGGCCTGCCTTTGGCTATAAGCAGGACTCGGAGGAAGGACAGATGGATCCTGGTCCAGCGAGGTGGACTGCTGCTTGGCTTCAGCCATCTAGACAGACAAGAATTTACCACTGCATTTTAAAACAGGCTTCAAAAATGTCTGTTCCAACTCCTTCGCCTCCATTTCTGGCCCTCGGAAGCAAACAATTCCATTTTGTTAGGAAATCATAGGTAACAAGGGAAGGATCATCGATACTGGAAATTTCAGTTGTGGAAAAAGCCGCCTCTTTGGGCAGTCCACAAAGGCTGATCTCCCCCAACTTTCTCATTCAACCTATAGAAAGAACAACGGCTGGGTTCGCCCATTCGGCTACGCCAAACACAGCCGGTAAGCCATTATTTTCTGAGGTTGCGTAAAGTGGAAACTGGACCACTGTGTCTTGTTCAACAAACCAGAGCTGAAACTACTCCTGGCTTTCTGTGAGCTCAGCCCCCGTATCAGTTGGCTACTTCCCTACATCCTACGATGCCCTTCTACTTAGCTCAACAGCCCCAGCCTCCTTCCAGCACTGCCTGTCAAGAAGAGACAACGATCCCTCACGTGGTTCACTTGAAAGACCTTACATCCAGCAATCATCTGCATCTGTTGGACATCTGCCCCCCCCCACCCCCAAAAGTGGTTAATTTATAGTACAGACATCTTGCCAGGATAACAAAATCTAATTCCCTCTTGGGATTTCTGGCTTCTTGGGTACCTCTGCACTCTTCCGATGGCTAAAGAAAGCCTGCAATTGGGGCAACATTTTTGAAAGATTGGTCCTGGCTTGAAAAGCCTATAATCTAACCAGGAAGTCAAGATATTTCCTGTTCCCCTCCTGCCACTTTACGGATGGAATGTCTGCCAAGGCACCACCGTGCAGCTCCTTTTGGGTTCCTACCACTTCAAGTCTCCCCACCCCCATTTTTTTCCCCATGACTGACATTAGTCATTATTGTTCTTGTTTTAATTTCCCATTATAAACATATAAATATATAAATATAACCTGTCCTCTCCCTGTTGAGTCCCCTCAAACACTGCCTTACAAACAAACGTATTTGCCAAGTTAACCCCCGCCTGGGCTGGTGCTCCTGCAAATTTTGGTAAACACTCAGCTTCCTGGACAGGGCTGTCCCATTAGCAGCCGCCTGCTTCTGGCGGAAGAGGCCCACTGCTGCCGAGGAGAGGCTGCTGTACAAGGGTGGGACACGGCTGACCCTCCAGATGTCACGCAGGCAACAGAGCCAACGATTAGCAACTGACAAAGCTGCTGATCCACGCACGGAGGACCACAAGTTCCCTTTCTTGCTTTTGGAGTAGGGCTCAGTCAGGTGTGAAAGGGTGACGTTTACGTTTCCTGAATACAGAAGTAGCTTCAGATGCGGATGGAGGAGGTATCTCGCGTAACAGCTTAACCCTCTACCAGTAAATGCCACCAGGCATCAACTTGGGCAAGACTGGGCAACTGTTGGAGGACTTACTAACTTGCTACGCCTTTACACCATTTATATTACTCCTCCTAGTATATCTTGCCTTTATTCTGTACAACTCAAGGTAATGTACATAATGCTCCCTCTTCCTATTTTGCCCACAACCACCTCGTGAGGTTGGTGGACTCGAGGAAGGGGACTGGCCCAAGGTCTCCCAGTTGGCTTCTGTTCCCCGAGGACTAGAGCTCCCATCTCCTGGTTTCTAGCCCAACACATTGACCACGACACCAGACTGGCTCTCAGTAATTCACCTTCCTTGCTCAGGCCTAAAGAGAACGGGCTACTAAGGAAGAGGTTTCAGGAGGAGCTGGAGCTGCTGCTGCTACTAGTTTGCTCATGGGTTCTTCACTTGGCCAACAAGCAGTAGAACTGACGAGCAGCAACTATGGACAGTAGTGGTGGTGAGGAAAGAGGTTTACTGTGAAAGCAGCCCACTAAAAGCATCTTCCCCGAAGGCAGCAGACTCAGAGGAACTGGTTTATATCATGTCTCCTCGTAGCTTCCCCTGCTCTACAGCTATGCATTTACGTCAACAAATACAGCATCGTTGACCAGAAAATCTAGACATTGAGGTAATCAAAGCACCTGAGATATATCACCAGCATTTACCGCTATTGTTCTGAACAATTCTGATCTAACTAGCACCTACCAACTAGTTTCACAACACGACATATGCCACTTTTACTTATCAGTTTCAACAGAAGAGAGCGCACGATAAAGAGTTTTACACACCCAGATGACCAAGATAGGACAACTGAGAACTGCAGCTGCTTTCCTTGCATAATAAATTCTCCCGGACATGATAGTATTAGATGGAGGTTTGATCTACAATGCAAGATGATGTTTCTGCTCTCATCACAATACTATACTGACTCCTCCCAGCATAACTAGGCGGCAGGCCAGATGTTCCAGTTTAATATCTGGTATCAAACGTCAGAGATAAGCCAACATCTACACAACTGCTTCTCAATACCTTCACGTCAGTTCCTTGCATCTTTGGCAGATTCTTCGAGTTGCACACCAGATGGAGAGCATGAACCGCCTCCTGCTGAAACAGAAAGCATATTAAAGTTTCAAAGGAGGATCCAGTGGAGCCTATGTTCTTGAGACTCCATTAACTGCTGAAAGCAACGCCAGCAGGTAACAGGCCACGTACCTTGGTGAGGACCTCTTGCAGAGAAAGGTGGTCATGCAACAACTTTCCAGAATAGATTAATCTCTGAGTGTCTTCAGGCTTTGAAGGAAGAAAACACAGCCATTAACATCTGTTTTCAGGATTGGACAGAAGGCTCCCTCATTCCTGTCAATGTGCAAGAAGGGGGTTTTGTCTTACATTGTAAACAGCTGATCTTTGGACAACCAGCTGAGCAATGATCTTTAGGTCACTTCTCAAAAGGAAAACATTTCCCCCTTGAATAGCAGCTGGATTCCAGTTGTTTCATCAACCTAGGGACTGAACTGCAGTTACACATTGTCTTTCATCAACAGGCTAAGATTAGCTAAATCACCACAAGAAATACCAACTGCACAGAAGAGGTTACAGAAGGAACCGAGAACTGGCGGTAGATACTGAAACTGGTTTCAACCTACTCTACAGAGGCAGATTTTAAAAAAAAAAAAAAGCTGCTGGTTATTTAAAGTTTGTCGGTTATCCACCTGTTATTTCCTGGCTTTTATTGTTTTCCTTTTCTTACTATATTTTCTATATTCTTTTAGATGTGTATCTGTATCAGCATTATTTCCTTTATTATACATACAGGTAGTCCTTGACTTATAACCGTTCATTTAGCAACTGTTCAAAGTTACGACGGTGCTGAAAAAAGTGACTTGCGACCAGTCCTCATACTTATGACTGTTGTAGCATCCCTGCAGTCACGTGATCAAAATTCAGGTGCCTGGTGACTGGCATGTATTTACAATGGTTGCAGCATCCCAGGGTCACACGATCATCATCTGCGACTTTCCCAGCCTGCTTCCAACAAACAGTCAATGGGGGATGCTGGATTCGCTTAATGACCATGTGATTCACTTAACAGCCACAGTGATTCACTTAACCATGGCAAAAAGGTTGTAAAATTAGGTGTGACTCACTTAACAACCACCTCACTTAGTGATGGACATTCCAGTCCCAATTGTGATTGTAAGTCAAGGAGTGTGTGTGTGTGTGTGTGTATTTATGAAAAAATGGAATTTTCTACTCCTGCTTCTGACCCAGGTAACATGTGGCCACTTCTGAAACCCGGTAACACAATCCACCTTGGGAGAAGGCCAAGCTTCTTTAACTATCAGCAACCCAGGCCAAATTGGCAGGCATTTATGTTAATCATTGACATCAGTAAGGAAGCTTGATCATGTAACCTTTTCTTCTGATTGCTAATCAGCAGCTAAAAGTAGAGTTCTACAGACTCTTATGATTGTTAACTCAGCGGTCCCCAACCTTTCTGGCACCAGGGACCGGTGTGGAAGGGGGGCGGGGCTTGCAGGAGGGAGCCCCACGGCTGCAGCCCACAGGTTGGGGACCCCTGTGTTAACTTACAGGATAACCCCATGCTTCGTCTTTAAACTGAGGCACTACACTTAGAAATTCACTGCGCATTTCTTTCAGATGCAAAGACTGGTTTCTATGCTAGCCATTTCCAACCAGACCCCCTTCAAAGGTGTTGAAAGTGCAGCCTCCAGTGTCTGGAGCTGTTTTTTTCAACCTTGGCTGCTTTAAGATGGGTGGACTTCAACTCCCAGAATTCCCCAGCCAGCCATGCTGGCTGGGGAATTCTGGGAGTTGAAGTCCACCCATCTTAAAGCAGCCAAGGTTGAAAAACACCAATCTGGAGGATATCAAGCTGGAGAATTGGCTGTTCTGCACCTCAGTTTTGTAGTTGGCACCTTTTATGGTCAGAGTAAAACACATTTCCCTGCTCCAAACCTCTGAACAAATCCTTGCGCTGGAGGACTAAAGACAAATTCAAAACTGGAAGGGTCAAAGCCCAACACCCCATTGTACAATCTCTGCCAGCAAGCAACACACTACATTGCAGGTTAGGTTTATCAACAGGTTAACAGAGCTAGCTGACATGTAAAGCCACAACAAAAAACAGAGATGGGCAATGGGTACCACTGAGCTACAACGCCCACCATACATCACCAGTGGCCTTGGGGAATGACGTTTATTATTTATTATTTAGATTTATATTACCGCCCATCTCCCCCAACAGAGGACCCTGGGCAGTTCACAATAAAAACAAGGTTAAAACACAATAGAGATCAGAACATCAATAAATAAATATAAAATCCAAGTGCAAGGATGTTAGTACTAAAAAGGGTTTCATGGGATCAACCAACCCCAGGAGGAACTGTTAGCATTCCCCTCTGCAAAACTCTTCCCAAATTCCTGGAAAGGTCACACACCATCCAGCCTTGGAATATTTTGTATTAGAATAAGCTACTGCGTGTTTTAAGATCATTCTTTCATCCCTTCGTCTTGCCTGTTCATGCAATGAAAAGGTTTTATTATTTTCGCTCCTGTACCACCATCCAACATGTAGGCAATTCCAGTCAACTGCATTTACTAATGAAGCTGCTGTCTTGTTATTAAATGGCCAAAGTATGTAGCCATGTCAGTATCAGGCCAAAGGGAAGTCTTTTCCAAAATAAACCTAGAACTGCACAAATACAATTATGAAACCATACAGAAACCTCTCTTTTCCAGTTAAGCATTTGTTAACTTCAAACAAATAAAGTACTGCCAATCAGCTATCAGTTGCATCATCTGCTTTGCAAAGCAAACTGTTAAAATGATTTTGTTTTGGGGAGAAAGGATACAAAAAAAGCAACCTTTTCCTGTTTTAGAAAGACTTTAAAGATTTCTGAATATTAACAGCAAGCAACAGAAGTTGTTTGCAGGAAGACACTTTGAAAAGCTATATGCAACAAGGACAAAATGTTATTTCTTCTTTTTCCATTGAGCTGCCCAGATCCAGAAAGTTTCATAATACATGTACTGCTTGCTGATGGGGAGAAGGCACTTCACTTCGGCCCTATGTGCTGGAAATCTACAATTCTCAGCAGCAAACCAAACAGGAAATGATGAAAGCTTCTGATCTGATTAACCCAAAAGCACCAACACCCCCCAGCAGAATGTCATCATTCTAAACACCATTAACAATTTCCATAAAAATATTGCAAGAAGAGTGGGCCAGGCCAGTTCCTATGCAGTCAAAGGGGGTAAAAAAATCAGGATAAACCATTGTCCATTACTGAGATTTTTGGTGAAAATGCAAAGTACACAAGGGGCATCTACGCAGGCCCTGCCATGAAGTGACGGAGAAATTCTTTTAAAATCAATGAACAGGACACCCAATTCTAGTGGCTGGTCTTGGCTGACCTCAAAAACCTCAGCAGGGTCAGACCCTGGTTAGCACTGGGATGGGACACCACCAGGAAATCCCAGACAGAAGCCATCCTGGAAAAAAGCAACAGGAAGCCACTTCCATACAGTTGCCTGAGAAACTATCTGCCGGAGCAACAAAGAGACCAGGAAGGCTTCCT
This sequence comes from Charina bottae, assembly GCA_023362775.1. Taxonomy (NCBI): domain Eukaryota; kingdom Metazoa; phylum Chordata; class Lepidosauria; order Squamata; family Charinaidae; genus Charina; species Charina bottae. Next base: position 4,008,137 of record JALMGJ010000015.1, read on the forward strand.
TGAGGCATCTTCCCTCTCTGAAAGACGCTGGGATAAATCAACACTGCAGGGAACTTTTTTTTTTTCCTTTTGCAGATGAGATATGGTCCTTGCTCTGAATTATGTGGCACAGCAAATGCACTCTGACATGCTCAGAAAAACACTGGGATAAATCAACCCTGCAGGGAACTCTGCATTTTTCCCTTTTTCAGATGCAATTTGGTCCTTGCTCTTAATTATGTGGCGGAGCAAATGCACTCTGCACCTGCTCAGAAGCTCCACTCCCCAGTCTAGTACCCATTTCTCTCCATAGAGAAGGAACGAGAGTGAGCCCAGACAAGGGAAGGGAGGCCAGCTGGGGGGAGGGGTCAGGTCATCCCCACCCAGCACCACGCTGGAGAAGGTCCAAAGGGCTTCCTTGCTGGCAGGGGACCACTCCCATCATCCCCAGCTGCACCATTCTATTGGGCAACGGCGGCAGGGGAGGATGGGGAAGGACGCCAAGCTCATCTCGGGGACCCCAAGGCAGGGAAAAGGCGCTTAAGCGGGTTTCGAGAACCGCTCCCCCAAACCCCAGCCAGCCAGGTCAGCCTTCCACGTCGGGCCCCTCCCTAGAAACCCACCCAGAGTCCCGCGGCTCTTCGCACGCCCCCAGCCAGCAAGCGGGGGCGGGATAGACTGAGCCTGTCCGAGGAGGCTCCACTTCGCGCAGGGGAAGGGGAAACTGGAGTGCGCATGCGCGCCTCACGACTCACCGGCGCGTCCGGGTGAAGGCGTCGGAGCTCTGCCTTGAGGCGCCGGACGCTCCAGGAGCGCCGGGCCGCCAGGAGTAGGTCCTGGTGTCGCTGCGCGGGGCTCTTGACGACGAGGCCCACCTCGCCCGCCGCCTCCTCCTCGGCTCGCTCTCCGTCCATTCTCCGCGGCCACCAAATCCACCCACTCCCCGCCCGCCCTTTTCAGCCGACGACACTGCCGCTTTTGCGTCGACGGCTCCTTTTATAGCTTCGCCGGTGGCTCAGGCCACGCCTCCCCATCGTCACGACGTCGCTGTGGCCTCCGCTGATTGGTCGCCAGAGCGACACCGTGTCAGACGTGGACCTATCAGGAGAGGCCTCTGGCGGGAGAGGATGGAGGGGAAGGCGCGATAGGCGGGGCGAGGTCCAAAGGGACCTGTCAATCTGGAGGCGGGAAGTTGGTTGGTAGGCTCACAGCAAACAACGTCCCCTGTTGGACTACCGCTCCCATAATTCCTTGCCTCTGGCTGGGACGGCGGGGGTTGAATGGAGTTGAAGTCCAAAATCTCTGCAGCCTTCCGCATTTCGTAACCGTGTTTACTGTACTGCCGCTGCGGTCCCATAGAAACGAGGCTAAACTAAAATTAGGTTGTTTGTGATTCAGCCTGTTGTGGGAATGCAGCCATTGCATTAGCATGAGGCGTGTGCCAGGCCATCACATTAAGGTTTAATGTGGTTGGCTTGGACACTGTGTAACATGAACGCAGCAACCCTTTTGCAGAGTTTGGCATGCGGTGAGAGTGCAGCCGCTTAAGGATGGCAACTTTTGCCCTTAAATTGAGGCTTTAGAGCCTGGGAAACTCGAATTGAGAATATAGGAAGTTCCCTTACACCACTCAAGTATCTTTATACATCCCATCATTCCCAGCCAAACAATTGGCAAGGAGGGTGTTTTCTGAAATTCTTGTATTGCTGACTAATTTAGCATGGCTGGCAGGGGAATTCTAGGAATTCACACATCCACACATCTTAAAGTTGCCAAAGTTGAAAAACACTGCTCTAAGGGATAGCCTGAAATCCCTTGGGAAAATAAAACATTACATTAGGCAATGCCTCAAAACTCAGTCCCACAGGAAAAGTCAATAGCCCTATTTTACCCAATCTGCTAGACCCAGTCGGCTACTAACTCAGCCGAAAGTCACCATTCTGGAATACACATTTCCCACCCGCTGCCATCAAGAAGTGCCTGACACCTTGTTTTCTGAAATTCTTGTTTTGCTGGCTAATTTCGAATCTCCAAGAGAAGAGAATCTCTGTAGCTCAGGGTTCACCTGTGGAGTCCTTGGTGCTCTCTGAGCTGGGTGGTTTGCTTGCAGACGTTTCATGACCCGACTAGGTGCCATCATCAGTGCCCGGATGATGCACTGTGATGACATGCCCTGATGATGCCATGTGCACTGATGATGTTACCTACTTGGGTAACAATTTAGAATTTGCAGGACGGATACCGAAGCAGGATGACATTAAAAGAGAGAGTTGCCAGGACCAAAACAAACAGCATGATGTTTATTTAAATTATCTCCATGCACCAGGGGCTTGAGCAGCTTGAGGAGCGCAGAATTGGAGACAAAAACGCTGGAGGCCGAATCAACAGATTCAGAATGTCTGTGCTACCAGTGTACGTGCCAGGAAGGGGAAGAAGGCAGGCAGGGGGCTGTGTTGTCAGACCCCAGATGCGTGTATTATCAGTGTCTAAGTCAAGGGTAGGGAAAAGTACGTGACAACTTAGGCATCCCAAACTATAGGGCAATGACCCCTAGCTTATTAGCATCCTAAAAGTCACACCCCTAAGGCGGAGATTAAGGAGAACATCGAACATACTAAGGACTATTATGGGGTGGTATGTAGCATGTAAAGGTACTGCGCAGGTGCTGCAAGAATTAACCAATAAGAAGCTTTTGTTTATTGATAAACCGCTGTAGAACTGTATAAAAGTGCCGCGCGTTGTGTGTTCAGCGCGTCTTCCCCTTGCACAGGGAGCGCCCTCCTTTCTTCTAGACGTCTGGAATAAACGAGTTTGATTCTCCCGCCCTGTGTGGACATCGGCTATCGTACTGGGCGAATGGACAGACCGCGATTTGCGGCCAACAGGCTCTTCCTCATCTGCCAGGGTGGTCTCCAGAATTCGACTCACCAAGGGGTTGTTTCCGTTGGGCAGGTTTCATAGCCCTGAAACCTCTCTCCCCCCCCCCCCAGTTTCAGTTTAGGCATCAGCAAAGGAAGGTTAGATATTAATGATTAAGTGCTTAGCAAGCACTGGGCACCTGCTGTGACAAAAGAGGAAATAATTACCTGAATTAGAGCAAAAAGTTTGTTATCTTACAGCTGGCAAGAGTTAAATAGGAAGAATTAACTCAGTGTTTCTCAACCTTGGCCACTTGACGATGTGTGGACATCGACTCCCAGAATTCCCCAGCCAGCCATGCTGGCTGGGGAATTCTGGGAGTCGACGTCCACACATCGTCAAGTGGCCAAGGTTGAGAAACTCCAAGCTAGCTTGTCTAAGCAGCCTCTCTTCCAGGGGTTAATGCAGGTCAATGACAGGAGACAGAAAAAGCCTTCTGCAAAACTGTTGTTACAAACTCTGTGAAACTGAGAGAAGATTAATATTCATTTAATAGCATCCTTTGCCTTCAGTAAATCCTTTTTCTCAATTGATTCCTGGCTTTCCCCCCCCCCCTTGCTTTCTCTTCAGCTGCCTTATCTTTAAGCAGATAGCATGTCAGGCAAAAGGTTTGTGAGTTGAAGGTTATAACTAAAAAAAAAGGAGCGTTCTGGCTATTGTCCACTCTCAGATCCCTAGCAAACCAACCAACAGCTTTAGTTCTGCAAGTAGGAAAACACCTTGGGGGCAATATTGGCAGCCCCCCTCCCCACAATGCAGGGCCATCTTAGCAAACTGGGAATTTTACTTACTTACTGACTTATTTATTTTCTATCCTGCCTTTATTATTTTTATAAATAACTCAAGGCGGTGAACATACCAAATACTCCTTCCTCCTCCTATTTTCCCCACAACAACAACCCTGTGAGGTGAGTTGGGCTGAGAGACAGGGACTGGCCCAAGGTCACCCAGCCGGCTTTCACGCCTCAGGTGGGACTAGAACTCACAGGCTCCCGGTTTGCCATTGGCTCCTTCCTAGGGCTGAGAGACAGGAACAGGCCCAAGGTCACCCAGCTGGCTTTCATGCCTCAGGCGGGACTAGAACTCTCAGGCTCCCGGTTTGCCATTGGCTCCTTCCTAGGGCTGAGAGACAGGGACAGGCCCAAGGTCATGCAGCCGGCTTTCATGCCTCGGGCGGGACTAGAACTCACAGGCTGCCGGTTTGCCATTGGCTCCTTCCTAGGGCTGAGAGACAGGGACAGGCCCAAGGTCATGCAGCCGGCTTTCATGCCTAAGGCAGGACTAGAACTCTCAGTCTCCTGGTTTGCTATTTGCTCCTTCCTAGGGCTGAGAGACAGGGTCTGGCCCAAGTTCACCCAGCCGGCTTTCATGCCTAAGGCGGGACTAGAACTCTCAGTCTCCTGGTTTCTAGCCTTAACCACTAGACCAAACTGACTCTAAATTCTAAATTCATCTAAAGGTCGTAAGACCAGCTCTCCCCTGTGTGTACATGTATGCTGTGTCACAACAGATGTACAAAATGGATGGAAAATGCATTGTTTTGCATATTTTGTTTGCCCTGTACATGGGGGGGGGGGCGATTTAAAAAGTCAAGTTGAAGCCCTGCCCTTTCTTATGCACATAATGAGTGATGAACAAATGAAATGAAATAAATCCCTGCTGGGTTGGACCTTTCAATCCAGCCTTCCCCACCTGGGCGTCTTCCAAACAGGTGGACCTCACCTTCTTGAATTCTCCACCATGCCCACCATGATTGGGGATTTTTGAGAATTTATATCCCCCCATCTGGAGGGCACCCTGACATGGAAAGCTGGTACAATGTCAGGATGGGGCCTCATCACCTTCCATATGCTGGTGGGATTCAACTCTCACTCTTTCTCATGCTGTCTGGGAATGTTTCCACCAAGGTCCTGTGCTGCCCGCTCACCTGTTGTCTTCTCAGGATATGGGGATTGCGACATCTCCTATGATATAGTTGCTGTCCTATTAGGAAAGTAGTAAGATCTAGCAGGGCCTTTCTGCAAGTCCAGAATTTGAGCCCTTGGCATGAAGAGAAGGCTTCCTAGTTGAGATGGAGGAAGAAGAGGACCTTGGTGAATAACAGAGAGCATTACAACAAAGACACAGACCCACACAAACACACATACACACAGAGAGAGACAACATTTGGGGCATATCAAGAAAGCATCAGGTTACTAAGGAAAAATGAATCAGTCACCCTGTTGTCAATCCCTTGATCTAACCAGATAAGGTAATCATCTACCAGGTCACCACTTAAAACATTTCTTATTGCCCAATTAATGCTGTTGGGGTTTTTCTTAAGCTGGTACCGATCACAGACACAAAGACTGAATTTGTTTCCCCACCACCACCAAAGTGGTTTTGTTGTACAAAATCAAACTTCTGTTCCTTACTTCTAATCTTCATGCTGATGCTATCCTTGTTTCTATTTCCCTGTTTTGTTCTAGAGTCTTCCTGTTACTTTACATTTACAAGGATTTTCTATTTGATTTAATCTATTAATCCAATAGAAGAGATCTGTGAATGTCTATCCATGAATGTCTATCTATCTAATCTATGAATGGCTATCTCGACCTTCCATGTCTATGTTGCTATCAGTACGGTTGTAGCACTATGTTTTCCTATTTGTTAAGCTCTTTTTCTCAGGCCTTGGAGTCATGCTCAGACCATTTGCATCTGAGAACCCTTCTCACTCCTCTATAGAGGGCAAATGGAGATTTTCTCGCCCCTCAGCTGAGAGGCAGGAGTCCTCTCTTCCTGGAGCTGGTTTATGGAGCTCTACCCTGGGCTGCTGCTGCTACACCTGGGGTGTGGTGGCTCAGCGGGTAAGACGCCAGGCTTGTTGATCGGAAGATCGCAAGTTCGGAGGTTCGAATCCCCAGCCCCACATGACGGAGTGAGCTCCCACACCATCCAACCTAGCAATTCGAAAGCATGCAAATGCAAGTAGATGAATAGGTACCACTTCGGTGGGAAGGTAACAGCGTTCCAAGCGCATCATGCTGGCCACGTGACCGCGGAAGCGTCTTCGGACAACGCTGGCTCTTCGGCTAACAAACGGAGATGAGCACCGGCCCCTAGAGTCGGACACGACTGCACAAATGTGCGGGGGAACCTTTAACCTTACCCGGGGCTGCTGCACACAGCGGATTGTTTTGGGTCTTCTGCAGATCCTGTCAGGGTCTTTCCCCCCTGCCTCTCAGCTGATCTTGCAGCTCCCAATTTTGCCGTTTTCTTCACTGTCTTGAGACCGCTGCCGAGTTCCTTACCTTTGGGTTGGAGGCTTTTTTCCTCTCCCCACTTCTCTGCTTTCTTGCTGGCTTTTTCGCCACATCCACCCACACCCTGGATTTCTGGTCTGTTTTATGGGACAGTGCAATGGGAAGTAGGAGTAATCTTGAGGAACAGGAGGAGGTGGCAGATGTTAGGCAGTCCCTGGAAGGAATTGGGATGCAGGGACAGAAGTGCAGCACAATGGGAAGAAGGAATGACCTTGAGGAACAGGAGGAAGAGCCGCAGCCAAGACAATGGTCAGATAAAAGAAATCTGAGTCTGGGGCAGAAATGTACATTGAAAAAGCGCCCCAGACAGGACCCTCCCTAGTTCTCATGAAGAAAAAGGGAGGGAGGGGGGAAGCGTAATCAGACTTGCAAGATTCTGTTACTGTAACCTTATAATAAAAGTAGTATTAGCATTCATAACTTTGGTTTCCTAGTCTGGTCTACCCAGAAGGGCTGACATACAAACTAAGGAGAGGATAGGGCTGTTTGAACCCTTCTTCCCAAGCAGGATGAAAACTCTGGATCCCAGGAGGGAAAGAGAAATGTCTACCCACTCTGGGTGGGGAGTTCATTCTTTTACAAACACTTAAATCATTCTCGTGGTGTTGGAGGAAAATTCTGCCTTGGACTGCAAGAAGATCAAACCAGTCCATACTCCAGGAAATAAAGCCAGACTGCTCACTTGAGGGAATGATATTAAAGGCAAAACTGAAGTACTTTGGCCACATAATGAGAAGACCGGATACCCTGGAGAAGATGCTGATGCTGGGGAAAGTGGAAGGCAAAAGGAAGAGGGACCGACCAAGGGCAAGATGGATGGATGATATTCTGGAGGTGACAGACTCGACCGTGGGGGAGCTGGGGGTGGTGACGGCCGACAGGAAGCTCTGGCGTGGGCTGGTCCATGAAGCCACGAAGAGTCAGAAGCGACTGAACAAATAAACAACACAAATCATTCTCAAGGACTTTTGAAGGAGACATCATATGAGAATTTGCTATAACTTATTTCTCTTTCTTCCTCCTCCCCCTTTTTTTTAATACTTACAGTATATGTAGAGTGTATGTCATTTCAGGGTTCTGATAAAGCAGGATCTCACACAGAAATGTTAAGGCTAAAATAGATTTATTAGTCTTTGAAGGGATCTTGGTCAAACGTCAAATTACTTTGAGAAAATGGGATGGAATTGATGGCTTCCATCCAAATCATGGAGACTTGACTTTGCTTACAGGTAGTCCTTGCTTAACGACCATTCATTCAGTGACCGTTTGAAGTTACGATGGTGCTGAATGAATAGTATTTACAGCCAGTCCTCGAAGTTACGGCCGTTGCAGCACCCCTGCAGTCAGGTGATCAAAATTCGGGCGCTTGGCAGCCCGCCTGCACTTATGACCGCAGGGGCGCTTCGACTCCCCCACCTCTGCCCTTTTGGCCCCTGCACTCCACCCTGTACCCCCGCCACCCTGCAGTTTGCCACCAGCAGCTGCCTTGCAAGGGGCCAGGCTGGGTGTGCCTTGTCAGCCGTGGGAGGAAGGAGACGATGAAGGCCAGCTGGGGCTGGTGGGGGGCGGCAGGGGGCGGTGGTGGAGCACAGGACAGCCCAAAGGACAAGATGGGGGGGGGGGAAATAGACGGGTGGGGGAGTTGAAGCAGAGGTGAGCGTGAGGTCCTCGCCTAACAACTGCAACCAGGACTACCGGAACTGCCGTCGCTAAGCAGTGTGGTCACGCAACACTTCACCTAATGACCGCATCGCTTAGCACCGGAAATCCCAGTCCCAATTACGGTCGTTAAGCAAGGCCTATCTGTAATCGCAAGTGCCATCCTTTCTTCTCAGAAATAAACCCTAAGTCCTATCTGTCTTGTCACCTCTCTGCATCCTCTCGAGAATATGATCTTTTGCTCTTGATTTCTGATTATTTTGTTGTTGTTGAGTTGTGTTGGCAGCTGCTTGCGTTCATAACTCATGGAAGAGCATATTATAGATATTTATAATGCAGATGTTAATTATAGTTTCTCCTCTGATTACATCTCTACAGGAACTCGAGCTGATTGCCTGCATGAAGAGGACAGGCAAAGGGTCCAGAGCCAAACCAATAATATTTTTCGCCTTCCCTTACTAAATAAGACATTTCCCTTCTCAAAGAAACTGATGACCATTACCTTACCCTTCCATATCTCTTTGTACAGTTTAAGTTTGACCATCAATTTAAGGCAGGAGATGATCAGAGAAGACATCTGTAAACCTAGATAACTGGCGAAGATGTAAGCCGGGGGAAATTGAACCTCAAAATAAAATGGAAAAATGGAAAGAGAAACTTTAGGAAATAGGAATTAATTTTTATTATTATTATTTATTAAATTTCTATTACCGCCCGTCTCCCCCGAAAGGGGAACTCTGGGCGGTTTACAGTAAAACCAGAATTAAAATTCAAAGAGCACAAATACAAAAATAGAAAAATACAGTTACAAATAACAATAAAAATAAATGGGATAAAAATCTAGATGGCTAAAAGTTCTCCGACAGTCCTCGAGTGTAAGGGCCATTCTCGGTCATTAATAAAGCAAAAACCAGGGAAGTATTTGAGTTTCTTCTCTCCTCTCTCTCCCTCTCCCTCTCCCTCCCTCTCCCTCTCCCTCTCTCTCCATTTTTACGTTTAAACCCCCCCTCCATTCTGTGTAGTAAAATAAATATGAAAGGGCTGTGGGTGAATATAATGTTCTTGTTTTGATCTTCCTTCGGTCGTTAAAGATTCTTCCATCTAGAAGGAAAAATGAAAAGAAGGTGAAACCAGCTCGGTACTAAATCAGCAGAGAGACAATGTTTGGATAAATTGATCCTTTTTTCCCTCAGTTAAGATCTATCTACAAATCTGGAAGGGTAACTTTCCGCAAGGCGTTTTGAGACTCTGGAATAAAATTAAAAGTTGAGCAAACTTGTTAGGTGAGACTGAAATAATTGCATCATGTCTAGCTGAAGCAAGAGCCAGGCAACTTGTTCTACTTAGTTTTTACACCCACTTTCTATGCAAGAAACCAAATTAATCATCTCAACTTCAGTCTTGTAGTTCTTTCTCCAGACTTGATTTGACCCAAGCAGAACTCTGCCAGATGGTTTTTCCCAGGGCCAAAACTCGGACAGATCACTACGATGCATTGCATCAGATGTTGTAATTAGGTGGGAACGGAACTCACACTGAATTAAAGCTCGTCATTCAGTGGCCTAGAGCAGAACTTGGCAACTTCTGGGGACCATTGGGCACATTTAGAATCAGGGAAGCAGACTATGGTCACCCTCACAAGATGGTTGCCATGGTAGGTGTGGCGAATCACACAATGCCCCAACACCAGAAAGTTAACAAAGTACAATTGTCTATCTCTTCTAAGAGGTTCTGGGGCTCTAGAAGGTCATAGAGACATTTATGGAAATGCAGATTCTTTGGGGGGATATCATTCCAGAGGGCAGAATATCATTCCCCGCTAGATGACATAAGTAGTTTAATCCAGTGTTTCTCAACCTCAGCAGCTTTAAGATGCGTGGACTTCAGCTCCCAGAATTCCCCAGCTAGCATGCTGGCTGCGGAATTCTGGGAGTTGAAGTCCACCCATCTGAAAGTTGCCAAGGTTGAGAAACACTGCTCCACTAATATGCAACATATGTAGCTGCAGGGGAAGCAAAATTAAAAAGCTATTTGGATCCTGTCTTTCACAGCAAGGTTCTTAAGGCAACTGATCAAACTACATTTCTTGCAGATTGAATGATAAAAGCCGTCCTTCACGCCTTCACAATTCTGAAGTCCATCTTGGGCCCGGGGGGCCTTGGGGATGATGGACACGGAGCCCTGTCTTATCTGAAGATCCTCGAAAGCTTTCAGGGATGACAGAGTGGAGGGCTCCATCAAGGAAAACATTGGGAATGTGGCTAAGTTAAACTGGGATGAGAAGAATAAGGTTATATCCTGCTACCTCCTCCAGTTTATGTTTGCAAGGAATCCAACCGGGATCTGTGAGCTGCAGGGCACAATGGACTTTTCTGTCAGGATGGCAATGGCATCCTGCCAGAGACAGATGGGGTTTGTAGTTAGTAGGCAGATGGGGTTGGGAGTTGGTAGGTAGATGGGCAGTAATTAGTTAGCATGCTTGCAGGGCGTTAGAGACAGGCAAGGAATGCAAGGAGTTGGAATGTGGGGGTTCGAGAACAGGAACCAGTCTCCAAGGCCGTTCAGCTGGGAGCATCAAAGGACTGACAGTTCAGAGTTATGGGAACTGAGTCGGTAGGGGAGGGGTCGGTGAGGAGCGAGTGGGAACTGGCATGTTCATAGTTGTGATTGCGTGCGCTTTTGCTGAATCTGCTCTTCGCATCGATTCTATTCACTTGTATGAATAAAATAACTCTTTCATATGCTACCATGGCTTGTGCTAAGAGTTTCTAAATTAACATCAAAGGAGTGGATCGTCACATTTTCAAGGGCTGGATCCAGGAAGTTTTCACAAGTGGCAGCTTTCAAAACAAATTGCTGCCCAGAATGATGTTTGTGCCAAGGAGTACAATAACAAGTGTGTTTTCAACACCAACACAAGTGCAAACCTCTGAACTGTGACCTTCCTTCCTTCCTTCCTTCCTTCCTTCCTTCCTTCCTTCCTTCCTTCCTTCCTTCCTTCCTTCCTTCCCATTTTTGCAACCATCAATTTCTGCAGCATTTTTCTTTGCTGGAGGTCCAATTTTGTGTTGCAAATGAACACAAGAAAAAAGAGCTTAGATTAGCTACAGCATCTGGGGAAGGAAATAAAGGGAGAAAGGATTATGCCAAATCAGCAGGAACAGGATCCATCCGTCGCAGTTGGTTCTCGTTCTCCCTCTAACTGTCCTGCTGTCTCCAGTTCTATTAAAGCAATCCAACATCCACGTTTTTCAAAATAAAATTGCAGCGTACAAGCACAGAATTTCCAGGAAAATAAAAGAAGAGAACGGGGGCATTACTGGTTGCTCAAAATAGTGTGACCTATGAAGGATGATGCGTCCAAGAGGGTGACATCACACCAGCCTCATCGAATCAGGATCCAGGAATGGTGAGTAATGCAGCCAATATACTCTCTAGCACAGTGTTTCTCAACCTTGGCAACTTTAAGATGCGTGGACTTCAACTCCCAGAATTCAACTCCCAGCATGGGTGGCTGGGGAATTCTGGGAGTTGAAGTCCACGCATCTTAAAGTTGCCAAGGTTGAGAAACACTGCCCTAGCAACATAATAGTTCTGGTTTTCAAAAATGCTCTTTTCCAGTAAACTGCTGGCATTACCAAAAAGCAGAGACTTTGTGCGAACAACAAGATTTGCAGAAATGAAGCCTAACTGTGTGTTGTTTAGAAGTAACCCCAGGCCACACAGGTATAATTGTTAGCGTTTATGGAACAAATTCACCTGGAGACTGTGATCTGCATCTGGAATTGCAGCCTGTAATTTGCAGCCTTGTGTGTCTTGTAGCCATTCTCTGTAGGAACAGGTGCTGGTTTCACATGGCTCAAGAGAGGAAGTGCTGGCCCAGGTTAAATGGCTGATGCAATCCTGAAGTTATTTATAACCATGGATTTTTTAAAAGCCACACTACACGGAACGGGTCTCTCACACAAGCTGCACTAGCCTGGGAAAAGGAAAGGGTGTGTGTGTGTGTGTGTGTGTGTGTGTGATGCACTATGTTGTGTGAATAACTTATTAATTTATAATTTATTAATAATAATGATTACATATTGTATTATTTTATATTTATTTATAGTAATATTTTAATTGTTATGTTTGTAAACCGCCCAGAGTCCCCTTTGGGGGAGATGGTGCGGTGATAGAAGTTGAAATATATCATATCATATCATATCATATCATATCATATCATAATATATAAATATAAATATATATAAATATATATATATTAGGTTTTTTTTTAAAAAAAAATGAATCTCAGCTGCATTGTCTATGTCATTCCCCCAAAGCTAAGCAAAATCTGATCTGTTATTAATTGGATGGGAGACCACCAGGAAGAGCAGACCTATAGGTTAGGCCAGGAAGGAAGGAGGAGGAGGCGGAGATTGAGAAGGAGAGGGAGGAGGAGGAGGAGATGGAGGAGGAGGAGGAGGAGGAGGGAGAAGAAGAAGCTGAAGCAAGTGACAACAAACCAGCTCCATATTGCTACCAATAAAATGTCCATGCAGTCACCAAAAGTCAAGTTCAACCCGAGAGATTCTCCCTTTAAGACACAGACAGCCAGGCACACTAGATCAGTGTTTCTCAACCTTGGCAACTTGAAGACGTGTGGACTTCAATTCCCAGAATTCCCCAGCCAGCATTCTGGGAGTTGAAGTCCACACGTCTTCAAGTTGCCAAGGTTGAGAAACCCTGCACTAGAGAGAAACAGACACAGGTAGATTTCTTTTCCTTCATTAATATGCACCGTTCAAACCTAGGAATGCTTGGAGAGAGGAATGGTCCCAGCTGTCCCCCGCGGCTTGGCCATTATCAATCCCTCTTCCAAACCTCCCGGTTTTAACCTGCCTCGCTCTCTCTGGACGAAATTGAATAGAACCAGATGTGACACTGTGCCTCTGCTCTGTATCGATGGGGCTGGAAGGATTCCCCTTGTTGCGATTGTGGTGCCGAAATGCAAACTATTCAACACATTGTGCAAGACTGCCCACGACGTGCGTTCCCTGGCTCCTTAGAAGATCTGCACGAAGCAACACCGGAAGCGATCGCTTGGTTAGCTGAGCTGGACATCCAGTTATGAGACTACTCTGTATCCCTGCAGATGTTTACATATAATTGTGTGGACTGTGTGGATTTGTCTGCTTTCTCTTCTGTCATGTATTCATCATGCGCCATATACAACATGCACCGTTAGAGAAGCTCTCTTTCCTGCCAAGAACCACATTTTGCCATGGTTCAGTTGTCGAGAGCCACGGTGGGGAGGGGGAGGGGCTCAGAGTGGGCTGACCTGATGCTCAAGGGGTGCAGCTGGAACCAACGGGGTTGGGATTCAAAACCAGGATATACTGCCCTCAAGTGGCCCACTTGAGTATAAATGGGTCTATGGGGAAAATTGGGCAATATATTTAGGCTATAGCACAGGGCTTTCCAAAGTTTTCCCGTGGCGACACACCAACCGCCGTTGGTGTGTCACCGCGGGAAAACCCGGAAGTGCCGCCGTTGTGGCAGCGCGCAAAAACCCGGAAGCGCTGCTGCCGCTTTTGGGTTTTTGTGTGCCGCCGTTGGCATGTCGCCGCGGGAAAACCCAGAAGCGCTGATGATGATCAGCGCTTCCGGGTTGTGTGACGACACACCAGACTGTGTGTGGCGACACACTTTTGTGTCGCGACACACAGTTTGGAAAGCTCTGCTATAGCACATATTGTCCCCAGTGGCCAGCTTGGATATCATATGCTCAATGGGGAAATAGGGTAATGCATTTAAAGCAGGGGTGGGCAATGTCCGGCCCGCGGGCCATATAAGGCCCGCGAAAGCAATCGGTCTGGCCCGTGGCAGCATGCGCGGCAGGGGCGTGGCAGGCATGGCGGCAGCGGGTATGGTGGGCATGGCGGCGGGCGTGGAGGCAGGCAGGGCGGGTGTGGTGGCAGCGGGCGCGGCAGCAGGCATGGTGGGCGTGGTGGTGGGCGTGGCAGCGGTGGGCGCAGCAGTGGGCGTGGCAGAAGCAGGCGTGGCAGTGGGTGTGGCGGCAGTGGGCGCGGCAGCGGGCATGGTGGGCGTGGCGGCGGGCACGGCGGCAGCAGGCGCGATGGCAGGCATGGCGGTGGCATGGTGGGCGCGGCGGTGGCAGGTGCGGCAGGCGTGGCGCCAGGCGTGGCGGCCCCCCAGTGCACGCGATTGGATCCCACCCCCAAACCCCACCCCCTTCCGTGCGATTGGCTCCTGCCCCCAAACCCCGCCCCCCGGCCCTTGAGTGATGTTATAAATGTCAAAATGGCCCTTGGCATAAAAAAGGTTCCCCACCCCTGATTTAAAGTATAGGACATAGTGCGGGTGTGTGTGTGACCAACCTGGGTAATTATGGCTCAATGGGGAACACGGGGAAATGTATTGAACATATTGGGCATATCGCCCCCGGTGGCTCATGGCAGCATGGCAGGTTCATTTGGGAATATAATGCTATGTGCATATGATTCACTGAGATATTTGCAGCTTTGGGGAGGAAAATAGGGCAATATAATGGAATCTATAAGATGTACTGCGACCTACTGGCTCATTGAGGTATTGCAGGCTTAATGGAGAAAATAGAACAATGCGAAAAAGCTTTAAGACAGTGTCCCCTGGTGGCTGACATGGGAACTGCAGGCTCCATAGCAAAAATAGGGCAATATGTTTATCATATAGGACATGCAGGACATACTGCCTCCTTGTGGCTGACTGGGTATTGGAGGTATGAATTGGGAAAATAGAGCAATGGGTACAGCAGATACTACCTCCTGGTGGCTCACTCTAGTATTCCAGTGTCAAAGTGAAAAATACATCAAACTATTAAAACTGTTGCACACACAGCTTCCTGGTGGCTCACTTGGGTATTTCACACAATTGTCCTTCACCCAGGACAATATTGGGTATTTCAGATTATCGTCCTATATCAAGAGGGTCACCAGGTGCAGTATGACCTACACAGGTTCCATATATTGTTCTATATACACTGTAGAGCTTGCAATATGCCACACAGCCCCCAGGGGGCAGTATGACTTATATGATCAATATATATTTTCCAAATAGACCCTGCAGTACCAAATTGAGCCACAAGGGGCAGTCTGTCCCATGTCATCGATCAATGGCTCTATTTTACCCAATTGAGACTGCAATTCCAATAGAAGACAATATCTGTAGCTCAGGGTTGAACTGTGGAGTCCTTGGTATTCTCTGAGCTTGATGGCTTGTTTGCCAACATTTCATTCATTACCCAACTAGGTAACATCATCAGTGCTGGTAAGTGGGATTTGCTCCCTGTTTATATACAGTAGCTTGCCCTGCCAGTGTTGGTGGGGGTGTGGTTTCCTCCTTGGTGGTTCCTTGATTAGGGAATTGTTTTCTGCTTGATTGTTTGCCTGCTCATCTGGGTGTTGGCTGCTGGAGACCATGTGTTCTGGTCTTTCTGTTTCCTTCTTAGCTTTTTTATTGTCTCTTTTGAATGGTGTGTAAATGTGGTTTATCTCTATGCATCTATACATGGTGCAATTCCCCAGTACAGACTGTACATACAGGTAGTCCTCATTTAACGATGGTAATTGGGCCCAGAATTTCCATCACTAAGCAATGTGGTTGTAAAGCGAGATAGCATTGCTTAGCGATGGCAGTCCTGGCAATTCCACTTGCCGTCATTAAGTGAATTTTACCAGTTGTTAGTCCAAGCACCCGCCACAATCCAAACCATTCCGGGCTTGGTCCGTCCCAGCCCCGAACACTGCCTTCAACTCCCCCCACCCACCTATTCCCCCCCCGTCCCTGCCCTTTTGGAAGCCCTGCACTCTGCCTTGTGGGGCGGCAAGCAGACCCAGAACCGCGCGGCTCTGGGGCTGCAAGAAATCCCTGAGCCACAGCACGGGACAAAACTGCAACCGCCCCAGCCCAGCCACGTTTTCAAGAAGAATATTGACAGGTTGGAGAGCATTCAGAAGACTTGTAGCCACAAGTGCAACCTAGGTTGGAACTTGACACTTTAATGGGTTTTGCATGCAGCCCAACGCTTAAACCAAAGCATTAAAGTACAGTGGAGTCCTTGGTGCTTTCTGAGCCTTGTTGTTTTCTTGCAGACGTTTCATTGCCAGACTAGGCAACATCTTCAGTGCAAAAAGGGAGTGGGACTTGTTCTCTGTTTATATACTATGGCTTGTCCTGCTTGTGTTGATGGGGTGTTGTTTTTTGCTGCTTGGTTGATTGACTGAGTTAATAGTTCCTTGATTAGGGTATTGTGTACTGTTTGATTGTTCGTCTGGTGCTAATCCTGGTGTTTATCTTTGCATATCTGGGTGGTGATTGCTGGCAAGGAGGTGTTCTGGTCTTCTGGCTTTTCTATTGTCTCTTATGAATGGTATGTAAATGTTGTTTACCTCTATGTGTCTGTTGATGGCTGCTTTGTCTGAGTGCCAAGCTTCCAGGAATTCTCTAGCGTTTTTGGACTTGGCTTGGTTTAAGATGCTCAGTTTCCCAATTGAAAGTATGGTTGAGTCTGTCCATGTGTTGTGAGATTAAGGACTTTTCATTGTGTCTTCTGACTGCTAGTTGGTGTTCATGGATGCGTTCTGCTAGTCTTCTGCCAGTCTGTCCTACATAGTGGCTGTTACAGTCCTTACACTGTATGTTGTAGAAGACTCTTGTTTTTCCTTCTTGGGCTACTGGGTCTTTTGGGTTACTTACGATATTCTGAAGGGTTTTGGTTGGTTTGTGTGCTACGGTAATGCCGTGTGGTTGTAACTGTCTATTAGTAGTTTCAGATATGTTTCTGATGTATGGCAGTGTAATCCTTTTCATAGCTTCTGTTTGTTTTGCTGTGGTGGGCTGAGTGGTCAGGCACTTTTTGATAAAGTTGCGTGGGTATCTATTTTGCTGGAAGATGCTATATAAGTGGTCTGTTTCCTTTTTCTGGTGTTCTGGGTTGCTGCAGTGCGTTTGTGCTCGTCTGAATAGTGTTCTTACACAGCTCCTCTTGTGGGAGGTAGGGTTATTGCTTTGGTAGTGGAGCACTTGGTTAGTGTGGGTAGATTTCTGGTAGACTTGTGTTTCTAGAATGCCCTCATTTCCTCTACTGATGAGGATGTCCAAGAAGGGTAGTGTGTTGTTGTTTTCTTCTTCCCTTGTGAATTTTATTCCTTTGAAGATGTTGTTGATGGCTTCATGTGTTTTCTCCAGTTGATCCTTTTTTATTATGATGAAGGTGTCATCTACATACCGGATCCATACTTTGGGTTGTATGTGTGGGAGTGCTATCCTTTCTAGACGTTGCATTACTATCTCTGCTATGAGTCCTGAGAGTGGTGATCCCATAGGTGTTCCTTTGATTTGTTGGAATATTTGTCCATCAAACTGAAAGTAGGTGGTGAGGATGAGGTTGATGAGGTCCATGATTCTGGGTATTTCGATCTTAGTGTATTTGACTAGGTTGGGTGAGTTGTGTAGAACTGCTGCCATGGATTCTTTTGCTAGTGCTGGGTCTATGGATGTAAAGAGTGCAGTGACATCGAATGACACCATAATTTCATCTTCTTCTATTTTTAGGTCTTTGATTTTCTGGAGGCACTGTAGTGGGGAGTTGATAGAGTATTCGCTTTCCTCTGTGAGATGCCCAAGTTTTCTTGTAAGTTCTTTAGCTATGTTGTATGTGGGGGTCCCTGGTAATGATACAATTGGACGGAGCGGTATGTTGGGCTTGTGTATTTCTTCGATTGGCATTAAAGTACAATTGGAACACAGTTTATTCAACTGAGGCTGGTTTTCAGGTATTCACTGAAAAGCACTTGAACAATTGAGAAAGAGTTGTTTTCTAGTCTCAGGTCAAAATACATCTGACATCCACAGAACAAGATGTTCTCTCCTTGGTAGTTCCTTGGTTGGGCTGTTCTTTGCTGCTTGGTTGATTGACTGAGTTAATAGTTCCTTGTTTAGGGTATATTGTGCTGTTTGATTGTTCCTCTGGTGCTAATCCTGGTGTTAATCTTTGCATATCTGGGTGTTGATTGCTGGCAAGGAGGTGTTCTGGTCTTATGGCTTTTCTATTGTCTCTTATGAATGGTATGTAAATGTTGTTTATCTCTATGTGTCTGTTGATGGCTGCTTTGTCACATAGAGAAGAAACTCCTAAGGAGAGAACAACACCCCCACCAACACAGGCAGGACAAGCCAGGGTATATAAACAGAGAGCAAGTTCCACTCCCTTTTCGCACTGAAGATGTTGCCTAGCCTGGCAATGAAACGTCTGCAAGAAAACAACAAGGCTCAGGGAGCACCAAGGACTCCACAATCCACAGAACAATTTTAATTTCTTCTAAATTTCAGTTTGTAACATTGGAGGTAAAGGTTGGCAGTTGCATATATTGCAAGACATCTAATATAAGTCTTTTGTCTTACGGTCACTAATATCTGCATCCTGTGTACATTCAAATCATTTGGCACGTGACAGCATTTTATTTGCATTTTTTCAAATGGCTTCAATCCCTTCTGGGAGACAAGGAGATTGCCTTTAATGATGCACATACCCATTTCGATCTAATCAATTTGCTGATGACATTTCAGTGATATCTTAAAGCGAGATGGGGATTGTGTAAAGACAAACATGGGTGTTAAATCTGGCACTTGTGATTTATCTTACCATGATAGCCAGAGGTTTCTCAGAATGCTGGGGGAAGAAGTTGAATAGCTCCATCTGAGCCGCCAATTTTTCTCCTAAGCACCCTCGGTCCTGAAAATTCAAAGATAAGGAGAAAGGTAGTATGGAGTTTGCAGTGAGAGTCTCCGTCTCTTCTCAAAATTATCCCCAATCTTATAAAAGTTTCAAAGTCTGTGAGATTGCAGCAAACCCATCCTGAGATCTTGCAAGAATGTTGCAATCTTTGGTGATTGCCTCTGAATAATTTAAATTAAAATACATTTAATTAGAAACAATTTCATTTCGAAGGATCTATAGCAGAGCTTTCCAAACTGTGTGTCGGGACACGTTAGTGTGTTGGCTGCAGTGTCTGGGTGTGTCACGGCTGCTGCTGCCTCCAAACCTGCCCTGCCAGGATTCCCCGCAGGTCCTAGTGCCTGCCTTGTGCCTTGCTGCCTCCAAACCTGCTGTGATTTTGCGCAGGTCCTAGTGCCTGCCTTGTGCCTTGCTGCCTCCAAACCTGCCCTGCCAGGATTCCACGCAGGTCCTAGTGCCTGTCTTGTGCCTTGCTGCCTCCAAACCTGCTGTGATTTTGCGCAGGTCCTAGTGCCTGCCTTGTGCCCTGCTGCCTCCAAACCTGCCCTGCCAGGATTCCGTGCTGGTCCTAGTGCCTGCCTTGTGCCTTGCTGCCTCCAAACCTACTGTGATTCCGCACAGGTCCTAGTGCCTGCTTTGTGCCTGGCTGCCTCCAAACCTGCTGATTCCGCGCAGGTCCTAGTGCCTGCCTTGTGCCTTGCTGTAAGAGTGTGTCGCGAAACGATGCATGTCTAAAAATTGTGTCACCAACATGAAAAGTTTGGAAAGCTCTGATCTATATATAGACAGCTTTAGACTGCTAGCAAGGCTGTTGAATCATGGCCCAGGGCAACGCATGTTACCCTGGCTATGAAACCCCATAAACAGAAGGCTTTAGGTTTGTTTTCATGACAATCCATCATGGAAGTAGTTTCCACATGGCAGGAAAACCTAGAATCGTGGTTCAAGAGCAGTATGAACTTTGTATGATAAAATGGCACCCTAAAACTCAGATTTGTACTCAGTATGTCATGTGAAAACAGCCACAGACAACGAGTATAGGATTCTTCTGTGAAAAACGGGTGAGCGAAAAATAATAAAGCACCAACATTGGCTAAAGCTGGTTTAGGAATTGACAGTTTCTCTGCTTTATCTCATCCCACCATCTCCGAAGTCACATCCAGACAGAGAACCTCCAGCAAAACTTTCACAATGATGATGTCTCTTGTTGTTCCGGAAGTCCCTCGAGACCTGGTTATGCCACCTGGTTATGCCACCGGAGACTCATCTAGAAGGCTCCACTATTGAGGTGGATAGATGGCCTCATTCTCCCTCTGCTTGGGGTCTGCATAGATTCTAGTTTTGATTAATCTCCATTTTTAATGTTTATTTATTTATTTATTATTCAAATTTATCACCGCCCATCTCTACAACAGTAGACTCTGGGCGGTTTACAACAATATCATAAAAACAATTAAAACTTATACAATTATGTTGTACAATGTTGATTTTTATATTTTTAAATGCCTGTTTTATATACGTAGTGTTTTTTAATTGATTATTGTACGCTGCCCAGAGTCACTTCTCGTGAGACGGGCGGCTATATAAATCTGATTAATAAATAATAAATAAATAAATGTCCCCAGAGTGAATTCTATGGCCACAAGGAAACGTTTTTTCAGCTGATATTGAATGGCTACTTTCTAACAATATGCTTACTTATTTACTCAGATTTCTGCATTCTGTAGAAGTGGCTCTTCTGTATAGATACGACTTATTCTAGACTGCAATTAAACTTTTGCTAACTTGGGCGAATCCTTGAAGGTTCTGCAATCAGCTACAGGTAGTCCTTGCTTAACAACCAATCATTAAGTGACAGTTTGGACTTACGACAGTGCTGAAAAAACCGACAGTTCTCACACTTACAACTGTCACAGCATCCCTGCAGTCACGATCTCAATTTGGGTGCTTGGCAACCGGTTCACATTATGACTGTCACAGCATCCCATGGTCACGTGATTGCCATTTTCGACCTTCCGGGCTGGCTTCTGGCAAGCAAAATCAATGTGGAACTGTGTGATTTGCTTAACAACCATGTGGTTCACTTAATGCCCATGGTGATTCGCTTAATGACCACTGCAAAAAAGGTTGTAAAATCAGGTCGGATTCACTTAATGACTGCTTTGCTTGGCAACCAAAATTCCGGTCCCAATTGTGGCTATTAAGCGAGGACTACCTGTAGTTACTGAGTGCAAGGGAATGGATTATCTGACCACTTGTGAATCAAGCTGTGCCCATGTGAAGCTTGATACAGTGATGTAGCACCCGTCAGTGACATCTCAAAGCACGGAATCACATGGTTAAGGTGTGACAAGGTAGGCGCTACGTTCCTGGTCCATAAACTCAGGATGGACTCTGAAGGACCGCCTGAGTCCGTTGGAGCAGGAATCAACCACAGAGTCAGAGAGAATGCAGAAAGGGAAAGAAAAGAACATTTTAAAAATCTAGTGGAAGTGAACGGAGTTGAAGAAAATGGCACAATAGACCAATCCATGGTTTACAGCCATGCCTTACTGAATTAATCCAGCTGGCTAGGTATGTGTAAGACACCGAACCATAAATGAACCATCCCGGCCAGGTCCAACAATCCACCGTAGTTTATCACATTTAATCTCATCAGCAAAGCAATTCTATGAAAGGGGCGTGGAGGGGGTGGGGAGGGCGAGAGACTCAGTTTTAACACAGTAAATGTCCGATTCTTGAGGCAAAAGATGGATACAGGGGAAGACACCGTTTTGATGCTTAACTTGGGCACTGGCTAGGGTTACCCGACGTCCGGCAAAAGGACGACACGTCCTCTTTTTTGTCCTCATGTCCTCCGTCCAGCAGGCACAGCCTTAAAATCAAACGTTGTCCGGCTTTTTGAGTATCCTGTTGTTGTTGTTTTTTAAATTGGGCTGTTTTCACAACAGCAGTCACTGAAACTTCCGTGTTTTGGGACCTTGCAAACGGTCTGCTTCTGTCTTTTCCTCATCCATCGACAGCCTGGACAGCCTGGATTTAGACCATTTAATTCATTTCCCAATTCCAGCCACTGGCTTCAACCCATCCCCTTCAAACCAACGATCCCTGGAGATCACGAAACGCGTCGTACGTTTCTTTGGTGAAATTTGGTAAACGCGTTGCCGTCCATTCTATCTTATCGCTAGCGTCTGTTCTTGAACATAAAGACTTGTGGGAAGAATGTTGCGATGACTCAACCAGACTTTCTGAGGTAATTTCATAGACGTGTGGGCCTAAGTCCTTTTTTGTTGTTGTTGCAGTTTTTCACTGTAATTTTTGTCAGGAATGCCAACGAAGTTAAACAGTTCGTGGGTCCTCCTTTCCCCTCCATTTGTCCTCCTTTCCAAGGGTCCGTGTCCTCCTTTGCCCGTCTGGCTCCCTGGTCACCCTGGCTTTGGCCAAAAGACTGAGAAAAGGCTGAGAAAGGAGGAAGAGCTCAGGCCCTGCTCCTGGGGAAGGGGAACAAAGATTTAGGGACCGGATGGTTGGGGGAGAAAAGCAATGAGTGCCAGACGGGAAGGGCAGCCGGAAGAGCCTTTTTTCTCTCTTCCTAAAGCAGTGTTTCTCAACCTTGGCGACTTAAAGATGTGTGGACTTCAACTCCCAGAATTCCCCAGCCAGCAAAGCTGGGTGGGGAATTCTGGGAGTTGAAGTCCACACATCTTCAAGTCGCCAAGGTTGAGAAACACTGTCCTACAGGCTAACCATCAGCCCAGCAGCAGGATCGGGGCAATGTCCTTCCTCCTCCCGGCGGGATGGAGAGGACGGCGGAGGGCACAGCCACCGCAGCCGGAACGCTGGAAGGGGCATCGCGGCTGCCCGCCCGCCTCGGACCGCGAAGCCCGGCAGCCGCGCCGGCCTCACCTGCGCCTTCTTCCCCGGCGCGGGGCGGGGCCGAGCCGGCGGCCTCCCCGCCCGCCTGTCCGAGGCTGCCGCCCTCACCTGGGCCGGGCGAGGCCCCGCCCACCTGCAGCCCTGCCGGTCGGCGCGGGCGGACGGACGGACGGACGGGGGGGCCGAGGGGAGGGCGCGTCCCTGGCTGGGAGCCGGCGGTGCCAGCAGAGCCGGAGCGCCCCGACGGCACCATGGCCTCGGGCTCCTACGACGTCAGCGGCGGCTCCTCCAGCGCGCCGCCGGGGAACCGGCCGGACAACACGGCCTTCACCCAGCAGCGCCTGCCGGCCTGGCAGCCGCTGCTCTCGGCGGGCACGGTGCTGCCGCTGTTCTTCGGCCTGGGCCTGGCCTTCCTGGCCGTCGGGCTGGGCCTCTACTTCTCCTCGGAGGGCATCCAGGAGCTGGAGCTGGACTACACGGGCGCCCCGGGCGGCGCCGGCGCCAACTGCTCGCGCTGCGCCCGCCTGACCAACAGCAGCGACCCGCGCCGCCGCGTGCCCTCCTGCCAGTGCTGGCTGCGCTTCGAGCTGCCCGCCGACTTCCCGGCGCCCGTCTGCCTCTACTACCAGCTCTCCAACTACTTCCAGAACAACCGCCGCTACAGCATCTCCCGCGACGACCAGCAGCTCAGCGGGGTGGCCTGGGCGCTGCGCAACCCCGCCCAGGAGTGCCAGCCCTACCGGCTGAACAGCGACGGCGTGCCCATCGCGCCCTGCGGCTCCGTCGCCAACAGCCTCTTCAACGACAGCTTCTCGCTCTTCTACCAGCTGGCCAACGGCTCCCTGAGCCCCGTGTGCTTGGACAAGCGGGGCATCTCCTGGTGGACCGACACCAACGTCAAGTTCCATAACCCGGAGCCGGTCAACGGCAGCCTGGCCCGGGCCTTCAGGGGCACCGGCAAGCCCCCCTTCTGGCCCCGGCCGGTCTATGAGCTGGGCCAGGGCAACTGCAACAAGTCGGGCTGCGTCAAGGAGGAATGCAACCCCACCAACACGGGCTTCGTCAACGAGGAATTCATCGTCTGGATGCGCACTGCCGCCCTGCCCACCTTCCGCAAGCTCTACGCCCGCATCCACCACGGCAACTTCACGGTGGCGCTGCCCCGGGGCACGTACTACCTGAACATCACCTACAGTTACCCAGTCCTGGCTTTTCATGGTACCAAGAAAGTCATCTTCAGCACTCTCTCCTGGATGGGGGGTAAGAATTCCTTCCTAGGCATTGCCTACCTGGTGGTGGGCGCTGCCTGTATCCTGGTTGGCTTCGCCATGGTGGTGGTGCACTTCAAATACCGGCACCTGGATGAGGACGATTAGGAGACCAAGCCTGACTTCTCCCTCCCAGGATTCTTTGGAGGTGCTGGACATCCCATCATTCCTTAGGTAGCCTGGCTAAGGGCTGGGGAATTCTGGGCGATGCTGGCGAGGGCATAAAGGAAGCTGAAACCCAACATCTGGGGAGCCTCAGGCTGGATCGGCCGCAGAAAGCTGTGAATAATTAGACCTCTGCAGGAAGTGCAATAGATGCTTCTCAACGCACGAAGAAGGAACAAACTCTGTTGTGTAGCCTTTCTTGAAAATAATCCTCAGCTCTGTAATTTTTGAAGCTGCTGTAGTTGATTCCTGTGAAATGGCATGGGGAATTGCATGCCACCCTCTTCAATCATTAGAAGTTTGACATAAAGGGTGTGGCTAACCCGACATAGTTTGGGGGGCCTTGCTGTTTTCCTTCTGCAGGGACGTCCCGCAAGCAAATTGATGTTTAAATATGAAAGTTGGAAACGATCACCTTGTTTGGATCTTAGATTTGGCCTGTTCTCAAGATACTGGGGAGATAACCCAGCATTTGGTTTGTTTACACAATACGTTTACTCATGGTTAACTGTACCATGTGTTCCTGATCTGGGTTGGTATGATATGCTTGGACTAAATTCAGCTGGCTAATTTATAGTTCAGTGTATCGTGCAAATGCAGCCAATGATAAATGTGTAGTAGCTTTTGCTTCTGACAATGACTCTTAGCGAGAACGTCCATGGAATGACTGACTTCTTATTACTTTCCGTGGAGTTCTAGGGAGTCTTTTATTTTACAACTGCCCTTTATGGATCTGCTGGCTGGTTAATGATTTCGTGACCTTGTTTGCATTGCCAGCCCTATGGAAAAAGGATTCACATAATATTGACTGGCTCTGCAAACAGTAAGCAAAGTATTGTTTGCATTGTATGTGGACATGCGCCGTCTTCAGTAGACTATTTCCTTGAAAAGTGCAAACACTTTTGGGGGCACCACAATCTTTTAATGCCTGTGGTGGCAAAATATCTCCTCCTGCCTCACCTGTACAGGCAAATTATCATCAGCAAAGGGTCCTGTTAAATTGACCTACACAGGTTAGGTTGTGGACCTGTGGTTTTAGAACACGTCTTGGTGGGTTTGGATTTCAAGAGGAACTTTGCCATTCTTGACTGAAGCGGAAGTACTGATAACTGAAGGCCAGTAGCACCTGCTGTCAAAAATCAGGCAGATCTGTTTTATCGTGCTTTAGGCGTTACAAAATGAGTTATTCTTGCAAGTCATTCTGGTTAGCTCAGAGTCCTAAGTCAACACACCTTCCCTGTTTGCAAGCAACTTTCTGCCTACAAACACTCCCCACCCCATTTAGTTATTTAGGTATTTTGCTCCCCACTTTTAAGTTACTCTTGAGAGCAACATGCAAAGGGCTTTGTCAAAAGGTAGTGTTTATTTTATTTATACTTTGTCATTTGAGATTCTGCGGAAGATTTTTTCCCCCTTCCTCCTCCCACCCCACTAGAAATCGTTGAACTATGGAAGACATTTTCTCAAGATTATGGACCACTCAGTGACTGCGTAGTTAAATGTCCAGTTATCAGGGAGAACTTTTAGCTTTTTTTTATGATAAATCAAGTCCCTTCTTAAGGTTAAACTTATACAATCACTGTGAAACGGAGACGTTGCTTTTTGTAAAAATCAGACACTGCCGTAAAAATATTAGATGTTCCTATGCTGTTTATGATTTCTTCCTATGCCTATGATACTTGATAATTAGCACAGCAGAATGGTTATTTTGGTGGGATATTTATGTTTCAATAGTGATTCTCAGGTGTTTTATCTCTTCAATAATGCAACTTATTTTTTTAGGCAGAGTTACAGGAAGTGTTTTAGGGGCGTGGTGGCTCAGCGGGTAAGACGCCAGGCTTGTTGATCGGAAGATCGCAAGTTCGGAGGTTCGAATCCCTAGCCCCGCGTGACGGAGGGAGCTCCCGCACCAGCCCCAGCTCTTGCCAACCTAGCAATTCGAAAGCATGCAAATGCAAGTTGATGAATAGGTACCACTTCGGTGGGTAGGTAACAGCGTTCCGCATGCGTCATGCCGGCCACGTGACCGTGGAAGCGTCTTCGGACAGCGCTGGCTCTTTGGCTAACAAACGGAGATGAGCACCGGCCCCTAGAGTCGGACACGACTGCACAAATGTGCGGGGGGAACCTTTACCTTTACCTTACAGGAAGTGTTAAACATGCATTTCTGTGAGATCTGCCTGCCACATTTCCTCTACCGTGACTCGAAATGAAGAGCTTTCCAAAGCTTACCTTACTTGTGTTTTAATCAAATAAATGACATTATAATAATAAAGTTGTGTCATGTTCTTATTGGCTGCTGTAGCACGAAAAGATGTTGGATGGGGAGAGAGATGAATTAAGGTTCATTCCGAAATAATAAAACAAACCAGCTTCCTCCTCTGGTTTCTACAGTATTCATGCTTGGCCCGGGAGGTAAAAAACATGGTCTGAGCATAGAGAAGTTGACTGTACTGGTCTCTATTTTCCCGTTCTCATGCTAAAAAGTTTAAACTAAATTGGAACAGAGCTTTCAAAAGGGGGGGAAAAAGTTAAAAGAGTAAATGAAAATGGCATGCCATTCCCACGCGAGGAAAACCATGATATTGCTAATGTGTGTTACTTTTAAAGAATGAAAAGAAAAATGTGAAAGAGAAGAAGTTGTACATCGAGTTCCACCAATGCATCTTCAGCTGACATTAAATCTGCTTTCAGTAAATACCCCAGTGATTGGCAAAGTTTGAGACACCCAGTAGTTTAACAACAGCAAGTAAAATGAAAGTGAAGCATCGTGCCTGTGAAAGGTGATTTCATGAGTGTGATTACCCATCAATCTCTCTGTTCCTCTCATAAATTACTCTTATTATATTTTAATCTCACCTTTTAAAATATATTTCGGTCAACTCAAAAGTGGCAAAAAAAATACTCCTTCCTATTTTTCCCACAACAACAACCCTGCGAGGTGGGTTGGGCCGAGAGAGAGGGACTGGCCCAAAGGCACCCAGCCGGCTTTCAGGCCTCAGGTGGGACTAGAACCCACCATCTCCTGGTTTCTAGGCCAGCCCCTTCACCACTACATCAAACCGGCTCTCTAAATTGCTTGTGTATTAATTGGTTCCCTTTGAGCATCTCTCTCGGTTGGTCTTAGCTCATTAAAATCGCAATAATAATCCTGATCACATCCACCCGCCCCACCCAATCATGCAGGGAGGGCATGCTTCGGATCCCATCATTAAAAGAATTCCATCTAGCAGGGTCCGGGAGGCGTGCCTTCTCTGCGATAGCACCTGCCCTGTGGAATATCTTGCCCCCTGAGGCGAGACGGGCACCCTCACTCCTGGCCTTCAGGAAGTCGTTAAAGACCTGGTTCTGCCGCCTTGCCTGGAACAAAGGAAATAATAGTTCCTCCTGGGGGTGGTCAGGTTAGTAATATCCTCCTAAGAACACACCATCTTTTGGAATTTTTTAATTTTTTTTATAGTAGATTTTAGATGTATAGGTTTTTAACTTTTTATAATGTGATTGCAAACCGCCCAGAGTCTAGCATGGTGGAGATGGGCGGTGATAAATCCAAATAATAAATAAATGAATAATAATGCAAAAAAAAAAAAAGTTAAAATATCTTGGACGGGGGAGCTCTAGGCTTTATAAATCAAGTGATGGGGTGTGTGTGTGCGTGTCCCTTGAGACATGCAATCTGTTGGCTGCAATACGTAGAAGAATTCCCCGATATGCCAGGTGAGAACAACGGGCTTTTATTTCGTATGACACATTTACAGTCCTTTCTCCCCTATTTTATTCAACATCCTGGAGGTATGTTCAGGACAGGGGACAGGGCCGTGCCCCCAATCCCCCCCCCCCCCACAGGAGCCAGGGCCAGGACAAAGAAGTGGTTGAAGCTAAATCAAAAGCTAAATTTAATTTTTATTCAAATTAAATTATTCAAATTTAGTATGATATACTTGCTAAATGCATGAGGATTAAATGTCTATAATACTAAAACACAGAAAACAAACAATGGGCCACAGCCAAGTCTTTTAGGTCACAGGATATAATCTCTTGGATTTTTACCTATTTTTATCTATTTATCTATTTATTGTAATTTTATATGTATAGATTTTAACCATTGTTATGCTGTAAACCACCCAGAGTCCCCTGTTCGGGGAGATGGGCAGGGATAAATTTAATAAATAAATAAAAATAAAATAAAATAAAATAAAATAAAATAAAATAAAATAAAATAAATAAAATAAAATAAAATAAAATAAAATAAAATAAAATAAAATAAAATAAAATAAAATAAAATAAAATAAAATAAAATAAAATAAAATAAATCAATCTCCTGGGACCTGGGCTACTCTGGATCTTTGTTCCACGTTCCATTGTAGCCAGTGGGACATCTCCAAATGGTCTACGCACAGGTAAAGGTAAAGGTTCCCCCCGCACATTTGTGCAGTCGTGTCCAACTCTAGGGGGTGGTGTTCATCTCCGTTTGTTAGCTGAAGTGCCAGCATTGTCCGAAGACGCTTCCATGGTCATGTGGCTGCATGTTACCTACCCACCGAAGTGGTACCTATTCATCTACTTGCATTTGCATGCTTTCGAATTGCTAGGTTGGCAAGAGCTGGGGCGAGTGCGGGAGCTCACTCCGTCACGCGGCGCTCGGGTTTCGAACCGCCAAACTTGCGACCTTCCGATCGACAAGTCTGGCGTCTTACCCGCTGAGCCACCACGCCCCTAGCATAGAAAAATGTACATCCCTATGTTTCTCAATTAAAAAAAAAAGAAAGACTGTACGATCATACTGCTCTTGACAAACTTGAGTATAAATACAGATTATAATCTTTTGAGAGCAATTAAGTCTTCATTTCACTATTAAGTATTGAAGATATATGTTAGGACTCTGTGATGCTTCAGTTTTGGTTTGAAAAATGTGTTTTCACATATGCAGGTGCACAAATTAAAGCCTGTAACTTTAAAGCAACTGCATGTTTTCCTGGGATCTCACAGCTGCTTTAAAAGATGCAGCTGCTTTAAAAAGTTGCATGCAGATGTACATGCAGATTTAGAATCGGACCTGAAGCCTGCACAGCGTTAGGGTTATGTGCATTCCCAACATCCCCAAACTCTTTCATTTCTTATGCTTGTAGGCTATAATTGAATGGACTAAATATAGATTATAACTCCACGCCTTACTAAGCTTAATATGCACCCTCATGCTTAAACCAAAGCATTCAAAACAATGAACAATACAATATATTTATATTTAACAATTATTCAATCAGATATGAGTCATTGCTATAAACATGCTACAAAGACTGGTTTCATGAATCTACTTCAAAGGTCTTAAACCAGGGGTCGGCAACCTGTGGTCCGCGGCCCACCGGTGGTCCGTGGGCCATTAGGAAGTGGGCCGCAGGGTGAGCCGGACCAGCTGATTGGTGGAGGCCCGAAAGGGGAAACACCTCCACCTATCAGCACCCAGCAAAGAAGGGCGGAGGCGAGCCTCCCCTCGCGGTGGCGGCAGCGTGCGCGCGCGGCTTTTCGCCTCCCTGCCAGAACCGAGGGCATTTTCGGGGCAAGCTCCGGGGACCCTGAAAATGCTCTCGGTTCCGGCAGGGAGGCAAAAGCCTCGCCGCACGCAGGCTACCGGCCACTTCCGCGCTGCACAGCTGACCGGCGCAGGACGGGGCGGGGTGGAAAATCTCCGCGCTGCAGGGAAGTGACCCGGCAGCGTGCGCGCGCTTCTTGCCTTGGATAAGGACGCAAAACAAATTGACCACAGATTCCATTGGGAGTTGATTTGTGCGATCTTCTTCCTATTGACTTTGAGGCTTGAGTTTCTTGTGCTGCAAACAAAGCTGATTAGTTACAATTTTATTCTAGCCAAAAACCTGTCCAAACTTAGAATTGGTTTGGACAGGTTTTTGGCTGGAGAAAAATATGAATTTCAGAATTTGCAAACACTTTTGTTTGGGGACACGGAGAGGAGGCACGTAAGTTGAATAAATTAAATAATTGGCAAAATTGATTCCTGGTGACTTCATTGACATGTAAGGTAAAAGGCAAAGGTTCCCCCCGCAAATTTGTGCAGTCGTGTCCAACTCTAGGGGCCGGTGCTCATCTCCGTTTCTTAGCCTAAGAGTCAGCGTTGTCCAAAGACACTTCCGCGGTCATGTGGCCGCATGACACGCGCGGAACGCTGTTACCTACCCACCGAAGTGGTACCTATTCATCTACTTGCATTTGCATGCTTTCGAATTGCTAGGTTGGCAAGAGCTGGGGCGAGTGCGGGAGCTCCCTCTGCACGCAGGGCTAGGGATTCGAACCTTCGAAAGGGCAGGCTCCAGGGACCCCGAAAATGCCCTCGGTTCCGGCAGGGAGCTGAAAAGCCTCGCTGTGCGCACGCACACGCTGCCAGGCTTTCTGGTGCACAGCTGATCGGCGCGGGGGGGCTGGGGTGGAAATTCTCTGCGCCGATCAGCTGTGCGCCGGGAAGCTTGACATGATTCAAGCTACAGTCAGTATACAAATACTATTTTGTCATTTTGGCGCCTCCCCCAGCGCAGCGCCTGGGGAACATGCCCCGTTTGCCCCCCCTAGTTGCGGCCCTGCTTTGGGGATCTGATCATAAAATTTTAGAGTTGGAAGGGACCACAAAGATCATCTACTCCAACCTTCTCCACTGTGCAGGGTAATCAGTTAAACTACCATGAGAGGTGTCTGTCCAGTCTCTTCTTAAAAAGCTCCAGAGATGGAGAACCCACAACCTTGGTAGGTAGACTGTTCCACTCTTGGACAGATCTTACCATGAAGACGTTTTCCTTGTACTTAAATGAAATCCAGGTAGCTGCAAGCTAGATTTCATTTAAGCATAGGGTCACCATTTCTGGTCCTCATTTCAGTGGCCACAGAGGAATTAGAAAAAAATGATTATGCTTGGCAAGTTTAAGGAAAGTAGAAGAAGGGGGAGATAATGGTTACAGTGAATGGCTGAGATCAAAGAAGATTCAGAACTGTCCTTGGAAATGCTGTAGAACAGTACTAGAGAGAGGTCAGGATGGTGAACGTTTGGCCTTAAAGTCACCAAGAATTGAACCTAGGTTGATAACATTTAACAAAATAAATGTACTATGTGAACCCAGCCAGGTTTTTGTGTAGAAATTTGCTATTCAGGCTTGCCTTGTGCGAACCCAGTCTACAGATACTCCATCTCCACCCACTGGTTCCTTGAAGAAGTTCATACATCTCAAAAAATTTTGGACTCAAATGTATACACTAATTCAGAGGATCAAAGATTAATATACAATTGAAACCATAGGTTTTCCTTTTGGGACTGATGGATAAACAGTTGGAAAAAAAGTTATGGAACTTTGTTTTTATACATGATAACTGCAGCGAGATTATTATATGCACAAAGGTGGAAAGATTCGGCATCACCTGCAATGGACGAATGGATGGTGAAGATGATGGAACTTGCTGAGATGGCCAAATTGACAGCTTTGATCAGAGAAAAGATATTAGCAAAGTTTATTGCTGACTGGAAACCCCTTATAGACTTTTTGCATGAAACAGAAAAAAAATGAACTTATATGGTTTTAATGATTAGGAAAAAAAAATAGACTATAGAAAAAAATGAAAGTTATGCTGTAACCATAGAGTAAGAGGTAAATTCATACTTATAACTGCTGTAAAGAAAATCAGAAGCTACTTCTTTATATTTTCTTTCTTTCTTTCTTTCTTTCTCTTTCTTTCTTTCTTTCTTTCTTTCTTTCTTTCTTTCTTTCTTTCTTTCTTTCTTCTTTCTTTCTT
The DNA here is from genome assembly GCA_023362775.1 of Charina bottae. Taxonomy (NCBI): domain Eukaryota; kingdom Metazoa; phylum Chordata; class Lepidosauria; order Squamata; family Charinaidae; genus Charina; species Charina bottae. The sequence goes on from JALMGJ010000015.1 coordinate 4,039,873, forward strand.
TCTTTCTTCTTTCTTTCTTTCTTTCTTTCTTTCTTTCTTTCTTTCTTTCTTTCTTTCTTTCTTTCTTTTTCCTACACTTCTGGCTTTCTCTTTTTCTTTCTTTTCTTTCTTCTAAATATTAGTTTCTGTTAGTTTTATCTTTATTAAAATCTTAATAAAGTTATACTAAAAAACCCTCAGTTTGGTGTAGTGGTTAAGGCATCAGGCTAGAAACCAGGAGACTGTGAGTTCTAGTCCCGCCTTGGGCATGAAGCCAGCTGGGTGACCCTGGGCCAGTCACTCTCTCTCAGCCCTAGGAAGGAAGCAATGGCAAACCACTCCCAAAAAACCTTGCCAAGAAAACTGCAGGGACTTGTCCAGGCAGTCTCCGAGAATCGGACACGATTGAACGGATTAAAAAAAAAAGAAGTTCAAACATCTTACTAGTCATGCTTAAGCATGATAGATGAATCAGTCACAATTGCCTGGGTTCACACAACAGGTTAAGCCATAAACCATAGTTTCATTCAGTCCCTTGTGGCTGAGTGAAAACATGTTTGATCCTTGTAGTTTCCTCCATCTAAAAGCACCTTTTGGTGTGAGAAAACAAAGGAGGATCAGCAGAATAACTGGTTCAAGTTGCATTATTTCTTAGACTGTGCCAATCCATCAAAAGCAGAACTTTGAACATGCAGGAGCATGACGGGAGAATCGTTTTATCCAAGTCATCGAAGTACCCCCCTTTTGTTGCTACCTCCCCCCTGGTTCACAGGGCTGCTTCAGAAGCTAATCCTGGATGCTTTCGCCTGAGTGTGCATTGGCAAAGTGCTGTTAGATTTCTCATATGATATTGGTAAATTGGGTTTCTCTACAGAGCAAAAGTGTTTTGGCAAATTGCATCGTTTACAAAGCACAGCGTTCTCATGATGACGTGAATGCCAGGTGGCTGGATAACAGAGAACCCTTGGCTTTGTTTACATCCTCATGAGATAGGGAGCGAGAAGGTACCATGTTATGGCTAGCAATGGATCTTCCCATGGGAACAAATCCTCCTGATTTCCTTCTGTGGGAAGCCTTGCCCAGGCCCCCCTGAGCAAGGAGAGGGGGAACTCAGTGCTTAGTTGCAGCAGGTCATGCTATGTGCTTTAGGCCTAATGCTTTAGGCCTGGTGTGTGTCACAGCTAACTTCCAGCCAATCAGAAAGCTAGAAGAACTGAATATACAACCATGCAAAATGGTGTTCTATGCTTCTTGATTTCTAGTGTCTTTTAGCCATGTAGTTCTTCACGTGTTCACTTCCCGTGGACTGGGCAGAGTGAGCTATGCCTGGCTTTGGGTATAGGCCATGGCAGGAACTCTGGCCCTGGGATCAATACACGGAACTCTGCTTATAAGTTTGTATTGTTTTTCCTTTTACAATGATGTATCATGTATATTCATCTTTTTCATTTTTGCGATAATGTGATTGTATCTGCATTATTGCCTTATGCTATCAGTAAACACTGTTGGCCCTAAAAAGCTGCATTCTTGTCTGTTTATTCTCAAGCCTCGGCTTTTCCCCTTTAAGCCAGCATATATCCCATCAGGTTACGGGCCCAGAGAGAAATTTGCGTTTTCTTTGCTGCGTTGGACCTGGCTGTAAAAGGGAGTTTGTTTTTAGAGGCTGTTTTCAGAGTAAACATGTTTTTCTTTGAGTGGTCAGCAATGGCTGAACAGTGTCTGGTCAGTCTGCCATTTGGGGCTTTAGATGGCACAAACTATCTGACCTGGTGTGTGGAGATGAAATCATTCTTTTTGCAAGAAGATGATTTGTGGCAGTAAGTGGCAAATCCACTTCCAGAGGATCCCTGGAGGATTCAGAGGGTTCTCTCTGAAGAAGTGCAAGCGTGTTTGGACTGTGCCTATGGCATTTTGCTTTTGGGAATCAAATCCTCTGAACAGAATATCAGCAACCCACGAACTGTGTAATGGGTGCTGAGCGGCTGTTGGAGCCTTTGATACACAGTGGAGCTCTGTTGCCCTTGGTGGTCTATTAAGACAGCTTTATGGTTTGAAGCTGCAACCCAGGCTGAGACTGTGATGACCCACCGTGGTGAGTTCAAAACTTTGTTTGCTGCATTTGAACAAGAAGGCATGTTTTTCTGGCGCTACGAAAAAGCATGCGTGATTTTTGTCAAGCCTGGAGCTACTGGTCGAGAAAGCAACCACGCTATCTCCCTGCAACCTTTCCTGTGGATTATGTTACAAGCCACTTCCAGAAGCTGCATTGCAAGTCATCTGTTCCTGTCCCTAAGATTTGCAAACAGAGTGTTCCAGCTGAAGTAAAACCTGGTATGGAAGTTACAATAGCCGTGTTTTGGTGTGCTGCTTCTCAGAAACTTTCTACAAGGCTCTTCCCTGTCGTGATGTCCAGCGGATGCTGTCAGTGCAAGAAGCCTGATTTACGAAGGGAGGGGATGCCAGATGCCAGGAGTCAACTGAACAACGAATCCAAGTTTTCTACTCTACTGGCTGCTGTTGTGTAAGCATTTCTCTTCAGAGACTCTGTTGGTGAATTCGGCTTCAAGCCTTGAGTTCAGCAAGTAATTTTAGCTGATATTTCTGTAATAAGAAATGTGTATGTGTACACTTGTTGTTTTTCTCTCCTCAGTGTTTCAGCCCTGGTCCAGCCTGAGTGCAGATGCTGAATGTTTCATTGCGATATGAAACTGCTTGTGTTGAGGTTGAGTGTGTTAGAGAAAACCTGTAAAATCAAGTGTGTGAGATACTGTGGAGAGTGTGTGGACAGGACATTGTGTGTTTAATGTTTCCCCACATCATAAATGCATCCATAAAGTTTTCACAAAGTACTGGGGTATCCCGGGATGGGAGAGTGTGTCTTAGATAGCCAAATGCATTCTGAGTTAGAACCCAGGAAATGTGCAAAAGTTTCTTGATTGTGTTGTGTGTAAACTGTGTGTAAACAATCTAAAATCAGGACTGTGTCTGTTGCTAGGCAAAGTGACAGAGTGTTAACTAGACCATTTCAGTTGGTTCATAGAGACCTAGTTAGCCCCCATGTCCCAAGTAATGGTGGGGTGCGAGTTTCATGTTCCTTCTGGTTGATGATCATACCTGCTTGTGTTGTTGCTACTTGTTGAAGTCTAAAGCGAAGGTCTGTGCTCACTTTGAAGTGTATGTAGCAAGAGTAGGATGCAAATATGGTCAGTTCCAGTCAGATTGTAGTGGAGTAGTCCTGAGCCATGTGTTCCATGCATTCTTGTCTGTTTATTCTCAAGCCTCGGCTTTTCCCCTTTAAGCCAGCATATATCCCATCAAGTGCTTGTGCATGCACTCTTCACAGTGGCAAAAGTGTGCCCTCTGCAAAATGTCTGTGCAGATGGAGACAGCTTCTGAAGCAGTTGTGTGAACCTGGAAAGAGATGCTGCTGTTTAAGGATGAGATAAGAGCTGCTTCGTACATCATTTGGTGCATCCATGGATTGATAGATCCATCATCTGCAGCCAGGGGTTGATTTGTTTAATTGTAGTATGTTTTTCCACTGGAAAAGACCCTGATGCTGGGAAAGACTGAAGGCAAAAGGTGAAGGGGACGGCAGAGGATGAGATGGTTAGATAGCATCACCGATGTAACGAACATGAATTTGAGTAAACTCCGGGAGACAGTGGAGGACAGGAAGGCCTGGCGTGCTGTGGTCCATGAGGTCACGAAGAGTCGGACACGACTAAACGACTGAACAACAACAAAAAGTATGTTTTTCTCATTCTTCAGCTGAAAGGGCTTCCAACTACATACATTTGGTCATTAAGGGGAGGGGCTCTTTCCCCCATATACTGTACTTGCAATATAAAGGATCTGACATGGAAGGAAAACCAGATGGGGAAGGAAGAGAAAAGAAAAGAGGAATTGTTCCTAATGATGAAGCTTCACTTTTTCTGGTTCCATTAGTGCTTATAAACAGCTTTCCAAAGTTGAGCTATAATTCTATCACTAGATGGCAGTGAAGGATAAGCAGCTTTTTTCCTACCCTTCAGCTTCTTCCTTTCCATCCTGTTTGAATTTTTTTAATGCAGCCTCAGTTTTATTCAGCCCATTTTCTGTAGCTTGAATCATGTCAACTGGATTTCTATTTCTTCAGTCTGAGCAAAGTTAGTAAGAAGCTCCTTGGATAAGGAGCAAAACGTTTCCACTGAGAAAATAGAAATCCAGTTGACATGATTCAAGCTACAGACAATTCCACCTGGATGACTGAGAACCTTCATCGACATATTCAGCCCATTTGTTCTTTGTTGGGTTGTCTACTTTAACCTCATCTGGGGAAAAGCAGTTACAAATGAGTATTGCTTTAATACCATTTAGGAGCATAGTTTCTTGAAGTGAATTTCTGCTCCTCCCAAAAAGGGGTAGCAACTGAAGGGGCACAGTTCAGGATCCTCTTGGTTTAGATCAGGCTAAACATCATGGTTTGCTTTTGCAATTATGGCCGAAGAAAGAAAATGCAGGAAACCAGCAAGAAAACTCTTAACCGAGGGAAATGTTTAACCCTCTTTTCCCCAGGTCGTGTGTCGCAGAGGATTGGAAGAGATTACTGTATTGTAACCAAAACTTCCAGGGTTTGGGGTAGGGGAAAAACTAATTTTTGGTCAGCAAAGAATGAAACAAAAGAAATGGGCGCGACCCGTAGACCTGGTTTGCTTGAAATCATGTCAGTTCTAGCTGTACCAAAATTAAACCAGGTGAAACAGACTAGATGTGCTCCTACATCACGCAATAGCGTGGTTTGTTTAAGCCAAGGCCAAGGAAGGGAGTGGCCTCCATCTTGACTTTTTTGGACCACTCCCCCCTGTGGGCCCCCCTGCCGTGGCTGAATTCACCATTCCATGGCCCTTTTGCGGTCCTGGGGCATCAGCGAGGTGGGGGGAGATTTGAGCCTGAGTATTTCAGGGTTATTAAGGGCAAAATGAGTGCTTTAAGCCTCGGATGATGATGATGATGATGATGATGATGATGATGATATTTTTAGAGATAGAGATAGAGAAAGATTTAGTTAAAAAGCGGGATAAAAATCTAATAGTAATTATCATTGAGCGTGTGTGTGTGTGTGTGTGTGTATCTCAACTCAAGGCGGTGAACATGCCTAATTCTCCTGCTTCCCCCCCCCCCAACAAATTATGCCTTTTCTTTTGCCTCTTTTCTTTCCCCCACCCCCTTTGGACTTAAGGGTTGGACTTCCCCCACCCCCTTTGGACTTAAGGACTTAAGGGGCAAAAAGTTTGGTTTTGCCCATTCTGCAAATGCCATGTTGTCAGAGAAACAGGATACACCCTCCACGTCCAACTTTTTAAAAAGAAAAGGAGGGTGAGGCTGGGAGAAATTTGGTCAGTGGTTGGATTGACTGGGTTCAGGAGGCTTCCCCTGATCTGGTGTTATTCTCATCTCTATTTTTTATTTTCTATTTTTACAGTGTTGTTGTGGATTTCCTTATGTTGCTTATTAGTGACTTTTATTTACAACTGTTGGATTGTTAGATAGTACTGTTAATGTTTTAGCTGTATTATTTATTCCATGTAAGCTGCCAAGTCTTTTTTGAGTTGTGGTGGGGAGAAATCAGTCAATCCTAAAGGAAATCAACCCTGACTGCTCATTGGAAGGACAGATGGTTTTCCCAGTAGTAATGTATGGCTGTGAGAGTTGGACCATAAGGAAGACTGAGCGCCGAAGAATTGATGCTTTCGAACTGTGGTGCTGGAGAAGACTCTTGTGACTCTTGAAGACTCTTGTCTTGTGAAGAGAGGACTCACTGGAAAGACCCTGATGCTGGGAAAGACTGAAGGCAAAAGGAGAAGGGGACGGCAGAGGATGAGATGGTTAGATAGCATCACCGATGTAATGAACATGAATTTGAGAAAACTCCGGGAGACAGTGGAGGACAGGAAGGCCTGGCGTGCTGTGGTCCATGAGGTCACGAAGAGTCGGACACGACTAAACGACTGAACAACAACAACTACGACAGGAGAGAGAAATATAGTTGTATGCCCCTACTCTAAAAAGACCCATCTTTGCATGATGGACATTCTTCTGAATGGAGCGTTCTCTTGCACAATCAAGTGATGGTAGCGACCAAGAGAAATTTTGATCAGTTTCTGTTGCTGCACCATCTCAGCAGGTGGCTGACCCTGGCTGACCTTGTTTGGACTCAGAAGCTAAGGAGAGTCAGGGAACAACCCCAAAATCCCAGTCCGGTAGGATAGAATGGGATGTTGAAAAACCTTTTGGGTGAAGGCTGTGGCAAACCACTCCCATAATATTGCAAACAAGCCAGCATGGATGTGTTCATATAGTCACCAGCATTCAGGCTCAACTCCAGGCCATCTTTATCAGAGACCTCATCCTGCCTCAATCATGGGTCACTAGATACTGTTGGATTAACAACTACCATCATCATTGACTATGACCTGGTTTGCAATGGTGGAAGTTAGGGACTAACAACATCTGGGGAACCACATTTTGACAATGCTCTGCTCAATTCAAATGAACTCATTTCATGCAATCAAGAGTGACCACTTCGTAAGACATGGGGTGAAACCCAACACAAGCCAACAAGAATGCAATTTGGATGCAACCCAGAGAGTTGCTATTGATTTCCTATCAAATTAGGATAGTCTTCCACCGACTGCTGGGGTTGGTGGCGGTTCTGTCAAGACATCTTTCACATCGCCTGTTATTGGATCCTTTTAACTAGATATGAATGGACCTTCATAGGAAGTTTAGCAAGAAGAGAAGAATTGCCATAAGCCAGGAATAGATCTTTCCCTCTATAAGCTAAGTAGATATGAGGCTGATCAGTGCATGGAAAGAGAGTTTCAGAAAATAATCCCTTTTTACTTGAGATTCTCCCCTCTCTTCCTTCTCATCTCAGTGTCTTCAAACTGCTTGGGAAATTATTTTATTTTATTTTTATTTAATTAATTTTATCCCTTTATTACTTTTATAAATAACTCAAGGTGGCGAACATACCAAATACTCCTTCCTCCTCCCATTTTCCCTACAACAAGAACCCTGTGAGGTGATTTGGGCTGAGATAGAGTGACTGGCCCAAGGTCACCCAGCCGGCTTTCATGCCTAAGGCGGGACTAGAATTCTCAGTCTCCTGGTTTGCCATTGGCTCCTTCCTAGGGCTGAGAGACAGGGACTGGCCCACGGTCAACCAGCCGGCTTTCATGCCAAAGGCGGAACTAGAACTCTCAGTCTCCTGGTTTGCCATTGGCTCCTTCCTAGGGCTGAGAGACAGGGACTGGCCCAAGGTCACCCAGCCGGCTTTCATGCCTAAGGCGGGACTGGAACTCTCAGTCTCCTGCTTTGCCATTGGCTCCTTCCTAGGGCTGAGAGACAGGGACTGGCCCAAGGTCACCCAGCCGGCTTTCGTGCCTAAGGCGGGACTAGAACTCTCAGTCTCCTGCTTTGCCATTGGCTCCTTCCTAGGGCTGAGAGACAGGGACTGGCCCAAGGTCACCCAGCCAGCTTTCATGCCTAAGGCGGGACTAGAACTCTCAGTCTCCTGGTTTGCCATTGGCTCCTTTCTAGGGCTGAGAGACAGGGACTGGCCCAAGGTCACCCAGCCGGCTTTCATGGCTGAGGCAGGACTAGAACTCTCAGTCTCCTGGTTTGCCATTGGCTCCTTCCTAGGGCTGAGAGACAGGGACTGGCCCAAGGTCACCCAGCCGGCTTTCATGCCTAAGGCGGGACTGGAACTCTCAGTCTCCTGCTTTGCCATTGGCTCCTTCCTAGGGCTGAGAGACAGGGACTGGCCCAAGGTCACCCAGCCGGCTTTCGTGCCTAAGGCGGGACTAGAACTCTCAGTCTCCTGCTTTGCCATTGGCTCCTTCCTAGGGCTGAGAGACAGGGACTGGCCCAAGGTCACCCAGCCAGCTTTCATGCCTAAGGCGGGACTAGAACTCTCAGTCTCCTGGTTTGCCATTGGCTCCTTCCTAGGGCTGAGAGACAGGGACTGGCCCAAGGTCACCCAGCCGGCTTTCATGGCTGAGGCAGGACTAGAACTCTCAGTCTCCTGGTTTGCCATTGGCTCCTTCCTAGGGCTGAGAGACAGGGACTGGCCCAAGGTCACCCAGCCAGCTTTCATGCCTAAGGCGGGACTAGAACTCTCAGTCTCCTGGTTTGCCATTGGCTCCTTCCTAGGGCTGAGAGACAGGGACTGGCCCAAGGTCACCCAGCCGGCTTTCATGCCTAAGGCAGGTCTACAACTCACAGACTGCTAGTTTCTACCCCAGCACCTTAACCACTAGACCAAACTGGCTCTACAAATTGATGTAAGCTACCATGATGAGACAGATGAGAAGTAAATGGAACAGATGCCTTTTTTAGTTTCTCTAAGGAAGGAACTGAATGTTCAGAATCTGCCCAGCACTAAATCAACTTGGCACAGAGCAAGTCTTGCTTTCTGCACCTTCTTCACAGCGATTTGTTCAAATATAGCTGCTGTCCCATATCGCAGCTGACCTCCTAACGAGAACAAGGTTTTCTTTATTCCAGTAATGCAACTAGTTTATTACAAGAATCCTTTCTCTCTCTTTGAATCAGAGTTATAAAGCGAGAAACTGTTCTTTTGAAACCAAGTCCCAAAGCTCTCTGGGCGTTCGTTTAGATATCCCATTGGAATAGGATTATTGCATATAATAACAAGGGTACTTTAATTAGACTATAAATCAAATAAAGCAATTCGCATATCGCTAGAAAGGTGAAATACTTGACTGGAAATCAAAGCACCAGGAGTGAAGCCAATTGAAAGACATATTCATGGAGTGCATCCCTTGCTTGACACCATGGTTTTATATATATATATATAACAAAAGACAAATCGAAAGAAAGAAAGAAAAAAGAAAAGAAAGAAAAACAAAAAGGTCAAGAAAAGAAAAAGAAGACTAATGTTAAAAAATATGTACAGAACAGAGACAGACAGAAACTTTATTTATTGATTAGTCATTTGACCATATCAAAAGTATAAAACCAATACAAGTATACAGGTAAATACAAAGAAAACAATAGAACAAATTCAGAATAAATCGTCAACCCCAATCTGATCTAAATAGTCTGTCCTCTTCAAAATGGCCTTTGATATAAAGAGTGCAGTCTTACTAGTGATATGCAGGTTTGTTCCCTGCAAAAAGTAAGACAGTTTCTCCTGGATGCCCCAGTATTTGTTGGTTTTTAAATGAGAATCTAAGTGAGCAGTCCTTTCTGCAGAATATAGTTTGCAATCAAATAGAATATGTGCAGTGTCTTCAACAGCTGGCGCACCACAGATACACAGTCTTTCTTCAAATGGAACTCCATGAAACCTCCCGTATCTTACCATAGAATCTAGCTGTTCAAAACGAGCTCTAGAAAAAGCTCTCCTTAGATGTTGGGGCATATAAGTTGTTAAATACTTTCCTAGCTGGGAGGCTGATTTGTGTTGAGCCAGCCACTTCAAGGACTTGACATGTTTAAGGGATGCAATATCACCTTGGGCAGCCACATCCATGACCCTTGGTTTGAAAATTTTCTTGGCCTTCAGATCTGATTGGACCGGGAATTGGATGGAAAATCCATATTGCGAGACGGTATTTGAAAGTTGGGCAGCCCAAGCACGAGGAGGCATATTATTTATTTATTTATTTATTTATTTATTTATTCAATTTATTCCCCGCCCATCTCCCATACAAGGGACTCTGGGCGGGTTACAACAATCAAAGTTAAAAACAATACAATAATTTTAAAAATACAATATAAATAAATAAAATACAAGATGGGGGACGTAGGGAACGTAGCATAGTGTTGCTACGGGGCTAGCCAACCCCAAGAGGCACTCCCGCCTCTGTTGTCCCAGGCCAGGTGGCAGAGCCAGGTCTTAAGGGCCTTCCGAAAGGTCAGGAGGGAGGGGGCCAGTCTCACCTCCGGTGCATCTGCTCTTCAAAACAAAGCTTGGGTAATCTATCTGAGTCCATAGATAGGATCTTCAGCCAATAAGGTAAAGGCAAAGGTTCCCCCCGCACATTTGTGCAGTCGTGTCCGACTCTAGGGGCCGGTGCTCATCTCCGTTTGTTAGCCGAAGAGCCAGCGCTGTCCGAAGATGCTTCCGTGGCCATGTGGCCGGCATGATGCGCGCGGAACGCTGTTACCATCCCAACGAAGTGGTACCTATTTATCTACTTGCATTTGCATGCTTTCGAATTGCTAGGTTGGCAAGAGCTGGGGCGAGTGCGGGAGCTCACTCTGTCACGCGGGAATAGGGTCTCGGACCTCTGAACTTGCGATCTTCTGATCAACAAGCCTGGCATTTTACCCGCTGAGCCACCACGCCCCCCTCTTCAGCCAATAGTTGAATACTTTAATTACCAAATGGCTTTGTATAGGAGGTATACCCAACTCTGCTGGAGTTGGTGTAGACTTGTCCACCCCCAAGATGCATTTCAAGAAAGTGGACTGTATCAGTTCTAATAAGGGGGCCTTTATATATCCCCAGAGTTCTGCGCCATATGTAATCATTGGGACTATTTTGCTGTTGTATACCTTTATGATTGGAATTAAAGAACCTAGATAGCTGTGATTGGTAAGCTGCCTTATGGCGTTGGCACAGGCTGTAGCCCTTAAAGAACTCCTCTTGAAATGTAGCAGCCAGGAACCTGTTTCTGTAAAAACAAGCCCTAGGTATAAGTAGGACTTAATCTGATCTATATGTTCCCTATCCAGGCTCCGGTTGTACCTAGTCCACCTCTTCCCGAAAACAACTACCTTGGTCTTAGATTTATTGATGTTCAGGTAGTTACATGCACAGTACAAACTAAACCTACGCAACAGTCTTCTCATTCCTACCTGGGTGTGTGACATCAATACCATGTCATCTGCGTAAAGCAGAATATTTACATGTTTATTTTTAACTTGAGGCATGTGTGTATCAGTTGAATGAAGGAACTTTTGGGTTGTCATTGATGTACAGATTAAGCAAAATGGGAGCCAGTATACATCCTTGTCTGACCCCTTTATTGGTATTAATTATCTAAAAAATATATACCGTAAATGACTTCCGACCTTCTTTTCAACAGATGATTACAATCTTATTTCCCTCCTCCCTCTTAAATATTTGGAAATCTCACCACCACCCCTTTAATCCGCAGCTTTCTTAATCTTCAAATCCATAAATCTTCAGTTCATTTTTTTACTTCTTTCAGCAAAAAGCCCATATGAGGTTTCCAGTCTTTCAAAAAAGTTGTTGTCATTTTCACCAATTCTGACATTTCCACAATCCATGCCTCCACTGTGGGAATTTCATTGTTCTTCCATCGTTGTGCTTACAATAATCTTGCTGCAGTTGGCACCATGGTTTGTTGAATGTGCCATGACTGGCTAGGTTTACATACCAAGATAAGCCATAATGATCTCTTTGATTCTGGTTTGTTTGTTTATTAAACATATTTCTCCCCTTTTGTTGTTGTTCAGTCATTTAGTCATGTCCAACTCTTCGTGACCCCATGGACCATAGCACACCAGACCTTCCTGTCCTCCACTGCCTCCCAGAGTTTACTCAAATTCATGTTCATTACATCGGTGATGCTATCTAACCATCTCATCCTCTGCCATCCGCTTCTCCTTTTGCCTTCAGTCTTTCCCAGCATCAGGGTCTTTTCCAGTGAGTCCTCTCTTCGCATTAGGTGGCCAAAGTATTTGAGCTTCAGCTTCAGCATCTGTCCTTCCAATGAGCAGTCAGGGTTGATTTCCTCTAGGATTGACTGGTTTGACCTCCTTGCAGTCCAAGGGACTCTCAAGAGTCTTCTCCAGCACCACAGTTCGAAAGCATCAATTCTGTCTTAGTAGAAGATGCTATTTAGTAACAAACTTCTGGAAGTCTTTGGGTCCTCCATCCCAGATCTTCAGAGCCTGAAGAAGTCCTGGACAAAATGAATGCACAGATCAGAAGGAGGACCAATCAGCAAAGTTTCTGTCTGATAGGAATGCAACTGCAGTCCTCTTCAACTTTTTACTAACTTTGCTCAGACTGAAGAAGCTCCTTGGATAAGGAGCGAAACGTTTCCACTGAGAAAATAGAAATCCAGTTGACATGATTCAAGCTACAGACCATTCCACCTGGATGACTGAGAACCTTCATAGACATATGTCCTCTTCAAATGCGCAACTATATTGCCTGTGTCCAGGGGCATCCCTAGCAAGAGTTGCTGTTTCAAAAATAGTGGGCATGATTCATGAAGATAGCCGAGCTTGCAGAAATGGCTAAATGGACTTGTTTGATTAAGGAGGGAACAACAATTACTTTTATAAAAGGCTGGAAACCCTTTGTGGGCTTTTTGCTGAAACTGGATAAAAATGAATTGGTGATTTTTGTGATTTATTGATTAAAAAGGTTTGTTTATGGGAAGAAGGGAACCATGATATGTAATTTGGGAGAGTGGAGATGGTAATTACTATGTTTGTAACGGCTGCAAAGAAATCGGAAGTCGCTTCTTTAGATATCTTTCTTTTTATCTCTTTTTTCTTTTGTTATCTTTCACTTTTTCTTTTATTCTTTCATATTTCTTTCTTTCTTCTACTATTCCTTTTATGTTTCTGTGGGTTTTTAAATCTTACGTAAAATTTTCTTTTAATAACAACATTATTAAAAAAATTTAGACGGCATGACCAGGGGATTGAAGCCCCACCCCTTTTAATGAGTATCACATACGGCATACCTGTAAAAAGGGGAGGGGTTTAAATCACACTGTTGCAACCCCCCTCTTGCAGTGAGCAACTGTCACTGCAAACTACCTTGCCTGTTCCCAAACATATTTGTGAACTGTGTTAGCATCACACACTCTCCCATGGGTTGGAAAAGTCAACTTTATGGGGCTGTTTACACAACTGGGCCACACATAACCTGCAGGATTAAGAGTTCATTTATCAAATGTTGCAAATGTAAACTATTCCAAATAGACCCGATTATAGGAAAGAATCACTGTTTTTAATTTCCTAGAAAAAGAAATTCCGCACAAATCCAAATAGAGGTTTCTCAGCTTCTGTAAATAACTTCTGTAAATAAACATTGATGAAGTTGAAGCTATCTGGAGACCTTTTTTCCCCATTTATTTCTGAGAAGAGAGAGCAGTACATTTAACATTCCTGAAACTGGCCTGATATATAATTTTTGTTGTTGTTGTTCAGTCGTTTAGTCGTGTCCGACTCTTCGTGACCTCATGGACCACAGCACGCCAGGCCTTCCTGTCCTCCACTGTCAGCTGGAGTTTACTCAAATTCATGTTCGTTACATCGGTGATGCTATCTAACCATCTCATCCTCTGCCGTCCCCTTCTCCTTTGGCCTTCAGTCTTTCCCAGCATCAGGGTCTTTTCCAGGGAGTCCTCTCTTCGCATTAGGTGGCCAAAGTATTTGATTCAATACTACATTATACTATAAATATAAATATTTATATTTATATTGCCACCCATTACTTTAGAGCAGTGTTTCTCAACCTTGGCAACTTTAAGATGTGTGGACTTCAACTCCCAGAATCCCCCAGCCAGCCAGGAAATCGGCACATGTAACTCCTCTGCTGCACGAGCTGCATTGGGTACCGGTTTGCTTCCGGGTCCAATTCAAGGTGTTGGTTATCACCTTTATAGCCCTACATGGCATGGGACCAGGTTACCTGAGGGAATGTCTCGTCCCCAGAACATCGACCCGCCTCACCTGGTCATGCAGAGAGGGCATGCTACGGACCCCATCGATCAAAGAATTCCACCTAGCGGGGTCCAGAAGGCGAGCCTTCTTTGCAACAGCGCCCGCCCTTTGGAACATCTTGCCCCCGGAGCTAAGGCAGGTCTCCTCGCTCCTGACCTTCCGGAAAAATTTAAAGACCTGGTTCTGCTGCCTTGCATGGGAGGGGGATGCTAACAGTTCCTCCTGGGGCTGGTTGATCCCATGAAACCCTTTTTAGTATTAACATCTTGCTCTTGGATTTTATATTTATTTATTGATGTTTTGATTATTATTGTATTTTATTATGGTTTTTATTGTGAACTGCCCAGAGTCCTCCGTTCGAGGAGATGGGCGGTAATATAAATCTAAATAATAAATAAATAAATAAATCTTAAAGTTGCCAAGATTGAGAAACTCTGCTTTAAAGGAAAGGAAGGGAACTGTCAATGCCTGGGAATAGAGGTAACCGAGGTAGGATAATGATCAGCAATGGGGACAAACAATGTCATGCGCCTATCGTTTCTGGCCAGCTTAAGAATGAGTGGAAAGTGCTATCAGTTGATAGCAGGAATGAATTTCATCAAAAGTTCATACATACTTTTGATGCAGTGGTTGACATCAGTGACAGTGGTTGACATCAGTGACAGTGGTTGACATCAGTGACAGTGGTTGACATCAGTGACAGTGGTTGACAGTGACAGTGGATGACATCAGTGACAGTGGTTGACATCAATGACAGTGGTTGACAGTGACAGTGGATGACATCAGTGACAGTGGTTGACATCAATGACAGTGGATGACATCAATGACAGTGGTTGACATCAATGACAGTGGTTGACATCAGTGACAGTGGATGACATCAGTGACAGTGGATGACATCAATGAAAAGGAGGGGGAAATGGGCAGTCCTCAGATTTACCAACTTGAAAGATGTGATGAAACAAAGAAGTGTGTAGCTGAGATCCAATGTTAAGTTTTGGTGAGAACTAAGTTGTAAATGTCAATGGCATGGATAATGTCAGCCAGAATGGGTTTAGGAGGTGAAGTTACAGGCCAAAGTGAATATTTTATAACAAGACAATGCCAAACTGTACAAGCTGAATGTTTTTTTAAAAATTGGGATGATAAAGATAATTTGAACTTTCTTTTCCTTTTTATTGTGTTGTTATAAATCTTTATACCTTATGCTATTTCAGCACAATGATATTTATATAGTATAATTAAATTCTTGTTATCCTGCTATTTAGATACCTTAGAATATTGGAAGTAAAGAAGAAGAAAAAAGGTATATATTCTATCAATATGAATTACAATTTTGGATATCAATGTTACAAGTATTATACTTATTTGGCTTTCTCAATCAAAGTTATATACAACCTTAGAAAGGAAGAGATGAAAAAAGAACACACTGTGACATACGTACATCAATGTATTTGCTATATAATAAAGGTTTTGGTCTTAAGATAAATTACTTAAGAATTTGAAATTAATCCATCATTTGGTTATAAGGAACTTGCCTGGCATTGGCCCAGGTATCTGGCAATAAGGTGGGACAGAACCTCTGTTGTTTTTCCACCTGGTATGTTTAATCTACAAAGAATCCACAGGGACAATAGGAAAAACACAACATTCACTTCCCCCTTGAGATCTTCTTTTTACAGTAGTTAGGAATATACAGTAAATGTGTGGCGCCCTTGATCCGTTGACTATTAAATCAGAGTTCCTGACACAAGCCACTTAGGGATATGAAGGAATCTTTATTAAAGCCAGTGATCCATTGCACATTAAAGATTCGAGTGAATCAAGCTCCCACAACCAACAGTTTAAAAATCTCCAAGGTTCGCCCCCCCCCCCCCCCATCGGGGATCCGCGGTTTGACAGCCCCTCCCGTCGTCTCACATTTCCAGGTCTTCCCAATCTCGAATCAACCAACACGATGATAGCGTTCTTTGATCTGTCTTTGGTGCTGAACTATTTGATACCATACTCGAATCGGCATAGCTTGCGGTCTTGCAAATATACCAAGACCCCATCGCAAGCATTCTCACCTATTCTACAAGTCCGGCAAGTTTCCACTACAAAGCGCTTCCCCCGACCCTGCAGGTATGCCCATCGGTTGACTGGCAGGATGTCCCCTCCTGTCTCCACGGCAGGATATCACATCTTGACAAAATGTTCAAGTTCTGTTGCAGATCCTTGGAAACCCTGCTGTTTATGACTTCAGCATTGCCCACAATTAATCTGCTTAACTTTCACTGGATTGATGCATATTGCAATGGATGAATAAGCACAAACTCCTTGGGATGGGGGGGGGGGTACTGTAATCCTCAATTTTTTTTCTCTCTCTATTAATTCTACTAGACCTAAGAATTCTTCTCCATCTACTAATTCCATAGTTCACAAACGTCTTCTCCGTCTACTAATTCCATAGTTCACAAACTTCTTCTCCCTCTATTAATTCTACTTCTAAAAATTCTTCTCCATCTACTAATTCCATAGTTCACAAACTTCTTCTCCCTCTATTAATTCTACTACTTCTAAAAATTCTTCTCTATCTACTAATTCCATAGTTCACAAAATTCTTCTCCATCTATTCATAACTAGACCTAAGAATTCTTCTCCATCTCCTAATTCCATGGTCCTCAAAATTCTCCATCTATGAATTCTACTCCTCCTCAACATACAGTACTTCTCCTTCTACTAATTTAAACAAAACACATGATGTAGTATAAGAAGAGTGTGGTTCCCTATCTCATTTGTCTGACATGTTTGTAAGATGTAAAAGAAGGTATGTGCCATGTCAGGTATCAGTTGATACCAGATAGGTAACAGTTTGCAAAAGCATTTAGTAAGTGCTGGACTAACTACTTTATATTCTACCATCAGATGAACACTCTCCTTTAACAATACAGGAGCAGCCTGTCAAATGTTGATCTCAGATTTGGGTCCCAGGATGTAAATGTTTCATTCTGATACCAGACACTGATATTTTTTGACAAAAATTATAGATCTGTGTGGCAACATGTGAGACAGAGAAATCTGGAATATAAAGCTTAACTATCCTTGGTAAGAGAGCCAGTTTGGAGTAGCGGTTAAGACACCAGGCTAGAAACCGGGAGACTGTGAGTTCTAGTCCCACCCTAGGCATGAAGCCAGCTGGGTGACCTTGGGCCAGTCTCTCTCTCTCAGCCCCAGGAAGGAGGCAATGGCAAACTACTTCCAAAACACCTTGCCAAGAAAACTGCAGGGACTTGTCCAGACAGTCTCTGAGAATCAGACACGATTGAACTGATTTTAAAAAAAATCCTTGGTAAATTTTGTTGAACTCTAGATGAGGCACAAAGTATAAATGTCTTTTTCCTGATGGTATTCTCTTTCTATCTGATAAATCAATGATCAGAAGGATGGGAGAGGATAATTTTTGGTCTTTTTTCTCAGGAGCTGCTGCAAAATTGCTGCAGCCAGCGCTCTCTGCTTCGGCTAGTGCTGCTGAATTCTGTTCAAGACAGTTGCAAACTTGTTACCTTCTCGTCTGGGAATAAACTTCAGGGAAATCAAGGGGACCCACACAGCACTGTGCAAACAGCAATTTATCTGCTGTTTAGGGGTTTGGAAGAGGCTGCTATTCTATTATTTGTGCGGTGAGTTTATTGTTCCATTCTCTGTAAGGAGACTGCTGTTATAAATGCTTACCTGAGAACAAGGCACATTAAATCTAGTGAGACTCTGAATAAGCAATTTATTCAACTTCCAAAATAAACAAGGACATAAGTTATATACACCTTTCCCCTATAAGTCTACTTGAAGTTGATTATAACTTCAGGTAAGCTTATAGGGGAAAGGTGTATATAACTTATGTCCTTGTTTATTTTGGAAGTCTCCTCATTCTCCTGTTCCAACTCTCAACGCTTTATCTTTCTCCCAACCAAAACTGAAATGAAGTCTTTAAAGCCTTCCCCAAAACTGGCCTGTAAAAAGCTTGTCTACTCCAGTATAAATATGATAAAGCAAGCATAAAGAAACCATTATTTTATTTTACTGCCTTGTTTGACAAGGTCTGTACAGGAACATCTGTTTAGGACTTGGGTGGAAGAGAGACAAATGGAGGTGACGCACTGGGTGGTACCCAGTTCCACACATTGAAACAACATGTCTATTTCTCATCTGCCAATGCTGGTAGGGTTCAATCTGTTCACCTTTGTTCTAATTTGAATTCTTTCAAAGGTCAGGAGGGTTGGATTAAGTAGGTCAGCATTTTAGAAGCACCATCAGATCACTGTGCCCTTTCAAGCCATCCTATCTTCGAAGAGTTGCACCAGGACTATGTGCCATCTGTGCCAGCAGATGATCATGTCCCTTGGGACTGTCTGTGCTGTAACGATGATAGACAATATCTTTACTTGCAAGATAATCCGAATCAGGCTTTGGAATCTCTTGCTTTCAAATCATTTTTCACCACAAGAAACTTCATTAAGGGTCAGTAATGAGGAGGTCAAGCATGCAAATGATATTAAAAGTGATTGTAAAGAGAATCTCTTTAAACAGGTTGAATGGTCGATCAAGTGGCAAATGCGGTTTGATTTATGTAAGTGTAAAGTGATGTGCATTAGAAGAAAAGGCTTCAGCATACACTGGTGGGGTCAGACTGTCTTTCTAACCAGGAAAAAGATCTGGAGGTGAACATGGATAGCTCAATAAAGATGTTGACTCAGGATGGAGCGGCTGTGAACGAAAACACAGGATAATTAGGAAAAGGGATTGAAAATAAAACTGCCAACACTGTAATGCTCTTACAGAAATCTATATCCACATCTGGACTATGGTGTACCGTTCTAATTGCCACATTTATTAAGATACAATAGAACTGGAAAAATTGCCGAAGAGTACAATCAAAACTATTAGGGACTCTAACACTTTCCTTAAGAGAAAAATATAGAATGTTTGGGGTTGTTTGCCTGGAGAAAAGGCAACTGAGGGGAACATGATCCAGATGTGTAAAATTATGCATGACATGGAGAAATGTTTTCTCCTTCTCTCCAAACAGTGGGATCAGAGGCCTTCCAATAAAGGAGATTTAGAACAGATAATAGAAAGCATTTCTTCTCATAGTACAATTATTATTGTAACCCGCCCAGAGTCCCTTGCATGGGAGATGGGTGGGGAATAAATTGAAATAATAAATAAATAAATAAATAAATAAATAAATAAATAAATCTGTGGAATTTACTGCTACATGACACAGCCTCTTTTCCAGAAAAAATTGTGATGCCCGCTAATTTGGCTTTAAAAAGAGATTGGATACATTCATGGTGGGCAGGTCTATCAAGGGTCTCTTGAAGGCACAGTGCAACCTCTGGGTTGGGAACAGCTTACCTCCAAATGCCAATGGCAGGGAAACAACAACGGGAGAGATGTATGCGTCGGCCTCTTACTTGTGAGCACTGCAGAGGCATCAGCTGACCACTGTGTGGAACAAAATGTTATTCTTACATTCATATGTTTGAGGCACAACCTGAAGGATCTCGTGAAGTTCTTGATGGTTTTCTGGAATTTGTGATTGCATAGAATGATAGATTCTGGACCAGTAGATGGTTATTATAGAACCTATGCTGGCATGATACTGCGAGGAGGAGGAGGAGGAGGAGGAGGAGGGGGGGGGGAAGGGGAAGGGGAAGATTAATGAGATTGATGTCGGGTCACTATGAGAACCCAGCAACCCTGAAAGGCTGGAGCACATTAAAAAAAAACTTTTAAAGAGAGGCTGGGCAAGCCCCTGAGCAGGATTTGCAAGGGCACATGTCTGTGAGCGTTGCCCCAAGAGTGCAAGGTGACAGTGCCAGAAGACACATACAGTAGGAAAAATTAAGGATCATTGAAGCACATGCTTCCATCTTCGTGCTGTTTCTGTCAGTGCAAGTATCCATGTGTGTGTGTTGTCTAAACAATGACCTCATTACCATTGTTAGTGCAATGTGGCATGTGATGAAACCGTACCTAAGGAATTATGCAACTCTTTTCTCAATTTCTACTATAACAATTGTGGTATTGTGCGTAGGAATGGCTTGGCCCAGCTCGTATGTAAGAACATCACCTGTCATTCAGCATTATCCCTTCCCAACTTAAGTACTATTCTGAGTTTGTTTGTACCACAGAATCTTAGTGACATCCCAGTTATGGAAGGAGTGGAGAAGAGAATTCATGCCATAACAAAGTACATCATTATGAAACAAAACAGAGGTTTTAACTTTACCTTTGAAGACAATGGCAAGACATGGAGGAAGTTAATGGTCCTCCCATTTTCACAATTCTCCAATGTTCTGGCACAGCTGTCCTAAAAGTAGACAAAAATCCATGTACAAACAGAGAACTGCCTTTGCTATATGAAGAAGTACATATGGGTGGAGGGTAGAATTTGCCCATTTTCATGCCAAGTAAAAATAATCCAGATAAATATGGATACGGGATAGAAAGGATTTCTTTCAAGCACAATAGTGGTGATGCTATAGAGCTAGTTTTTCTCCTCTTCCTCCTCCTCCTCCAGATTTTTATTCATCAAGAAATAACAGTACAGACAAAAAGAATCACACATTTGATTTCTGTTCCTTGGAAATTTGAGATCCAGACAGGTACCTAGGAATTATCCAAGTAATGTCTTCAGATATAATGTGTGCCCAACAAGTTTTTGTTTATTATCATTATTCCCAGTTTATGTGTGACTGATGAGCCCCATTTCTCTCCCAAGTCACCATTGAGAAGGAGCATCTGGTCAAGATATTTCCTTCCTCCAGGAAGATGGGTGGTGGCAACGGAAGTTCTACGTAACCAAAAGCTATACCAGGTACCAGGAAGGAAGGAGACAAGGCCAAAGAGTGACATTGGAAGGGTAAAGACCGTTTTGCTCCAACATGCCACTCCTGGCTGGCCATCCACTACATAGCCAGAAATAATAAGGCCTACTACTACTACTAGGAGCAGAAATAATAGGTACTGGACAACTCTGTGACCCATTGGGTCATCCTTTGAGAGAAAGGTAATGCAGTCTGATGTGACCAGAATGAACATTAAATTTTAGGCTGACCATATGTATTTATTTATTTATTTTTCAAATTTTGCCACCGCCCATCTCCCCCAAGAAGAGGGACTCTGGGCGGTTTACAATTCAGTGAGGAGAGCTCTAAGGCGCCAGCCACCCCCAAGATTAACTACTCCCCTTCCCGCCCCAGGCGAGATGGCAGAGCCAAGTCTTCAGGTTCTTCCAGAAGGCCGGGAGCGATGGGGCCTGTCTCACCTCTGGGGGCAGAGCGTTCCAGAGGGCGGGAGACACTGCAGAGAAGGCCCGCTTCCTGGACCCCGCCAATCGAAGTTCTCTTACAGACCGGGTCCGTAACATGCCCTCTCTGCATGACCAGGTGTCCTTAGTTAGCTAATTGCTAAGCGTTTCACATGACTACTTAGGCACTTTTGAAATTGCAATCAGGACAGCTAATGGAGAATGGAAGAATATTTGGCAGTTTCAGCTTTTGAAGTTTTTTTAAATTACAAATTGAATTTTTTTTAATTATAATGTTTTAAATTACAATATTTTTAAAATTACATTTTTTTTAAAAATTACAATTTTCATCCCACCCCCCCAAAAAGAAGCAAATCACTTGTGTAGGTGTCTCTAAAGGCAATATTGTTCTAGGTGGGGTTCCCAATTCATTTCTTTTGATTTTGAGATTTTAGGGAACCCGGTTTTATTTCTGAGAAGCCTCTAGTGCAGAGCCTTCCAAACTGTGTGTCGCAACACTTTAGTGTGTCGCAACACACAGTTTGGTGTGTCACAACACAACCCGGAAGTGGCGGTGGGGGCGTGCACGGTGGCGGTGTGGGGGCGTGCGCAGCGGCAGTGTGCACGGCGGCTGTGGCAGCAACGACGGCAGCGGCGCGCCATCAGTGCTTCCGCGTTTTAGCGGAGGCCGCCGCCACCTCCACGCACCCCCCCGCGCCACCACCGTGCCTGCCCCTGCCCCTGCCCCCCGCACCCCCCCGCGCCGCCACTGCCGCCGTTGGTGTGTTGCCAACGGCGGCAGTTTGGAAAGCACTGCTCTAGTGCCTTGGGGACCTGGCATTCTTCCATTCTGATTTCTGAACATGGTAAAGGCCCAATAGCACAACTGTCATCCCTTACTGCAGGGGTGGGGAACCTTTTTTCTGCCAAGGGCCATTTTGATATTTATAACATCATTCAAGACCGGGGGGCGGGGTTTGCGGGTGGGAGCCAATCACGTGGAAGGGGGTGGGGTTTGCGGGTGGGAGCCAATCATGTGGAAGGGGGCGGGGTTTGCAGGAGGGAGCCAATTGTGCGCACTGGGGGGCAGGGTTTGCGGGCGGGAGCAGTCAGGCCGGATCCGCCTTAGGGCGCCTGGGGGTTTTCCCCAAAGAACTGGTTAGTGTGGCTTAGTTTGGCAAGATTCTCTGTAAGGTAGAACAATAAAGATCTAGAGCTTCATTCCTGGCTCAGTGTTGTTTCTTTGCCTATCCCACGACACAATATAAAGAAAAACTTCCTGACTGTAAACTTGGCTCAACGATGGAACAGTGTACCTACAGAGGTTGTGGGTTCTTCATCTTTGGAGGTTTTTAAGAAGAGGCTGGACAACTACATCTTAAGGATGGTTTAATTGGTTTTCCTGGACACTGCAGAAGATTGGATTAGATTATCTTTCTGGCCCCTTCCATCTCTATAATTTGATGGTTCTGGATGATTCTATCTATGATACTCTCTGAACCAGCCAGATCATTCCTAACTGTACTCAGGGCTGTTACTCAGACTCGGCTGCAGAGTATCCCTGTGTTTTTTCTTGTGCTCCAAAGGCAGAAACCAGCAGTGTAGCGAACGCTTTGCAGAATGACATGAGGAAAATGATGGCTAATTAACCTGAAGACATAACCAGCTAGGAGGGAAAATATACACAACATCAGCCTGCTAGGAAAAAATGTGATTGTCTCTCTTAGCAGGCTATGACTGGGAGCATATGTGACAGAGAGGGTGTGTGAATCTTCTCACTAAGTAAGAAGCCATCTTAGGGAATGGCAAAGATACACCGGCTTTACTTGTTTGGCTGAATTTAATTTTTACTGTCTGTTGGTTGGCTGCCTTGCTTGCTACCCATTTAGTGTGTGTAGTTGTTACCAAAGTCCTGGCTTCCTAGGATATTTTTCTCATCGATCTTCATGGGGAACCAATCTGTAATGGTATGCGGGAAGGACCTTGGGAGACAGGGCGAAGAGATGCTGCCTAGGGAACGATCAGATAAGAGAGGGCATAGCCCACAGCTGCAAAACAGGCAGGGAAAGAAACTTAGGAAGGATCTGCCCTAATTGATCAGGCTGTAAAAAGAGACGGTGGGAGGATTGCACTTTCAGACTTGCAAGATTCTGTTAATGTAAGGTAAAGGTTCCCCCCGCACATTTGTGCAGTCGTGTCCGACTCTAGGGGCCGGTGCTCAACTCCGTTTGTTAGCCAAAGAGCCAGCGTTGTCCGAAGACGCTTCCACAGTCATGTGGCCGGCATGACGTGCACGGAGCGCTGCTACCATCCCACCGAAGTGGTACCTATTCATCTACTTGCATTTGCATGCTTTCGAATTGCTAGGTTGGCAAGAGCTGGAGCGAGTGCGGGAGCTCACTCCGCACGCAGGGCTAGGGATTCGAACCTCCGAACTTGCGATCTTCTGATCGACAAGCCTGGCGTCTTACCCGCTGAGCCACCACGCCCCCCTTCTGTTAATGTAGCCTTACAGTAATGTAGAATTAGCTCATCTGGTCGTGTTTTCTGTCTGGTCTACTTGGGAAGGTTGACACAAACATTTAAAGCAGAACTGAAAAGACCTCATGTTCAGGGAAGTAAAACAATGTATGAGCCACTGTGAATCCATCTGTGAGGCTGCGATCCTTCAACTAATGAACGAAGCTCCAACACACGCCACGTAGGATATGTAAAAGCTTTATTTATTTATTTATTTATTTATTGCGAGCGATCTATTCCACTTTAAAGATTCAAGTGAAATACAATTACAAGATCTTGCAGTTTATAGGTTCCCAATTTCCCCCCTCCCCTTAGAGCGTGTTTATCAATTCCTCTCCGTCTCTCGCCTGCTCTGCGCCGCCTGGTGCTTTCCATTGTTAGGGCTGAACGCTGCCCGGCTAATCCACACCTCTCGGTGATTTGTCTGTCTGGCGGTTTACTGCCAAGTTCTTTCCCATTGAAAGCTTTGGCACCTTAGCTGAGTGATATGCTTAGGCGCTCTACTTTACCATGTCAGGGTGGCACAGGTGCCATCATGACACCATGGCACAGAAAAAGTAATTTCCTTCTAACACAGCTTGTTTTCTGGTTACTTCTTTGGACCCGTTCCTGTTCTTTCCTTGAGAACAATGTGGAAGTAATTTGCCATTGGCTCCTTCCAGAAGGTTTCTTAGGCTGGCCTACAGCCATAGGTGGTCTCTCATCCACATACTAACCAGGGCTGATGCTACTTAGCTTCCAATCCCAAACAAGGTCAGCCAGGTGCTGCCCTCCTCAGACACTTATTGCAATGCTCAGTTGCCCATGTTTGAGCACTCTTGACTCCTCCACACCTGAATCTTGCGATGTCCTTGCAATCTTCCAGATGAGTTTACAGATTTGGAAATTACAGATCAGGACTTGGCCAACTTCTAGTGCTTCTCCTCCATAACAGGCTTCAACTGAACCCTGGTAAGACGGAGTGGCTGTGGATTAATGGCTCCTCCCCATCTGGGACATTATCATCTTTGGTTCTGGATGGGGTTGCACTGCCCCAGACAGATCCGGTGCAGAATCTGGGGGTCCTCCTGGATTCACGACTCCTGCTCAAAGAGCAGGTGGCAACTTCGTGTTGTGCGCCAGTTACGCCCGTTCCTGGATCGGGAGGCCCTTCAAACAGTCACTCATGCCCTTGTTATCTTGCATATAGACTACTGTAATGCGCTCTACATGGGGCTACCCTTGAAGAGTATCCAGAAGCTTTAGCTGGTCCAGAATGCAGCTGCATGGGCCACGGCTGGTGCCCCTAGATCGGCACATATAACACCGTTGTTGCGTGAGCTGCATTGGGTACCAGTTTGCTTCCGTGTCCAATTCAAGGTGTTGGTTATCGCCTTTAAAGCCCTACATGGCATGGGGCCAGGTTACCTGAGGGACCACCTCGTCCCCAATATATCCACTCGTCCCACCTGATCATGCAGAGAGGGCATGCTACGGACCCCATCTATAAGAGAGTTCCACCTGGTGGGGTCCAGGAGGCGTGCCTTCTCTGCAGTAGCTCCCGCCCTGTGGAACAACTTGCCCCCGGAGGTAAGATTAGCTCCTTCGCTCCTGACCTTCCGGAAGAACCTGAAAACCTGGCTCTGCCGCCTTGCTTGGGACCAAGGAAGGAATAGTCACTCTTGGGGATGGCTAATACCTTAGAGAGCTCCTCTCCTACATTGGATTAAGTAAGATCATTTTACCACTCTTGCCTCTTGGATTTTAATCTTGTTTTATAATTTGTATTTTATATTCTATGTATATTTTATGTTTTTTGCTTTTATTATTCTGTTGTAAACCGTCCAGAGTCCCTCCGGTGGAGGGAGATGGGCGGTGATATTAATTAATTAATTAATTAATTAATTAAATAACACATTCCCTCCACCCTTGAAACTTCAGTGCCAGGCTGGACTCCATGCATACTCTAATGAGGTAAGCGCTCATTAGATCATTGGGAGTTGTGATATATTGCTGTTAGATAGCTGAATAAATGGTGTATATGTGTGTCCTTCATAAAAAGAATGCAGGAATTGCATTCGATGAAAGAGTGGCTGAAAGGGGCCGTTTTGAGAATGGGAGAGAGAGGCACCACAACTGAATATTGGAGATGGCTGGCAAAGGACTACCAGGAACTGAGATGTTGGGCTGGTGCTCTTTATTTATTTAATCTATTTATGCTCTTTTATTTATTTAAATACGCTTTTCTTTTCACATGCAATTCTGATGGGATGTTCCTGGCTGTTTTACAGCAAGTGCAACCTAATGATTACCGGCTGCAATTCTGACTCAACACAATGTTGCATAGTCATTTTAGACAACAGGGCTGGGCCAAGCATTTCAAAGTGGTGTCTTGCAATATGCATTAACTCTCTTGGAACTGTTAATCCAACCACATTTTTTCCCCAAGGCTCATGTGGCTGCTTTGAAAGCTGTTCCTATTTCTCATGTGTGTCCAGGTAGGGACAACATTTCCACTGGGACCCCCAAGAATCTACTTCACTGACATTATTTTGGGAGAAGGGTGTCAGGATGTGACATCTTGCCATGGAGACAGGAGGTGACATCCTGCCAGTCTATCGATGGGCATACCTGCAGGGTCGGGGGAAGTGCTTTGTAGTGGAAACTTGCCGGACTTGTAGAATAGGTGAGAATGCTTGTGATGGGGTCTTGGTATATTCGCAAGACCACAAGCTATGCTGATTTGAGTATGGTATCAAATAGTTCAGCACAGCTTTCATGCCTAAGGTGGGACTAGAACTCTCAGTCTCCTGGTTTGCCATTGGCTCCTTCCTAAGGCTGAGAGAGAGGGACTGGCCCAAGGTCACCCAGCCGGCTTTCATGCCTCAGGCGGGACTAGAACTCTCAGTCTCCTGGTTTGCCATTGGCTCCTTCCTAGGGCTGAGAGACGGGGACTGGCCCAAGGTCACCCAGCCGGCTTTCATGCCTCAGGCGGGACTAGAACTCTCAGTCTCCTGGTTTGCCATTGGCTCCTTCCTAGGGCTGAGAGACAGGGACTGGCCCAAGGTCACCCAGCCGGCTTTCATGCCTCAGGCGGGACTAGAACTCTCAGTCTCCTGGTTTGCCATTGGCTCCTTCCTAGGGCTGAGAGACAGGGACTGGCCCAAGGTCACCCAGCCGGCTTTCATGCCTCAGGCGGGACTAGAACTCTCAGTCTCCTGGTTTGCCATTGGCTCCTTCCTAGGGCTGAGAGACAGGGACTGGCCCAAGGTCACCCAGCCGGCTTTCATGCCTCAGGCGGGACTAGAACTCTCAGTCTCCTGGTTTGCCATTGGCTCCTTCCTAGGGCTGAGAGACAGGGACCGGCCCAAGGTCACCCAGCCGGCTTTCATGCCTGAGGCGGGACTAGAACTCTCAGTCTCCTGGTTTGCCATTGGTTCCTTCCTAGGGCTGAGAGAGAGGGACTGGCCCAAGGTCACCCAGCCGGCTTTCATGGCTAAGGCGGGACTAGAACTCTCAGTCTCCTGGTTTGCCATTGACTCCTTCCTAGGGCTGAGAGACAGGGACTGGCCCAAGGTCACCAACACTGAGAGTTAATCTATAACTCTTATCAAACAGTTGCACAAGATGATTCTGGTACATGGGTCAATGCTCTGGATCATGTTAGTAACTCAGGTTTGGTATATTTTCTTTGCAATTTGCTTGGAGGCCCAGATGGCCGCCCCGTGATTCTGATTAAAACAACAACAACAACCTTCAAAGTGCGAGGCTGTAACAGCAGTCCCAGTTTCCAGGAATGCGGGGCTGGGCTACCTTGGATCTGTGCTATTTCTAAACAAGTGCACAAACACTGTCCAGCAACATTTGATGCCGAACCTTTGACCCGTGTGTTTGGTTTTCCGAGTTGATGTGAGAGTTTTGCTTTCTCTAAAAACCATCTGAGATTCCTACCGGCTAGGGCCCAATTGCAAACTGAGGCTCAGCCTCAGGGGAAGGCTAAGCTGTTTCAAAATTCAAGACACAATCTTCCACGCTTGAAGGTTTGCGGGCGCTGTTGCTGAGACAGCCTTGAGCAAATGAAATTCTTGGCTATTTCTGCTGCATAATCTGAATTCTTCACCCGCCCTGCAAAGCAGCGGACCTTGAGGATGTAGACATGCAAAAGAAAACCTTTGGCGGGGGGGGGGGGAAGTTTCAGAGGGAATCTCTTCCACATGTCACCTTGGATCAGTTTAGGGAGGATCTAACCTGGGCTGAAGAAACAGTGTGGACCACAGGCAGTGGGACATCTGGAAACTAGGCGGGAGGGAGAATGGAACCAGCTGCATTCTGTGTTGCAACACTTAGTTACAGGTCCTCGCTCCTCTTCATTCACAGTTTAAATAAAGGTTTTCAAAAATTAACTCCAGAACTGAACCATCATAGAATCATGGGGCTGGAAGGGATCTTGGAGGTCTTCTAGTCTAGCCCTCTGCCCCTCAGACCATCTCAGACAAATGGCCGCCCAACTTCCGTTTGAAAACTCCACTGGTGGAGCCCCCATGACTCCAGGAGGCAGGCTGTTCTGCTGCTTAAGAGCTCTCAGAGTCGGGATATTCCTCCTAATTTCAAGTTTGGATCCCTCTGGGTATAGCTTCCACCCACTGGTTCCTGTCCTACTCTTGGGCATCACACAGAATAGATCTGCCCCCTCTTCCCTGTGACATCCCTCCATATACCAGAAGACTGCTATCATGTCTCCCCTTAGCCTGCCTTCTCTTCTTTAGGCTAACCATATCAAGTTCCTTTACCCATTCTTCATAGGATTGAGCCTAAAACCCCTCATCACCCTTGTGGTTCTTCTCTGCCCTCTTTCCAGTTGCTCAGCATTCTTCTTTATTGTGGTGACCACAACTGGGCCAGTGCAGCACAGAGGAGAACTACCGCATCTCGTGATCTTGACACTGAACCTCTGTTGATGCAACCCAAAATTGCAGACGGTCTTTTTGCATCAGCCTGCCACATTGCTCAGCTACCTCTGTTTGTTTGTTTATAAGACTTGTATAGAGAGCCAGTAGTGGTTAAGGCATCAAGCTAGAAACCGGGAGACCGTGAGTTCTAGTCCCACCTTAGGCACAAAGCCAGCTGGGTGACCTTGGGCCAGTCGCTCTCTCTCAGCCCTAGGAAGGAGGCAATAGCAAACCAGGAGACTGAGAGTTCTAGTCCCCCCTTAGGCATGAAAGCCGGCTGGGTGACCTTGGGCCAGCCACTCTCTCTCAGCCCTAGGAAGGAGCCAATGGCAAACCAGGAGACTGAGAGTTCTAGTCCCGCCTTAGGCATGAAGTCAGCTGGGTGACCTTGGGCCAGTCACTCTCAGCCCAACCCACCTCACAGGGTTGTTGTTGTGGGGAAAATAGGAGGAGGAAGGAGTATTAGGTATGTTCGCCGCCTTGAGTTATTTACAAAAAATAATAATAATAAAGGCGGGATAAAGATTAATTAAATAAATAAATAATCCAGGGTTTGCTGCATCTAGAATTTGCTGCAGCAGCCCCATCCGGGGGGGAGGGGGTGCTGGCAAGAGGGGTCAGACTGGCCCCAGTAGCATTGCGGCATTGTGAGCCAAGTCCCGCCCCTTTTCTACATTGGTTGCGACATCTCACATCCCAAATGGGAGGCGCTTGCAGCGTGACTGCACAACGTTATTTTTGTAATCGAGATGCAAGCAGGGAGAGACTTGTGGATGCTGCTGAGGGTTTGGGATTGTTTGGTTTGATTTCTTAGCATATTGCCGGTAGTCCTTGTTTAGTGACCACAATTGGGACTGGCAACTTGGTCATTAAGCAAAGCAGTCAGTAAGTGAAACCACAACTGTACTTATGATCTTCCTTCAGCTTTCCTTTGCTTGACAGCAGTGTATCTCACTCTCAGCAACTTTAAAAAGTATGGACTTCAACTCCCAGAATTCCCCAGCCAGCTTGCTTTACAGACCTGCGAAGGTTGTAAATATGAGGATCGGTCGCAAAGTTACTTTTTCATCACTGCTGTAACTATGAACGGTCACTAAACAAAGCAGTTGCTAAACGAGGACTGCCTGTATGTGAAGCCTGCCATTGTAGTGGTAAACCATGGTTTATTGCTTGACATATGAGAACTCAGTAAATTATGGTTTTAAGAAATCACAAGACGGTACAACGTTTGCATCTGGGTCCCTGAAAAGTAACAGCTTTCAATATGTCGATGAAGGTTCTCAGTCATCCAGGTGGAACAGTCTGTGGCTTGAATCATGTCAACTGGATTTCTATTTTCTCAGTAGAAACGTTTCACTCCTTATCCAAGGAGCTTCTTCAGTCTGAGTAAAGTTAGTAAGGGAATCCTTAAATATGTTTCTAGGGTGGCTGTGTGACCTTGCACCTGGGGCTAGGTCATGGTTATTTTGAGATGTTTATTTCTAAGTCCCTTTATCATCCAAAGGAGGATCGTTAAGATTACCCTGCTGCTGTTGAGCTTGCGAAATGGTCTTAATCTTCCTAGGCACAGAAGACAAAGCAGAAAGGAAGATAGGGAAAAGGTTATGCCTGAGGCCCCCACCTCTATTCAAGGAAGGATTTTCCAAGTTGGCATAAATGGATTCCTTGACCCCTCTCTCAAACCACCTATCTTCTCTGTCTAAAATGTGAACATTAATGTCCTCAAATGAGTGTCCTTTTTCCTTTAGATGAAGATAAACTGCTGACTCTGGTCCTGTGGTGTTACTTCTCCTGTGTTGGGCCATCCTCCTGTACAAAGGTTGTTTGGTTTCTCCAATGTAGAGTTCAGAGCACTCCTCACTGCACTGGATTGCATACACTACATTGCTTTCCTTGTGTTTTGGAGTTTGATCTTTGGGGTGTACAAGCCTCTGTCTCAGTATGTTGGTGGGTTTGAAATATACAGGTATGTGGTGTTTGCCAAATATCCGTTTTATCTTTTCAGACACGCCAGCCATGTAAGGAATGACCAGGTTCTTCCGTTTACTCTGAGTCTCAGCCCTATCTGTCGCTGTTTTAGGTCTGGTAGACTTAGATTTAGTGAAGGCCCAATTTGGATATCCACAGGCCTTCAGAGCTGTTCTCAGGTGCTGCTTTTCATTCTTTTTGGAATCCATGGAGGTGGGGATGGTTTCTGCTCTGTGTGATAATGTCCTGATGACTCCTAGTTTGTGCTGCAGTGCACCATCCAACATTTCTACTGAGAAAATAGAAATCCAGTTGACATGATTCAAGCCACTAACAGCTTTCAAGGTTTCAGACAGTCACTTCTCCAGCCCTTCCTGAGGATGACAGGATTTGAACTTGGGACTTTCTGTTTGCTAGCAAGTACCTTCTCAAGGCATTTACAGCTTGGATATTGATTTCTGTCACCAACTGTCAGCACCATTAGGTAGACCAGACCAGGAAATCACAGGAAGGCTAAAACTATTACTGAGATTGGCCACCATCATCATCATCATCATCATCATCATCATCATCATCATCATCTTGCAAGTTGGATTGTGCCGGACCTCTCCTCCCTCCCTCCCTCCCTCCCTCCCTCCCTCCCTCCCTCCCTTTTCCAAATATTATCTTTTTTCTCTGGACTCAAAAAATGTTTCAGCCCCTTTTGCCTAGAAAGCGGTTCTTGCGTGTTTCCAGCAAGGTCATCTTCCTTGCTCTCTACACCAACGTTGGGTATGTGTGCCGAATGTTTCTTGCTAGCCAGTTAGTAGAATTAAACTCTCACTAACTCTTCCATACCCAGACGGCTAAGCCAACAGGACGAGCTAGCTCCTGATAGTGGCGAAAAGTAGATGGCTGCACCAGGTTGGAACTTTCCCACTTGAGAATCGTATTCTAAGCCCGTGAAGCATAATATATTCCAGACAATATTGAGGTAGTCTTCCTTTCTTCCTGTCTCTCTCCTCAAAAGAAGAGCTGGGGGGTTCGCGTGCTTGCCAATTATCTGAAATAATAAGGGGTGTTGCCTCCTTTCAGCAGAAAAGGAATGGCAGAAGCTTTTGTGTGTGCTCTGAATGGAGACAGCTGGAGGCATTGTATGGAGAAGGGCGAACACTGGAAACCATGGAAAACTCAAATTAAACCCAGTGGGGAAATCAGCGTATAGTGCCAGAGATCGGGTTGATTATAAGGGTTGCCAAGCATGGGCCAGACAACATGACTCTCCTGATAGCTTTTTCTTCTGGGAATAAATCTTCTGAATATAATGACAGGAGGACGAGGATGTCCCCCTTGGCTGGGGCATGAAAGCACCACGGTTTGCAGGCGAAGAGCCGTTCTTGGCCTTGCTGGGGGTGGGAGAACTTCAGAAGATCCATTTCCAAAACAGGTAGGAGCAGATCAGACTGGTATGGTTATTGGTGGGACGAAAGCTACATTTCATTTCATTTCAGTGTTAATTCAAATGGCTTCAGTGAAATGGTATTAATATGGCGACTGGGGCATAGGCGCAGAAGGGTTCAAAAAAGTCAAGATGGCAGCCATGGTTGCATGAGCAAAGCCCTGTCCCCCTTTTTTCAATTACTGCAAGTAAAAAAGGGGTGGGGCTTCAACCATATGGGTGTGGCCACCAACCTGACTTTTAGAACTCCACCGTGGCAGACACCCCTGTATCGTCATGCCCTGAGTACTCAATCATGTCCTCCTCTGACCGTATTAAAAATTATAATTCAGGAACAACACTGAGTGGGGATTTGGGCCTGAGATGGTGCATCCTGGTGCTAGGACAGCCCACAGCTCCACCTTGTTGAAGACAGGCTGCTGCATCTCCACTCCACTCCATCTTCACTCCAGGAGAACCAGCTCAGGAATTGGGGACCTTCATCCGAATCAAATTTTTCAGTCTAGGTAGGCGGCCACCCCTGCAAAATATGGCAGGGGAAAATGGAAAAGCACTGAAGGTTGAGTGAGTGAGTGAGTGAGTGATAGCTCAAAAAGGTATCTTTGAAGGGAAGAAATTGGGGAGAAAAAGAAAGAAAAAAGAAAGATGGGGTGGGGGTGGGGGAGCAGGAATTTACTTACCTTGGTCTGCAGGGGAAAGATGCTCTGACTGGGAGATGCATCAATAACCAGACATGGACCTGGGAGATGGGATGCAAGAGTGCAAAAAGATGGAATCAAAGTCAGATAAAAAGTAAAATCTTTCTTGACTCCTGGTGACATTGTGCAGTTTTGTTAGCATGATACAAAAAACAGCTTGCATTGCCTTCTTCCAGAATTTTTTTTAATTTCTCAACCTAGCCTAAGGTAAAGGTTCCACCCCCCCCCGCACATTTGTGCAGCCGTGTCCGACTCTAGGGGGCAGTGTTCATCTCCGTTTGTTAGCCGAAGAGCCAGCGTTGTCCGAAGACGCTTCCACAGTCATGTGGCCGGCATGACGCACGCGGAACGCTGTTACCGTCCCACCGAAGTGGTACCTATTCATCTACCTGCATTTGCATGCTTTCGAATTGCTAGGTTGGCAAGAGCTGGGGCGAGTGCGGGAGCTCACTCCGTCACGCAAGACTAGGGATTTGAACCTCCAAACTTGCGATCTTCCCATCGACAAGCCTGACATCTTACCCGCTGAGCCACCATGCCCCCTTCAAAATCCCAGATGGTCCCCCATCCCAATACAAACCAATGCCAACCCTGCTTAGCTTCTAAAATCAGCCAAAGCTCTTTCACTGCTACTTCCTGCTGAAGCAACTGAGGACCTGCTCCAGATGGGTGGAGATAGAGTGAGATGGCAGATGTGTTGAGCTGGATCTGTAAGGTGAGAAAGGAACTGCTAGCCCAGATGCCTACAGGCATTCTCCCCTCCGGAATGGGGGGAGATGGGCGGTGATATAAGTTAGAAATATAAATAAATAAATAAATAAATAAATAAATAAATTCTCCCATTGCAAAGCAGGACTTCAAGGACACCCGATGAACAGAGAACATGCCTCTTACTTGAATAATATATAATAATAATAATAATAATAATAATAATAATAATAATAATAATAATAACTGGCTCTCTTACTTGAATAATATAATCCATAAATGGACTCCAGTTGGGTCCAGTCACTATCTTTCCACCATATCTGCCTCCCAAGGTGGTGGCTGTGGGGATAAAATGAGAGGAAGGAGAAGATTACATGTGCTCCTGGAAGGAAGGTGGGGTACATCTTTAATGAGTACAGCGAATACAGATCAATCAAGGGCGTAAGGCGAGCGCACCGTTTTCATCTAGCAGCTGCTACGGCCTGCGGTCACCACCTCTCTCTGTGCAGAGTTGGCCCTACACAGCGCACCCAGAAGCTGCTTAGCTGATAGCATGGAAGGCTGGCCGATTCGGCTTCCCTTAATCAATAAAGGGAGCAATCAATGCCTTAAAGGCGGCCCTGCCTAAGAGTACTGAAAGTCTGGGCCAGTGTTTCTCAACCTTGGCAACTTTAAGGTGTGTGGACTTCAACTCCCAGAACTCCCCAGCCAGCTTTGCTGGCTGGGGAATTCTGGGAGTTGAAGTCCACACACCTTAAAGTTGCCAAGGTTGAGAAACACTGGTCTGGATATTGCCAGTATCAAGCGTGCAACAGAGGCCAAGCCTGCTTTCTCCATATAAGGTCACCACCAAAGCAGAGGAAAGGTTATCCTCACCACAAAGGCGGCCTGTGCAGTTTTCGAGACCATCGGGCCCGAATCGCGTTGCTCCAGGAGCCACAGAAATACCTGGAAGAGCTTTCTTTGGGCTTCCAGCTGATTTTTTTTTATGTCTGTAAATAAACCCAGGTCAATATTTAAACTTAGGTTTGGACAGAAGAGTAGCGGACATTAAACTGATGGGAGAGGTCACCCTGGGTGACTTCCAGAAATTACACGAGCGGCAAAGTCCAAATATCAACAAATT
This sequence comes from Charina bottae, assembly GCA_023362775.1. NCBI lineage: Eukaryota > Metazoa > Chordata > Lepidosauria > Squamata > Charinaidae > Charina > Charina bottae. The sequence continues at coordinate 4,074,251 of JALMGJ010000015.1, forward strand.
CCAGGATGCCAAGTTGAACGGAGGACCTGCAGGCATTTGAGTGACCCTTCACCCACTGCCAGAAGCCAAGGAGAGTAAACGAAAGTCTGGCTTTTGGAAACTTGTCGGAACAACCTGATCTGATTTTGATTGATTGATTGATTGATTGATTATGTGCCATCAAGACGTTTTTGTCTCCTAGCGACCACATAGATAGGTTTTCTCCATGACGATCCATCTCCAACCTGGTCTTTGGGTCTACCATCACCACGGTAACTGAGTCCACCCCCCTTGCTGCTGGTCGCCCTCTCGTGCCTCAAGTAAGAACTCTGTCTTGATTTGTTCCATGATCCGTTTGTTTGTTTCTTCTATTTGTTGCTAACCAAGAGGAGTTTTGCCACATACTTAAATAGGCTTGGGATACTGGAATTAAAAATATACAGTTTTGCCCTAAAGCAGAGCTTTCCAAACTTTTCACGTTGGTGACACACTTTTTAGACATGCATCTTTCGCAACACACTCTTACAGCAGGGCACAAGGCAGGCACTAGGACCTGCGCGGAATCACAGCAGGTTTGGAGGCAGCCAGGCACAAGGCAGGCACTAGGACCTGCGTGGAATCACAGCAGGTTTGGAGGCAGCCAGGCACAAGGCAGGCACTAGGACCTGCGTGGAATCACAGCAGGTTTGGAGGCAGCCAGGCACAAGGCAGGCACTAGGACCTGCATGTCTGTAGCTTGAATCATGTCAACTGGATTTCTATTTTCTCAGTGGAAACGTTTCACTCCTTATCCAAGGAGTGAAACGTTTCCACTGAGAAAATAGAAATCCAGTTGACATGATTCAAGCTATAGACAATTCCACCTGGATGACTGAGAACCTTCATAGACATAGGACCTGCGTGGAATCACAGCAGGTTTGGAGGCAGCCAGGCACAAGGCAGGCACTAGGACCTGCGTGGAATCACAGCAGGTTTGGAGGCAGCCAGGCACAAGGCAGGCACTAGGACCTGCGTGGAATCACAGCAGGTTTGGAGGCAGCAAGGCACAAGGCAGGAACTAGGACCTGCGTGGAATCACAGCAGGTTTGGAGGCAGCCAGGCACAAGGCAGGCACTAGGACCTGCGTGGAATCACAGCAGGTTTGGAGGCAGCCAGGCACAAGGCAGGCACTAGGACCTGCGTGGAATCACAGCAGGTTTGGAGGCAGCCAGGCACAAGGCAGGCACTAGGACCTGCATGGAATCACAGCAGGTTTGGAGGCAGCAAGGCACAAGGCAGGAACTAGGACCTGTGTGGAATCACAGCAGGTTTGGAGGCAGCAGGGCACAAGGCAGGCACTAGGACCTGCACGGAATCCTGGCAGGGCTCGGAGGCAGCAGCAGCTGCGACACACCCAGACACTGCAGCCGACACACTAACATGTCCCGACACAGAGTTTGGAAAGCTCTGCCCTAAAGGCTAGTGCCTTCATGTCTAGAATTGATTGGGATGAAGAAAAAAAAATCTCTTTGGGATTTTGCAGGTGCCCAAATGGAGCCGATGTGGCACTGAGCTTTTCCAGCCATCCAACACAAAATGCTCCAGAGTTAGGGGGTGCTGTGTCCCTTTGAAATGATCTCTTTGAGGAATGTTGTTTGCTCACTTGCATACTAACATGTTCTTGGCACATGCGTTGAGCATGCTCCAGCAAGGTCATCTTTCTTGGGCAACCTAGTTTATTTATTTATAATTCAAATTTATCACCGCCCATCTCCCCCAACGGGGGACTCTGGGCGGTTTACAAAATATCAACAATTAAAACCTATAAACATAAGTTACACCTAAAACAATATAATAAATAATAGATAAAAATCCAAGAAATGGTAAAATCATATATAAAAGGAGGACATTATGGGGCCAGCCATCCCCAGGAGGAACTATTACCTCCCCCGTCCCAGGCAAGGCGGCAGAACCGGGTCTTTAGGATCTTCCGGAAGGCCGGGAGCGAGGGAGCCAGCCTCACCTCCGGGGGCAAGATATTCCACAAGGCGGGCGCTATCGCAGAGAAGGCTCGCCTCCTGGACCCCGCTAGATGGAGTTCTCTTGTTGTTGAACCGGATGCCTTCCAGATCAGTTGGATTAGAGCTTCTGGGATTATAAGGGTTGTGGTCTAGCCCTTCTGGAGGGCATCAAACCAGGCAAGGCTCTTCTGAGGCAACTGGATTATTATGAACTCCAGGTATCACACTTCAATCTTACGTCTGTCTTGTCTCTGAGAGGGCTTACTTCCAAGTTAGTGTTTGTAATTCATGTGCATTGGACAAGTGCTTTGGACAGGGTTCATATGTCACAGTAAACCATTAAATGGTACATGTGAAAGGGACGTAGGTGTCCTTCTGGACACAGAACATCAAGAAGGACATTGACAAACTGGATCAAGTTCAGAGGAGGGCTACTAAAATGGGGAAGAGGTTAGAAATCAAGCTGTGCAAGCAACAGTTAAAGCAGTGCTTTCCAAACTGTGTGTCGCGACAAAACCCGGAAGTGGTGATGGCGCATCGCCGCCGCCTTTGCGGTGGCGCATGCGGCAGCGGTGGTGCATGTGGTGGCGGCAGCGGCGCTGGCAGCGGCACGCCATCAGTGCTTCCGGGTTTTAGTGCAAAACACGAGGCCGCCGCCGCTGTTGGTGTGTCGCCAACGGCGGAGGTTTGGAAAGCACTGAGTTAAAGAATCAGGGAATGTTTAGCCTAGAAAACATGACAGATGGGGAGATACGACAGCAGCCTTCAAATATCTGAAGGGCTGTCATAAAGAATAAGGAGCGGACTTATTCTGTAATGTCACCGAGGGCTGGGCCGGAATCAGTGGAAAGAAGGAAGTTCAAGCTGGACCTCAGGAGGAACTTTCTTACTCTATGAGCTGTCAGCCACTTGAACAGGCTGCTGCATATGAAGTGGTGACTTCTTCACTCAAGATCTTCAAACAGAGGCCAGATAGTCACCTGTCAGAGAGATGCTCTAGTGCAGTGCTTTCCAAACTGTGTGTCGTGACACAACCCGGAAGTGGCGATGGTGCATTGCCGTCGCCCTTGTGGCGGTACGCGCGTTGTCGTCGTGCATGGCGGCGACGGCAGCGGCGCACCATCAGCGCTTCTGGGTTGTACTGCAAAACACAAGGCTGCCGCTGCTGCCATGCACACCGCCACGCGCACCACCGCGCCCACACTGTGCGTGCCCCCGCCACCATGCGCGCCACTGCGCCACTGTGCAGGGTTTGAGTTTGGAAAGTACTGCTCTAGTGGATCCTGCAGTGAGCAAGGGGTTGGACTGATGACGTTCCAACGTTACGATTCTATGATTGGCTTTGCATTGTCCTATTGCAAACCTCGTCATGGTGGTTTGTAAATAATGGTTTCTGCCTTAGCATCCTGTATGAAATGTGGCCATATGGCGCATGCATCCTTGTAGATGAAGGAAATGATGGGCTAAGAGGAAACTGCAGCCCAGACTTATCCCTTCCTTCGATAACATCTAAATAATCTTAAACTGCTCCTAAATTAGAACAACTCTTCTATCCAACTTCCTTTCCTCTATTCTCAGGTGGCAAAATAGAGGAATATTACTTAACCTATTCCTGAAGTTCTCTAAAATTAATAATAAATTAATAATAAATTAATCAGATCAACAGTAAAGCAACCACCAGTCAAGAAATACACTGCAGACTAGCACTTGGTATTCTCATATTCTCCATGCACGATTCCTCCTCCTTTGAAAGGCAAATGCAGCATATTTTTAAGAAATCGAAAAGAACCCGTTGGCTTCATACCTGGCAGGTTGCTTCGCATTCAGCACACTTCTGCATTAAACAGGTAAGCTTGCTTGGAAAGCAGAAACAACTAGGGACCATTCGCCCTGTTGCCCACCTCTATGGGTCACAGCCCTCACTTTGAGAAATGCTGGATTAGGCAACTTTCCACTGTCTACCTGTGCCTCCCCGTTTCCTCTTCGAAATGCATGGGGCAATTGCAGTGCCTTCAAAAGCCAGCAACGCTTCTGTGACATCAGCAGTTCTTTCACTCATCCCCAGGAGAGAAGGAAGGATGAGTGAGAAAGAGGAAGGAAGGAAGGAAGGAAGGATTAGGTATTAGGTATGTTCACTGCCTTGAGTTATTTATAAAAAATGATAGAGGCGGGATAGAAAATAAATAAATAAAATAATAAATAAATAAATAAATTATATCATTTTTTTTTCATTTCCTGACTCCTTTTATCCGTCATCAACAATAGTAAAACTTGAAAGCCTTGTTATCCCCACATCTACTGGAAGAAACAGAGAAGCCCCTGGCATTCTGGCAGATGATATCCTCACTCCTAGCCTGAAGGAAACAAATCTCAGAAATTCATTTCCCTTCCATTAAATCACAGATGAGAGAGCCAGTTTGGTGTAGTGGTAAAGGCTCCAGGCTAGAAACCAGGAGACAGAGTTCTAGTCCCGCCTTGAGCACAAAGTGAACTGGGTGACCTTGGGCCAGACAATGTCTCTCAGCCCTAGGAAGGAGCCAATGGCAAACCAGGAGACAGAGTTCTAGTCCTGCCTTGAGCACAAAGCGAACTGGGTGACCTTGGGCCAGACAATGTCTCTCAGCCCTAGGAAGGAGCCAATGGCAAACCAGGAGACTGAGATTTCTAGTCCCGCCTTAGGCATGAAAGCCGGTTGGGTGACCTTGGGCCAGTCACTCTCTCAGCCCTACTCACCTCACAGGGTTGTTGTTGTGGGGAAAATAGGAAGAGGGAGTATTAGGTATGTTCTTGCCCAGTTTCCCACCCTTCCATTAAATCCTAGAAGACAGCACAAGGGAATTATTCCCATGCATAATTCTCAGATTGGGAGGGGTAGGCAGCTAAGAGCCTTCCCAATGATAGCCAGCTATAGCTACTCTAATCTAGAGAGCCAGTTTGGTGTAGTGGTTGAGGCATCAGGCTAGAAATCGGGAGACCGGGAGTTCTAGTCCTGCCTTAGGCACAAAGCCAGCTGGGTGACCTTGGGCCAGTCACTTTCACTCAGCCCTAGGAAGGAGGCAATGGCAAACCACTTCTGAAAAACCTTGCCAAGAAATTGCAGGGACGTGTCCAGACAGTCTCTGAGAATCAGACATGATTGAACAGATTAAAAAAAAAACACACACACACAGATGTCAAGGATATTTTTATTTTAATACTGGAAATGCATCTTTCCTTTCCAGGGTAGAGACAGCAGATACTTGTAAGAAATGGGAGGTGGAAGGGGGGGACCTTAACTTCCTGTTTGCTGAGTATGTTGCAAACACCTCGGGGCATGATTGAAATCCTAGCACTGTACAGTGTGGAAACAGGTGAAGGTCCTGAATCATGAAGTGACTAACCCTGATCTTACATTTCAACCATCTCGGAAAGTCATAGAAAGAATTTGCACAATATCCTGAATTGAGAGAAGTCCTCCAACTACGCCATTTAAAGAAGGGGGCTAAAACGAATGGGAATTTCAACCAGTCATTTTACTGCATCTCAGCCAGGGGTCCAGCCTGATTTTGCATGAAAGAAATACTATGGGAACATCCATGAAATCAATGCACAAAGGCATGGCTGACAGGTAGGCACTAAATAAAATATTAAGAGTGATCCACTCTGTATATGCTTTATTTTATAAAGAGAAATGGAGAGGGGGTATGGAAGACAGATAGATGGAGAGAGAAGACAGAGATGTGGAAAAGAAGACAGAGATATGGAAAGGAAGACAAAGAACTGTATTTTCCCATTTGCTTGCACTGAGGAGACAGCCTCCAACTGACCCCCTCCCCCAAGTCTTCGGGGAGGCAGAGGATCCTCCCTGTGTATTTGTTGCTGTGAATTTCAGAACTATATAATCACAACATAACAATCATCTGCAACAGCTGTTATTTGCTTTTGAGCCCAATTCAAAGTATTGTTGCTTAACTTTTCAAACTCTGCCTAGCTTGGAACTCAAATATCTCCTGGAATTTCTCTTCCTAGTGGAGCAGTGTTTCTCAGCCTCAGCAACTTTAAGCCGTGTGGACTTCAACTCCCAGAATTCCCCAGCACACTGGCTGGGGAATTCTGGGAGTTGAAGTCCACACGGCTTAGTTGCTGAGGTTGAGAAATACTGTAGTCGGGTATGTTTTAACATTAACTTGCCAAAGTATCTAAAGCACATTACTATTTATTTAATGCTTGCTGTTTTGTTTCCCCCCCCCCCTCATTCTGTCTAAGAGAATCCCAGACTTAGCATGCAAAAGCTGGTAACATATCCATCCTCCCTCGGCCTTATAAACAGATAAGATGCAACAGAAGAATGCATCTGTGGAGGGAGGAGGAAGAAAGCAAGTCCAGGCTCGCCTATTCTAAAAAGTACAGTCATAGTTAAAGGGGACTGTCAGAGTACACAGCGCTGGGGCTGCCAATGTTCCTTCTAGACTTCAGAGTTTCACTGTGTTTCACTGGCACACTAGGAGTTAATTTTTCTTCTTCCTTAATTACATTCTTCCTCCTCATCTAAGACATCAGGTGGACTACTCACGGCTCCCCAAAGTCCTTCACGACGCAAAAACATCTCCATCTTATACACCCATGAAAGATAATTGGATTCATTCAGCCGTGTTAGAGGGAAACCACCTCCGATAGTTGCATCTTCGCTCACGGCCCCTCCTGGGCAAGATAATGATGAATAAATGGCACAGACTTCACAGAACGTCCCACAGCTCCAAGTCCGTCTTAGGAAACACACAGCCAGGCACGGAACCGGTAAAAGCTCCAAATCCGCCCCAGATAGCCACGCGACTCCTGGATAGGCTTCAACGTCCACACAGCCGTGCCAGTGACCTGTTAAGAGTCCCAACTGGTCACGTTCCACTGCTGGGCCCGTAACCTGTCAGAGTACACAGCGCTGGGGCTGCCAATGTTCCTTCTAGACCTCAGAGTAATACGTTCTATTGAGTAAGCAGACACTCACAAGAGATTAGATAAAATAGTCTATTTACTCTATATACATACGCAGTCAATACACATTCCAATAATGTCCAATAGATACAGATGATAATGAAGATAGTAACGAGAAGAAGAATGAACACCAGATCTCCTCTGCTTATTTATTTATTATTCATATTTATACCCCACCTATCCCCTCCCTATCGGAGGACTCTAGGCGGCTTACAACATTACAAATTCATATATTAACAATTCATATATTTAACAATGTTACTACCGCGTGCTTAGGAAAGGGGTAAGGGAACTGACTCTTGAAGTATTGGACTACATGTCCCAGAATACCTTGCTTCAGAGTCAGCTGCTGACATGCTGGATGTTGCTGTTCGGGATCCGTCGTCTCCGTTCTCCGTTTCAGCCACCATTCGCGAGGTCTTCTTCACTCCGGAGGCGACCCCCGACAGGACGCCAGCAAATTGTCCCACGTAAGGTGGTACCCATTTATCTACTTGCAATTAGCTTTCGAACTGCTGGGTTGGCAGAAGCTGGGGCAAGTGACGAGAGCTCACTTCGCCACGCGGAGGTTCGAACTGCCGACCTACTGATCGGCAGTCTCACAGCATCAGCGGTTTAACCTGCTAAGCTACCGCGCCCCTTCCCCTTATATAACCGCCCAGAGTCCCCTTGTGGGGGGAGATGGGCGGTGATATAAGTTAGAAATAATAATAAATAAATAAATATACAAATATTGACCAATCACATTATAGGTCAAATTCATTATCTACCACACCCAGCTTAAACTACATCAGCTGCAGTATGAGTCACTTCTTTCATCATTCCTTAACAATGGCTGCTAATAGAATGACTTGCAGAACTTAATGCCTCTCACCTGTCTAATTAATCTACTTGTAAATTCTGGTTATTATACAAACCCCAACAGGGACAATTAAGGGAAGCCAAAAGCATGAGAGATGATTGACAGTCATTGTTCCCTTCTCTCAGCCACACAACCAGGAGGAATGGGGTCTTTGTTGACTTCTCCTGATTACAGGTAGTCCTCGCTTAACAACCACAATTGGGCCCGGAATTTCGGCTGCTAAGCGAAGCGGTCATTAAGCGAATCTGACCCAATTTCACCTTTTGTGGTGGTCGTTAAGCGAACCATGTAGTCATTAAGTGAATTGTGCAGTTCCCCATTGATTTTGCTTGCCAGAAGCCGGCCGGGAAGGTCAAAAATGGCCATCATGTGACCACAGGACGCTGCAACGGTCATAAATGTGAACTGGTTGCCAAGCGCCCAAATCATGATCATGTGACTGGGGGATGCTGCGTCGATCGTAAGCGTGAGGACTGATCGCAAGTCATTTTTTTAGCACCGTCCAAACCGTGACTAAATGAGTGGTTGTTAAGCAAGGACTACCTGTATGACATATCCACTCCATGGAAGTGCAACCAAAGCCAACTTTGCAGATATTTTTAGCACCAGCTCAGGAAGCTCATGAGCAGAAAGGATTATATTTGCATGCTTAGAGCTGTCCAACACTGGCTTGGAGCCTCAGGCAGGTGATCTTAAGGTTTTACCCCCTGGCTCAGTTACGCTGTGCCAGAAGCACAATCCAAGTCCGGACATTCACACCAAGGAGACACCCACGGGTTCTTCTCTCTATCCCTGCCGAATTCGAGAGTCTGTTTATTCGGAAGTGAGGGGGGATAAAAGAGGTAAAGACATCCTTCAACTGAGCTGGATCCATGTATTCCAGGAGAAGGCAATGGCAGTCCACTTCTCTACTGTGGCCAACAGGGGTATCCATGGGGGTCAAAAAAGTCAAGATGGAGGTCACAACCTCCATGATTTTTACACACGTAAAAAGGGGGTGAGGCTTTGATTGCAAGATCGTGGCAGCCTTCCTGACTTTTTTTGACCCCCACCCTGCGAAGATACCCCTGGCTGCCATGAGAAAGTTGTGCCCCCCTCATTAAGTGTTGTGAAAGGATGCCACAATGGTGGTGTTAAATGAATGAATAAATAAGGCACGGTTACAAGATGGCATGGAATCGTCCATGCAGTCACTCAAAGGTACAACAGAGGACTTTCCTTTAAAAAGGTGTTTGGCACAGATTGCTGGCAGCGCTGGGTGGATCCCTGAAATGCTCAGTATGGTTGGACCTGCAAAGTATGTGCTTGGGAGACCATCAAAAAATCCTAGGGGAGAAAGGGGAAGGGGAAGAGGAGGAGAAAGAGGAAGAGACAGGGAAGGAGAAGGGGAGGAGATTGAGGAAGAGAAGGGGAAGAGGAAGAGGAGGGGAAGGGGAAAGGGAAGAGGAGAAAGATGAAGAAGAGGAGGGGAAGGAGAAGGGGAAGAGGAGGAGAAGGGAAGGCGAAACAAGGGGAAGAGAGGGGAAGAGAAAGAGGACGGGGAGGAGGAGAAAGAAGAGAAAGGGGAGGGGGAAGGGGAGGGGAAGAGGAGGAGAAGAGAAGGGGAAGAGGAGGGAAAGGAGAAAGAAGAGAAAGAGGGGAAGGAGAAGGGGAAGAGGAGGAGGAGAAGGGAAGGAGAAAGGGAAGAGGAAGGGGAAGAGGAGGAGGAGGAGAAGGGAAGAGGAGGAGAAGGGAAGGCGAAACAGAAGGGGAAGAGAGGGGAAGAGAAAGAGGAAGGGGAGGAGGAGGAGGAGAAAGAAGAGAAAGGGGAGGGGGAAGGGGAGGGGAAGAGGAGGAGAAGGGAAGAGGAAAGGGAAGGGGAAGAGGAGGGAAAGGAGAAAGAAGAGAAAGAGGGGAAGGAGAAGGGGAAGAGGAGGAGGAGAAGGGAAGGAGAAAGGGAAGAGGAAGGGGAAGAGGAGGAGGAGGAGAAGGGAAGAGGAGGAGAAGGGAAGGCGAAACAGAAGGGGAAGAGAGGGGAAGAGAAAGAGGACGGGGAGGAGGAGGAGGAGAAAGAAGAGAAAGGGGAGGGGGAAGGGGAGGGGAAGAGGAGGAGAAGGGAAGAGGAAAGGGAAGGGGAAGAGGAGGGAAAGGAGAAAGAAGAGAAATAGGGGAAGGAGAAGGGGAAGAGGAGGAGGAGAAGGGAAGGAGAAAGGGAAGAGGAAGGGGAAGAGGAGGAGGAGAAGGGAAGGAGAAAGGGAAGAGGAAGGGGAAGAGGAGGAGGAGAAGGGAAGGAGAAAGGGAAGAGGAAGGGGAAGAGGAGGAGGAGAAGGGAAGGAGAAAGGGAAGAGGAAGGGGAGGAGGAGGAGGAGAAAGAAGAGAAAGGGGAGGGGGAAGGGGAGGGGAAGAGGAGGAGAAGGGAAGAGGAAAGGGAAGGGGAAGAGGAGGGAAAGGAGAAAGAAGAGAAAGAGGGGAAGGAGAAGGGGAAGAGGAGGAGGAGAAGGGAAGGAGAAAGGGAAGAGGAAGGGGAAGAGGAGGAGGAGGAGAAGGGAAGAGGAGGAGAAGGGAAGGCGAAACAGAAGGGGAAGAGAGGGGAAGAGAAAGAGGAAGGGGAGGAGGAGAAAGAAGAGAAAGGGGAGGGGGAAGGGGAGGGGAAGAGGAGGAGAAGGGAAGAGGAAGAGGAGGGAAAGGAGAAAGAAGAGAAAGAGGGGAAGGAGAAGGGGAAGAGGAGGAGGAGAAGGGAAGGAGAAAGGGAAGAGGAAGGGGAAGAGGAGGAGGAGGAGAAGGGAAGAGGAGGAGAAGGGAAGGCGAAACAGAAGGGGAAGAGAGGGGAAGAGAAAGAGGAAGGGGAGGAGGAGAAAGAAGAGAAAGGGGAGGGGGAAGGGGAGGGGAAGAGGAGGAGAAGGGAAGAGGAAGAGGAGGGAAAGGAGAAAGAAGAGAAAGAGGGGAAGGAGAAGGGGAAGAGGAGGAGGAGAAGGGAAGGAGAAAGGGAAGAGGAAGGGGAAGAGGAGGAGGAGGAGAAGGGAAGAGGAGGAGAAGGGAAGGCGAAACAGAAGGGGAAGAGAGGGGAAGAGAAAGAGGAAGGGGAGGAGGAGAAAGAAGAGAAAGGGGAGGGGGAAGGGGAGGGGAAGAGGAGGAGAAGGGAAGAGGAAAGGGAAGGGGAAGAGGAGGGAAAGGAGAAAGAAGAGAAAGAGGGGAAGGAGAAGGGGAAGAGGAGGAGAAGGGAAGGAGAAAGGGAAGAGGAAGGGGAAGAGGAGGAGGAGAAGGGAAGGAGAAAGGGAAGAGGAAGGGGAAGAGGAGGAGGAGAAGGGAAGGAGAAAGGGAAGAGGAAGGGGAAGAGGAGGAGGAGGAGAAGGGAAGAGGAGGAGAAGGGAAGGCGAAACAGAAGGGGAAGAGAGGGGAAGAGAAAGAGGAAGGGGAGGAGGAGAAAGAAGAGAAAGGGGAGGGGGAAGGGGAGGGGAAGAGGAGGAGAAGGGAAGAGGAAGAGGAGGGAAAGGAGAAAGAAGAGAAAGAGGGGAAGGAGAAGGGGAAGAGGAGGAGGAGAAGGGAAGGAGAAAGGGAAGAGGAAGGGGAAGAGGAGGAGGAGGAGAAGGGAAGAGGAGGAGAAGGGAAGGCGAAACAGAAGGGGAAGAGAGGGGAAGAGAAAGAGGAAGGGGAGGAGGAGAAAGAAGAGAAAGGGGAGGGGGAAGGGGAGGGGGAAGGGGAGGGGAAGAGGAGGAGAAGGGAAGAGGAAGAGGAGGGAAAGGAGAAAGAAGAGAAAGAGGGGAAGGAGAAGGGGAAGAGGAGGAGGAGAAGGGAAGGAGAAAGGGAAGAGGAAGGGGAAGAGGAGGAGGAGGAGAAGGGGAGGAGAAGGGAAGGCGAAACAGAAGGGGAAGAGAGGGGAAGAGAAAGAGGAAGGGGAGGAGGAGAAAGAAGAGAAAGGGGAGGGGGAAGGGGAGGGGAAGAGGAGGAGAAGGGAAGAGGAAAGGGAAGGGGAAGAGGAGGGAAAGGAGAAAGAAGAGAAAGAGGGGAAGGAGAAGGGGAAGAGGAGGAGGAGAAGGGAAGGAGAAAGGGAAGAGGAAGGGGAAGAGGAGGAGGAGGAGAAGGGAAGAGGAGGAGAAGGGAAGGCGAAACAGAAGGGGAAGAGAGGGGAAGAGAAAGAGGAAGGGGAGGAGGAGAAAGAAGAGAAAGGGGAGGGGGAAGGGGAGGGGAAGAGGAGGAGAAGGGAAGAGGAAAGGGAAGGGGAAGAGGAGGGAAAGGAGAAAGAAGAGAAAGAGGGGAAGGAGAAGGGGAAGAGGAGGAGAAGGGAAGGAGAAAGGGAAGAGGAAGGGGAAGAGGAGGAGGAGAAGGGAAGGAGAAAGGGAAGAGGAAGGGGAAGAGGAGGAGGAGAAGGGAAGGAGAAAGGGAAGAGGAAGGGGAAGAGGAGGAGGAGGAGAAGGGAAGGCGAAACAGAAGGGGAAGAGAGGGGAAGAGAAAGAGGAAGGGGAGGAGGAGAAAGAAGAGAAAGGGGAGGGGGAAGGGGAGGGGAAGAGGAGGAGAAGGGAAGAGGAAGAGGAGGGAAAGGAGAAAGAAGAGAAAGAGGGGAAGGAGAAGGGGAAGAGGAGGAGGAGAAGGGAAGAAGAAAGGGAAGAGGAAGGGGAAGAGGAGGAGGAGGAGAAGGGAAGAGGAGGAGAAGGGAAGGCGAAACAGAAGGGGAAGAGAGGGGAAGAGAAAGAGGAAGGGGAGGAGGAGAAAGAAGAGAAAGGGGAGGGGGAAGGGGAGGGGGAAGGGGAGGGGAAGAGGAGGAGAAGGGAAGAGGAAGAGGAGGGAAAGGAGAAAGAAGAGAAAGAGGGGAAGGAGAAGGGGAAGAGGAGGAGGAGAAGGGAAGGAGAAAGGGAAGAGGAAGGGGAAGAGGAGGAGGAGGAGAAGGGAAGAGGAGGAGAAGGGAAGGGGAAGAGGAGGGAAAGGAGAAAGAAGAGAAAGAGGGGAAGGAGAAGGGGAAGAGGAGGAGGAGAAGGGAAGGAGAAAGGGAAGAGGAAGGGGAAGAGGAGGAGGAGAAGGGAAGAGGAGAAGGGAAGGCGAAACAAGGGGAAGAGAGGGGAAGAGAAAGAGGACGGGGAGGAGGAGAAAGAAGAGAAAGGGGAGGGGGAAGGGGAGGGGAAGAGGAGGAGAAGGGAAGAGGAAAGGGAAGGGGAAGAGGAGGGAAAGGAGAAAGAAGAGAAAGAGGGGAAGGAGAAGGGGAAGAGGAGGAGAAGGGAAGGAGAAAGGGAAGAGGAAGGGGAAGAGGAGGAGGAGGAGAAGGGAAGAGGAGGAGAAGGGAAGGCGAAACAGAAGGGGAAGAGAGGGGAAGAGAAAGAGGAAGGGGAGGAGGAGAAAGAAGAGAAAGGGGAGGGGGAAGGGGAGGGGAAGAGGAGGAGAAGGGAAGAGGAAAGGGAAGGGGAAGAGGAGGGAAAGGAGAAAGAAGAGAAAGAGGGGAAGGAGAAGGGGAAGAGGAGGAGGAGAAGGGAAGGAGAAAGGGAAGAGGAAGGGGAAGAGGAGGAGGAGGAGAAGGGAAGAGGAGGAGAAGGGAAGGCGAAACAGAAGGGGAAGAGAGGGGAAGAGAAAGAGGAAGGGGAGGAGGAGAAAGAAGAGAAAGGGGAGGGGGAAGGGGAGGGGAAGAGGAGGAGAAGGGAAGAGGAAAGGGAAGGGGAAGAGGAGGGAAAGGAGAAAGAAGAGAAAGAGGGGAAGGAGAAGGGGAAGAGGAGGAGGAGAAGGGAAGGAGAAAGGGAAGAGGAAGGGGAAGAGGAGGAGGAGAAGGGAAGGAGAAAGGGAAGAGGAAGGGGAAGAGGAGGAGGAGGAGAAGGGAAGAGGAGGAGAAGGGAAGGGGAAGAGGAGGGAAAGGAGAAAGAAGAGAAAGAGGGGAAGGAGAAGGGGAAGAGGAGGAGGAGAAGGGAAGGAGAAAGGGAAGAGGAAGGGGAAGAGGAGGAGGAGAAGGGAAGAGGAGAAGGGAAGGCGAAACAAGGGGAAGAGAGGGGAAGAGAAAGAGGAAGGGGAGGAGGAGAAAGAAGAGAAAGGGGAGGGGGAAGGGGAGGGGAAGAGGAGGAGAAGGGAAGAGGAAAGGGAAGGGGAAGAGGAGGGAAAGGAGAAAGAAGAGAAAGAGGGGAAGGAGAAGGGGAAGAGGAGGAGGAGAAGGGAAGGAGAAAGGGAAGAGGAAGGGGAAGAGGAGGAGGAGAAGGGAAGGAGAAAGGGAAGAGGAAGGGGAAGAGGAGGAGGAGGAGAAGGGAAGAGGAGGAGAAGGGAAGGGGAAGAGGAGGGAAAGGAGAAAGAAGAGAAAGAGGGGAAGGAGAAGGGGAAGAGGAGGAGGAGAAGGGAAGGAGAAAGGGAAGAGGAAGGGGAAGAGGAGGAGGAGAAGGGAAGAGGAGAAGGGAAGGCGAAACAAGGGGAAGAGAGGGGAAGAGAAAGAGGACGGGGAGGAGGAGAAAGAAGAGAAAGGGGAGGGGGAAGGGGAGGGGAAGAGGAGGAGAAGGGAAGAGGAAAGGGAAGGGGAAGAGGAGGGAAAGGAGAAAGAAGAGAAAGAGGGGAAGGAGAAGGGGAAGAGGAGGAGAAGGGAAGGAGAAAGGGAAGAGGAAGGGGAAGAGGAGGAGGAGGAGAAGGGAAGAGGAGGAGAAGGGAAGGCGAAACAGAAGGGGAAGAGAGGGGAAGAGAAAGAGGAAGGGGAGGAGGAGAAAGAAGAGAAAGGGGAGGGGGAAGGGGAGGGGAAGAGGAGGAGAAGGGAAGAGGAAAGGGAAGGGGAAGAGGAGGGAAAGGAGAAAGAAGAGAAAGAGGGGAAGGAGAAGGGGAAGAGGAGGAGGAGAAGGGAAGGAGAAAGGGAAGAGGAAGGGGAAGAGGAGGAGGAGGAGAAGGGAAGAGGAGGAGAAGGGAAGGCGAAACAGAAGGGGAAGAGAGGGGAAGAGAAAGAGGAAGGGGAGGAGGAGAAAGAAGAGAAAGGGGAGGGGGAAGGGGAGGGGAAGAGGAGGAGAAGGGAAGAGGAAAGGGAAGGGGAAGAGGAGGGAAAGGAGAAAGAAGAGAAAGAGGGGAAGGAGAAGGGGAAGAGGAGGAGGAGAAGGGAAGGAGAAAGGGAAGAGGAAGGGGAAGAGGAGGAGGAGAAGGGAAGGAGAAAGGGAAGAGGAAGGGGAAGAGGAGGAGAAGGGGAACGGGAAGGGAAGAGGAGGAAGAGAGGAGGGGGGGCAATGGCCAACCCTATGGTTACCAAGCAGATGGCCTAATCATGACCTTGGAGCTACCAGAAGTCGAGCTATTACCCCCTCACCACGCGCCTGTCCCCTTCCACTCGGCTTCCCGATCGCTACTCGAGACCGAGCTCATCCTTCAGGCCAGGAGCACCGACGCGGGGTTACCCCCAGCATGCCGGGGGCGGGAAACAGCGCGGGACCGGACCCCCGCCCCCGTCGTGGAACTGCCGCGGGTCCTCTTCCCCTCCCAGAGAGCAGCACGCCGCTTCCAGCTCTAGTTCCCCTTAAAACCCCCTCCATCCCAAACGGCTCCCTGCCGACAGCGCTGCTCCGCCGGCCGGCTGGCCGGCCACCCCGTCGGCTCTGCGGCGGACGGCGCGGCTTCCCCCTCCATTCATAAAACGAGCCGGCTGGGAAACTGCTGACTCACGCAACTGGGAGATTTGCCTAGCCCCGCCCCGCCCCGCCGGCCCAGAGCCCCGCCCCTTTCTCTCCGCGGATTGCCCACCTCTAAATATATTTAAGCGGCGGCGGCCGCACGAAAAAGCCGCGTTGCGTCTGGGGGTTGAGTGTCGGTGGCTTCGGTTTCATCGGGAGGAGCGCCCGCGGATCGTGCCCCTTCTCAAGGTAAGGGGCAGCGCTGGACGGCTGTCCGCGTTAGAAGGGAGGGCTCTCATCAGAGAACCGGGGACTCCGCAGATGCGCCGGAGTATTTGGCTACGTCTGTATGAGTCGGGAGAACGCTTGGCCAGGATCCCGGGCACCTGCCCTTCCCCAACCGGGTGCCCTCCCTTGGAATTCTGGAGGTTGTAATAAAGCGGATTTGGGGAGCGTCTTTGGGAAAGGTAGCCTTTGAAGACGGAGAATTTAAAAATAGCATTTTAGCAGGCAAAAACTGGTTTGGAAGGGTGCGAACGCTAGAGGAATAATAGTTTTCCTTCAGATTTGGGGCATAGGCAAAACCGTTTGAATGCTTAATTAGCTTGCTTGTGTATTAGTAATGGAAATACAACCCATTAGTGCAGTGTTTCTCAACCTCGGCAACTTTAAGATGTGTGGACTTCAACTCCCAGAATTCCCCAGCCAGCGAAGCTGAATTCTGAAAGCTGAAAGAGAATTCTGGGAGTTGAAGTCCACACATCTTAAAGTTGCCGAGGTTGAGAAACACTGCATTAGTGTAAGTGCAGTTTGAATTGGTTCGTCTTTGCTTAGTCCAGGCGGCATGCTCTGTGACCGGGGATTCTGGATGTTGTAGTTCTAAAGTTCCAGAAGGCACCAGTCGCCGGTCCCTAGCACCAGCTTTGAAACAGCTCCAGCAAACCGCGTGTGTGGGATGTTTGAGTCAGCCAAGTCAGATCTCCGGCTAAGAATATTATGTAACGTTGCTCCTGCAGCCGAAGAGGGAGAGCTAATATAAAACTGGCTGATCAAAAAAAAAAAAAAAAAAAAAAGGAATGGAATGGAATGGAAAGATACTAAGCAATGGAGCGAGCCAAGGGGGTCAAAGGACAGCTTTTCAGTAAAAACTTTGAAAGGTTGTCCAGAGCGATGTTTATCCTGGGCTGTTTCTAAATAATGAATGCCAGCTTTTAGCAAGCTTTTCTTTGTGGCGAGAACTGTGAATTGCACGGGCCAAGCGCAGGAAGAAAGACAAATGCATTTTGCGCGGGAGCCGTCGTCAATACATACCAGCACAGGGGTGTATTAAAATATTTGTAATGCCTTATGTAAAGCCAGTTTGGTGCAGTGTTAAAGCACCAGGCTAGAAACCAGGAGATGGTGAGTTCTAGTCCTGCCTTAGGCACAAAGCCAGCTGGGCGACCTTGGGCCAGTCACTCTCTCTCAGCCCTAGGAAGGAGGCAAGGGCAAACCACTTCCGAGAAAACTGCAGGGACTTGTCCAGGCAGTCTCCAAGAATCGGACACAATTGAACAGATTAAAAAAAAATGCTAGGGCTGATCAATAGATCAACATCTCAATTCTGCTTTGCTGCCTTTTGGAGGATCTGAACACTCTTGCCTGGCAGTTGAGCGTTTCTACTTGTAAGCCTACATTAGCCATCCTCCACGAACCGCCAACTTTTCTGAACCCATCTAGCAGCTGACCCAGGTTGTAGACATCAGGTTGACAGCAATGTAGCTTTAAACACGACTCCCACAGTCTTGTTAAACTTTAAAACAGTTGGACACGTACAACAAAGGCCATGATGTACATTTGACATCTAATGTTTTGCTTCGGTTTGTTTCAAAGAGACTTTGTGGAATTAATGTACTGTAAACTCGAATACCAGAAAAGGAACATCAAACCTAGTTTGGTACTTAATGAGTAATAAGATCTTTTTCATGCCACCTCCTTTACTCTGAAAGAATAATCCGCTTTCTACAGACTGGTATGGTTTTTCTTCGTTGTTTCAGTGTCTCTTATTCTACTACCCCATCAGTTCTGGAAAATCAGTAGCAGGAGCTAGTTTTCTTGGACAACTGCTGAAACACCAGCACCTTGACAGACTCACCGATAATACCTAATTGGGAACATTTTTACTCCTTCTAAGCCAAAGGAGTGTTGGGAATCTATTAGGTAAAGGAGCTTCACACTCTGTCTCCCTGTCTGTCAGCAGTGTAACTCTTCCAAACCAGAACAGGTCAGGACCAAATTTGGTATGGCGGGAGAAACCAGCGAAAGACACCATACTGACCTCAAAAATGGTTCAGATCTGGCTAGGGGCAGCAGAGAGAGAGAGAGAGAAAAGAAGAGAACAAATTTCCCCAGGGGATGCCTATGGAAGAGGCTATTGGGCAGTGGCTCCAGATGTTGCTTACTGTCTAATACCAACCCCCCTTCTTTCCTGGTCACATGACCCAGGACTATTAAGGGCATGGAAGGAATTCCGGAAACCAAACTCTGCAGGATTTCCCTGGCTTGTTTTCTAGGAGTGTTGTGAATTGGTTGAACTGAGCCTTCCTTAGTCTCCTATAGTTATCCTTACTTAATGCTAGTCTAAGTGACTACATCTCAGTGCTGGCATTAGCACTACACTGCAGGCGGCATCGCTTGCCAGGGCTCCCAGTCGAAGACTCGGTCTCTTTCCATTCCTCTTCTCAATTGTTAAAATCTTCCATTTGTTCCATTCTTTTCACGTTTGTGAGTTTTGTTGTATTCTTACTAGTGTCGATGAAGGTTCTCAGACATCCAGGTGGAACAGTCTGTGGCTTGAATCATGTCAACTGGATTTCTATTTTCTCAGTGGAAACGTTTCGCTCCTTATCTAAGGAGCTTCTTCAGTCAGAGCAAAGTTGGTAAGAGAATCCTAAATATGTTTCTAGGTAGCTGTGTGACCTTACACCTGGGGCTAGGTCATGGTTATATTGAGATGTTATTTTAAGTCCTTTTATCATCTAAAGGAGGATCGTTAAGATCACCATGCTGCTGTTGAGCTTCCGAAATGGTCTTAATCTTCCTAGGCACAGAAGACAAAGCAGGGAGGAAGATGGGGGAAAGGTTGTGCCTGAGGCCCCCACCTCTATTCAAGGAAGGATTTTCCAAGTTGGCATAAATGGATTCCTTGACCCCTCTCTCAAACCACCTATCTTCTCTGTCTAAAATGTGAACATTAATGTCCTCAAATGAGTGTCCTTTTTCCTTTAGATGACGATAAACTGCTGACTCTGGTCCTGTGGTGTTACTTCTCCTGTGTTGGGCCATCCTCCTGTACAAAAGTTGTTTGGTTGGAGGGTGGCCCAACACAGGAGAAGTAACACCACAGGACCAGAGTCAGCAGTTTATCTTCATCTAAAGGAAAAAGGACACTCATTTGAGGACATTAATGTTCACATTTTAGACAGAGAAGATAGGTGGTTTGAGAGAGGGGTCAAGGAATCCATTTATGCCAACTTGGAAAATCCTTCCTTGAATAGAGGTGGGGGCCTCAGGCATAATCTTTCCCCCATCTTCCTCCCTGCTTTGTCTTCTGTGCCTAGGAAGATTAAGACCATTTCACAAGCTCAACAGCAGCATGGTAATCTTAACGATCCTCCTTTGGATGATAAAGGGACTTAGAAATAAACATCTCAAATAACCATGACCTAGCCCCAGGTGCAAGGTCACACAGCCACCCTAGAAACATATTTAAGGATTCCCTTACTAATCTGTAGCTTGAATCATGTCAACTGGATTTCTATTTTCTTAGTGGAAACGTTTCGCTCCTTATCCAAGGAGCTTCTTCAGTCTGAGCAAAGTTGGTAAGGGAATCCTAAATATGTTCCTAGGTAGCTGTGTGACCTTACACCTGGGGCTAGGTCATGGTTATATTGAGATGTAATTTTTAAGTCCTTTTATCATCTAAAGGAGGGTCGTTAAAATCACCATGCTGCTGTTGAGCTTCTGAAATGGTCTTAATCTTCCTAGGCACAGAAGACAAAACGGGGAGGAAGATGGGGGAGAGTTTGTGCCTGAGGCCCCCACCTCTATTCAAGGAAGGATTTTCCAAGTTGGCATAAATGGATTCCTTGACCCCTCTCTCAAACCACCTATCTTCTCTGTCTAAAATGTGAACATTAACACATAGAGGTGGGGGCCTCAGGCACAAACTCTCCCCCATCTTCCTCCCCGTTTTGTCTTCTGTGCCTAGGAAGATTAAGACCATTTCAGAAGCTCAACAGCAGCATGGTGATTTTAACGACCCTCCTTTAGATGATAAAAGGACTTAAAAATTACATCTCAATATAACCATGACCTAGCCCCAGGTGTAAGGTCACACAGCTACCTAGGAACATATTTAGGATTCCCTTACCAACTTTGCTCAGACTGAAGAAGCTCCTTGGATAAGGAGCGAAACGTTTCCACTAAGAAAATAGAAATCCAGTTGACATGATTCAAGCTACAGACAATTCCACCTGGATGACTGAGAACCTTCATAGACATATTCCCTTACTAACTTTGCTCAGACTGAAGAAGCTCCTTGGATAAGGAGCGAAACGTTTCTACTGAGAAAATAGAAACCCAGTTGACATGATTCAAGCCACAGACTGTTCTTACTAGTGAAATTCTCACCCATCTCCACTGGCTGTAGTCAGCTGCTACAATTATTCCCAGCCCAGGGAGAACAATGTTGAGTCTTTTGGTCATGTAGCTGTCAAAAGAGGAGCCATTGGGGGGGGGACATGACCAGCTTCTCCATCACCATGGGTGAACATCTGGGGAATCCAAACACAGACTTTCAAGAGCTAGCCACTTAACAATCTGTTGGATAAATCTGTCAGTTCTGTTTTCTCCCACATTTGTGTTTGTTGGTTAACTCTCAAGTGCTTCCTGACCCAATTACGCAGACATGTGTCAATTTGGGGAAGTTCTTATTTAAAGAAAGGAACTGAGTGAAATTGCCACCCATTTTTAAAGGGGCAATGGTTTCGCACACGAGGCTGCTCCTGAACCCTCTGTGTGTGTAAGCAGGCCTTATTTTGCAACCTGTGCGAAGAATACGCAAAGTCATCTTCCAGCAGAAGTGTATTTTCCACCTCCTTTGAGTAGCAACTGAGAAATCTAGCCTTGAATGCATTTCTAACGATAACATTCCTTCTTAGCATTTTTTTTAACTGTTCAGTCGTGTCTGATTCTTGGAGACTGCCTGGACAAGTCCCTGCAGTTTTCTTGGCAAGGTTTTTTCAGAAGTGGTTGGCCATTGCCTCCTTCCTAGGGCTGAGAGACAGGGACTGGCCCAAGGTCACCACGTACCTGCTTCTAATTTGGTTCTCTCCGGATATGTCGGACTACAGTTCCATAATTCCCAATCAGCATGGTCATGCTGGCTGGTGATATAATCCAACATATCTGGATAACACCAGATGGAGGACAGCAGCTGACCAGTCCTGGACATGAGGACAAGTGCCACACCCAGAATTTGTGGAAGATGACCTGTTTTTCTTCTGTTCGGTTGGTTTAAATGGCCTAAAGCACTTCTTATTTTTTTTTTAGAATACATTACCGTCATGTAATTGAGAGGTTTCAGTAATTTCTTCTGAGGTTTGTGTAAGAGAATTTCTTCTGTTTTTGCAGGCAATCTCTTTATGGCTAATGCTGCATTGTGTGGGGAAGAGATTGACTGTCTACAATATTCATAGATAGTCCTTGTATTTATTTTTATTGAGAACATCATCACCTGCAATTGCAATGTGTGAATCTAAAATTTCAATATTTTAGCTAAAATAAATAATAGAAATAAAGACAGGGAAACCCTAAGGAAACTTGATCCCGGTCAATTCTGCAGTCGTTGAATCTTTGCTAAGCTCTTGTATTCGATAAGCTGCATTCTGATTCAGTAGTTAAACACTGATATGCAATTTGACAATATCGGTGGTGCCGTTTAGCACTTGTCTTCAGCTGATCTGCTCCAAACAGCCTTGCAATCTGAGGATGGTGGGAATCATCATTTATTTATTATTTATTTATTTAATTTATATAACCAATACATCCAATACAACGATGGGTGCCAAGTTGTGAAAGATATTTACAGGTGTGAAACAAAACACTTCCATTCTGGGGTTGGCCAAACTTCCGCACTCTAAAAGCAAACCTGGGGTTGGACTGGAAGATTTGCTAAGGTTCTCCGCTTTCTTGCTGAATTTTCCAGTTTTTGTGTCTTTGTTTCTGTGACATCTGCTTGGGGCGGGCCAGAGAAACAGTAATCCATGCTTTGGTGATAACAAATATTTGTGTGGCCTTATCGTTGCAGACAGACTCGGAGGTCCTTGAACTCTGCTGGCAGAGCGAAAGAATAAGCCATGTTTCATACACATCTGGAACGGAGCAGCGCCAAACCCCTTCCAGTGGTGATCATAGGTAAATACCTCTGGGGAGTAATCAACAAATGTCAGCAAAATTATCTTCCCAAGCCAGCCTGCTATTAGCAGCCCCAAACTGCTTTAGTTCCGAGAATTACCATTTAAAAAGGAACGTCTATATCAATCCTTTTTTCTTTCTTTTTCTTTCTTTGTAACTATTTATATTTACTTTCTGAATAATGGAAAAAATAGTCAATCAAAGAAACATCTGGGGATCTCCTGCTTCCCTTCTGTGCCTTTTTCATGCAAAAGCAGCATTAAAAAAATGTTTATTGAAAACACATGGGATTCGAGACCTTGAAAATAGCAGGAAGTTTGCTTTTCACTCGGAGGCTGGGTTGCTTTTGAGCAACTAGGCTTCTATATAGGAAACAGGAGATGCTGCAGGCTTAATAATTTCAATGCAATTTTATGCAACTCTAGCTGGGGAATTGTCTGTAGCTTGAATCATGTCAACTGGATTTCTATTTTCTTAGTAGAAGCGTTTCGCTCCTTATCCAAGGAGCTTCTTCAGTCTGAGCAAAGTTGGTAAGGGAATCCATGTGTAATCCATCCTGTGTAAGGTCACACAGCTACCTAGGAACATATTTAGGATTCCCTTACCAACTTTGCTCAGACTGAAGAAGCTCCTTGGATAAGGAGCGAAACGTTTCCACTAAGAAAATAGAAATCCAGTTGACATGATTCAAGCTACAGACAATTCCACCTGGATGACTGAGAACCTTCATAGACATCTAGCTGGGGAAGGGAGGATCCTTCTTGGCAGTAACTTACTAGCACAGTGTTTCTCAACCTTGGCAACTTTCAGATGTGTGGACTTCAACTCCCAGAATTCCCCAGCCAGCCAGGGAATGCTGGGAGTTGAAGTCCACACATCTGGAAGTTGCCACGGTTGAGAAACACTGTGCTAGCATATTTGACACCACTTTGATGACAGGTTTCCAATCCACTATGTGAAGAGTATTTTCCCCTTCTCTATCAGACGCAGTCGGGGAAGGAGAGTGCATTTGTAAAATGAGGAGTCACTATGTTATCTGGTGGGGGACAGCAGATGACATTTTATGGTCATGCAAGCATATTTTCCAACTTTCCCAATATAGCAGGGACAGTTCTATCTTCTCTATGATCTTTCCATGGGAAACTATGTTTTCCATTACCACTGTGTTACATTAATCAGAGTTCTGCCAACTGCTTCCTCATTTGCTAGTTCCCACATGTAATGCTAAGCCAGGATATTTCTAAACCATGGCTTGCTGAATAAGCCATTCATACAACACATTCAACCATACCGGGGTAGCATTATATTTTGTATTGCTGGCAGATTTAAATTGCTGGCAGATTTACGTGGGAACTTGCTCCAGTTCACACGTAACACAAAGATGTAATGTGGTTGTCTGCTTTCAGCTTGACGGGGGAGATATCTCTCCTGTTGCACACCAGACAAGTGCAGATTTGTAGATATGATTGTGAGTCTTTGGGGGGTGGGAAGGGGGGAATTGTTGCTATGGGAAAGCTGTATTACAGAAGCTCCATTCCATCTATATAAAGTCCTTTGCTTGCTTATTTGGGGAAAATCTCTTTTTGATCCACATAAGCGAGAGACAGTTTGGTGTAGTGGTTAAAGGCACTAAGCTAGGAACCAGGAGATTGTTTCTTTTGAGCCAGTCACCCTCATGCAGCCCTAGGAAGAAGGCATTGGCAAACAGCTTCTAAAAATGTTGCCAAGAAAACGGCACGGATTTGTCCATGTGGTCATCAGGAGTCAAGACTGACTCAAAGGCACTCTCTCTATACCCCCATAAGTGCCCGTGGGATCGCACTGCCTATAATTTGAGCACCAAAGGTTTCTGATTGACTGGAGTGGGAGGTACAGAATGTTCTTGTTAGAGCCTTTGGGGATCAGTGCTTAAGCAGAAAATGAGTGTGCCTGAAATATAACCGAGACGGGTGGGGAGAAATGTTGCTTCCAGTTTTTTTTTTTTTGTTTTTTTTTTACAACCCGGGGCCTGTGCCAAATAGAACAGTATTCCTTACTTTAGTGCTGTGTCATGCTGACCGGCTTTCTTGCATTACATAGCGGTTGGTTCTGGCACTTCCTTTTAAGCCATGAGGCTCTTGTTGCGAAGAGTGACAGATAGTTCTGTAGAGGCCTGGTAAAATATTAATCTGGTGAGAAGGCAGCTATAGCAGGTGAACATCTTGGTTATCTCATCTGAAATAATTAGATTTGCATATTTTCTGGGATATTTGCATGGGGAGCTGAAAATCCAAAAGCGATTCAACCTTTAATTCAACCATAAGAGGCACATAGTGCTACTGACTCAGAAAGAAATCCTATCCTCTTCAATTGGAATACTTGCAAAATTGGCTTGCAATTTTAATTCGCCAGGACTTTCCGTACAGAAGTCCCCTTGGCTGACTTCACACCTACAATCCTATGTTTCTGGCTCCATGAACCATTGTGGCGCATGGCTGCTAGGGGTGAATGACGCCTCCATGGCTTTGGAGCAGCCGAACTCTTACTGGGCACTTTGATTGAGCCAACAACTGAATTTTAATTTGGTGACACTTGACCAAGGACTTCAAACCAAGCCAAACAGGCTTTTTCATGGTTGTACAAAAGGAACTAGAGGGACGTGAGAAATAAATCCAAATGTTAAACAGGCGCCTGCTTTTCCCAACAATGCAAATTCACAGTTGCACCCAGCTTTGCATACCCGATGGCAGCCGAGTCACAATGATGGACTAGGAAATTATTCTCTATTTCCAGAGAAAATGCCATAATACGCCTGGAGCTTCTAACCTTACATGGATCCATTTGATTTCTGTCTTTCAGGAAACGGCCCCTCAGGGATCTGCTTATCCTATCTGTTGTCTGGCAACATTCCCTACGTCAGAAGGAACTCCGTTCATCCTAATCCCATCTTGCAAAGGAAATTAGAAGAGACACCAGAGGTTTCCATCGTAGATCAGGTTGGTATAACGTAAACTTCTGTGGGGTGGTCTTCTAATAAAGTGATTTGGCTGTATACAGGTAGTCCTTGCTTAATGACTGTTCGTTTAGCGACTGTCCAGAGTTATGACAGCACTGGAAAAACCGACTTATGACTATTCCTTGCACTTATGACCATCGCAGTGTCCCTGCGGTCACGTGATCGCAATTCCAGCGCTTGGCAACCGTCACACATTTATGATGGTTGCAACATCTCGTGGTCACGTGATCACCATTTTCAACCTTCCCAGCCGGCTTCTGATAAGCAAAATCAGTAGGGAACTGCATGATTGTTGAATGACCATTCGATTTGCTTAACAACCATGTGATTCGCTTAACGACTGCTGTAAAAATGGCCATAAAATTGGGTTTGGATTCGCTTCACGACCACATCGCTTAGTGACCTAAATTCTGGTCCCAATTGTGGTCATTAAGCGAGGACTACCTGTAGAGACTCTTCACTTTTGCAAAAGCGAGAGGTGAAAGCTTTCTTTAAGAGATACTTATAGAAACTCCTATAAGTAGCTCATGAATGTGGTTGTGCCTCTGGATTTATATCTCCAGTGAAAATTGTGAGTACAATCCTTTGGCTGGTCCTCAGTCATGTAGCTGGACAAGGTTCCTTAGATGGAGAGTCTATCAGAATGGTACATACAGTCCATCTGCCCTTAAGCATTCTGGGTAGAAAGATACTGTATATAGCATTCTGATAGGTTCTATCTATCCCTTCCTGCAGGACCTGGATAGCAATTAAAGCTTGGGCACTATATATAGTTATGTAAAGTCTATGCAAAAGTGTAATGGTCTGTGGGAATGCCCTTGGGAGACAGGAGGAAGAGCCGCAGACGGGACAACCAGCGTGTAAAAGCTATCTCAGCCCACAGAAGGAGGGAGGGCGTGGGAAGCGTTTCTGAAGGGATCCTCCCTAGTTTTCCGGAGAGTAAAAGGAAAGGAGGGGAGAAAGACTTTCAGTCTTGCAAGATTCTGTTAAGGTAACCTTACAATAAAGATAGAGTTAGTTGCCCTGGGTGTGCTGCTTGTCTGGACCACCTCGCACGGCTAACAAAAAGTCTGTGAATTCGGTTCCAAGTTTCAAGCCCAAAGAATAACATCTGGCCACCCATGTCTGATGAGTTCCAGTGGGACGAGAGCAGTCCCATGATGCCTCCTGGCGGTCAGCATATCTTATGATGATGATTAGATTCCCCCCTTTTTTTTTATAATTGGTCAAGTCAAGGTGATGAACGTGCCTAATACTCCTGCCTCCTATTTTCCCCACAACAACAACACTGTGACGTGGGTTGGGCTGAGAGAGAGGGACTGGCCCAGAGTCACCCAGCCAGTTTTCATGCCTAGAACTCACAGTCTCCTGCTTTGCCATTGGCTCCTTCCTAGGGCTGACAGAGAGGGACTGGCCCAAGGTCACCCAGCCGGCTTTCATGCCTAAGGCGGGACTAGAACTCACAGCCTCCTGGTTTCTAGGCCAGCACCTTCAGCACTACACCAAATTGGCTCTCTAGATGGAGGGTGTTTGATCTGGCAATCAATGGGCTGCAACGTGAAGGTGCACCATGAATGAGAGGCTTTTGGATATTCCAAAGCCTGTGCAATAAGTATGCAAAATATACATTGAGTCTGCCACTCAATACAACGTGAAAGAGAAAGGGAAGGTCATCACCTTTCGATCTGTGCCCCAGACCAAAGTTTTCAGTACAGGAAACAGGAGGAAGCACCCATCAAGACATCTTGTTTTCCCCACAGGATATAGAGTATCTATCGGAAGGTTTAGAAGGCCGGTCTTCCAGTCCAGCGGCTCTCCTTTTTGATGCCCTGTTGCGTCCAGATACCGACTTTGGTGGGACAGCCGATTCGGTACTCGCTTGGTGGCATGAATCTGACCGAGCTATCCCCCACCTGGTTCTTGGCAAAACCCTCCCTGGAGGAGCCTGGCATGTAAGTGCAGCTCAGGATATTAGCATTAATAATAATAATAATAATAAATGGAGGGTGTGCTAAACTCTGCCTGAATTTGCTCAAGGGCTTTCTTTCTCCATGGAAGAACTTCCTGTCTTTCTATGTTATTCCCATGGTGTTTGAAAATGTTGTTCGTGTTTCTCTTGCTGGTATTTTGAGCTTCCTTTCTTGTGGGAGGTGGTGGAAGATGCCAGGGCTGGTGTTAATGGTATTCTGTTCCTTGTCTTTCCATCACTCCAAAGCCTTCCTGGCTGTCCGCATTTCCTGATATGAACCCCCCCCCCCAAAAAAAAAAAAAACAGTGGAAGAAGATCCCCTTGATGACTTTCTTATGAATTGAATGGAAATGTGAGAGGCGACGAAGGTGGAATTCACCCCTTGGACCCCTTCTATCCAAATAATGCAGAAGCACTGAGAAATTCTCTGGAATCCTCTTCTTTGAAATATAATCAAGAGCAACTTCCCTTGTAGCAGACTGAATGAGAACTCGGGGCGGGGTGGGGGGAAATGGAGAATTTTTCTGCACCACGCTGGTGTAAACCAAGTTAAAGCATAACCCAAGTTTATAGAACCAGTCTGGGCCAAACTCTAGAATGGTTGGTTGGTATGGGATGAGTATGAAATGTGAACCGTATGAGTTTGACCCCTGAAGAATCCATAAGGTACAAAAGATTCACATTCAAGATGTTTCACGTTTGAAATGGGTTCTTCAGATCTTACCAGAAGAGATCTGACCTTCTTCCAACCATTCTCCAAAGTGTTGCAAACGGTTGAATTTCAAGTTGAAACAAGCATTCCCAGAATGGTTGAAAGTGTTGAAACCCTTCCAGTAAGATTGGAACACCTGCTGGAGGTTAGATGCTAGTGGGATGTTTTGGATTATGTATCTGCCTTGCCATCTTGTTATTTTCTTCCTGTATCATTTGTTTTTTGTTTTTTGTTGTTTCTTGTTTGATTGATTGATTGATTGGATTTATCACCGCCCATCTCTACAACAGTAGACTCTTATATCATTTTTATCTTGTTTGGTGGATCATGAGCCACCAAAATCAAACGAATGATTAAAGAATTCATTTCAAACTTGACATGGAATGTTTTGCGGTTGAAATATTTTACAGACTTCTATCAAAGGACTGTTACATATGGTTGAATTTCAATTTATCTGCACTGGTCTTGAGTAGATAGTATACATTCCTAACTTACATTTATTGAAGCTACTCTCCTAATGGCCAAAAGACCTGAAAAAAAAATTGACACCCAGTATTACAGAAAAGATTTGGTTTATGCATCAGCTTAAATGACTTGAAAGTTTATGCAAACAGAAATGGGTATAACTGTACAAATAAATACATGGTTATATTGTAAATGAAATAGCAAAAAATAAAAATAAAAGTCCACTATTATTCATATAAGGGACATTTAATTGGAACAATCATATGACAATTTAGCACTTTAAGAACTAGTAGTATTAGAATCAAATCACAGATTAGCAAAAACAGTCCAAATAATAAGAATGAACAAGAATTTCTAACTGATCTAAAGCAGCCCGTCCTTAACGTTATGGCCAAATAGAATCCTGAACATGGCAGTTAAACTATGGTTTGTTAACAAGCCACAATTACCAGGGTTCTCATGGTATAAAGCCATAAACTGTGTTTTGCAAACATCAGTGGCTGGATATATGCAACATCCTGGATCAAATCAAATCAAATCAAATACGCATTGTGCATTAGAGAGATGCCTGTGCTAGATTTGTGAGGAGGGGCAAATCTTAGCCCATTGGCCCAATCTGTGGGAGAGACCCCCAGTCCCCTCGTGTCACTTCCTTCACTGCTTCCAGTTGTATTTCCAGAACTGGATTTATGTGTTATCTTTATTTTGTTTTCTTTCTGTTTAGTCTATTGAGGGATCCATGTTCACCCTGAGCCAGGGGGATTGGATGGGGCTGCCCGATGTCCAGTTCAAAGACTGGTTGAGTAAGAAGAAAAGGTACGATCCCTTCCCTGTGAAAAACTCCAATTAAACATTAACTTTAAGCTCAACCGTTTAAAGTGCTTCTGTTTCTGACCAATTGTGATGGTCCACTGATTGAGGTGGCTGCTTTAGGCTGCCTTTTTGGGGTGCTCTGAAAGGGCCAAAATCTCACAGTTACTTTATCAGTGAATTTTTATTTCTAGGGCCAGCTGCTGGTAGAGTTGGGGGAATTTGGCAGTTTTGCTTGTTATTGCCACTGATGCCCCAAAATATTTGGTTCGCTCCTACACAGGCTCCATGAGGTGGCAGAAGTGGAGGTATTCCATCTGATACTCCACTTCAAGCTAGCAACTATTCCTGGTAATCCATGAACAAAGAACATTTTTTACTTACACTTGCATGCTTCTGGAAGGAATGCAGAAGCTTTGGATGCCACAATATTATTTCCTTGGAGACTTGCCAAGGAAGATTTCAGGATCTTCCAAATGCAAGGTTGATGTCAGCCTTACCAGGTAGACCAGACAGGAAACACAACCAGATGAGCTAATTCTACTTTATTGTAAAGCTACATTAACAGAATCTTGCAAGTCTGAAAGTATAATTCTCTCCCCCCCCCTTCTCCTTTACAGCCCGAGAAACTAGGGAGGGTCCTTTCTGAGCCTCTTGCCCCGCCCATTATGCAGCTGCGGGCTATGCCGTCCCTTATCTGACCATTCCCTAGGCAGCATCTCTTCGCCCCGTCTCCCAGGATCTTTCCCACATACCATTACAGCATGTCTCCAATGTTCTGCCTATGAGCATCCCAAAGGCTATCCATATTTTTAATACAAGTGGTTTGACTGTGTCTGAGCGCTCAAAGATTCTAATATGGAAATGTCCCCTTATTTTTTTCATGAAAACAATTCAATTTATTTGTATCCATTAAGAAAATGCTTTCAAGCTGAGCTCAAAACACTAGATTTTGGTTATGAGTGTGAAATCGGTTCCGAGAGGAGTCGTCTCCACTGATTATTAATCTGTTCTGATCATATTTTTGTTTTGCAGAGGCTTCAGAAACAACAGGGCAACTGCTGGTGACATAGTTCAATACTACCAGTATTACGTGGCCAGGAAAGGGCTCAAGAAGAATTTCGTTTGTGGAACTCTGGTAACATCTCTGAAGAGACTGAGCTTGGATCCAGAAGACGGCTATGGTGGTCAGGATTCCAAGGATGGCAGCTCTGTGTGGGATTTATCGCAGAAATCTCAAGACAGCAGAAGCAGCCTCTTCCAGGTGGATGGATTTGTCACCAATATCAGTGGCACCCATCCCTTCTCAGTCTATGCAGAAAATGTGGTCTTGGCCACTGGGACCTATGACAGCCCAACCCAGCTTGGGGTCAAAGGGGAGCATCTCCCTTTCATCCATCACACGCTGTCAGCTCTCGAAGAAGCTGTCAAGAACAATGACATTGGCATCATGTCTGACCCAATCTTGATCGTAGGAGCTGGGTTGACGGCAGCAGATGCAATCCTCTTTGCGCACCATTATAACATTCCTGTGATCCATGCTTTCCGCAGGCGAGTAAATGACCCAGCCCTCATCTTCAACCAGCTTCCCAAAACCATGTACCCCGAGTACCACAAAGTTCACCAGATGATGAGGGAGCAGGCCAACCCTTACCCAGGACCATATGAACATTATGTCAGCCTTCCTGAGCACCACGTAGTCTGCTTTTCGGAGGACAGGAAGTGCATCTTTTCTGATAAGGGTGGCCGTCAAAAAATACACAGAATTTCCATGGCTTTTGTTCTCATTGGCTCCAATCCCAACCTATCCTACTTGCCCAACCATGGGATGGACTTGGCCATAGACTGTGAGCAGCCAGTCAGTTCCAAGAGGAACCCCATAGATGTTGATCCCTTCACTTATGAGTCTGTTCATGAGAAGGGACTCTATGCTATCGGGCCACTAGCTGGGGACAACTTTGTGAGATTTGTGCAAGGTGGTGCTTTGGCCATTGCCAGCTCTCTGCTGAAGAAGGTGAACAAAAATCCCCCTTAATGCTTGTGAAGATACACGTCCTCTTTCCTGAAGGATGACTCTTTGCCAGCCTTAGAGAATGGGCATTGGATGTGCAGCTGTGTTTTCAGATATGAAGTCTCTCCTTGGAAGCCCTCTCACAGTTGGCTGGGCTATGCCGAGTTTCTGATCCAAGAAGATAAAAGCAGGATGCTTGCAGAAGGTGGACTTCTTAATCTCCCCACCTCCTTTCCAAACTGAGGGCAGAGGTGGTTTAGGAAAGCCTTACTAGATCCCATGGTGCAAATCAGGCATTGCCTCGGTTAAATCTAGGAGGAGTTATTTCTCCATGGATAACCTGAAGGACCCGGTCCACCTATTCTGAATTGCAGTGAAGGCATTGTTGGGATCCAAAATAATTGTTTTTGCTCATGCAAGGGTGGTGAACTTTCCGTTAAGTAATGCTCCCCATAGTTCTTCAAGACCTCTCAAAATGGGGAGATCCTTCAGAACAGATTTTCAGTGGGTCCATGAAGTCACAGCAAAGTGGGGGAGAATCTTGTTCTCCCACACCATCTATGCATGGAAGTGCCTTTCCATTACAAACGGTGGGTGGAAGGAAGGTCTGCATCCAACTCAAAAGTTTGACACAGACTGCCCCAACCAAGGCACCCTCCAGATATACAGAATTCCACAGCCATCATGGCTTTTGCTGAGAAATGGAAGGTGCCCAGGCATGGGAGGGTTAGTCTAGGACAGGGCTTTCCAAAGTTTTCCCGCGGCGACACACCAACCGCCGTTGGTGTGTCTCCGCGGGAAAACCCGGAAGTGCCGCCGTTGTGGCAGCGCACAAAAACCCGGAAGCGCTGCTGCCGCTTTCGGTTTTTGCGCGCTGCCGTTGGTGTGTCGCCGCGGGAAAACCCGGAAGCGCTGATGATGATCAGTGCTTCCGGGTTGTGTGGCGACACACCAGACTCTGTGTGGCGACACACTTTTGTGTCGCGACACACAGTTTGGAAAGCTCTGGTCTAGGAGAACATGAACCTGTGTTAGCAAGCATCCTGGGATTATGGTTGGACTAACCATTGTGCACTTGTTACAATTAACAGTGAAACCCAACTGACCATTGTTTCTTCAGCTTCTCAGAAGTGAATTTCAATAGCTTTGCAAACCAATTTTGGATGCTAACACTCAAATCTCAGGATGTCCTTTAATGTGTCTCTTGGACAGCACTGCTGACAATGTTGAGTTTTATCTGTACAGTTAAATGTGCTACTAATTTGTAAGCAAATTTTGTAAAATAATTGTTTTTTTTTTAAAAAAATAAATATTTTGTATATGGCTATTTTTAAATTAAAAAATGGATTTCTACAGATGCATCCTTCTTTCATCTGCGAGTAAGCCGCTAACTCAGATGTGTTCTATTTTGAGGGAAGGGTATGTGGATTATTTATTGCTAAGGTTGCTGTCTGGTGGGACACCAGGAACACAGCTGACAACGTATTTGATACTACAGACAGATCCCTCTGCAGTTTCTGTTCTGAAACATTTGGGACAACATAAAAAAGTACCTAGGGCTCACCTTTTTTTAAAGATAAGAAATTTGCACCAGCTTTCTTGATTGCTTCTATAGAGAACCTGTTGATACAACTGGTTATCCTTAATTACTCCTGAATAAGCGTTAACATCTTCTGAATTTGCCCACTTGAATGGGGGAAGAGAAGCTGCAATGAGCTGGAAGGAAAAATTAAAGTTATGCAAAAAAAAATAAAGGGTAAGCAAATTCAAGGGTCATCTAGACTTCTTGTTGACACAAGAAATAGACTAAAGCCTGGCTGAATGCTATCAATGCTATAGAAAGGAAGGGAAACTTCCTTCTTTTCCCCACCATACCAACAGAAAGTTCTGAGATGCTGACTTGGTATTGAAACATGGACCTCTGCTGGGGGAGCAAGGAGGGCCAAATCATGCCATGCGTTCTGACATAGTCATGCCAATGATGCAATGGACATAAATTGCATCAGTAGCAACATTTGCATGGTGACGGCATGATGCAGGTGACATCATTATGGCTTCTACTGGATGCCTATGACTCGGGAATGCAACTTTCTTTGTTCTTTTATAACATGAGCCTCAATCTCTAGATCAGTGTTTCTCAACCTTAGCAACTTTAAGATGTGTGGACTTTAAGACAGCATGGCTGGCTGGGGAATTCTGGGAGTTGAAGTCCACACACCTTAAAGTTGCCAAGGTTGAGAAACACTGCTCTAGATCAGAGCTTTCCAAAATTTTCTTGTTGGTGACACACTTTTTAGACATGCATCATTTCGCGACACTCTCTTACAGCAGGGCATCATTTCGCGACACACTCTTACAGCAGGGCACAAGACAGGCACTAGGACCTGCTCGGAATCACAGCAGGTTTGGAGGCAGCAGGGCACAAGGCAGGCGCTAGGACCTGAGTGGAATCCTGGCAGGGCTCGGAGGCAGCAGCAGCCGCGACACACCCAGATACTGCAGCCGACACACTAACGTGTCGCGACACACAGTTTGGAAAGCTCTGCTCTAGATGCTCTTAATGATTTTGGTGCTATTCACACTTGCATTAGATACTCTGCTAAACAGAGTCCCCGGTGAATTATCTGGAGAATTCCAAGCATGATTAACATGTTCCCATGTTAACAAGTCCAGCCACTATAGTTTGAAAACCATAGTTTATGGTATATTGATATAGTGTATGTGCCTCTAGCTCAGTGCTTTCCAAACTGCCGCCGTTGGTGACACACCAACGGTGGCAGCAGCGGCGGCGGGGGTGTGCACTGCGGTGGCGCGGGGGGGCGCATGGTGGTGGTGTGGATGGCGGCGGCAGCGGTGGCCTTGTGTTTTCCGCTAAAACGTGGAAGCGCTGATGGTGCACCCCCACACCGCCGCCGTGCACGCCCCCGCTGCCGCTTCCGGGTTGTTTCGTGACACACTAAACTGTGTGTTGCGACACACTAAAGCAGAGCTTTCCAAACTCTGTGTCGCGACACAAAAGTGTGTCGCTACACAACCCGGAAACGCTGATCATCATCAGCGCTTCCAGGTTTTCCCGCGGCGAGACACCAACGGTGGCGCAGAAAACCCGAAAGCGGCAGCAGCGCTTCCGGTTTTTTGCGCGCTGCCGCAACGGCGGCACTTCTGGGTTTTCCCGCGGCAACACACCAACAGCGGTCGCCGCAGGAAAACTTTGGAAAGCCCTGCACTAAAGTGTTGTGACACACAGTTTGGAAAGCTATGCTCTAGCTGAATGTAGCTTAAATATTGCAAATGCTTTATGCAAATCCAAAAGAATTTCAATTAGGGATGACATTGTCAACCTAAGGTTCCAGTTAAAGAACAGCACGCACTGTGATTAAAAGATGACCCTCGTCCACTTAATCAAGCTTTTTGGTTTTGCATAGCATGCAAACATGTCTTCTTGTACCACTTTCCCATGCTCTATTGGTCTGTCTTCAGTCTGGGAGACACACAGAGGTCCCAGAACTGTAAATGTCTATAATTGCACAATGCTGCACTGGTCTAACGCAAGATCAGCAAGTGTGGCCCAAGCCCTGGCTAAAAATAAACGCTTTGGCCAACTTTTGAATTCCTATACCAGCAGACAAAGCAGGGAACAAGAACACGTACATCTAAATGAGGCACTTGGGGATCTGGTATATTTAGGGCAATGACGATTACAAATTCCAGTTCTGCAGTCCAAGCCTCTGCTTCCACAGGGTTAGCTGTCACTTCTCCAGCCCAGCCCATCCTGAGATGTCAAGTTGCTGGACTAGGCGACCAGCGACAGATTGCAGAAGCAATTTTTTTTGCAGAGGAGAAGCAAAACTTTGCTGAGTTTCCTTGCCTCTGTGCAAAGCATAAAGGTTCAGAGGAAATCTCCAGGTCCCTCTTCTGCTCAACGTCCCTGCACCAAGGCAAATCTGAAGACTAGAGCCCTTAAGATCTAGAAGAGATTCCAGATTCCAGCCCAGTGAGTTCTCGTATTTTTTCCTTAGAATCTGCACCAACTACAACCAGGTAGAAAAGACAGAGGCTGGATTCTCACCAGGCATTAAACCAGGGTTTCTCAACCAGGGCTCCGTGGCACCCTCGGGTTCCACAAGAGGTCACTAGGGGTTCCCTGGGAGATCACGATTTATTTTAAAAAATATTTCAAATTTGGGCAACTTCACATTAAAGAGAAAGTTTCATTCTTTATTTTTAGTTTAAGAACACTATTAATGCATATATACAGGCATTACATACATCATTGGCGATCACTCGTAGCCGAGTAAGATTGTCTTCCAAAGGTAAAATTTTAACGGTGAATCCGTAAGTGGCTATAAAGGCCAATTCTGGATCCGCACAACCTCCCACAATGAGGGCATAGGTTTCCGGGTGGGAGACGGTCATGATGAGGGTTTGCCTGACGTGCCTTCCTTTTAGCTCTCTTCTCCTTTTCGCCCTGTACTCGTGCTTCTTCAAAGTCCATAGCGCCATTAATAAAGGCTGACCTCCAATTGAAACGCTCATGAGTTAGGGCTTCCCAGTTCTCAATGCTGATATTACATTTTTTTAAATTAGCTTTGAGAGTATCTTTGAATCTCTTTTGCTGTCCACCAATATTCCGTTTTCCATTCTTAAGTTGGGAGTAAAGTAGCTGCTTTGGAAGACGATGGTCAGGCATTCGAACAACATGACCAGTCCAGCGAAGTTGATGTTGGATGATCATTGTTTCAATGCTGGTGGTTTTCGCTTCTTCTAATACGCTAACATTAGTCCGCCTATCTTCCCAAGTAATTTGCAGAATTTTTCGGAGGCAGCGTTGATGGAATCTTTCAAGAAGTTGGAGGTGGCGTTTGTAGAGGGTCCATGTTTCACAGGCGTACAGAAGGGTTGGTAGTACAATGGCTTTGTAAACAAGCATTTTGGTCTCCCTGCGAATGTCCCGATCCTCAAACACTCTACGCTTCATTCGGGAGAAAGCTACACTCGCAGAGCTCAGGCGATGCTGAATTTCAGCGTCGATGTCGGCTTTTGTTGATAGATGGCTGCCGAGATAAGAAAAGTGGTCGACATTTTCTAGTGACACACCTTTAAGCTGGATTGATGGCGCTGCAGAGGGATTGGTTCGAACTTGCTGGTAAAGCACTTTGGTTTTTTTAATGTTAATCGAGAGGCCGAGCTTTTCATATGCTTCTGCAAAGATGTTTAGGATAGTTTGAAGATCTTCCTCGGAGTGTGCACAGACTACGTTATCATCAGCATATTGAAGTTCTATAACAGAAGTTGCAATTACCTTATTTTTTGCATTCAGCCTACTAAGATTAAAAAGCTTTCCATCTGTTCGATATATAATTTCTACACCAGTAGGAAGTTTCTCTTCAACAAGGTGCATAATCATAGCGATGAAGATAGCGAATAAGGTTGGAGCAATAACACATCCCTGTTTAACGCCGGATTCCACTTTAAATGGATCGCTTTGAGAGCCATTGTTATTCAGGATTGTTGCCATCATGTCGTCATGGAGTAACCGCAAGATGTTCACAAATTTATCAGGGCATCCGATTTTCAGAAGGATGGTCCAGAGAGCAGTACGATTTACAGTATCAAAAGCTTTAGTCAGATCAATAAACGCCATGTACAGAGGGCGGTTTTGCTCCTTGCATTTTTCTTGAAGCTGTCGTGCAGTGAAGATCATATCCACTGTTCCCCTGGAAGGGCGGAAGCCATTTTGCGTTTCAGGGAGGATGTCTTCTGATACAGATAGGAGACGGTTTGCAATGATCTTTGCCAGGATTTTGCCTGCTGTGGCTAGAAGGGAGATGCCTCGGTAGTTTCCACAGTCTGTTCTATCACCCTTTTTAAAGAGAGTGATAATTATGGCATCCCTAAAGTCTGCTGGAATCTCCTCCCTCATCCAGATTTTTTCGATGAGCTTATGAAGTTGTTGTGTAAGTTCAGGCCCGCCTTCTTTAAAGACTTCAGCAGGAATCCCATCAGGTCCACTAGCTTTGTTATTTTTCATTTGTTTAGTGGCTTTACTGACTTCCTCCAAACTAGGGGGTACTGCAAGCTCATTTCTTATTTGTTTTTGTGGGATTTGCAAGAAGACTTCGTCAGCCACAGTAGAGTGACGATTAAGGAGATTGTAGTAATGCTCTTTCCAGCGCAGTGCAATAGACTCTTTGTCCTTTAGAAGTTTAGCACCATCTACTGAGCGTAAGGGATTTGTACCATGGTTTGTTGGTCCATAGATGGCCTTTATGGCATTAAAAAAGCCCCGTGCATCGTGAGCATCTGCAAAATGTTGGGTTTCTTGGGCTTTTTTTATCCACCATATGTTCTTAAGTTCTCTAGTTCGTCTTTGGACTTCTGCCTTTGCACTGGCGTAGATTTTTTTCTTAACGGCACAGTTAATATCTTTTTGCCATATCTGGAAGGCTTTCCTTTTCTTGTCAATAATATGTTCAATCTCACTATCGTTCTCATCAAACCAGTCCTGATGTCTCTTAGTCTGGTATCCGATAG
This sequence comes from Charina bottae, assembly GCA_023362775.1. Taxonomy (NCBI): domain Eukaryota; kingdom Metazoa; phylum Chordata; class Lepidosauria; order Squamata; family Charinaidae; genus Charina; species Charina bottae. Next base: position 4,111,538 of record JALMGJ010000015.1, read on the forward strand.
TTTGTTCACAGGCTGAAATGATAGAAGTCTTCAATTTAATCCAGTGTTCCTCAACATTTTCAGGAAGTTCCATAGGCAGATGTTCCTTGAGAGTTGATTGAAAGCAAGCTCGTTTAATAGGATCTTGAAGGGCCAGTGTATTCATTTTACGCCTTGGTTTTCTTCCTTGGAGCCTACGATGAGGGACAATCTTTATGGCCATCGTGGATCGAATTAATCGATGGTCTGTCCAGCAGTCATCGGCGCTCGTCATGGCTCTGGTGAGAAGTACATCACGGCGATCTCTAGCACGGACAATTACATAATCTAAAAGATGCCAGTGCTTCGACCGTGGGTGCTTCCATGATGTTTTAAATTTATTTTTCTGGCGAAAGAGTGTGTTAGTAATGACAAGGTTATGCTCTGCACATTTAGTCAGAAGTAAGATTCCATTCGTGTTGCTGTTGTCAACTCCTTCTTTCCCAATGATCCCTGGCCACAAATCAAAATCACGCCCAACTCTTGCATTGAAATCGCCCAGGAGGATAATTTTATCCTCCTTTGGTATCTCTGATAAGATGGTGTCCAGCTGGGTATAAAATTTTTCCTTGATATCCTCATCTGCATCTAGTGTTGGTGCGTAAGCACTTAGGATAGTTGCCTGTTGGTTTTTGGCGAGTTTTATTCGCAGAGTTGAGAGTCGTTCGTTAATCCCAGTGGGAACTTCTGACAAGAGCTTCACAATGTCGTTTTTGATAGCAAAGCCTACCCCATGTATTCGTCGTTCTTGTTCAGGCAGTCCTTTCCAAAAGAAGGTATAACCTCCTTTTTCTTCCTTCAACTGTCCTTCTCCTGCTCTTCGAGTTTCTTGGAGTGCTGCTATATCGATATTAAAACGTCTCAGCTCCCTTGCAATAATGGCAGTCCTACGTTCAGGTCGTTCACTATCCATATTGTCTTGCAGTGTCCGTATATTCCATGTTCCAAAATTCATGTGTTTTTTACGACCGCTAGATGGTGACCCCACTGGTCGCGGTAATCCAGTCAGGGAGAAAATGAGGCAGACTATGTTTAGGGCACCTTTTCTAGCCCCCTCCCCATATGGGGTGAGCAGAGTGGATCCTAAATAGGGCTGCTCAGTCGTGGATACAGCTGCCGAACTACTCAACTGCCTCGATCCTTGAGTCAGGGCGACTGAATCCGTATCCACCGCCCATGTGCTGATCCATGACTAGGAGCTTCCGGATTACACAGTCCTGCCCCCGTTGCCATTCGTCAATCGCCATGGGACTTTTGGTTGTTTTGGGTTTGGTGTGGTTGGAAGACGCCTGTGCGTGAATTTGTTTTATGTGTGGAGATCGGTGCACAACGATCAGCACACAACCTTCACAGAAAAAGGCTCTAATCCAATGGCATGGATACCATGACGATTGGTGACCTTTTGTCTGCTGCAGCCTTCATCCGCCTTCGCAGCCGTTGTAACAATACACCTTGTTATCTTCCGCCTGTTCTGCCGTTGAGGACTTTCTTGGATCGTTCTTTGTCTGGTTCCTCCCCCTGGACCTTACCGCCATGGGTGACCCTGCCAGGAGTACATGACTCCCGACGGCTTCGCTCACAGGGTTCATTGGGAACACACAAGCCCACTCACCACAACAAGGTGACGATCCAGCGAGTGAGATTACATACATACATATATACAGATTACTCTGTCCCGCGGGGAAGTGAGACAACCAAGCCAAAGAGGTTTACATTCCCTGCATGGATTCCCAGCTGGAGTGTGCACCCTTCTACACAGGCACTTTGCCATACATTCTTCCCATCCTGGAGCCAAGGAAAGGCCAAATGTTATGGTCATTGGATCAGCACTATTTACAGGACAAACGATTAACCAGTTAATCCACACTGCAGGCCAGCATTGGCCCATTGTCAATTCAAGAAAAGCAGCTCAAAAAATCTCAGAGGCCTAGAATCTACATAGTCCCAACTGTGAGCAATCATCAGGGTATGCATTCAAAGCTTGCCAACTCTCTGTCCATTGATAGTGCCTCTTTTTTCTTTTTTGTGCCTAGGAGACACTGTTGACTCCTGGCAACTGCCTGGACAAGTCCCTGCAGTTTCCTTGGCAAGATTTTCAAAAGTGGTTTGCCATTGCCTGCTTCCTAGGGCTGAGAGAATGACTGGCCCAAGGTCACCCAGTCGGCTTTGTGCCTAAGGCGGGACTAGAACTCACCGTCTCCTGCTTTCTAGCCTTAACCACTACACCAAACTGGCTCTCTATTGCGCCTCCAATGTCAGACAAACCTACTGAAATTAATCAATTGACATGTCTCCTAGCACATTCTTATTTTGCTCAGTCTTTAGCTCCTCAATCTTCATGTTGGAGACAGTAAGGAATGCAAGAACAAGGCCAGGAAAGTTGACCACACTTTCTCCCACAACACACCCACCCACCTGAAATACAGTATATCCATTTCAATTAATTACAGAATGCCAGGGGCTAAGCTTATGATTACAATTCCCAGTTCTGTGCAAGCATATGAATTCAACTATGGTGTTAAATTAGCTTGTGCTTCTGAACTGTCATCTCTATCCAAGTTTACCATACAAGCTAAGCCAAAATGTGGTTGGCTTGTCTACGGCTTACGTTACTGGGTAAAGCCAGTCGTTGTGGCTTATCCAGTCTATTGTGGTTAAATCAACCATAGCTGGAGGATTCTGGAGACATACAGACTCTTGATCAACCTTCCCAAAACTGGTGTCCTCCACATGCCTCGGACTGCAGCTCCTGCCCTCCCCAGCCTTCAGGAATGCTACCTGGGGCAGACAAGAGTTTTGGCTCCACCCACCTGCAGGGTCTCAGATTGGAGAAAGCCACTGCAGTCCACTGGAATAGGCGATACAGACAGCAGGCAGGGCTTATGTCTCTGAGATGCCCTCCAGCGCGCATTTCCACCCAGATAGGGCGGTTGTGTCAGAAAGAAATGGGCAAATAACCCCCCCCCTCTTGCTATGCCCCAATTTTCTAGAGGTGGGGATTTAAATCTATTTGCACTGATGATTTTTCCAGCAAGGGGGCTGCCCCCTCTCCCTCTGCACTCAGATGTGGTAGAGCCCAAACACAGCTTCATCCTTTTAGTGGGGAACAAAGCTTAATTGCTCTCAAATTAAAGAGCCCTGCTTAAACTTCCCTGGTCTCTCCCTTCCAGGCTTCGCAGGAAATATAGTTGCCTGCTCAAGCAGCACAGCCAACAAGCAAGAGTGGTTGCTACGTTGGGTGTGGAGTGCCAGGCAGAGTAAGGGAGAAAATGGTGCCTCTGTGCTGCTTTAAATAGCCAGGTAGGTCTACCCACCTGTGATTGCACTGACAGACTGTATGATGTAGTAGATTTAAAAATATTTATTACTGAATTTCTATCCTACCTTTCTGTTTATACTAACGTTCTGGGTGGCTCACAATGACTTAGAAAACACAGAATATAAACCAAATCAGTGCAGCTGAAAGCAAAGCCAAGAATTAAATGTGGAAATGAAGATTGGTGTCATTAATATAACTAACTATCAAGGGGTGGGCAAAAGAGAGTAAGGCCAAAAAGCTAGTTTTGTAAGGTCAATCTTTTTTTTTTTTGGTTCTGACTAAAAATACACCAGTGGAGCTATGAGAAAATGTGGCTGAGGTTGGCCGAAGGAAATGCTAACTCTCATGGTTAGCTCCAGAGTGCTAAACATGAGAATGGAGTTTGTACAGAAAGTCACACTTCTCTTGTTCTTGATGCTATTTTTAGGCAACTTGGAATCCAACACTCTCATTGCTCTGCAGCACGACTTCAAGATTCCTTTATTTGAACTTTCAAAACCCACTCAATCATCTTGTTAAATAAAAGGGAGGAAGCTTGTATATTATTCCCTCCTGAGCTGCAAAAATTATTCTTTTTGTTCATATTACGTGCTTGACCTGATTATTGAAATCAGTCTCTTTTGGGAGGTTTGCCCAATGCACTGAATCATAACTTATGTGGACGGAGTTTCACATCATGCTAGTCCACAACATATAAAAATAACCTTAGCATGTTGTGTGAATGCAGTTGCTAAGTTTTTAACTAACCTGGTTAAGTATTGTGTGAACACAGCCACTGGGTAAATAACTTTAAAGTAAGGTGAGCTCCCTTGCAAGGTTATTGTCTCCATGATTCTTGAGAAGAGATGGAAAGCTGGCCTCATTTGCAGGGAAGACTCCTCCATCATTATTGATTGAGTTCCCCCATCATACTGAGCTTACCGTGGTTCATTGAATAAGCTACAATTGGTTGAGTAGTTATACTCTGAGCTATAAAATCTGACCTAGAAAGCACAATGGTTGGCTTCCTGCAGCATTCTACGTCAAACCATACAAGCCACAATGGAGAGATTGCTGACTTAGATGTACCAAAAGACTAACTTGATACAAGGCTGCCATTGCAACCAAAGCTGGCCTCGATCTTCTATGATGGAGGTGGAAAATTCTGTCTCTGGGCAAACCACCCCGCTCTATAGTCTGCCAAGAAAACGTCAGCGAAAGCAGCGTCCCTCAGTAATGACTCGGTGCTTGCACGGAGGACCTTTCTTCTCCTCCTCTGCCATTTTTTACATGAAAAATACAACTAAAAAATCATGATCAGGGTATAATAGATTTAGTAACAGTATTTGCTGTCGTTTTCAAGGCATTCAGTACCAGCTGCCTCGTTCTGCTGAGTGGTGGGACGCCTCCTCTAGCTAAAGAAGACTGAAACCCACACCCAATTGCTGAGCCAATGGCTTGGTTCACCCAAACCACTAAAGGTAAAGGTTCCCCCCGCACATTTGTGCAGTCGTGTCCGACTCTAGGGGCCGGTGCTCATCTCAGTTTGTTAGCCAAAGAGCCAGCGTTGTCCGAAGACGCTTCCACGGTCATGTGGCCGGCATGATGCACACGGAACGCTGTTACCTACCCACCGAAGTGATACCTATTCATCTACTTGCATTTGCATGCTTTCAAATTGCTAGGTTGGCAAGAGCTGGGGCGAGTGCGGGAGCTCACTCCGTCACGCGGGGCTAGGGATTCGAACCTCCGAACTTGCGACCTTCCGATCGACAAGCCTGGCGTCTTACCCGCTGAGCCACCACGCCCCTTACCCAAACCACTAAGAGTTGGTTAATCTGGCTTAGTGTATTGCATGAACCCAGTCCAACCAAGTTGAATGAGTGCGGTAAACCATGGTTTTGCATGTTCTGCAAGGATAGCTTGGTTCCTTGTTCAAGGCATGGGATTCATGGGACACAGAGTTCATAACGTGGCGGCTACATCACAGATGCTGAAGAGCTTCAGGCAGAGGCACTTTGGAAGGGCATCGAACTGAAGTACAGTATTAGAATGAAGATGAGTAATCCAGAAAAGCTGATGACCCAACCTTGGCAGCAGCTTAGAAATTTGAGATTCGTGCTCTTGCAAAGCTGGATAGAGTTGAAAAGCAAAGAGGCCAGACTGACAAAGGAGGAGGGTGGATGAGATGCACATACACTACATTAAGCCATGATTTGGTTACCTGGTTTGTTGAATGGGACGTAGTTGGCTCCACCAGAACTTGGCTTATGGAAGCCATAAATCATAGCTCATACAAAACATGAAATGGTGCATATTCCTGGCTTGCAGGGGAAGGAGGGAGTATTAGGTATGTAACCCTTGAGTTATTTATAAAAAAAAATAAAGGGATAAAACTTAAATAAATAAAAATAAATAAATAAAATATGCACCATTTTTTAGGCTGAGGGTCACATATGGCTTGTGTATGATGTGCTAGCAGCTTGCTTTAAAATTGATAGGTGATAGATGATTAGAGATAGATAGATGTTGGTCAGGACAATGGCTACATTATATTTAATGTATGTCTCCAGTGTGTTAAAATTACATTTTACATATTAAGTACTGTGGACTTGTCCCTGTATATTTTATGTTTTTCCACATTGTTTCATACTGAAAACTCAAATGCTGCTGGCAATTTTTTGAGGGCCTCTGGGCAGCCACATTCAAGTTGTTTGCGGGCCACTGGACCTCATAATAACAGACCAATCATTGTCTATGGTCCATATTGGGCATGAAAAGATTAAAAGCAGTTTCTAGCTTTTGCTGGGGATGGGGGTTGGAGAGCTGCCAAACATGGCTGGGGGGGGGGGGTCAAAAAGTCGTGGCATCTGTGATCGTGCAGCCAAGCCCCTCCCCTTTTTATTTGCATTGCATATGCGATGCATGTAAAAAAGGAGCGAGGTTTTGATCATGGAGTTACAGATGCCTTCTTGACTTTTTTTTTGACACCCCTGCAGATGCCCCTGAACATGGCTGTCACTCTCCAAACCTTCAGTTGCAAGTATGGCCTCCAACACGCATCATTTGCTGACCTCAGACTGGGGCTCCCCCACCCAGAACCTTCAATCTGGAAATCCAACAGGTTGGCTGGGGATTGGAATTCCAGTACTGGTAGCCCAGAGTGATTGTTTATCCCTAGAAGAGAATATCTGTAGCTCAGGGTTGAACTGTGGAGTCCTTCGTGCTCTCTGAGCTTGGCGGTTTGCTTGCAGACGTTTCATGGCCCAACTAGGGAACATCATCAGTGCTAGTGAGTGTGGGGTTTGTTCCCTGTTTATATACAGTAGCTTGCCCTGCCAGTGTTGGTGCGGGTGTGGTTTCCTCCTTGGTAGTTCCTTGATTAGGGTATTGTTTTCTGCTTGATTGTTTGTCTCCTTGGTAGTTCTTTGATTAGGGTATTGTTTTCTGCTTGATTGTTTGTCTCCTTGGTAGTTCCTTGATTAGGGTATTGTTTTCTGCTTGATTGTCGTCTTGGTAGTTCCTTGATTAGGGCATTGTTTTCTGCTTGATTGTTTGTCTCCTTGGTAGTTCCTTGATTAGGGTATTGTTTTCTGCTTGATTGTCGTCTTGGTAGTTCCTTGATTAGGGTATTGTTTTCTGCTTGATTGTTTGTCTCCTTGGTAGTTCCTTGATTAGGGTATTGTTTTCTGCTTGATTGTCGTCTTGGTAGTTCCTTGATTAGGGTATTGTTTTCTGCTTGATTGTTTGTCTCCTTGGTGGTTCCTTGATTAGGGCATTGTTTTCTGCCTGATTGTTTGCCTGGTGTTAATCCCTGCTCATCTGGGTGTTGGCTGTTGGAGAGGATGTGTCCTGGTCTTTTTGTTTCCTTCTTAGCTTTTTGTTGTCTCTTTGGAATGGTGTGTAAATATGGTTTATTTCTATTGTGCCTATTGATTGCTTGTTTTTTTCTCTTCCTCTTGGGAAAAACTCTGAGAACTGGAGGCCTTGGGCAACTTCACTCTAAATTACTTCTTTAGGTAAGAAAAACCAATTAAAATACATTCACTACCAGGCTAGATTGTTCCCAGGGAAATTACTACCTAGTTAACAAAGGACACTGTAATTAGCATTTAATTGGGTATTGAGGAATGTTGCAGCAACCTTTTCCGGAGTTTCGGCAAGGTGATGAGTGGCGTTCTCTTGGCAGAAAGGCAGGGCTGGGTTTGAGACTTTGCTTTTGTGGCATGAAAGGTCCTCCATTATGTAACCCTTTCATGTGGAAACCGGTGGATAATCCCATACCTCAGCAGAAGGGATTATGGTTTATTATGGCCAGGGGAGGAAAAACAAGTCTCTGCATACTTAGGACGATGCTATGTCAAAGCACGGAGGAGTCCTGTGCGAGCAGCCCCCGACAAGCACGTGCGACTGTCTTGACACTGATCCAAAGCATAAAAGGCATTCACATGCGCAAACATGTGAAGTGGAGTGCTAGTGGCTTCAGGGGGTATCTGTGGGCGGCGAGTGGGTGCGTATGTGTGTTGCTTTCTGCCACAAAAGCTGGTTTTCAGTGGAAAACCAACAAGCTCCTGATCCTTCCAGGACCATCACTCCAAATATTCCCTTGGGGTTGTAAGGGTGACATTGGTCCACCCATCTGAAACGTCAAGAGGGGAGAAAGCAGACGGGACACGTGGCTCCGAGCAGAAAAGGAGTGGGGAAGAAGCGGGTTGAGCAGCTTCCCTTTACATTTCTTATTTCCTAGCTGCTTTTCAACTTCATCCACTGTAGAACTTGGAGAATTCCTTTCCTATTTATTAGCCAGAACACTGAATTGTCTAAATTTAAGGAATTTTTACAGATTGACTGGTTCATTTTAATCCCTGTTGTATTGGGATGGCATCATGTAAAAAGCTTGTCTGAAGTTCCTTAAGGGTCATCAACCAAGAGAGAGTCATCTTCTTTTATTCCTCTTTGCAAAATTTAATTTGGTTAATTTAGTTTGGTCTAGTGGTTAAGGTAACGGGCTAGAAACCAGGAAACTCTGAGTTCTAGTCCCGCCTGAGGCATGAAAGCCGGCTGGGTGACCTTGGGCCAGTCCCTGTCTCTCAGCCCTAGGAAGGAGCCAATGGCAAACCAGGAGACTGAGAGTTCTAGTCCCGCCTGAGGCATGAAAGCCGGCTGGGTGACCTTGGGCCAGTCACACACACACAGCCCAACTCACCTCACAGGGTGGTTGTTGTGGGGAAAATAGGAGGAGGAAGGAGTAATAGGGATGTTCCCCGCACAGTTCCATTCACTTGTCCATGTCTTGGTCATACAGACTGGGAAGTTGGAAGGTTTCTGGAGGGCACCACCTTGGGGAAACTTTTATTAACACCTCCAGCTGCCAAGAGAATGAAATACTAGCTACAGTTTGTATTGCATAAAAAATTGGGCAGGATTTTTAAAAACTTGGTCCTGGTCACCATTACTGAAATTTCTGTGATGCCACAGTAAATTCTGTATAGTAGCCAATAGTTCTTAAGTCTCTGTATCAGCATATGTCCATCCCCAAGCAGATGCCATTCTTCCGCAGTCACGTCTCTCATTTCACCTTATATCTCAGCTGTCAAACTTCTCAGGAATATAACAATCTCGGATGACAGAAAAGTAGGCTGACCATATTTCCTTGAGACAAAAATGGGACATTGGGATGGCAAAACGGGACGGGGTCTTATGTAATATTCCATATTCATGAAAAAGACGGGTCCACGCGATTGGCTCCTGCCTGCAAACCCCGCCCTCCTTTGCTGCATGCTGATAGGCGGGAGGGCTTCCTCTTCCGGGCTGCCTCCAATCGGCAGCTCTGGCTCTGACCCTCCTTCCGCACCGTTCCCGCCGGGTTTAAAAAACGGGACAAAAGTGAGATTTTTATCAAAATGACGGGACGGTTGAAAAATACTGAAAAAAACAGGACTGTCCCGTTCAAAACGGGACGTATGGTCAGCCTACAGAAAAGTCCTTTCGAAAGGAAATTGTTCCTCACAGGTAGGAACTCTACTTTAATGGTGTTAGTGGCCCCTTGTTTGAAGAATTCCCGGGAAGGGCTCCTTCTGATATTAAAATGAATGACAGGATATTCTCGCAGGCCCTCCGATCAGCTAGTAATTAAATAAATACAATCCAAATTTGAGTGAAATATTGAAAGCAAAAATCATACAGGAGAAGTTCTCTGCCAGGTGTTAAGGGTTAATTCTGGGTAATTAGAATCCTGTTGATCGTTTTATGTCCTCAAAAAATTACGGAGAGCAAAAAAATCCATTTTGGATTATTTTCTTAACCACAGAAGAATTGGAGGTTATTGTTTGCAAACGTGGTTTTTATTTTTTCCCCCCACTTGGAGAAGATCATTAGCTTACAGTCTCAGAAGTCTCAATCAAGACATCTAATGGTTTATTTTCATAGTGTAATGGTTTTGTGAGAGACGCGTCTTGAATTTGGTGGCTCTGCATTACGAATGCATGTTAGGACGTTCTCAGTTTTAATCGGTGAACTGGGTAATATTTATGCGGCAATTCATAACAATCTCTGTGTTGCATAACACATCAATTAGCTCTTTAGTTATAATCTCACTTGACTTATTCTATGATCTCACTGTACAGGAAAGAGGTAGAAAAATAAAAGGGTAGCAAAAAAAAAAAAAAAAGCTAGGCCAAAGTCCAACTCTTGTGTAACTGAAGTGTTTATTTACATATTGCACTGGAGTGCAGCTTTCTGGGCAATGTGCAGATCAATTAGAATGCTGCAATAAGATATCTCAACGTAGAATCTTGCTCAATAAGATAAAAATCGGTAATAATAATAGCAATAAAATACAGGGTAATAATTCACGGTAACATGTAGCAGCAACGCAATGTTTTCAAAAAGACTATAGTCGTGTTGCTTTTTAATGCCTAGGAAAGTGAAAATAAAGTTCTTTGCCTAATGCTGGAAAGATCACAGTATAGACACGAAGCAAGTTTCTTCAGGGATGGTTTCTATGAATGGATGGCCAAGATTTTTTTTTTAAGTAGCCACAAACCTTGCTTCCTTGGGTGGTGTGAAAAAAGGTTGACCTGGCCTTGAGAAGAGGAAGGGAACCGTGAACAATTAACAGATAAGAAAAGATTACTCAGTCTTGAGAAAGAGGAAAGTGTGAGAAAGAATCTCAAGATAACACTGCTGGATTTTGATTGGTAGAAGATAGAGAGAACCTTGGACCAGCTTTCAAGATTCTGTTGTTCTACCCTCCACAATAAAAGCATTCCTGGATTTCTTGCTGGCTTAAGGTGAACCCAACAATTGACAGATGTGAGAGGATGTTCAATGTTGTACAAATAAAAAGATGTTTCAGAGGAAAGGAAGGACTCAAAACTACTTGGGTGTGAGGAAACTCAATGACCATGGAATGTGGGGTTAGGAAGAATGAACATTGGGAGGTGGGACAGAATGGAGTGGCGGTCATGTTGCTATTGGGGATCTGATCTATGACTAGATAGCGCTTGTTGACTTCCCAAGTTAAGCACGTATTTCTTCACTGTCCCTTCTGCAAGAACCTACGTGCTGGTTTGCCTGTACTACCTCCAAGTAGAAGTCAAGTGGAGGTCATTATTCATTATGTCCTCCACTGCCCCATTAACAATGATGGTTAAACTCTTGATGGTAGGTGAATTCAAGGGCTCGGGCCTCAAACAACGTCTTCTTGCAGATGTGTTTCCAACTGTTAGCCACCAGGTTGCTACTTTTGCTCTGCTCATTTAAATCATTTAAACTTAGAAAGAAATACTTAAGTTCTAAGTTCTATCTCTGGCTTTATCTTGTTTAAACCTTCTTACACCTTTTTTATTACTTCTTTCACAATTTTATTATTCTATTATTATTTTATGGTACGTTATATGTTATAACCGGTGGTTACAACAATCAACTTACTTATTTCCAAATAGAAATCAAGCTTTCAATGAGGTGGTTTATTTCCTACTCTCAGACCAAAACCCTGCTATTACGAACAGAGTTGTCAAACACTTATAGGTAGTTATTGTTATAAGAAGCTTAAGGTGTTGTAATCTTGGAACGATAGCCGGATGAAGTCCTTTTATTCTTTTATCTTAATTTTGTTTTGTTTTGTTTAACACTCATATGTGTAAATTTTAACTGGCAGGCCTATATGGTGGTTTTATTCTTATTGTTTTTGAGCCTGCTTTTCTAGGTTGTTTTATTGTTGTAGCTACTTTGTTGGTCATTGACTGTAAATAAATACAATTTAGGTTAATTTTAAAATTAAAAACTCTGTAAATGGTGAACATTTGTATAGAGCAGAGCTTTCCAAACTTTTCATGTTGGTAACACACTTGTTAGACATGCATCATTTCACGACACACACTTACAGCAGGGCATCATTTTGCGAAACACTCTTACAGCAGGGCACAAGGCAGGCACTAGGACCTGCATGGAATCACAGCAGGTTTGGAGGCCGCAAGGCACAAGGCAGGCACTAGGACCTGTGCAGAATCCTGGCAGGGCAGGTTTGGAGGCAGCAAGGCACAAGGCAGGCACCAGGACCTGCGCGGAATCCTGGCAGGGCAGGTTTGGAGGCAGCAAGGATCAAGGCAGGCACTAGGACCTGCGCGGAATCACAGCAGGTTTGGAGGCAGCCAGGAACAAGGCAGGCACTAGGACCTGCACGGAATCACAGCAGGTTTGGAGGCAGCAAGGCACAAGGCAGGCACTAGGACCTGTGCGGAATCACAGCAGGTTTGGAGGCAGCAAGGCACAAGGCAGGCACTAGGACCTGCGTGGAATCACAGCAGGTTTGGAGGCCGTAAGGCACAAGGCAGGCACTAGGACCTGCGTGGAATCACAGCAGGTTTGGAGGCCGCAAGGCACAAGGCAGGCACTAGGACCTGCACGGAATCACAGCAGGTTTGGAGGCAGCAAGGCACAAGGCAGGCACTAGGACCTGCGTGGAATCACAGCAGGTTTGGAGGCCACAAGGCACAAGGCAGGCACTAGGACCTGCGTGGAATCACAGCAGGTTTGGAGGCAGCAAGGCACAAGGCAGGCACTAGGACCTGCGTGGAATCACAGCAGGTTTGGAGGCCGCAAGGCACAAGGCAGGCACTAGGACCTGCGTGGAATCACAGCAGGTTTGGAGGCCGCAAGGCACAAGGCAGGCACGAGGACCTGCGCGGAATCCTGGCAGGGCAGGTTTGGAGGCAGCAAGGCACAAGGCAGGCACGAGGACCTGCGTGGAATCCTGGCAGGGCAGGTTTGGAGGCAGCAAGGCACAAGGCAGGCACTAGGACCTGCGCGGAATCCTGGCAGGGCTTGGAGGCAGCAGCAGCTGCGACACACCCAGACACTGCAGCCGACACACTAACTCAGAGCTTTCCAAACTTTTCATGTTGGTGACAAACTTTTTAGACATGCATCATTTCGCGACACACTCTTACAGCAGGGCATCATTTCGCGACACACTCTTACAGCAGGGCACAAGGCAGGCAGTAGGACCTGCGCAGAATCACAGCAGGTTTGGAGGCAGCAAGGCACAAGGCAGGCACTAGGACCTGTGCGTAGGCTGACCATATTTCCTTCAGACAAAAACGGGACATTTGGGATGACAAAACGGGACAGGGTCTTATGCCACCATGCCGGCCTCCAAACCCCGCCCCCAGTCCACACAATTGGCTCCCACCTGCAAACCCCGCCCCTGCCCCACACGATTGGCTCCCGCCTGCAAACCCCACCCCCATCAGCATGATTGGCTCGGATTTTAATTTTTTTTCCGATTTTTAAAGGTTTTTTTTTCTTCTAGCAGTAAATGGTGCGGCAGAGCTGGTGTGTTTGGGGGGGGCCGGAGTACACACACTGTGCACACAGCACCGTCATCGGCCGGGGAACAAGGGGCGGGGATGGAGGGGATGGAGGTCCACCACTGCCCCATCCCCCTCAGGCTTGGCCGATGGAGGGAGGAGAGTCGCTGCTGCTGCCGCCACCTCTGCAGAGCAGGAGAAGCAGGAGGAGCCGGCTGCACTCAGCTGCTTCAGCCACACCACTCCGCCCCTTGCTGCCCGCTGAAGCTCCCCAGGGTGGCTGGCTCCTGCTTCTCCTGCTCGGCGGCCCGACAACTCTCCTCCCTCAGCCAAGCCCGATCAGATGCACACACACACACTCACACACTCACAGGACAGACTGCCCTCGGCAGAAGCTGGCCGCGCTGAGGAGCTTCAGCCACACCACTCCGCCCCTTGCTGCCCGCTGAAGCTCCCCAGGGTGGCTGGCTCCTGCTTCTCCTGCTCGGCGGCCCGACAACTCTCCTCCCTTGGCCAAGCCCGATCAGATGCACATACACACATTTTTCTTCTTATACCTCTTTTTTTCCCCGCCCCCCATGTTTGTATTTTTATTTTTATAGTTTATTAATCTCTACTTAATATTATATTCTTTTTGAATATATATAGAAGAAAGAAGAAAAATGTAAATCAAGTATTTACACAATTTTTGTTAAGAAAACGAGGTATTTCAATGAAATGTACGTATGTATTGTATGGTAAAGATGTATAAGTCAAAAATTGAATTTGAAATAAATACTTAATAAATCAGTAATATAACATAAGAGAAGAAAAAGAAAATAGTGATAAGGTTAGAAATAGATACAGTATATATAAATAATGTAGTTAGAAAGGGTTAGAGGAAGAAGAAGGGAAGAGGGAAACAGAGGGAAAATAATTTAGAATAAAGATATGTTATATGAAATATATTAGATAAAGAATATTATAAATCAAATGTAAATATGTATACATAAATGTAGTTATTGTTATGTGTTATATGTTTTGTTTATGTTGAATGTAAATAAAATTAAAATTTTATATTAAAAAAAAAAGATGCACACACACACACACTCACACACTCACAGGACAGACTGCCCTGGCAGGAGCCGGCCATGCTGGGAGGCTTCAGCCAGACCACTCCGCCCCTCGCCACCCGCTGAAGCCCCCCAGCATGGCCAGCTCCTGCCAGGGCAGTCTGTCCTGTGAGTGTGTGCGTGTGTGTGTGTGCATCTGATCGGGCTTGGCCAAGGCAGGAAAGTTGTCGGGCCGCTGAGCAGGAGCCAGCCGCGCTGGGGGGCTTCAGCGGGTGGCAAGGGGCAGAGTGGTGTGGCTGAAGCCCCCCAGCGTAGCCGGCTCCTGCTTCTCCTGCTCGGTGGCGGCAGCGGCAACAACTCTCCTCCCTCGGCCAAGCCCGATCAGATGCACACACACACACAGGACAGACTGCCCTCGGCAGGAGCTGGCCGCACTGAGGGGCTTCAGCCACACCACTCCGCCCCTCGCTACCCGCTGAAGCCCCCCAGCAAGGCCAGCTCCTGCCAGGGCAGTCTGTCCTGTGTGTGTGTGTGTGCGCGTGTGTGTGCGCATCTGATCGGGCTTGGCAGAGGGAGGAGAGTTGTCGGGCCACTGAGCAGGAGAAGCAGGAGCGGCCGCGCTAGGGGGCTTCAGCGGGCAGCAAGGGGCGGAGTGGTGTGGCTGAAGCAGCCGAGCGCAGCCGGCTTCTCCTGCTCAGCGGCCTGACAACTCTCCTCCCTTGGCCAAGCCCGATCAGATGCGCACACACACACGCAGCCCATACCCTCTTTCTCCAGCCTCCCCATGACCAAATGCACCCGGACCTGTTGCAGGGAGGCTGGAGAAAGAGGGTGTGGGGTGCGGGTGTGTGTGTGTGCGCGCGCGATTATGCTGAGCAAGTAATCTGCGCGCGCGCGCGCGCACACACACACACACACACACACACACACACACGCACCCTCTTTCCACAACCTTCCCGTGCCTGCTTTCCCTGGCCTCACCACTGCTGGGCAAACAATCTCAGGATCAGGTAAGGAGGCAGGAACCTGGACTGTGGTGCTGCTTCTGCTGCTGGGATCGCACGTGGCAACTGGGCTTCCAGTTGCTGCGCTGATAGGGCCTCTTCCGGGCTGCCTCCAATGGCAAGTCCGGCTCCAGTCCTTCTTCCTGTCTTCCTGTCCTCCTTCCCGCCGGGTTTAAAAAAGGGACAAAACTGAGATTTTGATCAAAACGACGGGACGGTTGAAAAATGCTAAAATAACGGGACTGTCCCGTTCAAAACGGGACGTATGGTCACCCTACTTGTGCGGAATCCTGGCAGGGCAGGTTTGGAGGCAGCAAGGCACAAGGCAGGCACTAGGACCTGCGCGGAATCCTGGCAGGGCAGGTTTGGAGGCAGCAAGGCACAAGGCAGGCACTAGGACCTGTGTGGAATCCTGGCAGGGCTCGGAAGCAGCAGCAGCTGCTGCGACACACCCAGACACTGCAGCCGACACACTAATGCAGAGCTTTCCAAACTGTGTGTCGCGACACAAAAGTGTGTCACCACACACAGTCTGGTGTGTCGCCACACAACCCGGAAGCGCTGATCATCATCAGCGCTTCCGGGTTTTTGCACGCTGCCCCAACGGCGGCACTTCTGGGTTTTCCCGCGGCGACACACCAACGGCAGTTGGTGTGTCGCCGTGGGAAAACTTTGGAAAGCCCTGCACTAATGTGTCCCGACACACAGTTTGGAAAGCTCTGGTATATAGTAAGAAAGATGATCTTGATGGAGATATGCAGGATCTATTGCTTAGGGCAGAGCTTTCCAAACTTTTCATGTTGGTGACACACTTTTTAGATATGCATCATTTTGCGACACACTCTAACAGCAGGGCATCATTTTGCGACACACTCTTACAGCAGGGCACAAGGCAGGCACTAGGACCTGCACGGAATCACAGCAGGTTTGGAGGCGGCAGGGCACAAGGCAGGCACTAGGACCTGCGCGGAATCCTGGCAGGGCAGGTTTGGAGGCAGCAAGGCACAAGGCAGGCACTAGGACCTGTGCAGAATCACAGCAGGTTTGGAGGCAGCAAGGCACAAGGCAGGCACTAGGACCTGTGCAGAATCACAGCAGGTTTGGAGGCAGCAGGGCACAAGGCAGGCACTAGGACCTGCGCAGAATCCTGGCAGGGCAGGTTTGGAGGCAGCAAGGCACAAGGCAGGCACTAGGACCTGCGCGGAATCACAGCAGGTTTGGAGGCAGCAAGGATCAAGGCAGGCACTAGGACCTGCGCGGAATCCTGGCAGGGCTTGGAGGCAGCAGCAGCTGCGACACACCCAGACACTGCAGTCGACACACTAACATGTCCCGACACACAGTTTGGAAAGCTCTGGCTTAGGGGAAAAGGGGCTGAAACATTTTTAAAGTCCAGAACAAGATAACATTTGGAAGGGCTCAGGCAGACACCTTCCTAATTCACTGGAGTATAAGGTACTGCAAAAGCTGCTGTTGTAGCCACTCTCAATAAAAGGAGTTTTAGCTTTCCTAAAATTGATTTCCTGGTCTGGTTTACTTAGTGGGGCTGACAACATTTCATGAGATTTAGATCTTCTCAGGCAAACACTCATGAGACTCCAGCCAAGAATACTGAAAGGTATAAAGAACTTGGGTGTGAGATCAATGAATCCTCCTCAGATTCAGTTACCTCATGAGGTTTGGCCTACTGTATTTTATATGACTTTATTTTATTTTCATTCATACTACCATGTGATAGTAGTTGACACCTAACCAAGAAGACTGAATCAGAAGTTTTGCATTTTCAAGCATCCTCTTTCTTTTGACCAGTTTTCAATCATGACCTCTACGTGGAGATATTTTCTAAACATTTAGTCTCCTTGAATGTAGCCAAATTTTGTTATACTGCTTGCAAAATTGGACAGACTTTGATTGCCCATCAATGAACCCACAACCAATTATAATATTTTTATCCTGTTTCGTTTTTACTTCGTTTTTATTTTTTTAATGTGCTTCTATTTTTAACTCTAGTTTGTAACCATAATAAAAAATCTTCTTTTTCTTCTCCTTCTCCGAAAAGTCCCACATGCTGCTACATACTCAACAGACGTCCTTCAGGCAATTCATTCCACCCCTCTGTTGTCAGAGAATGCCAGTTCCATCAAATTCCTTTTCAAGATGTTAATTACAGGTCCATGTTTTATGAGGCTCAGTTTAAAGGAAACTGAGCAGCTTAATATTCAATATAATTTACATTACAATATTAATGAGGTTGTGCTTTTGAAGGTCCCCAGGGTATAAAAAATGGTAAAGGTTCCCCCCGCACATTTGTGCAGTCGTGTCCGACTCTAGGGGCCAGTGCTCATCTCTGTTTGTTAGCCGAAGAGCCAGCGTTGTCCAAGATGCTTCCACGGTCATGTGGCCACATGACGCACGCGGAACACTGTTACCTACCCACCGGTCTACTTCATCTACTTGCATTTGCATGTTTTCAAATTGCTAGGTTGGCAAGAGCTGGAGCTAGTGCGGGAGCTCACTCCGTCACGCAGGGCTATGGATTCGAACCTCTGAACTTGCGATCTTCCGATCGACAAGCCTGGAGTCTTACCCGCTGAGCCACCACGCCAGGGTATACATGCCAGTTAATGGTGTTCCTCAAAACTCAAGCAGTTACAAACAATGTACGCTAAAATGCACTTCACCTTCTAACGTCTAGGCCAGTGCTTTCCAAACTGCCGCCATTGGCGACACACCAATGGCAGCGGCGGGGGCGCGTGGCAGCCTCATGTTTTCCACTAAAACGCGGAAGCGCTGATGGTGCGCCGCTGCCGTCGTTGCTGCCGCCGCGCACCCCCCCGTGCCGCCGCTGTGCACATCCACTTCCTGGTTGTGTCGCGACACACTAAAGTGTTGCGACACACAGTTTGGAAAGCTATGGTCTAGGCTTTGGCCCAAATGACAGCAATTTTATTTCATAGACTTTCACATTCTGGAATTGTATAAAAGCAATTCACTCTTTTAAAATGTAATGTTATAATAAAATAAAATACAATGATATAGTGTTATAAATTAATTGATGAAAAAATAAATGTACATGCACCAATATTAACAATATAATGTAACCTCAGAATTAATAAATATATTAAAAAAAGGGGTTATATTCTCAACAGAATGACTCCAAAATTTTGACTATATTTCTTGAAAATCTATCTTGACCCCTTTTCAGAACAAACTAATTCAACCCTTGAGAAGCGACACATGTCAACAATCCATTGTTGCAAGGCAGGTGTAAATGTCTCCCTCCTGCGTTGAAGAAAAATTATTTGCCAGCCCCCAAACAATTGCTCCAAAAATCCACATTTCTTGACCTTGTGTAGATTCCAGTGAACAATGAATGAATGAATGTGTGTGTGTGTGTGGACTCTGGGCAGCTTACAAAATATGATGCTAGGTTAAAACAATTAAAAATATTAATAAAACGAAACAAGATAGCCTGGACTAAAAACAGCCATTAAAACAAAGCACAACAGGGCCTTCCCCAAATGGAGAGAGGAAGAGAAGAACGGTGTTATGCTTTATTCTATTAAAAAATGGACAAGGGGACTGGGGTGGGGAGTGAATAAAGTATTTGATTGATTAATGAAACTTTTTTTACCACTCTAACGTTGCATTCCTAGGGAGGTTCTGAAGAGAATAAAATGACAATGTAAATGCGCACACACCACAAAACCGAATTGCTGTTCAGTGATGCCTCTGGGTCTGGATCTCTCACTGGTTGCCCAGGTAACGGCCTGGAGCATCCTTCGTCACCTGTTGCTAAAAGCAATGCACTAATTAAGAACTTGTTTCCGGATGTAATATAATGTGCTGGTTATTATTGATCTAGGTTACCCAAGAGAATGCTTCCTTCTGTCTTTTTTGCTCATTGAGGTTGTGAGAAGAAGTTTGCCTCTAGTTTTCAGTCTTGGGGAGACTCAATCTTTATAGCAAATCAAGGTCTTTGAATGCACTCCCTAAATTTATCTGAATGCAGGTCAATTTGTTTATTTATTTAAAAGACTTGTATGGCCTCCCATCTTAGAACCACAGTTCTGGCTGACTGACAGCAATGATGTAAAACCAAACAAAGTTGAAATGATTAGTCTGCTTGTCAACAGTTTTCGGACAGGCCTTTAACCGTTGAACATTTTAATTTAAGTTTAATTGTTTTGGGTTTGTTTTTGTTTTTTACTTGATTTCAGATTGTTATGTTTGTATTGCAAATGGCCATGAGACTTCAGTGGTTGGTGACACGGATAAAAAATAGTAACACATTAAATGAATACTTGGAAATGAAAACGGAAAGGACTGTTGGAAGAAAATCTTACCAAGTTTGTTCCGAGCCGGGAATAAAAATGCATAGGCAGCTGGTGGAATAGAGGTGAAGTTTATTTTCCGAGAGCATGGTACAAAGTCTGCTGGCTGGAGGTGGCCACACTTAGAAATTTCCTGGAAGCCCGTTATATAGGAAAGCTTTGCTACTGTTATGCGAAAGTGTTCCCCCCCCCCCCGAGGAATTTCTGAGAAAGCGCACTTAGCCGGTTTCTTGGAAGGGGGCGCTCTCTAGGAATTCTAGGCAAGTGCAATTCACCGGAGTTTGGAGGGGGGGGGGCGCTCTGCAGCCAGCCTCCCTGCTGAGTTGTGGTTTCCTACTGAGCTGCGACTTTTTCCGGTCTAGCCCTGTTAGTTTGGAATGTTAACTTTCCTGGGAAAGAAATCTTTTGTTATTCAATTATGGAGATCTGTTTGGCTGGGAAGAATGTTCACCTGAATGGGCTTTGCTAATTTTTTTGGCTAACTCTGAAAGGAATGTTCATTTGAATAGCCCAGTGCTTCCTGCTGTATTTTAATCTCTTGTAACTTTTAACCTTTTACCTTGGTTGAGAAGGGAAGATTGTACAGGTAGTCCTCGGTTAACGACCACAATTGGGCTGGAATTTTGGTTGCTAAGCGAAGCAGTCATTAAGCGAATCTGACCTGATTTTGCGACCTTCTTTGCGGCGGTCGTTAAGCAAATCACTGTGGGCGTTAAGCAAACCACATGGTTGTTAAGTGAATCACGCAGTTCCCCATTGATTTTGCTTGCCAGAAACCGGCCAGGAAGGTCGAAAATGGGGATCACATGGCCACAGGATGCTGTGACGGTCACAAATGTGAACCAGTTGCCAAGCGCCCAAATCGTGGTAACATGACCACGGGGACACTGCAACGGTCATACGTGTGAGAACCGGTCATAAGTCATTTTTTCCAACACCGTTGTAAGTCCAAACCATCACTAAACAAATGGTTGTTAAGTGAGGACTACCTGTATGGCGGGAAAAACAGTGTTTGGGAAAGACAGTATGGAGGGAAAGAGAGAGAGATCTTCATTTCTTCTTGAAAGGAAAGGTTTCCCTGTGCAAGCACCGAGTCATGTGACCCCTGGGGAGACGCTGCTTTCGCGACGTTTTCCTGGCAGACTATAGAGCGGGGTGGTTTGCCATTGCCTTCCCCAGCCGTAATTACCTTTCCCCCAGCAAGCTGGGTACTCATTTTACAGACCTCGGAAGGATGGAAGGCTGAGTCGACCTGAGCCGTCTACCTGAGAACCAGCTTCCGCTGGGATCGAACTCAGGTCGTGGGGAGTGTTTTGGTTGCAGTACTGCCACCTACCACTCTGCGCCACATGAGGCTGTGATTTCTTCTTACAGGACAAGAAAGTTGGTGTCCAAGGAACCTGGAGAAGAAATTCCAGAATTAGGGTATTGCAACTGGTGGTGACTTTTCTTTATGATGGTCTATGACCCTAATTTGGTTTGACTTTAAGTAAGGTAAGGTTTTCCCCTGCACAGTCATGTCTGACTCTAGGGGCCGGTGCTCATCTCCATTTCTTAGCCGAAGAGCCAGCGCTGTCCGAAGACGCTTCCGCGGTCATGTGGCTGGCATGACGCACGCGGAACGTGTTACCTACCCCCCGAAGTGGTACCTATTAATCTACTTGCATTTGCATGCTTTTGAATTGCTAGGCTGGCAAGAGCTGGGGCGAGTGCGGGAGCTCACTCCGTCCCCCTAAATGAGAGACTAACTCTTTCCTGAACAATGTAACTGGAAAAACAGATGATTGTCTTAGATTTTACTGACAATGGAGGCAGATGAGTGTTCTTCTGTCTGCCAGGAGGAGCATCTTAAATCCAGGATCTGTTTTGTTAACTTCCACTCAATGACAGTGTGACCCAACAGGTTCTGCTGAGTTTGTACAACTTATCCTTCTCCAACGTGGCCCCCACCAATGATTGCAGCCTAAATGCGACGGAGGCGCCATTTAGATTGGAGCCATCAAGTCGCATCTCAGAATTCTCCACCCAGTTTGCGGGTAGAGGAATTAACAGGGACCGTTTTGCCAAATTTCTCCAGGGGCAGAGAACCTTTCCAACAGGTTCTCAGGGATGGAACTCATAATTAATAGCAGCTGTGCCTTTCCCCCCCTGCAGGTTTGTGTAGAGTTTGTCTTAGAGTTGTTTTTGCTGCTTTATTGTCCTTGCAAGGAGAGGCAACTGTCTTTGTCGCTTAAAGGGATAGCTTTCTTTTCATCTTCCCAGCCCTTTATTCCTCCCCCGCCAGTTTCTCTTCTCAAAATTCACTTTCTCCTTATTAAATAAATAAATAGGCAGAGCTGTACATGTAATGCTAGACAACTATTTGTCTTAACTTTAATTTAATGCCCTTTGCGGTTCTCAAGGGATTTCTTTAAAAAAATATATATATCTTGTATCTCTGGCAATGGAATCATTAAAAATGCATTCTTGGGAATGTCGAGAACATTTTTCTTGTCCATTATGCTAAGTTTCAGAAGAAAGATGATTTGAATGCTTATAATAAAATGTACTTAAGGATAATCGCTTCTTTTAACTTGAAAACAGTTCTGAGATGTCAGATTTTAAAGAGACTTAAGCCACTCAGTTGCTGGTTTAGATCATCCTAGAGCAGTGTTTCTCTCTCTCTCTCTCTATATATATATATAAATTATATATATAATTTTTGTGAAAGACAATTTGACACAGGATTTAAAAACTACAGAAACTTAAAACAGAAACTTAAACAGAAAAAGAAAAAGAAAAAATATAAAAGAATAAAAGAGAATGTGAGGAACAGCGAAAGACAAGAAAAAAGAAAGAAAAGATATCAAAAGAAGTGACTTCCGATCTTCTCTGCAGCAGTTATAGACTTAATAGTTACTATCCACACCCTCCTGAATTACACAACTTGGTTCCCTTCTTTCCATAAGCAACCCCTTTTTAATCAGTCAATCCAGAAAACACCAGTTCATTTTTATCCATTTTCAGCAAAAAGTCCATAAAGGGTTTCCAGTCTTTTATAAAAGTAATTATTGTCCCCTCCTAACTCAGAAAAGAACCTCCTTAACTTACCAGGATGTAAAAGAGACAGTGGGAGATTTGTACTTTCAGACTTGCAAGATTGATGTCAGCCGCCTTCCCAGGTAGACCAGACAGGAAACACGACCAGATGAGCCAATTCTACTTTATTGTAAGGCTACAGTAACAGAATTTTATTTATTTATTTAATTAATTTATTTATCCCCGCCCATCTCCCCGAATAGGGGACTCTTATCTTAGAATCTTGCAAGTCTGAAAGTGCAATCCTCCCACCGTCTCTTTTTACAGCCTGATCAATTAGGGTGGATCCTTCCTAAGTTTCTTTCCCTGCCTGTTTTGCAGCTGCGGGCTATGCCCTCTCTTATCTGATTGTTCCCTAGGCAGCATCTTTTTGCCCTGTCTCCCAAGGTCCTTCCCACACGCCATTACACTCCTTGAGATCTTGGAAATGGACACTGGATAGTTCATCTGAAAACTTGGAGTCCCGCTTTCTTTTCACTGCGTCCTGTGTCAGGGCGATTCTTCCCCCAGTTTTAGCTTTTGTGGTTGTTGTTCACTGAGGTCAATAGCGCAATAAAGGGGAGCACGCGCCCTTTGCATTTTATTTTAAACAGTTAGCTTTGCTGCCTTGAATGGAAAGGATCGACCCAGGTGATCATTTCAAATTCTGAATTATGCTTTGGATGGTATTTCCTTTGAAGTTACTGCCTGGTGCAATTGATCCCAAATGCCCCCCTTTTTAAAAGAAGTTCTCCCTACATTTATTTATATAAAACGTATCAGACCACCATTTTTGACCGCTTTACAGTCAATGAACAGAATTCAGTAACCAGACAAAATTAATACTAAATACAGTAGTGCAACAAAAAAGGTACAATTATATTGTCAACATGATTGAATCGTGATGACTTCCAGGGGCGTCAGCAGGGCGAGATCTGCAAGGGAGTTGGCGCAGCGTCAAAATAAAAGCCCCGCCCCTTTGAAAAGGGGCGGGGCTTTGATGATGATGTCACTCCCACCCTCTTGCAGATGTTGATTCCCTCCCTCCCCACACATAAGATGCCCCTGGCGTAAAATAAAACTTTCCACATTCAGAGAACCAGCATTTTACTGGCCAGATAGCAGCAGCTTGTACATTAAATCAATCTGAACAGCCTGGATAGTAATCATAATGAAACAGTGTGCAGTACAGCCTAATTCTGTGCTGAAATGTGCCCTGCGTTTGGTGATACCATTCCAACTTCACAGCAAAACTAACTATAAGAGGGGAACACGCTTACGAAAAGGTGGGATACGGGAGAAAAATCCTTGCCAGAATGCATTTGTTTTGAAGGGTGAGTATAAAAGTGTATAGATTATAGGCTGACCATACCCGTTTTTTAAGCATTTTTCAACCATCCCGTCATTTTGATAAAAATCTCAATTTTGTCTCATTTTTTAAACCTGGTGGGAATGGCACGGAAGGTGGATCCGAGCTGGAGCTGCCGATTGGAGGCAGCCCAGAAGAGGATGCCCTCCCGACTATCAGCGCGTGGCAAAGGAGGGCGGGGTTTGCAAGCGGGAGCCAATCGCGTGGACCGGGGGGCGGGGTTTGCAGGCAGGAGCCAATTGTGTGGACTGGGGGGTGGGGACCCCTATCTTTTTCATGAATACAGAATATTACATAAGACCCCGTCCCGTTTTGCCATCCCAATGTCCCATTTTTGTCTCAAGGAAATATGGTCAGCCTAATAGATTAGGAGAAACATGGTGGAAATGCCAAGTTTCTTCTGCATAGTTTTCAAAAGGAAAATGGCCATTGAGTCAAAACGCAAACGCTCCTGGGTCACTTTCTTCTCTGCCCAGTAGCTGGCGGTTTCAAAGGCGAAAGATAAGTTGTGTAAAGGACTGTAGTGCTCTCTCTTATCTGACCCCAATGTCCTCCTGTTGGTTTATTATACTTTTGGGTTATATCCTGCTCCATTTCTGAAGATGCCATCTTCTCCGTGGATTAGGTAGGCTAGAATTTAGGAAGGAAGAATGAATGGTTGGGGGCAGCCTCCCCCCCACCCCATTTTCTCTTTCTGTACCTTTTGTCTTTCCTGGTTCTTTTTCCTACCCGTTGGTTGCCAGAACCATGAGTCTTCCCCCACAAAGTATTCCTTGTATGATTCAGCACAAAGAATGACTCCGAAAAAGCCTATTATGTAAAGAACAATCTGTTCGTTTGGCTTAAAAGACGCATTTGGAGGGTTATTTTAATTGCCTTACACATGTTACGCCAAGAGTCGATTAACCAAGCTGTAATTATCTTAAACCTGAGAAGTTCCGCCCTAATCACCTTGAGCTAAAACGCTTCCCACTCTCTACGGTCTGTTTATGCCTGTAGCATCCCTTGCTTGGTCGTTGATAGCCAAGTTGTTGTTGGTAGCCAAGGAATTATTTCTACTAGAGGAAGGTGAGTTTGCGCAACTTGCTTGACCTGGGCTACAATAGGCTTTGGGTGCTTTAAGGTTGAGCCTGTGGTGGGAATTCAGGCATCCCCTCAGCTTGGTCACTGAACCAAGACCCCATGTTCACCCATAGTATCATTTAGTTGTTTGGACATTGCATCTCGGTTGCAAAACCCCACACAACCACTAGGTGGCAGCAAAGATCCACCTTATTTGCAGCCATCTAGTGTTCAGCTTGAGCTTTGCATCCCAGATCTGTCACCCCTAAATACAGCCACTGTGTGATGCCCTCTATCCGTTGACTATTAAATCAGAGTTCCTGACACAAGCCCCTCAGGGATATGAAGGAAACTTTATTAAAGCCAGTGATCCATTGCACGTTAAAGACTCGAGTGAATCAAGCTCCCGCAACCAACCAGGAAGGCGTTAGCGGTGGTGGCGGTGACGGCAGTAACGATAGCTGGGGTCCTTAGTAACAGCGGGTCTGTCGCCGGCTTTTATCGGCCTTTGTTTTATCGGCCTTTGTTGACGCAGTCCCCTGACCCCCCCGGATGGCCCGGACGGTCCAAAAAACTCTTAAATAGAATATCAGTGGTAGCGGCCCTTACCAGCGGCCCTTGGCACCGGCGTCGCCAACAACAGCAGCAGCTTTTTCCAGCGGCCCTTGATGATCTGGCCGGCAGTCCGCCCGGAAGTGGCCTGGGAGGCTTTCAGGTAGGACATCAGTGGTTGCGGCCCTTTCAACGGCCCTACCACCGGCCTCTGGCACCAGTGACGACCGCGGTGGTCCTTCCTGTGGCCCTTAGAGATTTGGTCGGCGTTTTAACCGGAGGTGGCCCGGGAGGCCCTCAAATAGAACATCAGCGGCCCTTACAAGCAAGGACTCTTAGAACTGGATCCACCTCTTGGTCAATCTTGAAGGGCCGGCGGATATTGGACGGTAGCCCTTTGCCGGTACCCTTTACCAGCAGTTTATGGACCTTGCTGGAATTCGAACGGGGACTGGAGTCTATTTGTATTAATTTTTAATTAATTTTTAAGATCATACTAACAACAGCTATCGTTATCTGAATTAACAACTTTTTAACATCTTTTCCCGACTACTCGAAATCTCTGTCAAACTGTCTGAGGTGGTTAAGATCCCTCCAGAGTGAATGTATTACCCCCTTACTATTGTGAGAGAATGGGAGGGAGTAAGGTATGAATGGGATGTAAGAAATTGAGTATGGAAGAGCACCCCCTGAGTGAGAGGCAGGTGGGACAGGAGTGATTGTGGTGAATGTTGGTACCTCTCCCTGACCAGTGAGAGAAGTTGTGGGAGAGGTACAGGGTGTGAGTTGGGTGGTGCTAGACCCTACCAGTGCCGAGAGCGGAAGCTGGTGCACTGGGGGGTCTTACCACCGCCCAAGAGTGTATGGGAATGTGTGTTGGATAGTTTGGAGAAGGGATTCTTGATTAACCCTGAGAATTCCGGAGGCCTGGGAGTGGAGGCTACTGGGCCAGAACTGGGAATCTCCGGGGGCTATATGGCGGGCCATCTGATTCGGGTGGTGACGGGCAGGGGACGGTATGACGGGAACCGGAGGGCATGCCATCTGTGGGGAAGGCGCCCCCGGTGTTTGTTACCGGTGGTGCGTTCCGGCCCCCCGTGTTCATACCCAGGCCCTGGTAGGCAGATCCTCGGGGGCTCCGGTCTCCGGCTGCTGCTATTGAATGCCAGGTCGGTGAACAACAAAGCCCCCCTTATAAGTGACTTGATCACGGATGAGGGGGCCGACCTGGTATGTATTACCGAGACCTGGCTGGCACCAGAGGGGGGAGTGGCCCTCTCGGAAATGTGTCCAGCCGGGTTTCAGGTCTGGCATCAGCCGAGACACCGGGGCAGGGGAGGTGGGGTGGCAGTGGTCATTCGAGAGTCTCCTGTGGCCTTCAGGGGCGCTGCTCCACAAGTGGCCGGGTGTGAGACCCTGTTTTTCAAGTTGGGTTCACGAGAACAGTTGGGAGTGTTGCTGCTGTACCAGCCTCCCTGCTGCGTAGCAACCTCCCTGCCTGAGCTGCTCGAGGCTGTCTCGGGGCTGGCAGTGGAGTTCCCCAGACTTATGGTTCTGGGGGACTTTAATCTGCCATCTCTGGGACGGGACTCGGAGGCGGCTCGGGAGTTCATGGCTACCATGGCAGCTATGGGCCTGTCTCAGATTATTCGTGACCCGACTCGGGACAGTGGTCTCACCCCGGACTTAGTTTTCTTGTCTGAGCAGTGGCAATGTGATCTGAGGGGAGAGCTACATCTTTCCCCATTGTCATGGTCAGACCACGCCCTGGTGACCCTTAGACTCTCTTGTGCTGCCCCACTCCGCAGGGAGGCGGGACCTATTCGATTGGTCCGCTCCCGGCGACTGATGGACCCAGTGAGGTTTCAGAAGGAGCTGGGAGTTGTTCCCGAGGACTTGCTTCACGGTCCAGTGGAGCTCCTGGCCGCGGCCTGGAACAGGGCCGCGGCTGGAGCCCTGGACAAGATCGCGCCTATGCGACCTCTCCGGCCCTACTTGGCCCGCCGCTCTCCGTGGTTTACCGAAGAGTTAAGGGCCTTGAAGAGGGTTAAGAGATGTCTAGAGCGCCGCTGGAGAAAGACGAAGAATGAATCTGACCGAACACAATCTAGAGCCGCAGTTAAGGCCTACCTTGTGGCGGTAAGAGCGGCGAAACGTGAATATTTCTCCGTTCTTATTGCATCCGCAGAATGCCGCCCGATGGCCCTTTTTAAAATTACAAGATCACTGTTGGGTCGGGAGCAGGGGGAGACCCACTTACAGGGCCGATCAGAAGAGTTTGCTGAGCATCTGCAGGATAAAATCGCCCAGATTCATTCCAAGTTGGACTCCAAGCATGAGACAGGATCTGTGGAGATGCCAGGGGCTCGTACTTACCATGTTATCTGGGAACAGTTTGATCCTGTTGCGCCTGAGGAAGTGGACAGGATCCTCCGGACTGTGAACGCCACCACATGCCAGCTTGACCCTTGTCCCTCCTGGCTGGTGAAATCGGCCAGTGAGGTGACATGTGGATGGGTCCAGGCGATGATTAATCTGTCCTTGAGTGAGGGGGTGTTCCCAGAGGTCTTTAAGGAGGCGCTGGTGCACCCCCTCCTCAAGAAGCCGTCCCTGGACCCTACTATCCTGGGCAATTTTCGCCCAGTCTCCCACCTTCCCTTTTTGGGAAAGGTGGTTGAGAAGGTGGTGGCTTGGCAACTCCAGAGGATTCTGGAGGAAACGGATTATCTAGACCCCTTCCAGTCAGGTTTCAGGCCGGGATATGGGACGGAGACCGCATTGGTCGCGCTTATGGATGATCTTTGGCGAGAGCGGGATGGAGGGAGTGCGTCCATCCTAGCTCTCTTAGATCTCTCTGCGGCTTTCGATACCGTCGACCACGGTATACTATTGGGACGGCTCAGGGAGTTGGGGGTGGGCGGCGTAGTTTTGCGCTGGTTCACCTCCTTCCTCCGGGGCCGTTCCCAGTCGGTGTTGATAGGGGAGGAGAGGGCTGACCCCCGCCCCCTGACTTGTGGGGTGCCGCAGGGGTCGGTTCTCTCTCCTCTCCTGTTCAACATCTACATGAAACCGCTGGGCGAGATCATCCGTCACCATGGGATGAGGTATCACCAATATGCTGATGATACCCAGGTGTACATCTCCATCCCAGGTGAAGTAAGTGATGCGGTCGATGCCTTATCTCAGTGTCTGGAGGCTGTGGGGGCCTGGATGGGGAACAACAGGCTTCAGCTGAACCCTGGTAAGACGGAGTGGCTGTGGATTGATGGCCCCCCTAGATCCGGGAAGTTGTCATCTTTGGTTCTGGGTGAGGTGGCACTACCTCGCTCGGATCCAGTGCGGAACCTGGGGGTCCTCCTGGACTCGCGACTCTTGCTCGAAGAGCAGGTGGCAGTCACGGCCAGGAGGGCCTTTGCACAACTTCGTGTTGTGCGCCAGTTACGCCCTTTCCTGGATCGGGAGGCCCTCCGAACAGTCACTCACGCCCTTGTCATCTCCCGTATAGATTACTGTAATGCGCTCTACATGGGGCTACCCCTGAAGAGTATCCGGAAGCTTCAGCTGGTTCAGAATGCTGCGGCGCGAGCAGTTATGGGTGCCATGAGATCGGCACATGTAACACCTCTGCTACGCGAGCTGCATTGGCTACCAGTTTGCTTCCGGGTCCAATTCAAGGTGTTGGTGATTACCTTTAAAGCCCTATATGGCATAGGGCCAGGGTACCTGAGGGACCATCTCGTCCCGATAACGTCGGCCCGCCCCACCCGTGCATGCAGGGAGGGCATGCTTCGGACCCCCTCAACAAGAGAATTCCATCTGGCGGGGTCCAGGAGACGTGCCTTCTCTGCGATAGCGCCCGCCTTATGGAACATCTTGCCCCCGGAGGTGAGACTCGCCCCCTCACTCCTGGCCTTCCGGAAGGCCCTCAAGACCTGGCTCTGCCATCGAGCCTGGGATGACAGAGGTGGCAGTGCCTCCTGGGGTTGGCTGGCCCCGTAGGAATACAATCTACACCACGGTCTCCAATCCATCTTGGATTTAGATAATTTATTACTGTATAGTATTATTTATTATTGTATTTTTAGAGGATATTTTTATAGTTTTTAAACTTTCAATTGTTGTAACCCGCCCAGAGTCCCTTGCAAGGGAGATGGGCGGGGAATAAATTGAAATAATAATAATAATAATAATAATAATAATAATAATAATAATAACAGTTTAAGAATCTCCAAGTTTCCCCTCCCCACAATCGGGATTCACTGCTCGATCGCCCTTCCTTTCGTCTCTCAGTTTTCAGGTCTTTCTGGGTCCGAATCAACTAATGCGGCGATATCGCCCTTTGATCTGTCCTGGGTGCTGAATCGCTCGGCACGATACTTTGATTAACATGTTTGCAGTTCTGTGAATACATCACAATCCCATCGCCAGCATTCTCCCCTACTTTACACGACCCTGTGAGTTTAACAGACTGGCGGGGTGTTCCTTCCTGGCGCCATGGCAGGATGGCATGTATGACATCCTGACACACTGTGTATCATGAACCAGGGTTTCAGGTTTGATCTGTTAAGTGAATCCAGCCTGCATCAGTAAGGGGTAGAACATAAGTATGGCAAATTCATGTACACCTTCATAGGGAGGTGCAAATATTCTACAAAAGAGCCGATTGGCAAAGTTGGTCACTATTTTAGATTCCTGAAGGGAGACTTTGTCTTTGGCCAGGATTTCAAGCTAAATTGAATTGGGTTATATGTAAGAGCAATGTCATCTGGAAAAATCACAGCTGTTAAATCTTCCGATTTAGCCTAACGTTAATGCAAAGTTCACAGGAAAGTTTACAAAAGGGTCTGCCTTTTTTCTTTAGGGAATAATAACTTTATTGATTTGCTATGAACCCTGGGTGTCTGGGAGGGGTCAATAAAGTCAAGATGGTAGCCATAATCACATGACCAAAGCCCCACTCCTTTGCAAAATCACATGATTGTGCCCACCATCTTGATATCTTCCATTCCCCTGATACACCTGCTATGAACTTTAACAAAGATGGGCAATCAGCTGTTCCAAAATGTTTGTCTTTAATGATTTGTATCCTCTCAGATCCCCTCCAACAAATACTGGTTTTCTCTCAATTTGAAATAAGGCTGGGGGGGGAGCAAAAAGCAGGGGTCCCCAACCTTTTTGGTGCCAGGGACCGGTTTCAAAAGACAATTTTTCCACAGACGGGGGGGGGGGGGGGGTTTCCAGGATTTCCGCGGACCAGGGGGTGGGGTTTGTGGGATTTCCGTGGACTGGGGGGTGGGGTTTGCGGGAGGGAGCCAATCACAAGCACTGGGGGGCGAGGTTTGCAGGTGGGAGCCAATCACGCAGAAGGGGGTGGGGTTTGTGGGTGGGAGCCCCGCGGCCCAGTTCCTAACAGGCCGCGGCCCACAGGTTGGGGACCCCTGTTGTAAAGTAATCCTAAAAGAGGTTAAAAAAAAATCACCCAGCCACCTTCCAAATCCAGAACAACCACCACAACGTTCTTGTTCTACACTTGTGCATGAAATGCATCCTTCCCACATGTGAGACCTGCATTAGCACTGTGCTTCTAGCTTCCTGTGACGGAAAGGGAGCTGAGCTGGTGTCAGTATTAAGAGTTTTCACCTAAAGTTGCAGGGCTGAGAGCTTCCCACGGGCAGGAATTCTTACCTTGTCCTGCCTTCTTGTTCCAGAAGTTTTCCTTGGGGGTTCTTGCAGTGAAGGCACTGTGGTGCCATCTCCCTAGCTACTCCAAGGAGCAACTCTGTATTTCCCTTGTATTGGGATGGGTGCTGTGTTTTTATGTTGTTGTCCCTTAGCCCAGGGGTCCCCAACCTGTGGGCCGCGGGGCTCCTGCCTGCAAACCCCGCCCCTTGGTGCGTGTGATTACCCCACCCCCAGTGTGCGCAATCAGCTCCCACCTGCAAATCCCGCCCCCCAGTGCACACAATTGGCTCCCACCTGCAAACCCCCCCCCCCCGGTCCGTGGAAAAATTGTCTTCCACGACCGGTCCCTGGTGCCAAAAAGGTTGGGGACCACTGCCTTAGCCCAAGGACAAGTGCGGAGAGGAATGAATGGCAACATGAAAGAATGAAGGGCAACAGACCGGACCCTCATCTGGAGATGTCACATTGCTGAAAAGGATAAGAGAATGACATTGGGGGCTGTGTCAAATTGGTCCTGTCCCCTTTGCAACCTCACCCTGCCCTGTGTAGTCCTCCCCCCCCCCCCAGCAATATTAAG
The DNA here is from genome assembly GCA_023362775.1 of Charina bottae. Lineage (NCBI taxonomy): Eukaryota > Metazoa > Chordata > Lepidosauria > Squamata > Charinaidae > Charina > Charina bottae. The sequence goes on from JALMGJ010000015.1 coordinate 4,143,355, forward strand.
TGTGACCTGAAGCTATCAGATGCTTAGTAAACTTCACTACAAACAGATTTCTGTAGGAAGCTGAGATGGAAAGTTGCTGACTTTTGCAAATTTCGGAAATAATTAAGGTCAGCATCTTCTATACTGTACTTTCTTTAGACATGTCCAAGAATTCACAGAAAGGGCAAACTTCTCTCTATCATTAGATTCTGATGATCCCTGGGGGGAAAACATGATCTCCTATGTAACTGAGACTCAGAGAACAAGCTGTCACTAATTTTTTTAAATAACCTTGTATCCACCAAGATTCAACTTGTTGTGAGCTTTTAAACAAGTGAATGGCTTCATGTCACATTAAGTCTTGATGCAGTTTAGTTGTTTATGACTTTGCATGATTTTCAACTTTTGTAAACTCTAATCCAGAGTTTCTGGCTTAATGTGAATGTGAACCCAACCAACTGAGGATTATTCAACACACCATGGTTGTCAGTGATTTAGTGGGAACCAAGCATGTGTTTGGCTTCTCACATTACTTTAAACCATAGTTTATTTAATCATGGCCTATTGAAAAAGCCACAGTTGGCTGGTTTCATACATTGTTCTAAACCAAAACCAAGGAAACCACATTATGCCTTTGCTTAATGTTAAGGGCAAGATAAAAGAAGGGGCACGATGGCTCAGCGGGTAAGACGCCAGGCTTGTCAATCGGAAGATCGCAAGTTCGGAGGTTCGAATCCCTAGCCCTGCGTGATGGAGTGAGCTCCCGCACTCGCCCCAGCTGTTGCCAACCGAGCAATTCGAAAGCATGCAAATGCAAGTAGATCAATAGGTACCACTTCGGTGGGGAGGTAACAGCGTTCCGCGTGCGTCATGCCGGCCACATGACCGTGGAAGCGTCTTCGGACAGCGCTGGCTCTTCGGCTAAGAAACGGAGATGCGCACCGGCCCCTAGAGTCGGACACAACTGTGCGGGGGGAACCTTTACCTTTTTAAAAGAAGTCTCAGATTGGTGCCCTCTCGAAGCCAGGGAAACCGAGTCAGATTCCCCAATCCTGTATTGGGGATGCAGGGAGTGGGGATAGTGTTCTGTTGCAATCTCTCTAAAGAAAGTGCCTTGATCCCTTTCGTTTCAACAGCTTGGCAGGCTGGATGCAATCTTAGGTAACCTATGAAAGCAGATTGTTTTGTAAGAACACACTTTTGTTGAACTAATGTGAGGCTCTGTGCTCAAGGGGAAATTGAGACCATGAAGTACTTGTCACATGTTAAAACCAAAACTTGTGATACTGTGTCAGAGATCGTTTTCTGTTTTTTTTCCCAAGGAATTGGCACCCACATCATGGATAGACTCCAGTTCTCACACAGTCTCCTCAATGGCTCTTTTGATGACCTGATGTCTCAGGAGATATTTGGTCATTGATGAATTGGGAATTATGGACTGTAGCCCTCCGCTCCAGCTATTTTCCAAGGGAGAAAATTAGGTTCTCAAGAGATCAGTACTTTCTAAAATGCATTTCAACAAATATGCAGTTATATTATTTTGATGAGTCCTGTTCTTTCACCTTACTGAGGAATAAACCAGCTTGTGTGGTTGTATAGAAATATAACATTGACAATACCAATCCAGACTTGCAAAAGGTTGCTCAGGCATGTTGGAAAATCCATGTGGATTTGACTGGCTTAATGTCAAAGGAGTAAGTGATTTCTTTTGCGCTGTTCTGTGTGCAACTTTCCCCAACCTGAAGTTCTCCAGATGTTTGGACAGCTCTCAAATGTTGATTGCATCTGAACTCACGAGAACCTAGGAAGAGCCTTGGGGTGGCATCAGGCCAGGCATGCGCCCGATCCAGAATTCTGAGTCTCATTATGGCCAGCCAGATGTGTCCATGGGTCTTACAGGAATGGACAAAAGAGAAACCGTCTTCTTTCACGGTTGTAAATATTTCCACTGTAGCTGGTATTCAATCCTGCTCGCTCTGATTCAGTCTAGTAATCTTGCATGGTCCAATCTTTCTCTGTCTCCTCCTTCAAAGCTTTTAAATTAGTAACACCACACTACCCAGTCCTGAATCTCTCTGCTTTTAAGTCTGGGGTGTATTTCTGACTATAACGTTGTAAGCCCGGTTTTGCCAACCCAGGTAAGTGAGATTAAAAAAAAGGTAAAGGTTCCCCCTGCACATTTGTGCAGTCGTGTCTGACTCTAGGGGCCGGTGCTCATCTCCGTTTGTTAGCCGAAGAGCCAGCATTGTCCGAAGACACTTCCACGGTCATGTGGCCGGCATGATACACGCGGAACCAAGGCCGGGAGAGTGGGGGCCTGCCTCACCTCTGGGGGTAGCTTATTCCAGAGGGCGGGTGCCACGGCAGAGAAGGCCCTCCTCCTGGACCCTGCCAATTGGCAATTCCTCATGGACAGGGTCTGTAACATGCCCTCTCTGCCTGACTGGGTGGGACGGATCGATGTAACGGGGGTGAGGCGGTCCCTCAGGTAACCAGGACCCACGCAATGTAGGGCTTTAAAGGTGATAACAAACCCCTTGAATTGCACCCAGAAGCAAACACCCAATGCAGCTCGCACAGCAACGGTGTTACATGTGCCATCTTTGGGGCTCCTAAAACTGCTCATGCGGCCGCATTCTGAATCAGCTGTAGCTTCTGGATGCTCTTCAACGGTAGCCCCATGTAGAGCGCGTTGCAATAGTCTATACAGGAGATGAACAGAGCATGAGTGACTGACCGGAGGGACTCCTGATCCAGGAAGGGGCGTAGCTGGCACACAACACCAAATTGGGCAAAGGCTCCCCTGGCCACGGCTGCCACCTGCTCTTTGAGCAGGAGTTGTGAGTCCAGGAGGACCCCCAGGTTCCGCACCAGATCTGTCTGGGGCAGCGCAACCCCATCCAGAACCGAAGATGGTAAATTCCCGGATGCTGAGAAGCCCCCAACCCACAGCCACTCTGTCTTACCAGGGTTCAGCTGAAACCTGTTGTTCCCCATCCAGACCCCCACAGCCTCCAGGCACCAAGAAAAGGTGGTCACAGCATCAGTTATGTCACCCGGGATGGAGATGTATAATTGAGTGTCATCTGCGTATTGATGATACCTCATCCTGTGGCGACAGATGATCTCACCCAGTGGTTTCATGTAGATGTTAAAGAGCGGAGAGAGAACCGAACCCTGCGGCACCCCACAAAGAAGGGGCCACGGGCCGGATCTCTCGCTCCCTATCAACACCGATTGGGACCAGCCCTGGAGGAAGGAGGTGAACCAGCGCAGAACCACGCCACCCACCCCCAACTCCCTGAGCCGCCCCAGAAGGATACCATGGTCGACGGTATCGAAAGCCGCTGAGAGGTCAAGAAGAGCCAGGATGGATGCACTGCCCCCATCCCGCTCCCGCCAGAGATCATCCAAAAGTGCGACCAGAGATGTTTCCGTCCCACATCCGGGCCTGAAACCCGACTGAAAAGGGTCCAGATAATCCATTTCATCCAGGATCCTCTGGAGCTGTAACGCCACCACTTTCTCAACCACCTTCCCTAAAAAGGGGAGGTGGGAGACTGGACAGAAATTGTCCAGCACGGTGGGATCCAGTGACGGTTTCTTGAGGAGGGGGTGCACCAGTGCATCTTTAAAGGCAGCCGGAAACACTCCCTCCTCCAAGGATGAATTCACCATCGCCTGGACCAATCACACGTCACCTCCCGAGCTGCCTTCACCAGCCAGGAGGGACAGGGATCTAATTGACAAGTGGTGGCGTTTACAGACCGGAGGACTCTGTCCACTTCCTCGGGCCGAACAGGATCAAACTGTTCCCAGATAACTGGGCAAGTCCACTCCCCAGGTATCTCCACAGGCCATGCTGCACGCTTGGCATCCAACTTGGAACGGATCCAAGCGATTTTATCCTCCAGATGCCCAGAAAACTCCTCTGCACAGCCCTGTAGGTGAGTTACTAAACCCACCTTCCCCAGAAGGGATCGGGTGATCTTAAACAGGGCCGTCGGGCTTTCCAGCCATTTTTTGTTTTTTTTTAAAATTTTTGCATGTTTTCTTTAATTTTAAGAACGTTACAAGAAAATTACTTTAAAAGGCACTGTGCATGTATAAATTAGCATCATAGGTACAGGTGAATTATAAAACATAGAAAATTATGCTTAAAAGGGAAAGATGTCAGCTAAACTAGCAAAAAAATTGGAGAAAAACCAAACCAAAAATATTACGAAGAAACGTATAAACAAAATGAAGGGAAAAAAAGAGAAAAAAAGCAAAAGAAAAAAAGAAAGAAAGAACTGTAAAAATCCACGGATGAAAATATAGAGCTATTCAAATTTCAAAATAGCCCTGCCATTCTATATTTTCAAGCTCTTAATTTTATATCAATTCAGTTTATTGCCATTCAATTTGTAAATGGTAAATTGAATCTAAAGCAGATGGAGTTATAATTTCCAATCTTACTTTTCTTTCAATCCAGAGCTATTTTGGGGTGGGGGTGGGGGTGGGGGTGGGGGGAGGTACTGTTTATTGTTTTAATCCAGGTTGCATGTGTTTGTGGGTGTTAATTGTTTTAACTCTTTTTTTTTAATGGATATTGTATGCCACCCAGAGTCTTCTGGATTGGGTGGCTAGATTACATTACATTACATTACATTACATTATGTTTTTTATTTAATCCATTCAATCGTGTCCAATTTTCAGAGACTGCCTGGACAGTTCCTGTAGTCCCCTTGGCAAGGTTTTTTTTGGAAGTGGTTTGCCATTGCCTCCTTCCTAAGGCTGAGAGGGAGTGACTGACCCAAGATAATCCAGCTGGCCTTGTGCCCAAGGCGGGACTAGAACTCACGGTCTCCTGGTTTCTAGCCTGACGCCTTAACCACTACACCAGCCTTTCTCAACCTTTTGACCCTGGAGGAACCCTTGAAGTATTTTCCAGGCCTCGGGGAAGCCCTGCACATTCAGGCTCCAATAGAGGCCAGAAGTTCCAAAATTATTATATTCGTTTCATGGGTAGGCCTGTATATATGCATTAACAGTGTTCTTAAACTAAAAATAAAGGATGAAACTTATGAATTCTCTAATGTGAAGTTGCCCGAATTTGAAATAACTTTTTAAATAAATGCTTAAATAATTTAAGCATTTAAATAAATGCTTAACAAACATGGCAAAAAAGGTCATAAAATTAGGTGTGATTCACAACAACTGCCTCGCTTAGTGACGGAGGTTCAGGTCCCAATTATGGGCGTAAGTCGAGGACTACTGATAGATAGATAGATAGATAGATAGATAGATAGATAGATAGATAGATAGATGTTAGATAGATGAGAGAGAGAGAGAGAGAGAGAGAGAGAGCGCGAGCAGTGGTTGGGTTTGCATGGCATTCTTAAAAAAAAAATTAAAACAAACCCTTTTTAGCATACACCTATCCCCCAGGGAACCCCTAGTGTCCTCTCGCAGAACCCTGGTTGAGAAACTCTGCACTACGCCAAACTGGCTCTCCAATTAAAGGATTTATGTTGACAAGTGTCACTAAGCTAACCTTTAAACTCTGGTGTGCAGACCCCCTCCTAGGAATATATGATTACCTGTTGCAAGAGTCCAAGCATGATATACCCGAAGTTCTTCCTACTGTACAACGAGAAGGCGCCCGTTTTGGAGTAGAGTTGAGCAACCTTTTAATATCTTTGACCAGCAACTTCCAGCTAGTTTTAAGGAGCATAGCCAGTAGTGAGGATTGCTGAGATCATAGTTCAATCACATCAGGAGGGTAACTCCAATCGTATCATTCGTTTGATTTATCTTCTACACCTGTGATTAAAAAATCACTCTTGTGGCTAATTGGAAGCTTGTTTTCTGAAGAAGGGTTAGAGCTGAAGAACCAAGAGCAGAAAGAATGAATTATATTCCGTGCATTGAAGAGACCTGCAAGCATTTGTCTGCTGTTGAGAACCGGCTCAGGGGCTACATTTGAATAAGCTAAGCCTTCGTATTTTGGGGGGGTTGAGTTGGATTTTTTAAGTGTGCTTTCAAGCCAGTCCTGACTCCTGGCTCGTCCACGGACAAGTCCCTACAGTTTTCTTGAGAGCATTTTCAGAAGTGTCTTTAACCTGGCCGCTGCCTCCTCAGGGCTGAGAGAGACCCAAAGTAACTGACCTAAAGTAAGTCGGATCTCCCATAAAGCTGGAGAAGAACTCATAATCTCCCATTTTCTAGCCCGGTGCTTTTAATCACTACACCAAACTGGCCCTCTTGTTTGAGTTAGTCTTGACTCCTGGGGACTAATGGATGAGTCCCTGTAGTTGTATTGGCAAGATTTCAGAAGTGGTTTGCCATTGCCTCCTTCTTAGGGCTGAGAGGGAGTGACTGGCCCAAGGTCATCCAGCTGGCTTTCGTGCCTAAGGCGGGACTAGAACTCTGTCTCCTGGTTTGCCATTGCCTCCTTCCTAGGGCTGAGAGACAGGGACTGGCCCAAGGTCACCCAGCTGGCTTTCGTGCCTAAGGCAGGACTAGAACTCTCAGTCTCCCAGTTTCCAGCCAGGTGCCTTAACCACGACACCAAACTGGCTCTCTTTTATTGAACATTTATCTGTGCTGTATTGATTAAGCCACAGTTGGTTGGATATGCCAACTTCTCTGTCACAGCACCTACCCTTTGGAACAATATCCCCACCCTACCCCCGGGAGATCCGTATGGCTCTATCTTGCCTGGTGTTACGCGAATTTTAAAATCCTGGCTTTTCCCACCAGCTTTGGGTTAGATGGATGTATGGGCTCCATGAGTTATGGGGATTATGGGCAGACAGGGGGGGGGGGTTCTCCCTGAATGGTCACTGATTATTGCTGATGTGGTTAGTTTGTACTGTATTGCTGTTTTAATGTTGTAAAGCTAGCCAAAGTTGTCTAGAATGGGGCTACCTACAAATTAGATATACAGGTAGTCCTTGACTTACGACCATTCATTTAGTGAGCGTTTGAAGTTACGACAGTGCTGAAAAATGGACTTACGGCCGGTCCTCGCACTTCCGACCGGCATAGCGATCAAGTGATCAAAATTCAGGCACTTGGCAACCGGCATGTATTTATGACAGTTGCAGTGTCCCAGGGTCACGTGATCATCATTTGCGACCTTCCCAGCCGGCTTCCGACAAACAAAGTTAATGGGGGAAGGTGGATTCACTTAATGACTATGTGATTTGCTTAACAATCGTGGCAAAAATGGTCATAAAATTAGGTGTGATTCACAACAACTGCCTCGCTTAGTGACGGAGGTTCCAGTCCCAATTATGGGCGTAAGTCGAGGACTACCTGTAGATGGATGGATGGATGGATGGATGGAGCGAGCAATGGTTGGGTTTGCATGGCATTCTTAAAAAAAAAGTTAAAACAAACCCTTTTTAGCATACACCTATCCTCACACTTCTATTTGTGCATGGAGTTATGCAGGCAGAAGCAGCATCAACTCTGGGGATTAATCTTACATCCGTAACGTAGAGTGAAATATGGAACCGGAGACCCCAGGAGACCGGCTCTCATCCATTGCGGTCATATTAAAGAACTTCCCTCGGGTTCCTCTACTGAAGCTGAAGCACGTAGGTTTATGACCATGGATCTTATTTTCGCAATTAACATTTCGTGCCTTAGGGCTGCCAAGTTACTTTCCTTCCAGGCCAAGATTAGGTAAAAGAGGTTAATGTGTCTGCTTGTGTACTGCTGCTTCCTCATGTACTTTACGTACCGCGTATGAAGTACAGCCTGTTAGAACTTTTCAAGTTTGTAACAATATTATACTTCTACAAGCCAGGGATTAGACAAGATGATTGCAGTTACCACAACTACCCTTGTAAAAGTGGAAGTCGGTTTCTTATTAGACTTAGCGAATGCCTCTTGGCATGTTCAAAACAGCCACCACCTAAACTTTCCATGTTTTATGTTTGGCGGATGGATTCTAGAATTGGCTGAAATTATGCCTAGGCCACAGGTTGGAGCATAACTGGAGTTTAATTCAGCCAGCGGCTGCAACGTTCTTTTTGTAGAACATCTGGAAGAGTAGACATGACCACAACTGTGTTTGCAAAATTCAGATTCAACTGCAGTAATGAGAAGAAAAGTTGGAAAACAACTTCAGTTCACTCAGGACAACCTAGAGAGGAGAAAGCTTTAGGAACACATGTTTAAACCAGATGGCACATACATGTAGTCCTCACTTAATGACTACAACTGGGACCAGAATTTTGGTTGCTAAGTGAAGCGGTCATTAAGCGAATCCAACCTCATTTTACAACCTTTTTTGCAGTAGTCATTAAGCAAATCACTGCAGGCATTAAGCGAACCATGTGGTCATTAAGAGAATCACATGGTTCCCCACTGATTTTGCTTCCCAAAAGCTAGTGGGGAAGATCGAAAATGGAGATCACGTGACCACGTGACGCTGCGACGGTCATAAATGCGAACTGGTTGCCAAGTGCCCAAATTGTGATCACATGACTGTGGGGACGCTTCGACGGTTGTAAGTGTGAGGACTGGCCATAAGTTGTTTTTTCCAGCACCATCATAAGTCCGAACCATCACTGAATGAATGGTTGTTAAGCGAGGATTACCTGTATGAAGTCCATCTGTAGGATGGAGAGCAATGGTTCCAGCACCAGGTCTGGAGAGCAGTTCAAGGCAATTCTCAACACCTTAATTTTCTGCCTCCTACCCGTCACTGGAGAGAGAATTGAACAATGAAGGGAAGATGTTCACCCATGCATCCTTTGGCCATCTTGAAGCTAAAGATGTGCTAAAATGCCCCACTGCACATGTGGAAACCTTTCCCAATTTCTCTTCCTTGAAAGAATTTCTAAAACAGATTCTTTTTTATCACATTGCTTGAGAACTGGTAGGAAGAAAACAGGATCAAGTGGTTAAAACGCCAGGCTTGTCGATCAGAAGGTCGGCGGTTTGAGACCCGAGCGCCGCGTGACGGAGTGAGCTCCCGCACTAGCCCCAGCTCTTGCCAACCTAGCAATCCGAAAGCATGCAAATGCAAGTAGATGAATAGGTACCACTTCGGTGGGATGGTAACAGCGTTCTGCGCGCGTCATGAGGCCACATGACCGTGGAAGCGTCTTCGGATAACGCTGGCTCTTCGGCTAAGAAACAGAGATGAGCACCGGCCCCTAGAGTCGGACACGACTGTGCAGGGGAAAACCTTTACCTTTACCTTATAATTCCTAGAGGCTTACAGAAAGTCATACAACCCATAAAATACAAATCATAAAAATAAAAAAACTAATTCCCTATCCCTAACCCAAAACCCAGCATCCTTCCTCATTCATTAAAGGCTCTGTAAAAAAAAAAAAAAGTCCTGTTTTCAGATCCCTCCAAAAATTAATAGTGAGGATATTATGGCATCTTGGAGGCAAGGCTTTCCACAGATTTGGGGCACTGTTTCCCCCCGCCCCATTTTTAAATCTCAGTTGGGGTACTCTCACCATCCCCATTCTGGATGAATGAATGAGATGGCTTGGTTCCGCCTTGCCATCAAGGTCCTGCAGACAGTTTGATGCCAAGCCATAAAGGACTTCATAGGTTGTTGGGGATGAGGTTAGGTACTAGGATAGGATATATTGTTTGGATATTATCCTTCCTTTCTCACGTGAGTGAGATCAGCAAAGTATCATCCCCGGCAGCATAAAAAGTTGGAAGCTGAGACAAGGTTGGTTTAACCTTCTGGAAAATAATCCAGGATGCTGTTAGGCAGACTGGATTATCCTGGCATTACCCCTTTTTATCCCTCTTAAAAAGAACAACCACACAGTTTTGTGGAGTAATAAAAGTAATCTTTACTCACATAACCTGGTTCTGAAAAATAACAGTTGCAGTAGTAGAGTCAAGGCAGGTTTAAAACATACTAAGTTACAAGAATAGAAAATATAGGCTTTAGCATTCTGTCTGGGCTTGGAAAGATGAGACAAAATGTCCTTTCAGTTCGGAAGCATGGCCGGAGAGTTTCTCAGAGAGAGTCTCTGCGGAAGAAGAAGGAAGTGACCTCAGAGAGTTCTCTCTTCAGGAAGTTACTGTGAGTCTGCGCCCTCTTCATGTCCTCATATGGCAAGATATGAATTGTTAGTATGACTGCCATTATTTTTCCACAAAAACCACACTTTGAATTATACTTGCAGGACTAATGAAAGCCAATGCCACACTGGCAATATTGGTGTTATACAACATCAGTGGCTTTCACTCACCAGGAGGCAGACTGCTGCCGTCTCTACCAATTGCAGTCTCCAGTTAGTCTTCAAATGCAGCCCCTTGTAGAGCACATGGCAGTAGTCAATCCATGAGGTGATGAAGGTAACTCTTATAAGGCATCGTGCTCCTGGAAGAACTTCAGTGGGTGCACCAGCCAAAACTGGAGGAAGTCCTCCTAGCCATGGCTTCTACCTGCCTTTCTAGCAGTAATGGTCACTCTCGGAGGCCTCCAAAATGTGGACCTTCTCTTTCAAGGTGAGTACTTCCCTATTGGAAGGCAACATGGCAGATGGTTTGTGGAAAACAGCTCCTCCATCTTGCAGGGATCCAATCTCAGCTTGTTTCTTTCCACCCAGACTCTAGAGCAGTGTTTCTCAACCTTGGGGACTTTAAGGTGGGTGGACTTCAACTCCCAGAATTCCCCAGCCAGCATGGGTCAATAAATTCAATGCATCTGCCGTTTGGCCTGGCGGTGATGTATAATTGGATGTCGTCAGCATACTGATGATCCTGCTTTTGGACCAATGGCTGACTCTCCCAGAAGCTTCATGTAGATGTTAGGAGCGGGGAAAGAAATGAACTCTGCAGCACCTCACAGGTGTGTAAGTTGCCTGTACAAGACTTGAACGTGGGGAGAGGTGATGGAGCCCTTTCAGAACTCTGATCCACTGGGTTTCAGGTCCGACAGCCATGATCCCAGGACAGGGGAGAGGGATAGCAATGATCAAGGTAATCTAGGAGCAACCAGGAATCATGCTTGAGAAGTGAAGGGCTACAAATGCCTGTTTGTGAACATGGGCCAGAGGGATAAACTATTGATCCTGCTTGTAACCTCTCCATCTTTAGGTAGAGCAAGGTCCCTTCCTGGCCACCTAGACCTTATCTCAGGACTTGGAGCTGGGGAGCTTTAACCTCTGTGCCCTGCAGTTCAGGAGTTCATGGCCATGGTGAGAACCATGGGCTTATTATCCCCAGAAGCTCGTTCCTTATACATGCAGGTGGCCATATGTTAGATCTGGTGTTCAGTCCTCAACAGTGGACAAGCAATCAGAGGTTGGAGGACATGAAGTGACTCCTTTGCTTTTATTAGTCTCCACGGGCATTCCTAGAAAATAAAAGAAAGAGTAACCAGCCAAGGCTTTCTTTGGACTGTGCCTGTCTGCCCAGAATATAAAAGCTGACATGATTAGGCTTTGAAGAAACAGGATCGAAAGAACATGGACGCTTTTGAACTTTTGGGTTAGAAAAGGTTCTTGAGAATATCACGGAGAACCAAGAAAATGAAACAAAACAAAAAAGGGTCATAGAACAAATCAATCCAGAGTTCTTACACAGGTCACAAAGGATCAGGCTCAAATTATCATATTCTGGACACAGCTCCAGAAGACCCAGCTCCCTTGAAAAGTCCATACTGCCAGGAAAGGTGGAAGGAAAGAGAAGAAGAGGACAACTAGCAGCCAGGTTTTGTTGTTGTTTATTTGTTCAGTCGCTTCCGACTCTTCGTGGCTTCATGGACCAGCCCACGCCAGAGCTTCCTGTTGGCCGTCGCCACCCCCAGCTCCCCCACGGTCGAGTCCGTCACCTCCAAGATATCATCCATCCATCTTGCCCTTGGTCAGCCCCTCTTCCTTTGGCCTTCCACTTTCCCTAGCATCAGCATCTTCTCCAGGGTATCCTGTCTTCTCATTATGTGACCAAAGTACTTCAGTTTTGCCTTTAATATCAGCCGGGTGCATGGACTCAATTAGAGCAGTGATGGGTGCACCATTGGAAGACCTGAAGGACCAGTTTGGGGGATAGATCCTCCTGAAGAAGATCCATGCATGTGGTTGGAAGTACTAAGAGTATCCTAGCAAATAAGATATGGAACAAGTTCTGTGCTTGGCTGTGCTTATTCATGGCAACCGTTTTGCAAATAGATAAGCAAAACATCCATGTTTTAAGAAGAACCTCTTCATGCTCTCAACATTCCCTACGCACCCACCATCCCCGAAAGATTGGCAATCTCACTACAGTGGCAGAGCATACAGATGTATGCCAGGCCTTCTGAGGAGCTGGCCAAATATGGATAAACGTGTGTATAGGTACAAAACTCATAAATGGAACCATTTGGCCACATTTGACGTTGCTCAATTGGTGAGATCTATTAGATGATCTGGTTCCAAAGTGATTAAACAAGTTGCCAAGGTTCAATTGCACAGCGAATGCCCAAAGGGAACGGAAAGTGTTGTTGGAACTTGTTTTCATGGGGTGAGCATGCAGTTCATCCGCCCCAGAGTAGTCCCATCTAAAGGGAAAACTGGAGACACGATATAGAATCTGCTATTCAACCACTTGATGGAATGACTAAAACGGGAATGGAAAATCTGTGGACAGGAATGGAAAATTTGTGGCACATAAGAACTGGTGTAGGCCACTGCTCCCAACGTTCTCCACCATTGATCAGTGCTGCTAAGGCTGATAGAGGGCTGTTGATTCTCCCTCCCTAATTTAAAAAGCCGGCAATGCTTGCTTGGGTTAGAAAGTGACCTGCAAAATGATAGATCCAAGTTGCTATGTTGTGATTCCAAAAGAGAATAATTCAACCCTCTTGAGAATCTTGGATTTTCAGTGTTAAAAGAACAATGTTCTTTTTGCCCTAAAAATCTGCTCTTGAAAGGGCTGAAATCATTATCCCTCCACAATTTCAAAATCCAGAGAAGCATCCAAGGAATTCTACTCACAAGGGACCACAGCTGATCCTTTAGAGATTGGCCCAGCTTTTTGCAAATGAGATATAATGAAAACCTTGATCACCTATATCTAGGTCAAAGGACACAATCAGGGTTCACTTCTGATTGCAAATCTTCAGTGTGGGAGGATTGAAAGGGGAGGACAGTCTTCAGTCGAGATGCTGGTAGCAAAAGCTTGTTTTATGGTAAGTATGTTAGCCTTTCCAGTACCACAGCACTCTTGTTTACTTATTAACTGATAAAATTCAGTTGCAGTCTTGACTTGCATGAAATGCCTAAATCCAGCAAAATCAAATTATAAGATTTTCATTTCTCTTCCCAGCAAAGTTTGTTTGCTGTAATTCATTTTAAGGACTTATTTCTCCAGTCCAATGTTGGAGAAAGGCTCCGCCTAGTGGCTGTGCGCCATTCATTAACTTTTTTGTTCTTCATCCTTGTTTTAAAATGGCAACTTTTCCTTTTTTTTAAATAATAACTTTATTAAATGGTTAAACAAGAAAAATAAAAACTAACGAGAACTAATATTTAAGATAATGGAAAGAAAGAAAATAAAGAAAAAGAACAAAGCCAAAAGTGCAAAAGTAAAAGAAAAAAGAGGTATAAAGAAATGACTTCTGATTTTCTTTTACAACAGTTATAGATATAAATTTAAATTAAACTCTTACTCTAAGGCAGTGTTTCTCAACCTTGACAACTTTAAGATGTGTGGACTTCAACTCCCAGAATTCCCCAGCCAGCTGGTTGGGGAATTCTGGGAGTTGAAGTCCACACATCTTAAAGTTGCTAAGGTTGAGAAACACTGCTCTAAGGTTACAACATAACTTTCATTTTTTCTATCTAATATTTTTTTCTAATCAAATAATTTCATTTTTTTCCTGTTTCACGCAAAAAGTTCAGAAGAGGTTTCCAATCTGCATTAACTTCATCAGTGTCTTTTCTCTAATCAAGCCTGTCAATTTAGCCATCTTAGCAAGCTCTGTCATCTTCTCAATCCATTCTTCCATTGTGGGTATTGTCAAATCTTTCCGCCGTTGTGCATATAAAAGTCTCGCTCCTGTTAGCATATATAAAAAACAAAGTTCCATAAGTTTTTTCCAACTCTTTGTCAATCAGTCCCAAAAGAAACATCTCTGGCTTCAGTTGTATATTAATCTTTAAAATCTTCTGAATCAACGTATGTATTTTTAAAAAAGGCATGCTGGCTGGGGAATTCTGGGAGTTGAAGTCCATATATCTTAAAGTTGCTGAGATTGAGAAACACTGCTTGACAGACCTGCAAATGTCGTAAATGCGAGGATTAGTCGCAAAGTTACTTCTTCATCGCTGTTGTAACTGCAAACAGTCGCTAAATGAGAACTAACTGTAGAGGCTGGACAGCTCCCTCTCAAGGATAGTTTAATTGATTTTCCTCCATATTGCAGAGGGTTGAATTAGATCAGAGCTTTCCAAACTGTGTGTCGGGACGCGTTAGTTTGTCGGCTGCAGTGTCTGGGTGTGTCACGGCTGCTGCTGCCTCCGAGCCCTGCCAGGATTCCACGCAGGTCCTAGTGCCTGCCTTGTGCCCTGCTGCCTCCAAACCTTCTGTGATTCCGCGCAGGTCCTAGTGCCTGCCTTGTGCCTGGCTGCCTCCAAACCTGCCCTGCCAGGATTCCCCGCAGGTCCTAGTGCCTGCCTTGTGCCCTGCTGCCTCCAAACCTGCCCTGCCAGGCTTCCACGCAGGTCCTAGTGCCTGCCTTGTGCCTTGCTGCCTCCAAACCTGCCCTGCCAGGCTTCCACGCAGGTCCTAGTGCCTGCCTTGTGCCCTGCTGTAAGAGTGTGTTGCAAAATGATGCATGTCTAAAAAGTGTGTCACCAACATGAAAAGTTTGGAAAGCTCTGAATTAGATGAACCTTGTGATTGCTACCAACTGCACAATAGTGTTGTGAAAATAGCAATGATTTTGTGACTACTAGTTTAGGGGTTCGTGTGTTGCCCATAGCTAGTCCAGGGTTATATGGACCCACAATTTGCCCTTCTATAAGGTAGCTTCCTCTACTGAAATAATTTTGTGGATTTAGGTCATTCAGCTTGCATCAGGAACATAACAAGATCCCTATTTCAAAGTTAGCAATGGTTTATTAGACAAGGCACCATTTCCTTACAATTTATAATTACAAGTGTATAGCCATTACGAGGATAATGCACACTGACACTCTGGCGTAGCCTCACAGTTGGCTAGCTAATTTGGGAAGCGTTAATTAGCTAACAGCCGCAAGCAGTTAGAATTGGAAGCAAAACGAGGCTCAGTCAATCAAAACATTTGGTGACATTTGGACAGAAGAATGAGAGAGAGAGTTGTGGAGGATGCCAAATGTTATTGCAAAATTGTTGTTGTTGTTGTTGTTCAGTCGTTCAGCCGTGTCCAACTCTTCGTGACCTCATGGACCATAGCACGCCAGGCCTTCCTGTCCTCCACTGTCTCTCGGAGTTTACTCAAATTCATGTTCATTACATCGGTGATGCTATCTAACCATCTCATCCTCTGCCGTCCCCTTCTCCTTTTGCCCTCAGTCTTTCCCAGCATCAGGGTCTTTTCCAGTGAGTCCTCTCTTCTCATTAGGTGGCCAAAGTATTTGAGCTTCAGCTTCAGCATCTGTCCTTCCAATGAGCAGTCAGGGTTGATTTCCTTTAGGATTGACTGGTTTGACCTCCTTGCAGTCCAAGAGACTCTCAAGAGTCTTCTCCAGCACCACAGCTCGAAAGCATCAATTCTTCGGCGCTCAGCCTTCCTTATGGTCCAACTCTCACAGCCATACATTGCTACTGGAAAAACCATAGCTTTAACTATACGGACCTTTGTCGGCAAGGTGATGTCTCTGCTTTTTAATATGCTGTCTAGGTTTGCCATAGCTTTCCTTCCAAGGAGCAAGCGTCTTTTAATTTCATGGCTGCAGTCACCGTCTGCGGTGATCTTGGAGCCCAAGAAAATAAAATCTGTCACTGCTTCCATTTCTTCCCCTTCTATTTGCCAGGAAGTGATGGGACCAGATGCCATGATCTGGGTTTTTTTAATGTTGAGTTTCAAGCCAGCTTTTGCATTCTCCTCTTTCACCCTCATCAAGAGGCTCTTTAGTTCCTCTTCACTTTCTGCCATTAGGGTGGTATCGTCTGCATATCTGAGGTTGTTGATATTTCTCCCGGCAATCTTAACTCCGGCTTGTGATTCATCCAGCCCGGCATTTCTCATGATGTACTCTGCATATAAGTTAAATAAGCAGGGTGATAATATACAGCCTTGTCGTACTCCTTTCCCAATTTTGAACCAGTCGGTTGTTCCATGTCCGGTTCTAACTGTTGCTTCTTGACCCACATACAGGTTTCTCAGGAGACAGGTAAGGTGGTCTGGTACTCCCATCTCTTTAAGACTTTGCCACAGTTTGTTGTGATCCACACAATCAAAGGCTTTAGCGTAGTCAATGAAGCAGAAGTAGATGTTTTTCTGGAACTCTCTTGCTTTTTCCATGATCCAGCGAATGTTGGCAATCTGATCTCTAGTTCCTCTGCCTCTTTGAAACCCAGCTTGCACTTCTGGTAGTTCTCGGTTCACATACTGCTGAAGCCTAGCTTGTAGGATTTTGAGCATAACCTTGCTGGCATGTGAAATGAGCGCAATTGTACGGTAGTTTGAACATTCTTTGGCATTGCCTTTCTTTGGAATTGGAACGTAAACTGACCTTTTCCAATCCTGTGGCCACTGTTGAGTTTTCCAAATTTGTTGGCATATTGAGTGCAGCACTTTAACAGCATCATCTTTTAGGATTTTAAATAGCTCAGCTGGGATACTGTCTTCTCCGCTAGCTTTGTTGTTAGTAATGCTTCCTAAGGCCCACTTGACTTCACTCTCTAGGATGTCCGGCTCAAGGTCAGTGACCACACCATCGTATTTATCAGGGATATTAAGATCTTTCTTGTATAGTTCTTCTGTGTATTCTTGCCACCTCTTCTTAATCTCTTCTGCTTCTGTTAGGTCCCTGCCTTTTTTGTCCTTTATCATGCCCATCTTTGCACAAAACGTTCCCTTGATATCTCCGATTTTCTTGAAGAGATCTCTAGTCTTCCCCATTCTATTGTTTTCCTCGATTTCTTTGCATTGTTCATTTAAGAAGGCCTTCTTATCTCTCCTTGCTATTCTCTGGAATTCTGCATTCAGTTGTTTATATCTTTCCCTTTCTCCCTTGCCTTTTGCTTCCCTTCTTTCCTCAGCTATTTGTAAAGCCTCATCAGTCAGCCACTTTGCTTTCTTGCATTTCTTTTTCTTTGGGATGGTTTTAGTTGCTGCCTCCTGTACAATGTTACGAACCTCCATCCATAGTTCTTCAGGCACTCTGTCTACCAGATCTAATCCTTTAAATCTATTCCTCACTTCCACTGTATATTCATAAGGGATATGATTTAGGTCATACCTGATTGGTCTAGTGGTTTTCTCTACATTCTTCAATTTAAGCCTAAATTTTGCAATAAGAAGCTCATGATCTGAGCCACAGTCAGCTCCAGGTCTTGTTTTTGCTGATTGTATAGAGCTTCTCCATCTTTGGCTGCAAAGTATATAATCAATCTGATTTCGGTATTGACCATCTGGTGATGTCCATGTGTAGAGTCGTCTCTTGTGTTGTTGGAAAAGAGTGTTTGCTATGACCAGCGTGTTCTCTTGACAAAACTCTATTAGCCTTTGCCCTGCTTCATTTTGTACTCCGAGGCCGAACTTGCCTGTTATTCCGGTTATTTTTTGACTTCCTACCTTAGCATTCCAGTCCCCTATGATGAAAAGGACATCTTTTTTTGGTGTTAGTTCTAGAAGGTGTTGTAGGTCTTCATAGAACCGGTCAACTTCAGCTTCTTTGGCATCAGTGGTTGGGGCATAGACTTGGATCACTGTGATGTTGAATGGTTTGCCTTGGATTCGAACTGAAAGCATTCTGTCGTTTTTGAGGTTGTACCCCAGTACTGCCTTTCCCACTCTTTTATTGACTATGAGAGCTACTCCATTTCTTCTAAGGGATTCTTGCCCACAGTAGTATATATAATGGTCTCCTGAATTAAATTCGCCCATTCCTGTCCATTTTAGTTCGCTGATTCCCAATATGTCGATGTTCAATCTTGTCATCTCATGTTTGACCACATCCAGCTTACCTTGATTCATAGTTCTTACATTCCAGGTTCCTATGCAATATTGTTCTTTACAGCATCGGACTTTCCTTCCACTTCCAGACACATCCACAACTGAGCGTCCTTTCGGCTTTGGCCCAGCCGTTTCACACTTTCTGGAGCTACTCGGAATTGCCCTCCGCTCTTCCCCAGTAGCATTTTGGACACCTTCCGACCTGAGGGGCTCATCTTCCGGCGTCATATCTTTTAGCCTTTTGACACTGTCCATGGGTTTTCTTGGCAAGGATACTGGAGTGGTTTGCCATTTCCTCCTCCAGTGGACCACGTTTTGTCAGAACTCTCCATCATGACCTGTTCTTCTTGACCTGACTTCATTGAGTTACGCAAGCCCCTTCGCCACGACAAGGCAGTGATCCATGAAGGGGTATTGCAAAATACTGCTGCTTAATATTTTCAAGAAGAGATGTGCAAAACTATTTTTGAGTAATAAAATTAAGGTTACGTATTAGGGCTACTAACCTGGGTTGCCAAAATTCAGATGTCAGGAAAATACTGTAGATGCTGAAAATGTACTGCCATTGGATGGCGATTCTGTTTTTGCTGTTGTATCCATTTCTATTATTATTATTATTATTATTATTATTATTATTATTAATTTCCACAGACATAATAAAAATGGTCATAACTATAAATGGATTGGATGGGAATCTTAAAATGAGGATTAGCACAACAAAACAAGTTACATACTGAGTTGGATAGAAAAAGTGAGACAAAGCTTCATAAAAGTAAAGGCAAAATGGAATCTGGATGTAATTAGCTATAGCAGTATCTCTGAACCTAATGTTAATTAATGATTTAAACCAGTGTTTCTCAACCTCAGCAACTTTAAGATGTGTGGACATTGCTGGCTGGGGAATTCTGGGAGTTGAAATCCACACATCTTCAAGTTGCTGAGGTTGAGAAATACTGATATAAATTGAATATGAATTTATTCAATTAAATACAAATTGAATAAATTGGATTGAATGAATGAATGAATGAATTGTAAATAAATAATGAATTGTAATAAACCCCCATTGTGGTTACTCACTAATACAATATACAAGTTTACAACTAAAATTATAGACCCCAATAAAAATACAGAGGTTTTATAAAATGACAATAAAGATAAAAGCAAATTGTAAGACAGCAACAAGAAGACACTGTAAGGTGCTCCTCTCCGATGCCCTGAAACCCCTTTTAAACCCCCATTTAAGCATTTCCCTCCCCATTGTTCATAGTTGCTGACACGTGTTGTTTCCCAGCTTCAGGGTGCTAGACAGTCGGTCAAGGAGATGTGTGGTTCAGTTTTGCAAGTTGGTGTCAACAGGCATTCTCCCCGCGCTGCTGTCTCTTTCATGTCAGTTTCTAACTCCCCTTAATCCACATGCCCGTCTGACTTAAAGGCAGAGGTCTGCCGAACTCTGACATGCTACCGGCCCAAGATTTCCTACCCACCACCATGTGCACACTTATTTAACTAATTTCTACAACATTTACAATTAAAACATTTCCCCTGGTGTTTCCGTGATCTGTAACGAGAAAAGAAAATCAAAACGGTTAAGCAAGTTATTTCAATGGGGTTTGTCAGGGAATTCCCTATGAAAAGTCCTGGCTAATTTCGGAGCGTGTGTGTGTTTTGCACTAACCCATTCCTTGTGTCCCACCAGCAGATGTTGACATTTCACTAGGTATTGTAGTTGTCCTTTGTGCCGTCGGGAGTCCAGGATTTTTTCTATTTCGAAGTGTGGTTCTCCGTTTACCACCAGTGGTTCTGGTTCAGCCGGTTCTGGGTGCCACTGCACGGAAGGATGATATTGCTTTAGCAAACTAATATGGAAAACCGGGTGCACCTTTCTCAGCGCTTTCGGGAGCTGCAGCTTAGCCGTTACAGGGTTAATTACTGCGATAATGGGGAACGGACCTATGTATTTCGGTGCCAGTTTTCTTGATGGTTGTGTGGCTCTTAAGTTCTTTGTGGATAGGTACACCCTGTCCCCTATTTTCAACTCCCATTCCGCTGCTCTCTTGCGGTTCGCATATTTCTTATAATTAGCTTTCGCTTCCTGCAACGTCTGTAACATGACCGGCCAATTGCTTTTTACTTTTGCGATCCATTTATCCGCTTTCAATGGGGCACCGACTTCCTCATTTTGGGTCATTGCCATTTCTGGTATAGTTACAAAGTCTTGACCCGTAGCAATTTTAAACGGTGAAAACCCCGTGCTTTGATGCCAAGCGTTATTATAAGCTACCTCAGCGAAAGGCAACAGCTCTACCCAATCATTTTGCTGGTAACTGATATAACACCGGAGGTACTGCTCCAGTACCGAGTTAAGGCGTTCAGACGCCCCATCTGTGCATGGATGGAACACACTACTCAGTCCTTGTTCTGATCCAATCAGTTTTAAAAAGGCTTTCCAGAACTTGCAAGTGAAAGTACTGCCGCGATCGCTTATTATGCATTTGGGCGTTCCGTGAGCTCGGTAGATGTGTTGAATGAACATCCTAGCCAGCTTAGGTGCATTTGGAATCCCATTGCAAGCAATGAAATGAGCTTGTTTGGAAAATAAGTCAGTGACTACCCAAATAGCCGTTTTCTTCTTGCTTACTGGTAAGTCTACTATAAAGTCCATGGCAATTTGCTTCCATGGTTGTGTTGGGTTTGCCACGGACTGCAGCAGCCCTGTGGGTTTCCCCATTGTCCTTTTAGCCATTGCACATACTGAGCAAGTTTTCACGTAAGATTTTACATCTTTGCGCAGCGTTGGCCACCAAAATTTCCTTCTGACTAAGTGGATAGTTTTCACGAACCCAAAGTGTCCAGCTGTTTTGTGATTGTGATTTTTCTCCAAAACCCCTTTGCGCAAATTTTCTGGGACGTACACCTTATCGTCTTTCCACCACAACCCATTGCTTTCATGGAGTGTGTGTTTGTTCTCCTCCCACCATGTGTCCTTCAGTGTCTCAGCCCGCAAGTCCGTTTCAAAAGGGTTGCCCACTGCCAGTCTGTTGGCTTTGCTGCGTGTGATTGCCATGTTTCCCTCGACCCTTTCAGGCTGTTCCACCTGCCTCTGTAACCCGTCAGCCTGTGTGGGTAGGAGAGTCTCTATGATGTCCTCTGTCCTACCTTCGTGTTGTGGAAGGCGTGACAATGCATCAGCTAGATAATTCTTCCTGCCAGGGAAGTACTGCAGGGTAAAATTGAACCTGCTAAAAAACTCGGCCCAACGCAGTTGCTTTGGGTTTAACTTCCTGGGCGATTTGAGTGCTTCCATGTTTTTGTGATCCGTCCATACCTGGAATGGCACGGATGCCCCTTCCAAAAGGTGTCGCCAAGTTCTTGTCAATAAACTTACGCAACTCCTGCAATTCCTTCTGGGTCATAGCATACATTTTGGATTTAGGGAAAGGTGCTCCTGGGATGAGTTCAAATGCAGCATCCGAATTTCTGTGGGGGCTCAATTGCTCACACTCTTGCTCGCTGAACACCTCTACCACAGGCAGATAGTTCTCTGGTATTGAGCTTTCCCCCTTTTCCTGGTCCTCTTCCCAAAACTCAGTCCCAGCCCCCGCACTTTTAAGCAGTCAGTTACTACAGTATATCATTGTCCATGCCTAGATAAGTCCCGTCGATAAATTCAATTTCTCCCGAAGCCCAATCAACGAGTGGGTTCCTCGTCCTAAGCCATTTCAGTCCTAACACGATGGGTTGCATTGCAATGGGAGCCACAATAAACCGTAATGTCTCTACGTGGGTCCCGAGAGTCATTTGAATTTCCTCTGTAAAATGCTCAACTGGCCCCCCTTTCATTTCTGACCCGTCCAATTGGCAAAATGTGATGGGCATACTTAACTTCAGCAATTTAAGTCCCATTTTGCTCGCTACGGACGGGTGCATTAAGCATCTAGAGCAACCAGAGTCCAGCATCGCCACCCCCCAAAGTCGCTCCCTCCCATCCAAGGTTTGTAACTGTACCTTGAGATGCATTGTAGGGCATTTGCTGTGACATCCCATTTCGTTGCATCCCTTTCCAAAGGCCTGTCCCGCGGCGCTCTTTAGAACAGACCTTGGTCGTTTCCCGCCGGCTGGAATTCGATGTCAGATTCATCGCTGTCGTCTTCCAGGTACTGTGGAGTTTTCCTTTCCTCCATTGCTGCCGCCGCCCCTTTATGTTTTGTGGTTGCTGCCTTGTCGCCTTTGCCGTCCGCTGGTTTCCTGATGGGTGCCTTGTCTCTGGAGGGTGTCTTGTCTTGAGAGCAGTTGCTTATTCGGTGTCCTTCCTTCCCGCAATGGAAGCATAGACCCTCTCTCGTTCGTCGTTCTTTCTCTTCTTCCCAATTTCTCTGCTTAGTGTCTTTACGGGGGGAGGGTGTGTAGTGTCCTTGTTTCTTCTGCAGGGTGTGGAAATTTCTGATAGTCTGTAATTGCATTTGACTGTGTTCCACTTTCCCTGCCAGCTGAATCCACCCCTCTAGGGCAAGGGTCGGAAATGGCGGCTCGCGAGCCAAATGCGGCTCTTTGGCCCCTTGAGTGTGGCTCTTCCTCAGGCAGGCGTGGCGGGCGTGGCGCGGCAGCGAGTGTGGCGGGGCAGGCGCGGCAGCGGGCATGGTGTGCATTGCTGTGGGCATACCCCTGGCAACCTGGCAGCCGTCTCCGGCAGCCATCTTGACGACGGGCAGGACTTTCCAAACTGTGTGTCGCGTGACAAGCCAGAAGCGCTGAAGCGAGTGGAAATTCTCCGCGCCAATCAGCTGTGCGTCGGGAAGCCCGGCAGCCTGCACGCGCGATTTTTGCCTCCCTGCCGGAACCGAGGGCATTTTCGGGGTCCCCGGAGCCTGCTCTTTCGAAGGGGCAGCGGCAGCAGCAGCAGCACTGCTGCCCCTTCGAAAGGGCAGGCTCTGGGGACCCCGAAAATGCCCTCAGTTTAGGCAGGGAGGCTGCGCGCAAGCTGTGCTCAGCTGTTCTGCGGGGAGAATTTCCACCCCAGGGCAGCGTGTGCATGTGGGGAGAGGAGGTTTCTGCCTCCCTGCCGGAACCGAGGGCATTTTCGGGGTCCCCGGAGCCTGCCCTTTCGAAGGGGCAGCAGGGCAGCAGCAGCAGCAGTGCTGCCCCTTCGAAAGGGCAGGCTCCGGGGACCCCGAAAATGCCCTCAGTTTAGGCAGGGAGGCTGCGCGCAAGCAGCGCTCAGCTGTTCTGCGGGGAGAATTTCCACCCCAGGGCAGCGTGTGCATGTGGGGAGGGGAGGTTTCTGCCTCCCTGCCAGAACCGAGGGCATTTTCGGGGTCCCCGGAGCCTGCCCTTTTGAAGGGGCAGCGGCAGCAGCAGCAGCAGTGCTGCCCCTTCGAAAGGGCAGGCTCCGGGTACCCCGAAAATGCCCTCGGTTTAGGCAGGGAGGCTGCGCGCAAGCGGCGCTCAGCTGTTCTGCGGGGAGAATTTCCACCCCAGGCTCCGGGGACCCCGAAAATGCCCTCAGTTCTGGCAGGGAGGCAGAAACCTCCCCTCTCCACATGCACACGCTGCCCTGGGGTGGAAATTCTCCCCGCAGAACAGCTGAGTGCTGCTTGCGCGCAGCCTCCCTGCCTAAACCGAGGGCATTTTCGGGGTCCCCAGAGCCTGCCCTTTCGAAGGGGCAGCACTGCTGCTGCTGCTGCCGCTGCCCCTTCGAAAGGGCAGGCTCCGGGGACCCCGAAAATGCCCTAGGTTCTGGCAGGGAGGCAGAAACCTCCCCTCCCCACATGCACACGCTGCCCTGGGGTGGAAATTCTCCCCGCAGAACAGCTGAGCGCAGCTTGCGCGCAGCCTCCCTGCCTAAACTGAGGGCATTTTCGGGGTCCCCGGAGCCTGCCCTTTCGAAGGGGCAGCCGTTGCCGCCACAGCAACAACCTGGAAGCACCGCCGCCAAAGCAGTCGAGCCTCTCTTTCCCTTCTTCTTCCAAACCTCCCCCGCCCCCTTCCACGCGATTGGCTCCCGCCCGCAAACCCCGCCCCCTTCCACACGATTGGCTCCCGCCCGCAAACCCTGCCCCCTTCCACACGATTGGCCCCCGCCCGCAAACCTCGCCCCCTGGCTCTCGAGCACTTCAAAATGTGCACAAGCATGTCAAAATGGCTCCCGGCAAAAAAAGTATGCCGACCCCTGCTCTAGGGTATCGGGATCCCCTCTTCCCATTGCCAATTCAATCAAGTCCTGCCGCAACCCATACTGAAAGTATTCAATTTGGAAAGCTTCAGGCCAATTAGGCAATTTGCTCAAAATTTTCTTAAACTCCATAGCATATTCAGCTACCGTCCTATTCCCCTGTCTCACGTTTTGTAACCGCACTCTCGCAGACATTTTAGATAAAGTGTCCTCGAACTGTTTGCATAAAGCGTACATAAACTTTCCAAAATCTTGTAGCTCGCTAGCCCTGGCATCTTACATGACTACCAGCCAGTCAGCCGCCTCACCTTCCAAAAAACTAGAGACATACCTTACTTTTGCCTCCTCCGTTTGGAAAGTGTTCTCAAATTCCCCCATAAACCCCCTCACGTGCGTCAAGAAACAGGCCAGTTTCTTAGGGTCCCCATCAAATTTCACTTTGAGTTCGCTTAATCCTGCCGGTACATTTGTGAGGGGCAAATTCCGGCGCTGTCCAAACAGTGGGGTAAGTTGCGACTGGCTGTAAGAGTGAGGTTCCTCTTCTTCCTCTTCACCCTCATCACTAGTCTCCGTGAGTTCCTCCTCCCCTTCGGAGGTCGATGGGCTTGCCTCTTCTCCTTTTCCCCTGTGGCCTTCAAGGGTACGTAAATGTTTTTCCATTACTAAACCCATGGAGTCCAACTTTTTGCTCATCGTCTCCATGTCAAAGTCCATGCGAGACCATCTTTCTTCTAGCGCCCCAATGCGCTGAATCTGGGTGATGCGCTGTTTGGGTCGCTTCCCCCCTTTCTCCGCCATCCCTTCTCCGACTCTGAATGACCAGTCCGCCGACCTAGTCTGGCAAGTCTCAGGGTTTGGGGGGGAGGGTTAGTTACCTCCTTCCCTCTGGTCTTCACTACCTTCTTAATGCCGGTTTTTTCGATGGGGTTTTCCGCTGCTTACTGTGCTACCCTCTCCATCCTCTCGGCTGAAGACGTGCTGGGAACGGTCTCGTCTCCTGCCTCAGCTTGTTCCATTGTGCTCTGTAGGTTGTGCAGCTACTTTCAACCGTGGGCTCGCTGATTACTCAGGGTCCCTCGGGATACGTAGCCAAAACATTTTTGATTCAAGTCTTTATGTAAGGTGCTCCTCTCCGATGCCCTGAAACCCCTTTCTCTTGAGTAAACCACAGACTCGTGATTTCTAAGAAGTAAAAGGGTTTATTCTGGTACATGAAGGCTTAACACGAACAAAGACTTGAATGAGCACGCATAGCATGGTACAGTACATTTAAGCATTTCCCTCCCCATTGTTCATAGTTGCTGACACGTGTTGTTTCCCAGCTTCAGGGTGCTAGACAGTCGGTCAAGGAGATGTGTGGTTCAGTTTCGCAAGTTGGTGTCAACAGGCATTCTCCCCACGCTGCTGTCTCTTTCATGTCAGTTTCTAACTCCCCTTAATCCACATGCCCGTCTGACTTAATGGCAGAGGTCTGCCGAACTCTGACAGACACATAAAGAAAAACAGAAATTAAAATACTTATGAGGTGTTACAGTCTCCCAAAGCTAGTCATCTAATTTGATAAAGTACTACACCTGTAAAATGCCTTAATTATTATTACACTTAAACACTAAAACACTATTTTAATGCATCATTATTTTAATAAACTACTGAAATTTTAAAATTTGGAACACTAAAATATTTGAGGTTGAAACCTATTGATTACAGATCAGTGCCACTAATCGGCTTCCCATGCTGGCTGGGGAATTCTGGGAGTTGAAGTCCACACATCTTAAAGTGGCCAAGGTTGAGAAACACTAAGCTATAGGATATGCCCAATGGCTTCTAACAGTAATAGCAATTGCTAGGAATGTTGCAATCTTTCTACATATTGCAATAAACAATATGTAAACCGCCCAGAGTCTACCACGGTAGAGATGGGCGGGGATAAATCCAATTAATTAATTAATTAATTAATCCCGCAACAGCTAGTCTACAATTCCTGCTTGGGATCAGTCTGAAAATTTGCAAACAAGCAATTCAACAAGTGTAAAATGTCAGATGTAAGATAAAGGGCAGTATTAGTACTGTCTACCTTTAGTCAGTACTAATCAATTTAGTATTCTCAGCCCTTCAAGGTGAAGGCCAGGTGAAGAAACAGACACCTCAGGAATTCCAGGAATGCTGCTTTATTGTATGATGATAGAGCCTTGAAAGCCCATCAAAGTTTTTCTCTCTTCCATTTTATGCTAAAGAAAATCAAGGTGGAATTATTTTGAGTTTCTTTCTCACACTTGCTTCAATCTCAGAACTCTGTAATCTCTTTTCTGAGTCCCCCCCTCCCTTAACAGCTCTCTCAAATTTTCCCCAAGGTCCATTCTAAATTCCTTTACAGGGAGTCCTCACTTAACAACTATTCATTTAGTGACGGTTCAGACATATGGTGCTGAAAAAACGACTTATGACTGGTCCTCACACTTACGACCGTTGCAGCGTCCCCGCAGTCATGTGATCACGATTTGGGCATTTGGCAACCGGTTCGCATTTATGACCATTGCTGTGTCCCATGGTCATGGGATCGCCATTTTCGACCTTCCCGGCCAGCTTCTAGCAAGCAAAATCAATGGGGAACTGCGTGATTCGCTTAACGACCACATGGTTTGCTTAATGCCCCCAGTGATTTGCTTAACAACCGCTGCAAAAAAGGTGGTAAAATCGGCTCGGATTTGCTTAATGACCCCTTCGCTTAACATCCGAAATTCCGGTCTCAGTTGTGGTTGTTAAGCGAGAACTACCTGTACACATGTAATTTTTGCTGCTGAGATATGACGTGCCTTTTATATTCTATAGGTAACTGTGCCAAAGAAAAGTTGTATAAGTAGCTACCAGCTCTGGGTTGCAAAACTCCTGGTGATCCCTGGATGGCCTCAGAGACTTCCTGTTTTTTCTGTGTTGTCTTGCCATCAATTTTTGCAGACCAGATGTGGCAGCCCCATGGAAGATTGTACAACCATGCTGGTAATTCAGTTGGTAGGAATAATAAATATGCAGGACTCTGCAAACAGAAGTTTGTGCAATCTGTTTTGGAAAGGTATTATTTTTATAAAGGTGGCGGGGTGGGGAGGCTTGAACTTGTAATATTTTTGCAACCACCAGATGGCAGCAAAGTATGCAGAGTGTTGGAAGGAATGATGATCTTGGAAAAAAAATGTAATTAGAAGCAACTTAATCCCAATTTTCAGAGATAGCCTAAAGCATTTTTCTGCTAGAAATTTGTGCCTTATGCTTCCTAACAGTAGGGTGAAGCCTCTCAAATTATTTAATAAAACTATGCTTTTTTTAAAAAAAAAAAAATTATTGGTGACTTCCTTGAAAAACATTGTTTTTATTTTTTTCAGACCTCATTTCCACCAGTCCCAACCCCCCCAATATTTATATTTATATTTATTTATATTTATATGATGTTCAGTTTGCTGCTGTGAGCAATTGGCAGCCTTTCTCCATCCGGTGCCCTCCAGAATTGTTAGATTACAAGCCCCAGAAATCCTCTTCCTTTCTGTATTTTTTAAGAAATATATCATGCCTATTTATGCAGATGTAGCTATTCCATAAGTATACAAACTGTTTTGGATTCCTAACTCCATAATCTCTTATTGTCTATGCTGGTTGGGGAAGATAGAAATTTTGTTGTAAAATATGGGACTGATGCCCCTATCACTGCCTTATTCAAGTCTCATAATTGCATCAGTGTTCTCACCAAACTGATAGAAGTCAAAACTTTAATTAATACCATGCAGAAAACCTGCCTTGCAATTTCTCAAAGATTTTCTTCCTCTGCAAAATTGGCTTCTGTTTTTCTGTCTCATTCTCAGGAAGCTTGGGAATTTTTTTTTGAATTTTTCTAGGTGGGGTTTTTGAACTGTCCTTTCTGTTGGAAGTGAAAAGGGGGCTTATCACTGGTGGTGTTGCTTTCTCTTCTACACTTTGCCATCATCAGGAACTGTTCTTGGCTGCCCACCCTTCCCAGTTTGAAAAAACCTAGTTGCAGAAACTCTTTCTTGACCCTTTGGGATTTCAGGAAAGCCAGAGAGAGTTGTAGAATGTAAGCCTTGACCATTTCATAATTAAATAACCAGAAGCAGACAACCACACTCAACCAATAACATTTCCCTGAAATTCTTTTCTGCTGCGGAAACACTTGAACGCAAAATTACTTTCATCAAAGCGATTGAGACATGGTAGGAATAATGTTCATGGAGTATGTTAAAAATATAGTTCATTTTAGTGGTCATGTTCAGCATGCATGTTAAGAGGAATGCAGCAT
Source organism: Charina bottae (assembly GCA_023362775.1). Lineage (NCBI taxonomy): Eukaryota > Metazoa > Chordata > Lepidosauria > Squamata > Charinaidae > Charina > Charina bottae. Next base: position 4,171,927 of record JALMGJ010000015.1, read on the forward strand.
TAATTGGTGCGCTCCCTCGCTGCAATGTCTGTCCAACTTTTTTTTTTTTAAAGAAAGGAATCTATCACAGTTGCAAGAATGACTGTAAATTAGTTGCAGAAATCACAGGAGATGGGAAAATATCCGCCCACTTAATAAAAGTTAATATTTTTGTGTGAGAGAGATTAGAAGTTGAGTGTTGTGGGAGCTCCGGTTAATTAAAAAAGTGATAACCAGCAATCACATTACAGCTCTGTTCCTGGGCCTAATGAAGCAAAGCCCCAAGATTAATGTAGGGTTCTAAGGAGACTTTTCATCTCTGCAATTCTTGGCGATTTGGATCCTGGTTCCACAGAGGAGTATGTTGGAGGAATCTGACATGACCATCTGGAGTTTCTTCTCAATAGGACTGGTGGAGCCATTGATCAAAAACGCCTCCCAGGAAGGATGCTCAATTTCCAGATAGATACTGCCTAACTTCAGGCCCACTACATCCCTTAATGCTCTTTCAGAACAGTTGCTTAACTTTACACCTATAAGTATAAGGAGTCTGGAGGTACCTTTTTCAACTAACACATTTTATTAAAAAGCCAGATGCATAGAGGGGCAAGACTGATGTAGGATTTAAATTAGGGGGAGATGGGGGGAGATAGGTTGGTTGTGTAGATGTAGGATGTGTGTGAGAGAGATTACAGGTACCTTATCAATTAAAATCAATTAAAAGGGGCGCGGTGGCTCAGCGGGTTAAACCGCTGAGCCGTTAGACTGCCGACCATAAGGTTGGCAGTTCGAAACCGCGTGGCGAGGTGAGCTCTCATCACTAGCCCTAGCTCTCTGCCAACCCAGCGATTCGAAAGCTAATATAGCAAGTAGATAAATGGGTACCACTCACGTGGGGCAATTTGCGGGCGTCCAGCGGAGGGTCGTCCTCGATCCAAGAAAGACCTGGAAGAGCGGTGATGACGGCGGAGGACGATGGAGGACGACGGATCCGGAAATACCAGCTCCTGGTCGTCAGCAGCCGGCGCGGAGCGAGGCATTCTGGGACTTGCAGTCCAATGCCTGCAGCGAAAGAGCCGGTTCCCTTCCTCTCTCCCTGTCGCGCGGTAATAAAATTGTAAAATGTAAAATGATGATGTATAATTGGATGTATAATTGGATTTGACATATAATGTTGTAAGCCGCCTAGAGTCCTCCAGTAGGGAGGGGATAGGCGGGGTATAAATAAGACAAATAAATAAATAACAGTAATGTGTTAAAAACCCGTGGTATGCTGAGACCTTCTGAGACTGCCTGAAACCTTTTGATGTATGTGAGTTCAACAATTTCTCATTCAGTGGTGCTGTTAAACTCCCAAAGTTCCACTTTGAGGTCTGTTATTGTTAGCCCTGTGAGGTAGTCCAGACAAGAAGCACATCCAGGAGGACTAACTGTATCTTTATTGTAAGGTTACCTTAACAGAATCTTGCAAGTCTTTCTCCCCTCCTTTCCTTTTACTCTCCGGAAAACCAGGGAGGGTCCCTTCTGAAACGCTTCCCACGCCCTCCCTCCTTCTGTGGGCTGAGATAGCTTTTACATGCCGATTGTCCTGTCTGCGGCTCTTCCTCCTGTCTCCCAAGGTCATTCCCACATACCATTAGAGTTCTGGATAGAGTTCACTCGCTGGATCGTCACCTTTTAGGGCACCTTTTCTAGCCCCCTCCCCATATGGGGTGAGCAGAGTGGATCCTAAATAGGGCTGCTCAGTCGTGGATACAGCTGCCAAACTACTCAACTGCCTCGATCCTTGAGTCAGGGCGACTGAATCCGTATCCACCGCCCATGTGCTGGTCCATGACTAGGAGCTTCCGGATTTCACAGTCCTGCCCCCGTTGCCATTCGTCAGTCGCCATGGGACTTTTGGTTGTTTTGGGTTTGGTGTGGTTGGAAGACGCCTGTGCGTGAATTTGTTTTATGTGTGGAGAGCAGTGCACAACGATCAGCACACAACCTTCACAGAAAAAGGCTCTAATCCAATGGCATGGATACCATGACGATTGGTGACCTTTTGTCTGCTGCAGCCTTCATCCGCTTTCGCAGCCGTTGTAACAATACACCTTGTTATCTTCCGCCTGTTCTGCCGTTGAGGACTTTCTTGGATCGTTCTTTGTCTGGTTCCTCCCCCTGGACCTTACCGCCATGGTGCAACTTCTGTTATAGAACTTCAATATGCTGATGATAACGTAGTCTGTGCACACTCCGAGGAAGATCTTCAAACTATCCTAAACATCTTTGCAGAAGCATATGAAAAACTCGGCCTCTCGATTAACATTAAAAAAACCAAAGTGCTTTACCAGCAAGTTTGAACCAATCCCTCTGCAGCGCCATCAATCCAGCTTAAAGGTGTGTCACTAGAAAATGTCGATCACTTTTCTTATCTCGGCAGCCATCTATCTACAAAAGCCGACATCGACACTGAAATTCAGCATCTCCTGAGCTCTGCGAGTGTTGCTTTCTCCTGAATGAAGCGTAGAGTGTTTGAGGATCGGGACATTCGCAGGGAGACCAAAATGCTTGTTTACAAAGCCATTGTACTACCAACCCTTCTGTATGCCTGTGAAACATGGACCCTCTACAAACGCCACCTCCAACTTCTTGAAAGATTCCATCAACGCTGCCTCCGAAAAATTCTGCAAATTACTTGGGAAGATAGGCGGACTAATGTTAGCGTATTAGAAGAAGCGAAGACCAGCATTGAAACAATGATCATCCAACATCAACTTCGCTGGACCGGTCATGTTGTTTGAATGCCTGACCATCGTCTTCCAAAGCAGCTACTTTACTCCCAACTTAAGAATGGAAAACGGAATATTGGTGGACAGCAAAAGAGATTCAAAGATACTCTCAAAGCTAATTTTAAAAAAAATGTAATATCAGCATTGAGAACTGGGAAGCCCTAACTCATGAGCGTTTCAATTGGAGGTCAGCCTTTATTAATGGCGCTATGGACTTTGAAGAAGCACGAGTACAGGGCGAAAAGGAGAAAAGAGCTAAAAGGAAGGCACGTCAGGCAAACCCTCATCATGACCATCTCCCACCCGGAAACCTATGCCCCCATTGTGGGAGGTTGTGCGAATCCAGAATTGGCCTTTATAGCCACTTACGGATCCACCGTTAAAATTTTACCTTTGGAAGACAATCTTACTCGGCTATGAGTGATCGCCAATGATAGAGTTCTGGAGCATCCTGGAAGGTTGAATGCTCTGGTATGACTTTGTCCTTGCTTTGAGTCCTGATGTGACACTCATGTCTGTTAATCCTTTTGCATTAAGTTTGTCTCCATTTGTCCTATGCAGAATCCCAGAGAGGCATTGCTGGCAGATGATGGCATACACCACATTGGAGGAAAAGCATGTGAGGGCACCTCTAGTCTACTGTGTGTACTTGTTGAGGCCTGTGAAGGTGCTGTTGGTGTATATGTGGCTTCAAAGTAGACATCTTGGTTTGTTGCAGTGTCTGGTGCCCATGTTGTCGTCATTGTCCTGTTTTTGCTTGTTGCTTGTGAGAATCTGCTTCAGGTTGGGCGGTTGTCTGTATGCAAGTATGGGCCTGTCACTAGTGCCTTTGATTCCACTGTCGCAGCCACCATCTTGACTTTTTTGACTATGCCCTGAGGACACTCCTGAGACCATCTCTGATGTTAAAGGATCTCCTTTGCGCTCTGTGACACCCTTGATCCTTCTAGTCTAAAAAGCTGACATCAGGAGTAAGTAATCCAGCGCTCTCTGGGTGGCCATTAATAAAGTCAATGTCAAACTAAGCCATTGATTTGTTACATAAACTGGGATCACATTTCTCAAAGCCATAAATCAACATTTAGAAACCAGAATGGCTGGATTTGCACAACCCACTCAGCCCCAAGCAATTAAGCAAGCAAACCCCGTTATGGGGTTAGGAGTGTGTGTGAACCTAGGTTGGCTTCTGTGTTTAATGAGAAATTGTATTTTCATAATGGCCTTATGAGGCCATTAGGGGCGTGGTGGCTCAGTGGGTAAGACACCAGGCTTGTCGATCAAGTTCGGAGGTTCGAATCCCTAGCCCTGCGTGCGGAGTGAGCTCCCGCACTAGCTCCAGCTCTTGCCAACCTAGAAATTCGAAAGCATGCAAATGCAAGTAGATGAATAGGTTCCACTTCGGTGGGAGGGTAACAGCATTCCGCGCGCGTCATGCTGGCCACATGACCGTGGAAGCATCTTCGGACAACGCTGGCTCTTCGGCTAACAAACGGAGATGAGTACCGGCCCCTAGAGTCGGACACGACTGCACAATTGTGCGGGGGGGGGGGAACCTTTACCTTACTAAAGATCTACCAGATCTGAGTTGCAACAGTCTGGACCACCACTAGATGAGATCAAGACTTAAAGCTCTTTAAAGAAAGATCTTTCTTTCTTTCTTTCTTTCTTTCTTTCTTTCTTTCTTTCTTTCTTTCTTTCTTTCTTTCTTTCTTTCTTTCTTTCTTTCCTCCTCCTCCTCCTCCTCCTCCTCCTCCTCCTCCTCCTCCTCCTCCTCCTCCTCCTCCTGTCACGTTTACACCACGGCTCTGTTTCTGTTCCTTTGGTGGCTGAAAGCATCCAACCCAAAGCTGAAATTTCACATTTACTTCCCTCCAGGCGGCCTGCGGATAATCTCCCAGTCTCTCTTCCCTCTCATTTTGTTCTGTGGCAACCAGCCACGTGAGAAGCAAAGAAGCTGCGGATCACGACAGAAGGTTGCTCTGACCCCAGTCAGCAATTCGCCTCTTCCCCAGAACTCCAGTCAGCTCCTGCAGTACATGAAGCCGTAGCAAATGCGAGCAGGGCCGTGAATCACAAAGCTTTGCCATTTTCAGTTTAATTTTGGTGAGTTGGCAAGATAATAATGTAGATAATTAGACCAGAATTCCCAGATGGTAGAAGTATGCTGTTTATCTTAGTCTGGCAACATGCAGATATGGACGGTGGGGTTCCCCCCCTTTTTTCTGCTTTGCGAACTTTCCAAGCCGTGAGCTTGGTTCATGCAAGACGAGTAACTTGATTACTGGATAATTCGGGTTTTAATTGCTGAACTAGAAAGAAGCCTTGTCTGGGTTTGCACATGAGCCATGAACTGCCCAGATTGGACAGGTTTACACAGCACCCCAAGGCCCAGCAAAGCAACCCCAGATTGGCCCTAGCCAAGCTCATCTCATTGTGCAAATGTTTTGAATTGGTTAAGCAAATGGTGGGAGGGCGGCAAGCCGGTCGTGGCTGCCGCCCTTGATGAGTCGGTGCGTGTCTTGCAAAGGAGAAGAGCTCCATAAGGCCGCTTGACCTTGGTGAATATGGTCAAAGGGACGTTTTCGGAGATGTTGCACAGTGTTATTGCCATTGGCCCAGGACAGAATGGATGAGAGCAGATTTGCTCTTGAAGTTCCTCATCGGGCAAGTGGGATGTTCTTGGACTTCCTTAGTTACATAATTCACTTTAGACAGAGATCCCCAAGTTCTTCTACTTAGTGACAAGGACACACCATCAGAAGATCACCATTATGAGACTGGATAACTAATCTTGGGAATTTGATAGCTCCTGGGGTATATATTAGGAGAATAAAATGTTTGTAATTTTACTGAGACTGTTCATAGAATCGTAGAATCCTAGGGCTGGAAGGGACCTTGGAGGTCTTCTAGTCCAACCCCCTGCCCAAGGCAGGAGTCCTCAGACCATCTCGAACCAATGGTCGTCCAATCTTTTCTTGAAAACCTCCAACGATGGAGCACCCACCACTCCGGGAGGCCAGCTGTTCCACTGCTTAAGAGTTCTCACTGCCAGGAAATTCCTCCTTGCGTCCAGGTTGGATCTCCCTCTGAAGAGCTTCCACCCATGGCTTCTTGTCCCACCCTCAGGTGCCATGGAGAACAAATCGACGCCCTCTTCCCTGTGGCAGCCCTTCAAGTATGGGAAGACTGCTCTCGTGTCTCCCCTCCGTCTTCTCTTTGTTAAGCTAAACAATCTATGACTGTATGATCTATGATCTACCTATCTTTGATCTGTGACTGTAATCAGGTTCTGTTGCTGTTACAAAGCGTGAATGCACACTTGCATGTGTACACGACCTATTGTTGTACCATCATCTCTCCAAAGATCTGAAGAACTTCCTAGATTTCCATCCAGTCCCTAAGTAGGAATGTTCTTCTGTCTTGGGGCTTTTTCAGTTCCAGAACTCCTATCCCAGCACTGGAGAAATCTCTTTTCATCGGAGAAATTCAGCAGAACCTTTGCCCACAAATTTGCAGAGAAATTTGAAAAGCTGTTTGTAGTCAACCTCTTGTGTGATTCCATTTGGTGGCTTTGCCATGAGACTGTGTTGAAGATCAGAGGCAGTGTATCTCTGTATACAGTCTAGGTATATTGTGCATCCATGTGGGAATACAATAGAACGGGTGGGGAACGTCTGGCCCGCGGGCTGTATAAGGCCCGCAAAATCATTTGGTCTGGTCCTGGCAAGGCACCCGCAAACCCCGCCCCCTGGTGCATGTGATTGGCTCCTGCCCGCAAACCCTGTCCCCCAGTGCGCGCAATTGGCTCCCGCCCGCAAACCCCACCCCCTTCCACGCAATTGGCTCCCACCCGCAAACCCTGCCCCCCGGTCCGCGAATGATATTATAAATATCAAAATGGCCCTTGGCAGAAAAAAGGTTCCCCACCCCTGCAATAGAACATGATTGATTGCTTGATTGGATTAAATATACAACTGATACATTTAACATTTAATGTTTTAAATATATGTGGCAAAAGGAGAAGGGGACGGCAGAGGATGAGATGGTTAGATAGCATCACCGATGTAATGAACATGAATTTGAGTAAACTCCAGGAGACAGTGGAGGACAGGAAGGCCTGGCGTGCTATGGTCCATGAGGTCACGAAGAGTCGGACACGACTAAATGACTGAACAACAAAAAATACAGCATGTACCAAAAATCAGGCCCCATAGGCCAATCACAATGTTTTATTAAGTAATATTTTTCCCCAGAGAAAAAGATAATGTTCAAAGGTCATGCGTCAAATGAGTAAGGAAGTGTTTAGAAGAAAATGGCAACCAATTTGAGCATTTAATGTAGTTTATATAATAAATTGTCTACGGGACCTGACTTTTAATGCTCCCTGTATATACTGCTGGAATTACCAAGGATTCCCAACAGTTTTAAAGAACAATATATAACAACAGTAAACAAAAAGAGTTGCTTTGGCAAGATGGGCAGTGAAGAAATGTGAGGAATAAATAAATAATTCCAAAAATAAAAATGTCCAATTAAATGTCAATTAAAAATGGAGCAACAATCCACAGCAATTGGACACGTAGGAATCTAAAGCAGTCTACTAGACTGAACATGCCTTTGGTCCAATCCACAAAAACACTCCATTATGTTCTTAATTAATATGCATTGTTGACAGAAAAGTAGAGTCCTAATAAAATCTACTTATCTGAAACATTTTTAATAAGTTAAATGAAAGGCTTCCCGAACCACTTCCACACAATTAACGTAGTCCCTGCTGGCAGCTTGGAACCTGAAAGGCAGGACACAGAAGGAAAAAGGGAAGAGGAGGGAAGAGGAAAAAAATGACAAACCTCTGGCACTAATTAATTAGCCATGTGATTGGGTGGATTGGCCGCCTTACTACTATTTCTTTCTTAGTTCCTGGCGAAGACAGTGATATTCTTGATGGCTGTGCAATCTTGGAGTTATTGTTTTCTATTCTGGAGTTTTGAAGGTAGAGAGGTACATAGATAAGACTTGGGAAGACAGGCGGACTAATGTTAGCGTATTAGAAGAAGCGAAAACCACCAGCATTGAAACAATGATCATCCAACATCAACTTCGCTGGACCGGCCATGTTGTTCGAATGCCTGACCATCGTCTTCCAAAGCAGCTACTTTACTCCCAACTTAAGAATGGAAAACGGAATATTGGTGGACAGCAAAAGAGATTCAAAGATATTCTCAAAGCTAATTTAAAAAAATGTAATATCAGCATTGAGAACTGGGAAGCCCTAACTCATGAGCGTTTAAATTGGAGGTCAGCCTTTATTAATGGCGCTATGGACTTTGAAGAAGCACGAGTACAGGGCGAAAAGGAGAAAAGAGCTAAACGGAAGGCACGTCAGGCAGACCCTCATCATGACCGTCTCCCACCCGGAAACCTATGCCCTCATTGTGGGAAGTTGTGTGGATCCAGAATTGGCCTTTACAGCCACTTACGGATCCACTGTTAAAATTTTACCCTTGGAAGACCATCTTACTCGGCTACGAGTGATCGCCAATGATGACATAGATAAGATGTATGGTAGAATTTTTCTTGCAAAGTAAGATACTTACAAAGTATTTGGGGCTGAGGTCAGGAATCGACTGTCCTTTTATTTATTTGCTCTTGCGTTTGTTGCACTTGCGTTCTAACTCAACGGCGTTACACTTCGAGGCAGAACATTTCAAATATTAATGATGGGGTTGGGGTAGGTTCAGTTGGCTGCTGCTTTTAGACCATTCGCGTCTTTGCCCCCATTGCAGAAAAATAATAAAAATGTTGCCATACAACTTTTTAAAAATCAATGCACGGCTGGCTTCAGCGCCAGCAGTGGGAGGGAAAGAAAAAACCCCAATGCTCCGACCATGTGGTTCGTTTAATGCCCGCGGTGATTCGCTTAATGACCGCCGCAAAAAAGGTCGTAAAATCGGGTCAGATTCGCTTAATGACCGCTTCACTTGGCAAACAAAATTCTGGTCCCAATTGCAGTCATTAAGTGAGGACTGCCTGTACGTTCTTTTCTCTCTTTCAACAGCCAGTTTTCCATGGCTGCACTGACCATATTAACTCCTCATTGGATTATTTTTCCTTGCTTTTTGGTAAGCTCTGTATTCTCTCGAGGCGGTTGATACTTCCAAATGACTCGTGTGGGCACAGGTTCCCATTAATTAATGCACGCTTGGCGGGAGGACCTGGAGAAGCAAAGGATTTGGGCCGTTTGGAATAGCAGAAACGTGACAGCAGGAACAACTGTGACATTTGTTACGTCCAGCGTTGATTATTGGTCGGGAAAGTCCAAGCCTGTTTCCTGATTTCTTCGCTTTTGTTTTTTTCCCCTCTTGATCTGCCCAGCTTTATAAAGCTCGCATGAGCTGCTTCTATTCAGGCAGCTGCTTTGATTGGTGCAGAGCTCAGTGTTTCTCAACCTCAGGAACTTCAAGATGCGTGGACGTCAACTCCCAGAATTCCCCAGCCAGCTGGCTGGGGAATTCTGGGAGTTGACGTCCACACATCTTGAAGTTCCTGAGGTTGAGAAACACTGGCATAGCTGACACGAGTCAGTGTATCTGGTGGGAAAACTAGAAGGTGCACAAAATGCACCTATTTTCCACTTTCTGCCCCCCTCTCCCATTCTTTTTTCTGGCTCAAAAGCTGTGGCCCTGGCTGAGAATTTACATGTGGATTTCCTCTGTACTTTAATTAACTTCTGGATGGGTTCTTAAGGATGGGCACCGCGTTTGGAATTCAGGCAGAGCACGTACACGGTCCCTGGGATTAACCGATGGCCAGTCCTCATAGCTAGAAGACAGTGTCGCTGACCAAGCACCTAGGTTCACTCCATGTAATCTCCTATTACTTGGAGTTTTTAAAAGTTTCTGCAAGGTCTCGGCGGAAGCAAGTTGTTGTAAGGAGTTAACAGGGCAGCTAGAGCCAGCCACTTGGAGCTGCTGAAAGCTTCAGGCCTGTTTGGAGCCGAGATCCCCGGGCAGCTACGTAAGTTGCTGGTACCAGCCTGGAGCACATCTGTGGATAACACCATGCTGGCCTGGATGGAAGACCTTGGCAAGGAGTTCTTGCCTGGCTAAGGATGTGCTTCTTCTGTTGTTTGGTTGGGTTCCTCTTCGATGACCATTGCTGGTTTTTAATTCTTTGCTAATATTGGTTTTTATTATTTAACGTGTTGTTAGCTGCCCAGAGTTGCATTCGTCAGATGGGGACCATATAAATTGAATGGACGATGATTAGATTTTTATCCTACCTTTTTAATATATAACTCAAGGTGGCAAACATACTTAATCCTCCTGCATCCTATTTCCCCACAACAACAACCCTGTAAAGTGGGTTGGACTGAGAGAGAGGGACTGGCCCAAAGTTGTCCAGCCGGCTTTCATGCCTCAGGCGGGACTAGAACTCTCAGTCTCCTGCTTTGCCATTGGCTCCTTCCTAGGGCTGAGAGAAAGGGATTGGCCCAAAGTCGTCCAACCAGCTTTCATGCCTAAGGCAGGACTAGAACTCTCAGTCTCCTGGTTTCCCATTGGCTCCTTCCTTGGGCTGAGACACAGGGACTTGCCCAAGGTCACCCAGCTGGCTTTCATGCCTAAGGCGGGACTAGAACTCTCTGTCTCCTGGTTTCCTATTGGCTCCTTCCTTGGGCTGAGACACAGGGACTGGCCCAAGGTCACCCAGCCGGCTTTCATGCCTAAGGCGGGACTAGAACTCTCAGTCTCCTGCTTTACCATCGGCTCCTTCCTAGGGCTGAGAGAAAGGGATTGGCCCAAAGTCGTCCAACCAGCTTTCATGCCTAAGGCGGGACTGGAACTCTCAGTCTCCTGGTTTCTAGGCCAGCACATTCAGTACTACACCAAACTGGCTATGAATGGATGAAACTATTTGCTTTCAAGACTGGATTTAGAAGCACTTGGATTGAATCTTGGAACTGAATTGGCCAGTTGCCAAAAACTGTTGAGTTGAATTGGCTGTCTCCACGTGGATTGGAAAGCTTGAGCATCTTCACAGATAAACCAGTTCTGAATTCTGGAGGAATCCTGTATGTCGGCTTGATGGCCTACTTGAATTCAATCGGCTCGATTGTCCAAATGGAACTGGAAATTGAATTGCATTGGGTTGGAAAGATTTTGCCTGATAGAGCCTCCCCCCCCAAAAAATCTCTGCCTCTACCTTTGTAAACTCTCTGATGCGCTGTTGCAGCAGTGACCCCCCTCCCTTGAAGCCCAAGCATTGCAGTTGACACTATCTGTCCTTCGTTAGCAAATATGAGCAATCTGCCTCTGACATTTGGCTCCAAAGATGAGAGATACTTCAGCCTGCTGGAAGTCTTTAATTAGTTAAATCTCCCCACTGAGCCCGAGAGAGGGGAGGATTAGCTGATTCCCAGAGGGAGATAAAACGTGGGAGCGTTAGCAGATCTGAACTTTCTCTAGACCCAGAAGACATCAGGCAAACGGGGTGCATATTTCAAGCTGCAGTGCACAATGCGGCTAAAGCAGCGCCCAAACGGCCTTTAGAAATTCTTTGTTCCGTTCTTCTGGAGACTGAAAATGCTAAAAACGGCCATTTCTCTAGCAGAATGATGGAGTGAAAGGAGAGAAGCCAGGGAGTCTGCAGTCTGGAGAAAGATCATACCATGAGAGTTGATTTTTCCCACCCACCCCTTGGCCATCTGGGTTTTTGTGCACTGGCCGTTGGTGTGTCGCCAACGGCAAAAGTTTGGAAAGCCCTGGCTTAGAGAGTTGTTGGCAGTTCACCACAAGCATTTTGATTTGCTCAAGAAAGCATGAGTAAAAATAATCTCTGCATTCAGTATTACACTGTTCACCTTCTATGTTAAATGATGGTTCCTTATTGAGTGATCCACATTTGCCTGGGTTCATGCAAGACACTAAGCTAATATTAGTTTGGGTTTGGTTTAGCATATAGGGGCGTGGTGGCTCAGTGGGTAAGACGCCAGGCTTGTCGATCGAAGATCGCAAGTTCGGAGGTTCGAATCCCTAGCCCTGCGTGCGGAGTGAGCCCCCACACTAGCTCCAGCTCTTGCCAACCTAGCAATTCGAAAGCATGCAAATGCAAGGAGATGAATAGGTACCACTTCGGTGGGTAGGTAACAGCGTTCCGTGCGTGTCATGCGGCCACATGACCGTGGAAGCGTCTTCGGGCAACGCTGGCTCTTTGGCTAACAAACGGAGATGAGCACCGGCCCCTAGAGTCGGACACGACTGCACAAATGTGTGTGTGGGGGGTACCTTTACTTTTACTTGGTTTAGCATACTGTATCGACCAGTTCACAGATTAGAGTAAGCCATGTTGTAGCTTCTTTGATTTGACTTAGTAGGAACTCAGGCCTTGTGATTTGTAAGCCATTTCATAGCTCAATACAGTACGTATGAAGTTTTTCAGCCAAATATGTTCAACTATACAGTACTATAGTTTGTTCAGCCAAACATGGTTAAACAAATACGACAGTGTGTGATTCCTCCAGGCTTAGAGCTGGTCATCCTCAATAAGGTTCTGTTAATTTCAAACATGTGGAGTTCTTGATGCTCTCTGATGATGTCACCTAGTTGGGCCATGAAACATCTGCAAGCCAACCACCAAGCTCAGAGAGCACCAAGAGCTCCACAGTTCAACCTGAGCTACATATGTTCTCTTCTCCAGGTTGATCAATAAATACCCCTGCGCTTGTGAGCGTCTTTCAGCTCAAGCTACATAATCGTCTGGATTAAGGCTGCCGGGTTTCTTTTGATCAAGCGCCATTGAACCCAATGGGACAGACTGGCTTCTGCGCAAAGGAGGGAGCGGTAGATTCCCGCCAGACTCCATCCAAGCAAATGACATACTTTTCTGAAAACATCCATGGGAGTCCTTGGTGCTCTCTGAGCTTGGCGGTTTGCTTGCAGATGTTTCATGACCCAACTAGGTGACATCATCAGTGCGAGGGAGTGTGGGGTTTGCTCCCTGTTTATATACAGTAGCTTGCCCTGCCAGACCAAAGTAAAATCCAAAAATGCTAGGGAATTCCTGGAAGCTTGGCATTCAGACAAATCAGCCATCAATAGACACATACAGATAAACCATATTTACACCCTATTCAAAAGAGAGAATAAAAAAGCTAAGAAGGAAACAAAAAGACCAGAAGACATCCTTTCCAGCAGCCAACACCCAGATGAGCAGGGATTAACACCAGGCAAACAAGCAGAAAATAATACCCTAATCAAGGAACTCCCAAGGAGAAAACCACACCCCCACCAACACTGGCAGGGCAAGCTACTGTATATAAACAGGGAGCAAACCTCACACTCACTAGCACTGATGATGTTCCCTAGTTGGGTCATGAAATGTCTACAAGCAAACCGCCAAGCTCAGAGAGCACCAAGGACTCCACAGTTCAACCCTGAGCTACAGAGATTCTCTTCTATTGGAATTTAAGACATCCACAACATTGGGTCTTAAACTGTTGACCCAATTTGCCCTTTTCCTGGTCTCGAATGTCATTACCACCCTCCCCACAAAAAACAGACTCTGTTGTTTTACACAAGCATCTTCACAGCAGCAGCCCCAAATTGGATCCTCTACTCTCAAACTAGCAATTTGCTCTATTCCCTCCAGAATATGCTCACATTACCCCTGGTTTAAAAACCATTGGTTCACGGTTTTATTCAGGAGAACATTCCCCAAACAAACAGAAGTTCTTAGTTAGCTACAAAGGATTACTCTTCCTTTGGTCAGGCTGAGAAACAAGACAAAATGTCTTCCGCCAACATTCATTTCCCTGGCTGGCACCCACACTGGTGGGAAACTATACTTAACAACTTTGGAACTGGCCAAGACCATGGTTTAAAGCTAGCATTATTTTCTGGCTTGTTTTCCCCCTTGCATGATGGAAAAAAATGGGTGGGGCTGTGAGGATCCTTTATATTTTGGCTTAATATGAGTGTTAATAGCATGCCCATTCATTTTACAATTTTGGTAATCTGCCCCAATGTATAGATCAGTGTTCCTCAACCTTGGCAACTTGAAGGTGTGTGGACTTCAACTCCCAGAATTCCCCAGCCAGCAAGCTGGGGAATTCTGGGAGTTGAAGTGCACACACCCGCGGGCGACCTTTAGATAGGGATGATTCTTGGGGGTGAATCCTTATTCTGTATCAATGTGTCATGCAGAATAAAAATAATAATTATTATTTCCGAACAATCGATGGCTGGATTTGCTTGCTTTCCTGTTGGCCCCCTCTCCTTTGCATTAGGGTGGCCAGGTTTTTAACTCCTCTCCCCCCCCCCTCCCCGCACCTGGAAAACTTGGGGAAATTCCGCATCCTCCTTCAGGCGCGCCGCCGAAAAACCGGGGCTGCCCTCGCTCCGCTCCTCTGCCAGCTGGATTGGAGACAAGACCCGCCTGCTCCTTCCGCCCCCCGCCCCCCCCCGCCCGGCTTTAATTCCCCCTGGTCCCCCTCCGCGGGGACAGTGCCTGCCTGCCTGCCTGCCTACCTGGCTGCTGCCGCCTCCGGCGGGGGGCGCGCAAGGGTGGGCTTCGCCGGGGCGCCGCTGCCGGCGGGGGGGGGAGGGGAGGGGCGGGCGCGGGGGGAGGGCATACCCCCGGCTCCAGCATGAAGGCGTCCGTGAAAGATGTGTGAGCAGGCAGCGCGCTACTGCCGCGAGAGCGTCCACAGGCTGCTCCGTCAGCAGCCGCAGCCGCCGAGCGGAGGGCTGGACGGGCTGCTGCGCTGGGTGGTCACCAAGATGAGCGACGCGAAGAGCCCCCTGCCCGAGCGCGAGCTGATGCCCGAGGGCCAGGCGGCCGGCGCCGAGCAGAAGAAGGGCGCCTCCGTCATCCTGGACGTGAGTTGGGCGGGGAGCGGGCGGCTGGCCGGAGCCCCTCGGACCCTTTCTCCCGGCTGCCGGGCGACCCAGCCTCCCTTTGCAGGCGCGGCTCCTTCGGAGCTCTCCTCGCGCGGGATGCCGACGGAGCCTCCAGCTGCGGGGGCAGTCTATCCCTGACCAAGGCGCGCCTCGGAGGGCCTGGGCCGGCAGCGGCGGGGTAAAGAGAGGAGAGGCCAGAAGATGACGGAGCTTGGGGGAGCCAAGTCTGACGTCCCCCGAGTTTAGCGGGCTAGGGGACGGGGCGGGGCTTTCGGAGGGTCCTCGGGGCTGGTCCAGAGGGCCTGAAAGACTGCAGACCTTGGGCGGAGGTGTCCCTCCCCATCGCTCCATCCTCCTCAGGATGGAGAAAGACCCCCGAAGTCGTGTCCTGGCTCCCGAAACCCAGGAGGGGGGGGGACTTGGAAACCCAGAGCGGGGTGGGGTGGGGGGCAAAATGGGAAGAGGGTTTCTTCGGGAGGGGCTGTCAAATGCTTCCTTAGCCAGAAGGCACCTCGCAGCATCCCACGAAGACCTCAGAAATTGGGTCCCTTTCAGTAAAAGCCGCAAGCTGGGGGGGGGGGGGGCTGGAGGTGACCAGCCCTCTCTCCGTTGCAGTCAATGGGGCGGGGGGTGGGGGTCAGACTCACTTTCTCCCCGACTGGGTCCAACAACATCGGCCCCCAAAGATTCCTAGAAGCCTTTTCAGCCTTCTACGTTTTGTAAGTTTTACAACCACCTTGGAAGTCGGGCGAACTTTTCTCCTACTGAAACTATTAAAGGGAGAAACAAATAAACTTGCTTTGCAGGCAAAAGAGGGCCCTGGAAAAAGAATAATGGTTGAGGCTGATATTTCTCCTAGTTAGGGAGGAAATCCCCCCCTCCTCTCCATGAATTAATATTTTATGGCTCCTTTGTGATATGTAGTAATTGCAATTTATTGGAATTTAGCGGGGAAATAGAAAAACCTTTCTCCAGTTTCCCAGACCAGAACAGCTTTGGAGTGCTACAACTTATCAAACAGAGTTTTCCTTTTGGGGCTGATTTCAGAAAGGTTTATAGTGGTAGCAAACCATTTAAATCTTGCTGAAAGTTATATCAATGGGCAGTGCCTTTTTTTCATATTGGAAAGTCTCCGAAAAGAGAACGTCCTTTGAAAATACTTTACATAGAGAGTTCTTTTGGAAGTCAAGGATAATGGATTTTCTTTTTGTTTTGTTTAATCTATGCAAAGAGCAGATCATGCCTTGGTAAGAATCGCAAGCGATAGTTAAGGCTTGTTAATAAAGAAGGAAAATACACTTTTCCTTCTCGAATTTTGAAATACAACAGTATTTGTATTTTATCCCAGCCTTGCCATGGCAAACAATGTGGTTGTGTCATGTTGAGAAATGTTTGGCTAATGAATTTTTTTAGGAAATTGTACACTGAACAAGAGCTAGCTTTTCCGATGCTTTTTGGGATCGATGGCCTCAATTATTTTGTATCAAAGTGGTTGCAAATATTGTTTGTTATTTTTGCACACACTCATGTTCACTTACCCCTTTTATCGCATGCCATTGAATAAACAGCTTAACCAGCTCAGTTGCAAACCTCTTGACTACATTCACAGATGTTAAACTTTTTAAACGTTACCCTGGTTATTTCCTTGTGGTTTTGAATGCTGGGTGAACGTGGGCTCTTTGGTTAGTTTATGGTTCAGTGTATTGTCCAAACTCAGAAAATATTAATTTAATAACCAAATTAAACATGTTGTGGAAACCCAGCTGTTTCCTGGTTTCACTCTTCACCTGTCTGTGTTTCATTGCTAAAGGCTAGGGTGCAAAACTGTTAGTATTCAAAACGCATTCCGTTTTTATTGGATCAGCCCTCTGCACCGACTGCCTGCCAGATGTGTCAGTGTCCCACACCACTGGCAGCAGCTGGGGAAGGAAATTGAAATGGGAGCTGCTTCACATGCACATGGACATTTTAAAATTAAATTGAATCTAAAAGTATTTTTAGAAAGGTGGAAGAAAAATACTTAGGAATCCTGTCTATGAAGGTTCTCAGTCATCCAGGTGGAATTGTCTGTAGCTTGAATCATGTCAACTGGATTTCTATTTTCTCAGTGGAAACGTTTCGCTCTTTATCCAAGGAGCTTCTTCAGTCTGAGCAAAGTTGGTAAGGGAATCCTAAATATGTTTCTAGGTAGCTGTGTGACCTTACACCTGGGGCTAGGTCATGGTTATATTGAGATGTTATTTTAAGTCCTTTTATCATCTAAAGGAGGATTGTTAAGATCACCATGCTGCTGTTGAGCTTGTGAAATGGTCTTAATCTTACGAATCCTTAGGAATAGAATACTTAGGAATCCTCTGAACTTAGTCTTGATGTTGTGGTATTTAGAAAGCAATCCTGTGAGGACAGGTACATGCCCATACATTTTCTGTTCAGAACAGTTAGAATTGGAACTAAACAAAGAGAGATTCAGCTGTTCTCAAGATTTTTTTGTTGTTGTTCAGTCGTTTAGTCGTGTCCGACTCTTCGTGACCTCATGGACCACAGCACGCCAGGCCTTCCTGTCCTCCACTGTCTCCCAGAGTTTACAATTACCTGGAGCATATTAGTGAGTTCAAAGAGAGCTATCAGAAAATGTTGGGAAAAAATAAATGTGTTGAACAAATAAAGCTTATTGCTCTTCAATGCTCCTTCTAGGACTGTGTTTCTCAACCTCGGCAACTTTAAGATGCGTGGACTTCAACTCCCAGATTTCCCCAGCCAGCAAGTTACCGAGGTTGAGAAACACTGGTTGGGAGGAATCACTAGGAGAAATGAAAACGGTTGTCCCATTTCTCTGGGAGTTGAAGTCAACACATCTTAAAGTTGCCGAGGTTGAGAAACTGTTCTAGGAAGACAAGTAATTCTACTATCTTGCTGCAATAAGAGTGATTGACCCCAGAATGCAATTGAATAGAGCGATGCGTTGCAATAAAAGAATTATACAGGGAGGTGGTTTCCAACAGCTTCTGTGTATAAGTTCTGCTTTGTGTATCAGAAGTAATGCTGTTGGGGTCCCTGAAGCAGGGGTACACTAGACATCACGGATTTATGGGCTAAGGGAGGAGGTTACTTGCTGCTTCTCTGTATGAGTCTTCCTTTGTGCATCAGGAGAGACTGTTTGGTTAACTGAGTAAATCAGTGACTTGATTCAAAGCAAGCTGCCCTTGACTTCCTGAGTTTACTTGCGGAGGGAGGAAGTTTCCTGCTGCATCTCTGTATGTGTCGTGCTCTGACATTGCACCTGGCAGCAATAATAGTAATAATTCTCAGCAACCATAATAAAGCATAGCTCCTGTATTTGCCATTTTGGAAAGCATGAAGATAGCAAATGGCTTGCATGAACACAAAAACAGAGTGAATCAGCTATTATTTCCCCTCTTTTTGGAAATGCCATACAAAATCGTTTCAGATGAGAGATTAACAGTGCCAGCTGGAACTTCGCTGATGTAGTGGATGGAAATTTAGTTCCCTAAGTAGGATTGATTCATATCGGCATCCCTTGAAGAATCTCCTCTCCCCTTGCAGGTGTCTGTGTTACGTTGGGACTAGTTTAATGAGTTCAGAAGAGAGAGATCTTCTCCAAACTGCTTGAAATGAAAAAGTGGTAGTGCAAAGCCAGTGACTGCGGCTCTAAATATCTGAGCACCTTGCTCCAGCAGATTAATGCAATATTGGATGGAAGATACACATCCTGTGTTACTAATTTATTTCTTTGCAATTGTCTTAAAGGCAAGGTTGAGTAGATTGCTGCAGTGCAGAATACTTGTGTTCTGATCATGACCTTTTTCAACCTATACAGCTCCATCCATCTCTTAATCGTTGGCCAGCATTTTTTTATTGAATCAGTCAGCCCTTTATTACAGTCCATGGCCAGAATTCCTCTTAAAGAAGGTGGAAATTAAAACACACAAAAGATAAATACATCTAAACGAAATGATTCTAAATAATATACCAATAATCAATAGGATTGGTTAGAGCAGGTTTTATGAACAATCAAACAAAATTTGGCCCCGTTCACAGAAGCAATCATACTGGTTGGCTAATAGCAATGGTACATAAAATAAATCCAAATGTCCCCAAAAATTAATTAATAAAGTAAAATATGACTTTATAAAATGGGCAGTGCAACAATACATGGATCATATCTTCAACTGCCCCTTCACCACAAGGACAGAGGGTTTCCCCTGTTTTTTTCCTTCAAGGATGGTGTTTGGAAGTGCATTAAAACATCCACTGGTTATATTCAGTGTCCATTTTTGAACTTTGTCCCTTCCTGGATTCCCCAGACCTACTGGGCAGGACTAATTAAGAATCTACATTCACCAAATGGGTTTCCTGTTAGCATATCTAATAGGAGTCTGTAGCAAAATGTTGCAGGGAAGAAAGGCTTCCCTTCAAAGCTGCAACTGATCCATTTGTTCCTCTTCGTTCTCGAGGTAAAGGGTAGCTTTGAAGTTCCTCTTGCCTGGGCACTTGGTATCCGTAAAGAAGGCCAAGTCAGATCCTTTGAGGGCAACATTCTTGTGCAGAGAGTACAGGTAGTCCTCGACTTATGACAATTTGTTTAGTGACCATTCAAAGTTACAACGGTGCTGAAAAAGGTGACTTACAACTGCTCCTCACACTTACGACTGATCCTCGCACATACGACTGTCACAGCGCCCCTGTGGTCACATGATCAAAATTCAGGTGCTTGGCAACTGGCATGTATTTTGGTTGCAGCGTCCTGGGGTCACGTGATCACCACTTGCGACCTTCCCAGCCAGCTTCCGACAAGCAAAGTCAATGGGAGAAGCTGGATTTGCTTAATGACCGTGTACTTCACTTAATGACCGCAGTGATTCACTTAACATCTGCGGCAAAAAAGGTTGTACAATCGGATGTGACTCACTTTACAACCGCCTCACTTAGCGACAGAAGTTCTGGTCCTAATTGTGGTCGTAAGTTGAGGACTACCTGTAGAGCTGATGCTTGGAATGGAAGGGAAGAGCAAGTGAAAGCGAGTGTTGTCCTACTGTGCATTCCCATGATATGGTTCCTTTCTAAGAGAAGACAATCACTTCCTTTCATGGTAGCAGAAAGGTGGAAATAGCGGGCAGTAGCTATAACTTCTTCTACAGTTCTTCCATAGGCATATGCCGAGAGGATGGCAAATTACAATATATAAACCTCAGGACTTGAATGCTTGTGCCTGACACTATGATGTGAGTACGAAAGACCAAGGTTTGCACTGAGATGTCGTGATCTCCATTTCGGGTTCTTACGTTCTTGTGCTTTGTCCCAAACACGTCTGTGCCTATCACAAATTAAGGCTTCAGCCAACAATTAAGCAACTTTGAACATGTCACCAGATCCCAGGGACTTGCAAAGCTGATAATGCTTTCTAATTTTAGACAGTTTTATGGTAGAAGGAGACAGTTCTTAGGACTTTTTTCCAGAACAGAAACAAGACTGGCATCTACCAGGGCTTTGAGGGACCTTCTTTGCTTTGACAAGCGGCGGAAGTAATAATGAGGCTTTCAAATTATTCTGTATATTTGTGTCGTTTTCATGCTTCTTTGATGCAGCTTCTACCTCTAGCGAGAATAGTATTTCTCAAAGCAACCGTAAAGATCTGTAACATTGAAATGACCCTGTTTTAGCTAGAAAAGCTAGAAAGATTGCAGCTGGCTGACGGTCTCTGGTGAAAATGTGGGGGGTTCATCTGTATCGTCAGAAGAAATGCATTGCTGAATTTAACGCGACTTATTTTCAGATCGTTTTGCGCAGGGGGTGTAGTTTTGCCCTCAAAACCTAATTGTCAGATTTTCTTAGTGGTTTCCCTTGGAGCTCTTTCTGACGGAGTTTTTCAAAGTGTTAGCTGAGTCTAAATATTAAGGCCTAAAAAGCCTTGTTCGTGTATTGATTTACCTCTGGGGAGACGCTGTGGGGGTGGGCGCTAACAAGATGAGTGATTGCTCGTCCAAATTTATGCCGCTGCTCCTAAGATATTTTCCCCAGTGAAACGAGGGCTATCCTATTATGTCGGAGTACATTTGTGAGGGGGGTTTGACATGCTGCAGAATGATCTCTCTGCAGAACAGATCTGGGGCCAGAGTGAGGCACAAGTTTAATTGGATGAATTTGGTTTAAGGAATTGACATTTTTATTAGCTAAACAGCAGCTGGGGGAGGGCTGGGCAGTCACGGGACCCAGAAAAGAGGGAGAGCCCGGGAGATGTTAGGAAGGGCCGCTTTCCATCTGCTAGTGAGAATTGCCTCTCCAAAGCTACATTTCAGACATTGATCCTGAAAGAGGCGTCTCGCAAAATGCCAATAGGAGCTTTTCCGCTGACGTTATCGAGTCTGCCTTGGTTTTTGCATTGTGGCCCCTTTTCAGCTGCGCCAGAGCAAGGAAAGCACAGAAAAAACTTCATTATCCCTTGTTGAGAAGGCAGAAATCCAGGGAGATGAGAGGAGGCATTCCCAAGTTGGTGTTCCCAGATGCGTTGGGCTTATAACTGCCAGGATACCCAACAATTCTGGTCATGCAGACTAAGAAGCAGGGCAGCATTTTTTTCAAAAAGGGGATAGTCACGGAAACGGTGGATCTTGGTCTCCTTAACTGTGTTTTGTTGAACTGCAATCAGCACAGCATTGATGTTTTTCCAGCCTTTCTCTATTTCTGGCTATATATATTAATCTGCTTACTGAATGAACCTGTTTTGTGTCCATGCAATACACTGAATCATAAACTAGCTGATATGCTGGATTCTCACAACATGCTAAGCTACCCCACCCCCACCCCCTTGGTGCAGATATAGCCGCTGGATCTGTTCCTGATCTAGTTAGGTGAACACAGTCCCTGGGTATAGGTGTCAGCCTTACCAGGTAGATCAGACAGGAAACACGACCAGATGAGCTAATTCTAATTTATTGTAAGGCTACGTTAATAGAATTTTGCAAGTCTGAAAGTACAAACCTCCCCCCCCCCCGTCTCCTTTACAGCCCGAGAAACTAGGGAGGGTCCCTTCTGAGCCTCTTGCCCCATCCATTATGCAGCTGTGGGCTGTGCACTCTCTTATCTGACCATTCCTTAGGCAGCATCTCTTCACCCCTACTCCCAAGGACTTTCCCAATAGGCGACTTCAGTTTCAGCTTCCTGATTCCTGAACTGATTCTTCATCTGCAATCTTACTCTCCACAATTTATTTGTCAACTGCTATAGGGTCAAGCCCAACCCCTGGAGACTACATGGATCAACACCTTCCATCACAGCCTGTCCTTGATGATAATCTATTGCTCTTCCGGGGACAATCCATCTCTCTGATCCTGTCCATCCGTCATATCCATTACCTTCCCCGTCTTCTGTTTCCTTGTCTTTTTTTGAGGACACAACAACTTGTACACAAGTTAGATATGCTAATTTTGGATACAAGTAAAGATCTACCAAGTAAAGTAAATACAAGTAAAGTATACAAGTAAAGATCTACCAAGGGCGTGGTGGCTCAGCGGGTAAGACGGCAGGCTTGTCGATGGGAAGATCGCAAGTTCGGAGGTTCGAATCCCTAGTCCCACGTGACAGAGTGAGCTCCCACACTAGCCCCAGCTCTTGCCAACCTAGCAATTTGAAAACATGCAAATGCAAGTAGAAGAATAGGTGGGAAGGTAACAGCGTTCCGCGTACGTCATGCTGGCCACATGACCGTGGAAGCATCTTCGGACAACGCTGGCTCTTCGGCTAACAAACGGAGATGAGCACCGGCCCCTAGAGTTGGAGACGACTGTGCAGGGGAAAACCTTTGTTGTTGTTGTTGTTCAATCGTTTAGTCATGTCCGACTCCTTTACATTTACCTATGACCCCATCCACAGTGTTTAATGCTCAGCTGTCTATGGACAAGTGAGCACCATGGTCACCTTGCTAAAATTCCCATCGTTTGAAGATCATTATGGAGAATGTCTGCCAAGCTAACAGATATATGAAGCATTGCAAGATACTCTGTTCAGGAAACAATGTTGAAGGATACATGAAGGAGGGGGCGTGGTGGCTCAGCGGGTAAGACGCTAGGCTTGTCGATCGGAAGATCGCAAGTTCGGAGGTTTGAATCCC
Source organism: Charina bottae (assembly GCA_023362775.1). NCBI lineage: Eukaryota > Metazoa > Chordata > Lepidosauria > Squamata > Charinaidae > Charina > Charina bottae. The sequence continues at coordinate 4,194,705 of JALMGJ010000015.1, forward strand.
TAGCCGCGTGTGATGGAGTGAGCTCCTGCACTCGCCCCAGCTCTCGCCAACCTAGCAATTCGAAAGCATGCAAATGCAAGTAGATGAATAGGTACCACTTCGGTGGGAAGGTAACAGTGTTCCGCATACGTCATGCCGGCCACATGACCGTGGAAGCATCTTCGGACAATGCTGGCTCTTCGGCTAACAAACGGAGATGAGCACCGGCCCCTAGAGTCGGACACGACTGCACAATTGTGCGGGGGGGAACCTTTACCTTACTAAAGATCTACCAGATCTGAGTTGCAACAGTCTGGACCACCACTAGATGAGATCAAGACTTAAAGCTTTCTTGATCTCTTTCCTGCCATGTGGTAGTCCTCTGGATTTTTGCAGCCTGAACCTGAGAGCCCCATATAAGCAGCAAAGTCTGCACTTGTACAGGGTGAACTAATTGGGTGAATTAATATGGCTTAGGTATTTGAGGCATGGGATGGAGTTAGATATAAACAACCAGAATTAAAGACTATGGACTATAGAATTCAGTCTTTGCGAAGTTGAGAAATATACAAGATGAGAAGACAGCAAAACTTTCACAACTGTCAGCCTTGTGAGGTAGTCCAGACAAGAAGCACCAACCAGGAGTACTAGCTCTACCTTTATTGTAAGGTTACAGTAACAGAATCTGGCAAGTCTGAAAGTACATCTCTCCCCCCTCGCCTTTACAGTCCAAGAAACTAGGGAGGGTTCCTTCTGGGATGTTTGCCATTCTCCCATGCCTTTTGTGGGCTCCGCTGCCTCTTCTCTGACCATTGCCTGGTCTGCAGCTCTTCCTCCTGTCCTCCAAGGTCATTCCCACATACCGTTCCATCAGCAAACACTGTAGCATTAAACCACTTGCATAGAGACTGAAGTGTTTGCCTTTTGTTGTCTATATAGACAGTGATGAACAAGATGGTGTATCAGATTGGAAGGTCCCATTGGGAAGAAATGGAGCAAACGAACAAAACCATGATAATAGCCCTGAAGTTGTTATGAGATTGTGTAATGGTATTGGTTTGCCCTCATGGAATGGACTTGTCATTTGGGATTGTGTTTAATCTCCAGTGGTGCCCACCCCAATAGCGCTCTTAAATTCTTAGGACAAGTTCTGTGGATAAGATCAGACCCACTGCATGCTGTGAGTTGCATCATAAGCCTTTGAAGGAACACTGCAAGAATGGGCTCAGATCACTTCTGGTGCTTTCCAAATGAGTCGGACTTCAACATGCATGGCCCTCAGCCGGCATAGCCCCACCATGCCATCTGGGCAGTAGGAAAGCTGAAGTCCAATGCCTGGGCTTCCATTTCATGGAGGGAGAAGAGGAAATTGCACAATCATTCTTGGGTGCTTAGTTCCACCATCCTTACATTGCTATGGAGATGTGGGAAGCTATCCAGAGAAAGCCACATCTGCTGCCTGTGAAGAATTTAGAAGTTCTTCATACATACTATTTGTGTGCTGAATATGTGGGATAAGGCAACTGAGTTGTTTGTTGCCGAAGACGCTAAATCATGCATATAGGCAACTAGCTCAAGATGCAGAGGACTAGTCTGTCAGCTGTACAGCAATGTCCATATTTCTAGGAAATGTCCCAAATTCTAGATGTTTATTCTTTACCTGATTGATCCCATTGCTTCCCCAAAGATACCTTGGTTAATTGGTTCTTATTTTGCATTACTCTCATTTCAGGACTATCAAATATTTACTCAGAGCTATATTGCAAGGGTCACCATTCAATTCAGGGACAGTGTTGAGTTAGTGCCATTTCAGACTTCTTGACAATCGGATGACTAAAAGCAAACAGTGGAAGGCAAGGTTTTGGAAGTAAAGCCCTCCTCATGGTGCCACCCAAAAGGATTAGAACTACAAATCCCAGATTCCTCAGCCAGCCAGCTAGGGAGTTTGGGATCTTCAGTCTCAATATATCTGGAGATTGCAAGATAAGGAGAGGACTGCCTTGGCATCACCATGGGATTTATTAGGTCTACTTTTCCCTGGAAAAACCTACCGCACATTTATTCCAATCCATTGTTCATGCCACCAGCTGCCTTATAGATATGTAGGCAATTGAACTGTATCTTAACAACTGGTTTTGCTGGCACACACGACTTCAAATGCAGCCGCTTTTTGCAAATTCTCATTTCAGATTAGCCTTTTCAGTAGCACACTTTAGAGGGTGATTTGAGCCTGCATGTCCTTTAATGCTGACTTCACCCAGATTTAAGCATCACTTGGGGTATATTTAAAGACAGAAATCAACATGACTGGTCTCTGTGATAGTATTGCTGAGATAATATTCTTTTTAGTCAACTTCCGATTTATCTCTGGTCTTAGTAATTTAAAAATTAATCTCTTTCATGCTATATGTCTATGAAGGTTCTCAGTCATCCAGGTGGAATTGTCTGTAGCTTGAATCATGTCAACTGGATTTCTATTTTCTCAGTGGAAACGTTTCGCTCCTTATCCAAGGAGCTTCTTCAGTCTGAGCAAAGTTAGTAAGGGAATCCTAAATATGTTTCTAGGTAGCTGTGTGACCTTACACCTGGGGCTAGGTCATGGTTATATTGAGATGCTATCTTATCATATCTTTCATGCTAGTACAATATATGACATTGTAAAACATTTCCTGTCTAATATATCAATTTATATATGTTTTAATCTTCAAAACCCCATATAAGCTTTGCCCCTCCTGCATTTTGTAAATAGTCCATTAATGGTTTCCATTCTTTAAGAAAATAATAATTTGTATTTTCTTTTAATAAATATGTCAATTTATCATTTTCTGCCATGTCCATTACTTTTAACATCCAGTCCTGTATCGTAGGTATATCTCTAATTTCTATGTTTCATCTTTTTCTTTTTCTATTTACTTTACTACACTTTTTCTTTTCTTTCTTTGATTTGTATTTGTATTTCTTTTTCCTTTTCAAACTTTTATCTATGTATACTTAAAATTTAATAAAATTTACTAAAAAAAAGAGAGATAATATTCTTTTTGATCCAATATTTTTCAGTCTGGTGTTTCTTGCGCCCCCCTTTTTCCTTGCACCACTGTTACTTTTGAATCTTTTGAGTTATGACCCAGAAAATAAAGCGTTTTGCTCTCTCCCTGAATGAAAGCTATTTTTATGATAGCCTTTTAATCCCACCTTGACTACCACAACATTGTTTCTAGTTGTGGTGGTTTAATGGTTTAATCAGGTGTCCTCTGTAGCTCAAACGAATGAGCCCAAGACTGAAATATATATATTTTTAATTAAACAAACTTACTTGATATTTTGAATGCAAATGCAAAAATATCTAGATTCCTGATAGCTTTTAATTCTGGTGTGATAAATAGAAGCAAATGTGGCAGTTAAGAAGGTTTTAAATTAAGCTCCTTGGGAGGAAAGCTATGGCAAACCTAGACAGCATATTGAAAAGCAGAGACATCACCTTGCCGACAAAGGTCCGTATAGTTAAAGCTATGGTTTTCCCAGTAGTAATGTATGGCTGTGAGAGTTGGACCATAAGGAAGGCTGAGCGCCGAAGAATTGATGCTTTCGAACAGTGGTGCTGGAGAAGACTCTTAAGAGTCCCTTGGACTGCAAGGTCAAATCAGTCAATCCTAAAGGAAATCAACCCTGACTGCTCATTGGAAGGACAGAAGCTGAAGCTGAAGCTCAAATACTTTGGCCACCGAATGCGAAGAGAGGACTCACTGGAAAAGACCCTGATGCTGGGAAAGACTGAAGGCAAAAGGAGAAGGGGACGGCAGAGGATGAGATGGTTAGATAGCATCACTGATGCAATGAACATGAACTTGAGCAAACTCCAGGAGACAGTGGAGGACAGGAAGGCCTGGCGTGCTATGGTCCATGAGGTCACGAAGAGTCGGACACGACTAAACGACTGAACAACAACAACAAAAATAGTCCTTTCGGGGGATTTCAGTAAAATGTTTATATAATGGGTATTTGCAAAATTTGTTTTTCAACTGCTTGTTGGGACATGGAGAAGGGAAGCAAGTTGTGCTCTTTTGTTCTTCATCGTAGATCTATATCCATCCATCCATCCATCCATCCATCCATCCATCCATCATCTCTCCCTCTCTATCTCTCTCCTCTCTCTCCCCTGTCTCTGTCTCTGTCTCTGTCTCTCTATCATCTCTCTCTCTCTCTCTCTCTCTCTCTCTCTCTCTCTCCTCTCTCTCCTCTGTCTCTGTCTGTCTCTACATCTCTACCTCTACCTCTATATCTTAATGTATCAAAGCGCTATTGGTTGGGCTCAAATAAATTGGTTGGCCCATTCACCTTTCCTAATGAGGAGGAGGAGGAGGAGGAGATAATACAGCACAATCAGAGTTGCAACTGTTATTATAGCCAGTCTCAATAAAAGGAGTTTTAGCCTTCTTGTGGAGTTGGTTTCCTAGTCTGGTCTACCTAGTGCGGCTGACAATATGAGAGCACCATTCTAATACCCTTCTAAAAGAGGTTGCACACAGAAAAAAGTCAAGCTCTGTTCTCTGTGGTTCCAGAGTGTAATAAACTCTGTTTTATTGAATGTGTTCAACAGAAGCTGGTCAGGACTGCTTAAATTTGGATTCCTGCACTGAATAGGGGAATAGACCTGATGGCCTCAAGAGCCCCTTCAGACTCTATAATCCTGCCAGGGGTATCCAATGGACATAAAAAACAGACGGAACTTCAATCGCACCATCATGGGCACCATCTTGACTATTTTGACCATATCTTGCAGATGTCCCTGAATCCTGCTCTTTCTGGGCAAGCAGGTAGCCAAAGGAGTGGAGATTTGTTACATCTGTAGTCCTTCCCACAGTTAGTGTGGATCGAATAAGGATCCAATAGAAGAGAGTATCTGTAGCTCAGGGTTCAACCATGGAGTTCTTGGTGCTCTCTAAGCTTGGCGGTTTGCGTGCAGACATTTCATGACCCAACTAGGGAAACCAAATCTGATTATCTTCCCTAGTTGGGTCATGAAACATCTGCAAGCAAACCACCAAGCTCAGAGAGTACCAAGAACTCCACAGTTAGTGTGGATCTGGCTAGATGGGAGTAAAGGAATAGGTGGTGGTAGTGAGGGAAGTAAGCAGCTACGGAGAGGGGGACAGCTAGGAGTGCATGGTGTAAGATACCACCAAAATCTGGAATTACTGTAGCATCCCCTTGTCAGCTGTGCCCCCTCGCCCCTGTAAGAAATGCACATCGCAATTCGGGATTGCATTCATGGCGTGTAAAGGAAAGTGGAGATAACCTTGATGGAGGAATGAATGAGCCATTAAGGGAGGAAAAATAGTGACTCCATCTTAGAAAAGTGGAAAGCGTGAGAAAGAAACTCAGAATAACTGTCTTGTTTCTGTTTTGTGTAACAGAGGAACTCAGGCAGGCTTTTAAGATTCTGTTAATAGACCCTACAGCAGGGTTTCTCAAGCTTAGCAACTTTAAGATGTGTGGACTTCAACTCCCAGAATTCCCCAGCCAGCAAGAGTCCACACATCTTAAAAGGTGGCTGGGGAATTCTGGGAGTTGAAGTCCACACATCTTAAAGGTGGCTGGGGAATTCTGGGAGTTGAATTCCACACATCTTAAAGTGGTTAAGGTTGAGAAACCCTGCCCTACAGCAATAAAGGAGCATTCCTGGAATCCTTGCAGTGTGTTTCCTGACCTGACTGACCTCAAAGGGCTGTGTTTCTTTGCACTTTTATTTCTGCCTGTCCTCTACATTATCCTTCCTTCCTTCCTTCCTTCCTTCCTTCCTTCCTTCCTTCCTTCCTTCCTTCCTTCCTTCCTTCCTTCCTTCCTTCCTTCCTTCCTTCCTTTTTTCTTTTTCAATTTGTATGCTCCCTGACTCCCAATGACTTTGGGTGGCCCAGAACCATTGTCTGGAAAATTCCAGCTGGCGAATGCTAATGGTTCTACAATAATAATAATAATAATAATAATAATAATAATAATAATAATAATAATAATAATTAAAGTTAGCCATGAATTCCATGAATTGTAGTCCCAACCCATCTGGAGAACATCAGCTTCAGGGAGGTTTGTCTTCAGGAATGAGCTGCATCCATCTCTTAAGTGGTTTTTCGAACAGTTTTTTTAAAAAAAAACCTGCGTGTGTCTCCAGATATTATTTCCACAAGATGTCTCCTGTTACTTCGTGTGTGTGTCTCTCCCCACTCCCCCCTCTTTCCCCTGGTTCTGCTTTTGCTTGGTTTGATCTAAATTTATCTCCTTCCCATGCACTGAGCTGGTCTCTCTCTCTCTCTCTCTCTCTCTTTTTTAACTATTCTGCATTAATTATACAAGCATTGCAAGTTCACGGAGCCCCGCGTTGCTGACAGGCTCTCTTATTTTTATGCTGGAGTATCAAACATCGTTTCACTGTGTTCTGTTTGCAACGCCGACCGCCCCTGGTTTCTGGCTCAGCTTTCCTAACTCCTCTAGGCTTGGCCCGCTATGACACCTCTTTGTTCTTCTTCTTCGTTACCGACATATTTTCCCAACAAATGGGGAAATATCTTATTAGCTTCAGATCCCCACCGGTGCAATTCAGTTACCTTTGTTACACTTCCCGTTCTCCCTGGTTGTTCATGGGGGTCTGTCTTTTGAGCAGCTGCTAAACGTTGTGCAAAGGGAGGGTGGTGAAGAACAAAAGTTCAAATTACAAAGAAGATGACCATGGCTTTGCACGACAGGTAGTCCTCGCTTAACAACCATTCGTTTAGTGATGGTTCGGACTTGAGACAATGCTGAAAAAACAACTTACGACCGGTCCTCACACTTACAACCGTCACCGCATCCCCACAGTGACGTGATCACGATTTGGGCACTTGGCAACCGGTTTGCATTTATGACTGTCGCAGCGTCCCGTGGTCACGGGATCGCCATTTTCAACCTTTCCGGCCGGCTTCTGGCAAGCAAAATCAATGGGGAACTGATTTGCTTAACAACCACGTGTTTCGCTTAACGCCCGCAGTGATTCGCTTAACGATCGCCGCAAAAAAGGTCGTAAAATCGGGTCAGATTTGCTTGATGACCACTTTGCTTAGCAACCGAAATTCCGGTCTCAATTGTGGTCGTTAAGTGAGGACTACCTGTACAGTAATCAGTTTCCTCCCCTGTGGACCCAGAAGAGGTTGCACCGAAGAGTAAGCCCCCCTCCCTGTTTCTACCCATCCCATTAGATTTGGCAGAATAAGTGTATTACGGGTCCTGTTAATCAAGGAATGTCATCTGGTGGGACCCAGGCAATGGCCTTTCCTCCTGTGGCCCCCGTCCCTTGGATCAGCATTCCCATGGAGATTAGGCTGGCCCCAACCCTGGTGGTCTTTTGCAAGGCCCTGAAGATACGGCTGGGATCCTGGGCGTGGGTTCTGATGGTCAGTCGGAGCCTCTGGGATGGTTACTCGAATTCCTGTTTGGTTGGTTTTTACCCTGGCTGCCAGTTACGTATTTTATTTTGTTGTTTCTGTTTTTAATTGCGGTTAGATGCCCAGAGTCAGCATGGGGAGATGTGTGGCCATATAAATCAAACTGGGGAGTCCTTGGTGCTCTCTGAGCCTTGTTGTTTTCTTGCAGACGTTTCATTGCCAGGCTAGGCAACATCTTCGTTGCGAAAAGGGAGTGGGACTTGCTCTCTGTTTATATACCATGGCTTTTTTTTTCTTTCGCCCTGAAGATGTTGCCTAGCCTGGCAATGAAACGTCTGCAAGAAAACAACAAGGCTCAGAGAGCACCAAGGACTCCACAGTTCAACCCTGAGCTACAAATATTCTCTTCGGTTCATGTAAATCAAAATAAACAAATAAATATGCCAAAGAATATTCCCAGCCACTGCAGTTTCTCCAATGTGACTTATAGTTTGGTGCAGAGTATGAACCCAGCCAAACTGGCTTATTCAACAAGCTACGGTTAACCAAATCATGGCTTAATGCCAAGTGTGAACAAGACCTCTGCGTCCTTGTTTGATTTGGGCTTCGTGTGCTGTTTTGATCTCCAACCATTATAGTTGGTAAACTAGGGTTTGTGGCTTAGCATGATATAAGAACTCAGCTAGTGGGCCGAATCCATGAAGAACCCAGTATTTGAACTGTAATGGCCAAGCTATAATGAAATAGTAAATATGTCTCTTTTTTTAATTCTAGATCTTCAGACGAGCAGACAAAAACGGTGAGTTTCTTTCTTTCTTTTTTTGGCAACATATAAATGGGATACTGCATTGCTGAAAAGATCGGTGGCCCAGTTTTTTTACTGGAGATCCCTGGATTGAAACAAGGATTGTCTGTCACTGAGTTGGGTGATTTTAGTGATTTTCATACGAAAGGAGGGGAAGGGTCCAATGTTCTCGTTGTTGCAGAAGGAGCTGTTTCCGCTTAAAATCAAGCCTGTGCTGCCAATGTCCCTTGTGTGTGCGTGTGTGTGTGCGTGTGCGCGCGCGTGTGTGTGTTCTCCCTCTCCCGGGCATTTTTTTTCCACAACTACCATATAGCTTCCTGACATTGACCAAAGCTACCATCCTTCCAAATTGACCCATATTTTGAAGTTTTATTTATTTAGTGGGAAAAGAAAAAAACTTCAAAATATGGGTCAATTTGGAAGGATGGTAGCTTTGGTCAATGTCAGGAAGCTATACGGTAGTTGTGGGGAAAAAATGCCTCGGAGAGAGAGAACATACACACACACACACACACACACACACACACACACAAGGAACACTGGCAGCTCACTCTTTTTTTTTTTTTTAATAAATTTTATTAAGTTTTACAATACATAATAAAATTTAAAGTAGAAAAAGAAATAGAAACAGAAATACAAAATAAGAAAAAGATAAAGAAAAAGTGAAGTCAAGAAATAATAAGCAAAGAAAATATAGAAAATAGATGTCCTCCAATCTATCTTTGAACTTAAAGTACAACAATTGATTTTAAATGTTAGTACTTCATACAGTATACAGGAACTTTTCTTTGTCATATGCCTTTTGATTTCTTTAATCCAATCTTCTAACCTTCATCTTACTGTCTCCCAATAATCCATCTTTGGCTTCCACTCCTTGAAGTAGTAGTTAAATGTTGAATGTTCATTACTACATATTTATATCTTCAATAAAAACCAATTAGTATAACAAATAAAAGCCTTATTTACTTCTAATAAACTACAATATATTCTATTTCATATTATGACTCATAACCTAACATGTTATGTAACTTAATACATAATTTAGCAATTCTTATAGTGTTCATACATATATATTTCTATAATTTAATTCTAAAATATATATATATCTCCATAAAAAAGGAATTCTTGAATCTCAATTATCCATCTGTAATTTCCATTCCTTGTAGTAGTGTCCATTTAAACTAAATGCATAATCTATCATATCACTTAACCTAATAGCTAATATATCAATTCTTATAATATTCATACAATACATATTGATATATATCATCCTGTAGTAACCATCATTCTAATTCCATCATATCATTATCTTCTCATAAATATATCTCTAAGGAAAACAATATTCTATAATATCAACTTGTGTTTGTATTTAGCATCTTACATTTAGAATATCACTTTTTATATATCCATACAGTTTCTCATAACAATTCAAGTCCATATTTTTTCATTAACCTTTATATCCATACAGTTTCTCATATCTTCTGTTTAGGTTATGCCAAAATCACAATACACTGTGGGAGATTCGCAATATACAGCCTGCTCTTTTCTATATCTCATATAGAATATCAGAGCAACCTTCTCTCCCTTTCCACATATTTCACAACATCCATCCAACTGTGCACCCATATTTTCACTCTGTCTCCACTGCCACAACATATCTATACCAAGATTGTAGTGTAAAGCCTTCAGAATGTTCTTCTGAACTAATATACTCAAAATTTCCTCCTTCTGTTTCTCCTCCACTTGAAAAACATTTTTCCTTTCTGTCTCCGTTTCTGTTCTCTGTTCTTTCTCTCTATTTTGCAGAGTTACGAACAGTAATTCCAACGACCTTTGAATATTTGAAAAAACCTCAGTAATCTCTCTTCTGAGCTCCTCAGGTACAAGTTGGAAAGCCATCTTTCCTGTGTCCTTCAAATTAAAACAACAACCCTTCTAGTCAAAACAATAATCATGTAATCTGTCCATGGAATACTACCAGCAGAATCTATTAAGCAGAACGTCGTTGTTGTTGTTGTTTTTTTTTAAAGTCAAAAGAAAAAAGAAAGTTCCAATAATCCAAAATACAGGAGAGAATAATATTTTAAACAGTTTATAGAAGGAGAAATAAAAAATATATTCCAAATGAAGCAAAATCCAACCAGGGAGGATGTAGAAAAAGACGACAAGGAAAAAAACACGTTACCCTGTGTTTTTATTCTTCAAACTGCGAGCTTTCGTTCTTCAAGCTGCAAGCTGCTTAATCCAAACAAAGAGTTTCTCAAAAAATGAATAGTCATCTAGTTTATCAAGCGAAGAATTACAAACAGAGTCTCTTAAATCCCTCTAATACAAAAGAGAAGTAAAAAAAAAAAATGCAGACGTTTCATTATGTTGCAAATATAGAGTCCATCAAACTTCCACCAGAATCAGTTATAGCAAAGAAAGCACAAAGTTAGCCAACATTTTCAACGAAGTCCAAAAAATAGATCTTAGATTTCAAAAATATTTTAATCTAAAAAAAACATTCCTAAAGTGATCTAAAAGCGGCTGGGCGCTCTTGTGTCTCTTCAAAGAGACTTGTTTCCCCTGCGAGAGCCTGATATATCTCGGCCATTGCCTTGCACTTACCCTGTTCCTTCCGCGGTGGAAAACTACAGAAAAAACAAGGGTAGGCAATCCCAATGGCCCCACGAGTAATCTTCTGGTCTCCCCTTCTCCAGGGGAAAAAAAACTTCAGTGGACCACAACTTCTGCAATCCACGCAAGCAAGGGAAATTCAGTCAGTTCTGAGAAATCTGACTGGTCGAGCTGGCAGCCAAGCCTGGAGTGGCAGCTCACTCTTGATGTTAAGCAGAAACAGCTCCTGGTGCAGCAGTGAAGACACTGGACATTATGTATGTATGTATGTATGTATGTATGTATGTATGTATGTAGTTAGTTAGTTAGTTAGTTAGTTAGTTAGTTAGTTAGTGCTAGAGAGCCAGTTTGGTCTAGTGGTTAAGGCACCAGGCTAGAAACCAGGAGACTGAGAGTTCTAGTCTTGCCTTAGGCATGAAAGCCGGCTGGGTGACCTTGGGCCAATCACTCTCTCTCAGCCCTAGGAAGGAGCCAATTGGAAACCAGGAGACAGAGTTCTAGTCCCGCCTTAGGCACGAAAGCCAGCTGGGTGACCTTGGGCCAGTCCCTGTCTCTCAGCCCTAGGAAGGAGCCAATGGCAAACCAGGAGACTGAGAGTTCTAGTCCTGCCTTAGGCATGAAAGCCGGCTGGGTGACCTTGGGCCAGTCCCTGTCTCTCAGCCCTAGGAAGGAGCCAATGGCAAACCAGGAGACTGAGAGTTCTAGTCCCGCCTTAGGCATGAAAGCCGGCTGGGTGACCTTGGGCCAATCACTCTCTCTCAGCCCTAGGAAGGAGCTAATGGCAAACCAGGAGACTGTGAGTTCTAGTCCTGCCTTAGGCATGAAAGCCGGCTGGGTGACCTTGGGCCAATCACTCTCTCTCAGCCCTAGGAAGGAGCTAATGGCAAACCAGGAGACTGTGAGTTCTAGTCTCGCTTTAGGCATGAAAGCCGGCTGGGTGACCTTGGGCTAATCCCTCTCTCTCAGCCCACGATGTCAGGCTTGAAGCCCATTCAGCAGTCTGTTAGAACTACTGAAATGGAGCAGAGCTGCTAAACTCGTGTACAGAAAAAGAATATTGTTTAAAAACAGAGCCCATGAGCATATCAGAGAGATCCAGGTTAATCTTACACACTTAGCCCACCCAAGCATAAAGAAATGCACGCTTAGACATGGCAGATATGAAAAGTAAGTACAAAAGAGTCCTTACGTTTATTCATTCCAGGTACAGCATTTTGATAGATAAATGAAGTTCCATTTCTTCTTCCTGTTCCCTAAACTTAATACCTCTTGCTCTGCTTGCTGCAAGAGTTGTGTGTAGAAAGGGGGAAAAATCTCCTAGGCCCATCCATGGCCTAGAATGGAGCAGCACACAGCCACGTGCTTGCTCCCGGTCCAAGGAGGAGAGAGAGAGAGGAGTGAGGCCTAGCACATGGCCTTTCTCCATGGAGAGGAGCAGCCACGTGCTGCATCCTCCTTGATGGAAGAATCAGAGAGAGACAGAAGAGGAAGTGGGAGGGGCAACAAGCAGCTTCCTCAAAAGCACGGAGAGCTTGCATCCTAGAGCAGCCATCTATATGCTGATGAGGCATGCTGGATTTGCCAGAATCTCCAACAAGGCTTAGGCGAGACCCCGGTTGGTCAATTCCTGTTGCAACCAATGGATCGACACTGGGTTGATCTGAAAAGCAGACCCTGCACCCGCGGGGAAAACAGTAGGAAGAATATAATATTATTTAGTGGGAGAGAGTGAAAAGACTTGTAAATGTTGTTTATTTGGGCCTGGGAGTTACAGTTTATTTATATGCTTAGGCCAGAGCTTTCCAAACTGTGTGTCGCGACACAAAAGTGTGTCGCCACACACAGCGTGGTGTGTCGCCACACCACCCGGAAGCGGCGGCGCGCGCGTGCACAGCGGCCACCATGCACGTGTGCGCTGCCGCACGCCCCCTGTGCCGCCGCACGCCCCCCCGCACTGCCGCCGTGCGCGTGCGCACCGCCGCATGCCCCCCGCGCCGTCGCCGTGCGCACGCGCCGCTGCACGCCCCCCGTGCCGTCGCCGTGCGCGCGCGCGCGCCGCCACTGCCACTGGTGTGTCGCCAGCGGCAGCACTTTGGAAAGCCCTGGCTTAGGCAGTAATTGAGGGGGGAAAGATTGTGGAATATGGACAGATGCTTCTGAATCTAAGAACATGAAATGAAAAAAGAAAAAAACATCTAGTTATGCCTTCCGCCCTTCTTTCTATCAAGTAGTTGCATTTTATTTCCCCCCACATCCTCTTTGACCCTTTTTAATCCCCAGAGAAGTAATTGCTCGATTCTAAGATGTGCTGGTCACACTCTGCCTCAAGTGCTCTTGTGCCAATGGGCGTGCAGCCTCTCTCTGCTGCTCACTGAAGTAGTCTAACCTTTTTTCAGGCTGCTGCATCAGCCTGATAAAAGAATGTGGCCTGTTAAAGAAGGCAATTTGTTAAAGTTAATGTGGTTCCTGAAGGCACTTTCTTAAGCCTGCACAGGATGGGTGGATGGGTGGAGGAAGTGCTGTGCTGTGCTAGGGTGAGGTCTGAAACAGTTCTTTTGAATAATTTTCAGTTCAGCCCTAGATAATTGTACCAATGATCCAAGAAGGTGATGGACTTTCCTTGCGTGATGCTGTGTGTTCAAGCAGAGGCTAGACACCCATTTGTCAGAGTAGCTTTAAATTCCAATGCTGCACTGAGTAGAAGGCAGTTGATAGTTTCAGTACCCGCTTATACCTCGGAGATATTGCGGGTTCGCTTCCAGACCATTGCAATAAAGCGAATATTGCAATAAAGCGAGTCACACAATTTTTTTGGTTTCCCAGTGCATATAAAAGTTATGTTTACACTATACAGGTAGTCCTCGCTTAACAACCACAGTTGGGACCGGAATTTAGGTTGTTAAGCGATGCGGCCGTTAAGCGAATCCGGACTCGACTTTACGACCATTTTGTGGCGGTCGTTAAGCAAATCACATGGACATTAGACGAACAAAGTGGTTGTTAAGCAAATCACGTGGTTCCCTATTGATTTTGCTTATCGGAAACCGGCTGGGAAGATCGAAAATGGCGATCATGTGACTGCAGGATGCTGCAACCATTGTAAATGTGAGCTGGTTGCCAAATGCCTGAATCGCAATCATGTGACCACGGGGATGCTGCGACAGTCGTAAGTGCGAGGGATGGTCGTAAGTTGGTTTTTTCAGTGCCATCGTAAGTCCGGACAAATGGTTGTTAAGCGAGGACTACCTGTAGTGTAGTCTATTAAGTGTGCAATAGCATTATGTCTAAAAGAACAATGTACATATATTAATTTAAAAAACACTTTATTGCTAAAAATGCTAATCTGTTAGAACAGAGATTTCCAAACTGTGTGTCGCGACACAAAAGTGTGTCGCCACACACAGTCTGGTGTGTCGCCACACAACCCGGAAGCGCTGATCATAATCAGTGCTTCCGGGTTTTCCCGCGGTGACACACCAACTGCAGCGCACAAAACCCGAAAGCAGCAGCAGCGCTTCCGGGTTTTTGCGCGCTGCCGCACTTCCGGGTTTTCCCGCGGCGACACACCAACGCCGGTTGGTGTGTCGCCACGGGAAAAACTTTGGAAAGCCCTGTGTTAGAAAAATGGTGCTTATAGACTTGCACAATGCAGGATTGCCACAAACCTTCAATTTGTAAAACAATGCAATATCTGCAAGGCGCAATAAAACTGGGTATGCCCATATTTAAAATGCCACAGATTCCCATGCCCCTACTTCTATATAAACAATGAAGCATTAGAAACTAAACTGTGTGAATATCAGCAGTTTGCCCAGGTAAGAAATCATTGCATACTGTCACAATTGTAATCAGGCATGGAGATTTAAGCCTGCAAGTTAGTAGGGCTTTTGAGTGCTGAGATTCAACTTCAGCCCTAACAGCCCCAGAAGGAAAAAAATGACTGCGAATGTGTTGTGACAACAACAACATGTAGTCGAGGACATTTTGCCAAAGGAAATATACAGCTTTCCAATTATGCAACCATAAGACAGGGACACAGCTGTGATTTATTCTTAAATGTAAAGGAAAGAGGGGAAGTTTCTTATTTGCATTTATGCAAGGTTGCTTTTCCTGATCTGGGTCTCTTAGAAACTCCCTTCTCTGAATTATTTGGAGCAGTGATTTTCAAACTTGGCAGCTTTAAGATGTGTGGACTTCAACTCCCAGAATTCCCCAGCCAACACATCTTAAAATTGCCAAGTTTGAAATAACTGGTTTAGAGCAAATTCAAGACCGATCCATTCCTAACCCAAAGCTGATTCAATAGCTAGCTCTGTGCAGACGTTTTAAAAGCTCACTTCCTCTGCTCGCTCTTAATTTCTCCATGTTTATGAATGAAGATAGATTTTAATAATGTGCCGGAATCTCTTCATTTCTCAAAAGCTTTCTTCTCGGCAACTGAGGCATTAATTTTTCCCAAGGTGCTTTAGAATTTCTTTGCAATGTTCATTTGGTGCTGGGTTTAACCTCTACTCATGCTGGTTAGTTGGTTAGTTGGTTAGTTGGTTAGTTGGTTAGTTTTGCTTTATCATGCCCATTTCTGGACCAATCTACCAGGGTACAGTTGTTTTATGCTGTCTCCCCTTGAGGATTGCATTAAGGCAGCCTTTCTCAACCTTTTGACCCTGGAGGAACCCTTGAAATATTTTTCAGGCCTTGGGGAACCCCTGCCCATTCAGGCTCAAATATAGGCCAGAAGTTACAAAATTATTATATTCGTTTCGTGTGTAGGCCTGTATATATGCATGAACAGCGTTCTTAAACTAAAAATAAAGAATGAAACTTACCTCTTTAATGTGAAGTTGCCCAAATTTGAAATAATTTTTTAAAATAAATCGTGTTCTCCCGGGGAACCCCTAGTGACCTCTCGCAGAACCCTGGTTGAGGAACCCTGCATTAAGGAAAGGATTGAAAGCAATAGTCCACTGCAGAGATAATTTTAAAAGGAAATTTCAAACACATGCACTTGACCATCTCATAAGTGATGCATGTACCAAAACAATTTTACGGAAATGTTCTCCTTTGGGGTCAGAGAAAAATAAAACCATTTTCAGTCCCATGAAACTGAATGAGAATGGGGAAAAATGCAGACAACTTTTTCAGCACAGCACAAATTCTGCTCAAGGAATTTCTAGAATACACTAAATTCTCGGGATATGTAGTAATCCATTTATTTTGGCATCCAAGATCTCATGAATTAAACAGAACTTTTTGAACTTTCCACAAAGTCCAACAGGCAAAAAAGTTCTGTTTAATTCATGAGATCTTGGATGCCAAAATAAATGGATTACTCACCATAATAGCTGATATCTGTCTTGACTGATGAGTTAATTAACAAACTATTTTTTTCTTCAAAGGCAACAAGAAACTGAAATTGTGATGTAAACATGAAAAGGGCCGGTGGTTTAAGATTAAAAAAAAAAGGCAATGAACTTTCATGGTTGTCCTTCAGGGATATTTGATAGGGACTGCTAATGATAATCTGTATTGTATAATTACAAAGCTGGGTAAAATGGGTTTTTGAAAATGTCCCACCACTTTGGTGGGTGCAGAAAATTGGTGGGTTTTTTTCTTTCTGAAGTTCTGTAAGAAAGATGTAGCGTTCCATTAACTTGTCAAGAACAGGACCCCCTTCGCTTTCATTGGCTTTTATGGCAAAAGTAGGTTTACTTGTGGCAAAAGTAGGTCAGAAGCAATTTCATTTCTTCTAATTTGATCAATTCTTCTAAGTTCATATAGTTTAACATTTTGCCAATACAAACACGGAATTCTTGCGCTGAGGTTTCCTCTTATCAACTATATTGTATTAGATATTTTTATTGACTTTTAGTGGTATTTATGTTTTTACTGATTTTAAACTCTGGTTGTGAACTGCCCAGGGTCCCTCCTTGTGGGGGAGATGGGCGGGATATAAATATGACAAATAAATAAATAATAAAATATTCCTGGTAGTGGAGAATCTTGAAGCAGAAGGAGCTATCTCAGTCTGTCTTTCATTTATTCAGCAGACCAAAAGTTTGTAAACACTTAGAACTTATTTGACAATAATATTGGAAGAACAGATTGTATCAGATATAAACTGTTTCTGTTTACAGGTACATTAACAAAACACTGTGCTTATTTACAGAATGATAGTTTACTTTTTCACAAGGTCCTCACATACCTTGTTTTGCCCATTTTTTCTTTACTATACTTTTTTTAAAAATCTGTTCAATCATATCCGATTCTCGGAGACTCCCCGGACAAGTCCCTGCAGTTTTCCTGGCAAGGTTTTTCAGAAGTGGTTTGCCATTGCCTCTTTGAGAGAGAGTGACTGGCCCAAGGTCACCCAGCCGGCTTTCCTGCCTAAGGCGGGACTAGAACTCTCAGGCTCCTGGTTGGCCATTGCCTCCTTCCTAGGGCTGAGAGAGGGTGACTGGCCCAAGGTCACCCAGCCGGCTTTCCTGCCTAAGGCGGGACTAGAACTCTCAGGCTCCTGGTTGGCCATTGCCTCCTTCCTAGGGCTGAGAGAGGGTGACTGGCCCAAGGTCACCCAGCCGGCTTTCCTGCCTAAGGCGGGACTAGAACTCTCAGGCTCCTGGTTGGCCATTGCCTCCTTCCTAGGGCTGAGAGAGGGTGACTGGCCCAAGGTCACCCAGCCAGCTTTCCTGCCTAAGGCGGGACTAGAACTCTCAGGCTCCTGGTTGGCCATTGCCTCCTTCCTAGGGCTGAGAGAGGGTGACTGGCTCAAGGTCACCCAGCTGGCTTTGTGCCTAAGGCGGGACTAGAACTCACAGTCTGCTGGTCTCTAGCCTGATGCCTTAACCACTACTACACCAAACTGGCTCTCAAACTATATTAACTTATGCCAAAATATAATTTGGAAGAAGTCCTTTGGACCTCACTTGAACTCACCAGCCCCCCTCTGCTCTTCCTTAAAGCAGACTGACTTTTTATAAACTTCTGTTTGAGCCTGTAAAAAGTTATGGCTCCTTAAGGGGATCTATATGCATTGCATAAATTAACAAGGAGCACATTCTTCAAAATCTGCGTTGTTGCATGCCTGCTTGGGCAGAGAGGTTTTCTGCTTCGGCATCTTTATTCCCTGAAGTTATTTATGAAAATACTTGAAAAAAATCACCAGACCAGATGAAGAGTGGCCTTTTCAAAAAACTCTACAGAGGTTTACCAGCTTTGCATGGTCACTCCAAGAAGTGTTTCCAACAAGGGCTTTGTGGGGAGCGGGGGGGGGGCACTAACATTTATACCTAGATCTTTTTTTTGGGGGGGGGGGGAAATCCAGGCAGAAATATTTTGCAAAATCCAGTTTCTCCCTGGCCCTTCTTGGACATAATGGTTATTGTTTCTCTTTTTCCTACAATACTATTGGCTGTGTTGACTTGGGTTAGGGAATTGGAATGTTTCTGAAGTGCCACCAGTCTACAGGCTAAAGAAAATGTGTATGATGCTCCTTGGAGATGGGGAAAGATCTTGATGTCCCATAATGATAGAACAAGTCTATTGATGTTTCAAACTGGCACCAACCATGGTGGTGGTAGGGGTGGTGACTCAAAGATGTCCTCATCTGCAGCATCCTTAGAATCATGATATTGCTGCCATAGTGTAGGAAAAAGGTCTGGCATATACTACAGAAGCCTGGCTAAGGGAAGAGAGGAGGAAACAACCTCCTAGGTCTTTCTCCTTTGAAATGCAACAGGTTACGACTGGAGAGTGGGGAGGTGTCCTGGCTACAGCTTATTGGAACACCATCTCATTGACCAACAACTTTGCCAGTTGTGTGTGTTTGGGGATACTGTAGAGGTGTGGGCTATTCCAATCAGAAGTTGGCAAAGGTTCTTTGGATCTGGTGTGGGCATCCTCACTCTATCTTTGATTTCATCCTGGGTTCATGCGGTAGCAGTATAGGCTCAGGAGAATACTCATTTGAGTTCAGGAGGCATTATGGAGGTGGCAAGAGGATGTGACCACAACAAGGCCACTTGAATTCAGAAGATTTGCCAATGGCCCATGGGGCACATCTTTAAATCTCTAATTGGATTAGGGAGTAGTTATATCGAGGACTTCTTCTCCCATTACGCATCTGCCCAGTTTGTTAGATCAATGGTCTCCCATTGAGTTGAGCAGGTCAACAGACTGCAGGAAAGGGCCTTCTCCTGTGTGTTTCTGAGGCTTATTGGACATAATTCCTATGTGTTTGGTTTCCACTCTTGTGTCTATGAAGGTTCTCAGTCATCCAGGTGGAATTGTCTGTAGCTTGAATCATGAAGATAGGTGGTTTGAGAGAGGGGTCAAGGAATCCATTTATGCCAACTTGGAAAATCCTTCCTTGAATAGAGGTGGGGGCCTCAGGCACAACCTTTCCCCTATCTTCCTTCCTGCTTTGTCTTCTGTGCCTAGGAAGATTAAGACCATTTCGCAAGCTCAACAGCAGCATGGTGATCTTAACGATCCTCCTTTAGATGATAAAGGGACTTAGAAATTACATCTCAAAATAACCATGACCTAGCCCCAGGTGCAAGGTCACACAGCCACCCTAGAAACATATTTAAGGATTCCCTTACTAACTTTACTCAGACTGAAGAAGCTCCTTGGATAAGGAGCGAAACGTTTCCACTGAGAAAATAGAAATCCAGTTGACATGATTCAAGCTACAGACAATTCCATTCTTGTGTTATTTAACAAGATGGTAAAAAATGCATCTCTTTTGCCAAGTGTTTAGTTATTACCTATTTTAATGACTGATGTTGATGTTGGTTTAGGTTTTAATGGTATTAATTTTGGTCTGTGTTTTATACTGGGTATTTTTTAATGATTGTTGTAAACTGCTTTGAGTGTTGGAAGAGACAGAAAGGCAGGGCATACATTGAATAATAAGTAAATAATCCCGGGGCTGTTGACATGCCATGATGCTGTGTCCTTGCCATGTGGTTCTACCTGGTGACCTGTAAAATGACAATTTGCATCAACAAATTATGGCTCCATTAACAAGTCAAAGGACGAAGGGTGAAAACACGGCCGGGCTCTTAAAAGCTTTTACATATTGCGCTCGCCGACATATTTGCAGGTACACGACAAATTTAACACTGAAACGGAGTCTCAGCAGATTCAGCACGCTGGACGAACCACAAGCCATTACTGAGTGGCCTCAGTTTGCAATTGTGGGGCTTCTCGGATTAAAATGGGCTTTGCAGAGTTAGCCACGTGGATAGATATAATGCATTCATCCCTGGTGAAGAGCCACAGTTGAGAAGATGGCCCAGGTTTGAAAGACTGGTTATTGTTCATTTGCTAAGATAGCTCTGCTCAGACAGATTGCTAGCAGGAGATGGGTGATGGGTCCTACAATCTCATTGTGCCCCTGATGTCATTTTCCCTGGGGCAAATCCTTTGATTTCTGCATTCATTCTAGGTCTATTCAAAATCACAATGGAAAATACACAGCGAGACAGTCTAGATCAGCTTTTCTCAACCTTTTGACCCTGGAGGAACCCTTGAAATATTTTTCAGGCCTCGGGGAACCCCTGCATATTCAGGCTCAAAGATAGGCCACAAGTTACAAAATTATTACATTCTTTCATGGGTAGGCCTGTATATACTGTATGCATGAACAATGTTCTTAAACTAAAACCAAAGAATGAAACTTACCTCTATAATGTGAAGTTACCCAAATGTGAAATCATTTTTTAAATAAATCGTGATTTCACAGCGAACCCCTGGTGACCTCTCATGGAACCCTAGGGTGCCACGGAACCCTGGTGGAGAAACCCTGGTCTGCATAATGAGCATTTCACACAAGAGGTGGGGAATCCACTTGTTCGTATTTCTTCAGCTTCTAGTTGGTCACTGAGATCTGCTTTAAAACTTTGACTTGTCATAATATTAAGCAACTAAGATATTGGCACTTGCCCATTGCATCTCCTTTTGTGGATTCTGAAGCATCAAGCACTGTGAAGATGCTCTGCAAATATATGTGCTATGGACTGGGTTATGGTGGTGCCTAAGTTGTTTGGGTCCAAGATATAATTAATTAAATGTTTTCTACACTCCTATGCCTAGGATTAGAACTGCAAACTTTAATGTCCTATATTAATTGTCTGATGGAAGTGGACATTCTCTCCCAGCTCTGCAGAGAAGAAATAAATTATCTGGTTCCATTAGCTCCGAGTTCCCAACTCAGTTTAATTTCAGCTTTGATTAGTTTCAGTGATCATTAATTATCCAAATTGGATGGCAATATGTTAGCAACAAAGAGTTAGTGTTTTCTATATCTCTTTGCTCTTTGGACCAGTTGTCCAAATTTTTGCAGGCCAAATCTGGTACCCCTGGATGGGCCAGAAGCTTGAGGACAATTCTGTCATGGACATCTCACAAAATGGATGCTATGGGGGAGGGAGAAAGGGTTGCTTATCTACAAGTTGGCTGCCGTGGTGGACTATTGCTAGACATAAAACACTGACCAGAAATCTAGCGTTACTCTCTGCCTAATAGTCTGGATCAGTGTTTCTCAACCTTGGGAACTTTAAGTTGTGTGGACTTCAACTCCCAGAATTCTCCAGCCAGCATGGAGGCTAGAGAATTCTGGGAGTTGAAGTCCACACATCTTAAAGTTCCCAAGGTTGAGAAACACTAGTCTGGATGCTATCTACCTCTTCCAATTTCCTTTGCCTTTTTTCTGGATACACTCCAGTATGTAGGTTGAGTCATGTCAACTGGATTTCTTTCTTTTGGTTGAAACATTTTGCTGCTTGTCCAAGTAGCTTCTTCAGTCCAGTCAAAAGTTGGTGAGAGGACCCCATATATGTCTTCTAGGGTGGCTGCGTTGACCTTATACTTGATTGGCTTGTTAATTGGGCAATTGAGGTGCAGATAGCCTTTGGGATGTCTTACTCCTAAAACCTTTATTCATCCCCTTTTATTTATTTATATTATTTTTTATTTATTTATTTAATTTATTTTTATTATTTCAATTTATTCCCCGCCCATCTCCCACACAAGGGACCCTGGGCGGGTTACAATAATTAAAATTTAAAAAACTATACAATTAGAAATATCTAAAAAATACAGCCAATATAAACAGATAAAATCCAAGATGGGTAGGGAATCGTAGCATAGATCCTATTGCTACGGGGCCAGCCAACCCCAGGAGGCACTATCACCTCTGTTGTCCCAGGCCTGGTGGCAGAGCCAGGTCTTAAGGACCTTCCGAAAGGCCAGAAGTGAAGGGGCCAGTCTCACCTCCGGGGGCAAGATGTTCCATAAGGCGGGCGCTATCGCAGAGAAGGCACGCCTCCTGGACCCCGCTAGATGGAATTCTCTCGTTGAAGCATGCCCTCCCTGCATGCATGGGTGGGGCGGGCTGACGTTATCGGGACGAGACGGTCCCTCAGATATCCTGGCCCTATGCCATATAGGGCTTTAAAGGTAATCACCAACACCTTGAATTGGACCCGGAAGCAAACTGGCAACCAATGCAGCTCGCGAAGCAGAGGTGTTACATGTGCCAATCTCCTGGCACCCATAACTGCTCGCGCCGTCGCATTCTGTACCAGCTGAAGCTTCCGGATACTCTTCAAGGGTAGCCCCATGTAGAGCGCATTACAGTAGTCTATACGGGAGATGAATATTATTTATGAGTAAGACATCCCAAAGACTATCTACACCTCAATTGCCCAATTAACAAGCCATTCAGGTGTAAGGTCACACAGCCACCCTGGAAGACATATATGGGGTCCCCTCACCAACTTTTGCCCAGACTGAAGAAGCTACTTGGACAAGCAGCAAAACGTTTCAACCAAAAGAAAGAAATTCAGTTGCCATGACTCAACCTACAGACAATTCCACCTGGATGACTGAGAATCTTCATTGACATATACACTCCAGTACTTTCATTGGTCAGAAGACATCCTCTGTTTTGATTTTCTGAGAACCCATGCAGGGCCCAGAGCCATTCTTGGAAATGAATGTTGCCAGAGTGTTTGGTGGGCACCAAGAAAAGTGTCTGTAGATATTTTGGTCCTCACCAAAAGTATCTCTGGGTATTTTGGTCCTCACAGTAGCAAAATAAGGTTCCCTGTCCTGGCATTCTAATCTACTTACAATTAATTCTATTCTTGATCAGTGTCCTATTAATATAGTATATCTTCTCATATTAGTATTTCCACAGGATAGCAGTGAGTTATATTTAATAATTTAAGCCTACATATTGCAAGAAAGCCAGAATAGTTTAAGCTGTCTGATTCCTAAAGCTGCCCAGTAAAAGCCTTGGGTAACTGTCAGGGTATTTTAATTTACAAACCAAATACACTTAAGGTACTACTTGCTTTGTTGTTTTTTAATTAGAAGAGGATTAAGATCCCAACATTAATTGCTGAAAACAAAAACATAAACCAAAAGTAATTATTGTAATATAATCATCATTAGATTGAGGCTATAAATGTGGATTTATGTATCTACAAAATCTCTCAGGTGTTTTTGGGCAAGTCTATTTTGGTATTTGTAAATTATTCCGGTAATAGAGATGGGTAATTTTGCTAGATGTAGAAATGTGCAAAATTGGACCAGTTCTTAGCGGAACTTGAAATGAACAAAATTTTCATCCATTGACACCTGGCCACATTCAAGACGTGCAGTTGTTCGCATCATGAGACAATGGAGAAAACCTGGCTAGATCTTATCTTAGCAGCTGTGCATCAAAGCAGCAAAAGACTCAAATACCCCAATTGCTAGTGAAGTGAAAATAGCCAAGAACAAATAAGCTACTGTCATACTTCATGATGAACCATATGTCATGGTATGAGAGAAAGACCTTGGGAGACTGGGCAAAGAGACGCTGCCAAGGGAATGGTCAGATAAGAGACAGCATAGCCCGGAGTTGGATAGTGGGCAGGGCAAGAGGCTCAGAAGGGACTCTGTCAGAGTGCGCACCGTGGGGCGGCCTGCTCCTTTTCCCAAGACACCAGTGATCCACGTTCTATGCAGTAAATAGACACTCAAGCAGAGATTAGATAAAATAGCCTGTTTACTTTATATACATACGTAGTACAGAATACATCCACAGCAGTAACAAATGATACAGTGAAGAGAAGTTACAGCAAACGAGAAGAAAGAATACCAGATCTCTCTGCTTATATACATAAACTGACCAATCACATTATAGGTCACTCTCATCATCTGCCACACCCAACTAAACTATTAGCACCTGTAGTATGAGTCATACACTGCCACATCATCTTTACAACAATGGCTGCTAATTGGGTGACTTGCAGAATAATTCCCCTCTCACCTAGATATCAAGCCTCTCCAGTATAAATTTATCTAACTGTAAATTCCTGGGTATATACAAACCCCAACAGACCCTCCCTAGTTTCTCGGGCTGTAAAGGAGAAGGGGGGAGAATTGTACTTTCAGATTTGCAAGATTCTGTCAATGTAGCGTTACAATAAAGTAGAATTAGCTCATCTGGTTGTGATTCCTATCTGGTTTATAGGCATGGCTGGCTAGGGAATTCTGAGAGTTGGAGTCCACGCATCTTAAAGTTGCTGAGGTTGAGAAACACTGCTATAGAGCTTTGCCTCTTGATCAGGATTCCTGGTAATTTTATTTAAAAAAAAAAAAAATTCATGGCATGAAAAACATGGAACCTTTCATATGACTGTTATAGAGGGAATAAATATATGTGGCACCTGAAGATTCTAGAGAAAGGAAATAATTTATTTCATCCTCCATCAATATATATTCTTGCTAGTTGGAAGTGTTTTCTGAACTGAAGCAAGTAAGTGAAATAATTTTTATTTGCAGTTATGACTGGTTGTTTCTGTGTTTTAATCCAAAGTGACTTTCACTTTAAAAAAAATGGTACCATACATCACGTCAAGGGCAGAATATTTAAATGGGAAGAAGCTGCAGATTTTTTTATATTAAAAGACATGACGGATCAGCCCTAGAGATGGTTTTTATGGTAATTATGTTTTTAAAAAGGTTGGATTCTGAGAAAAACTTGAAAGGATATATTGATCATCTGCTGAAAAGGTCCTTGGATCTTTTGGCATTGATTTAAGTTAAGAATAAGTGACCCTCCCTGTATGGTTTATTTTGTTCTGTCCATTCTAGCAGAATGGTTGTGTGAAAGCATCTACTCTATTAGTATGTAATCCATTGTATATGGCTTAATGTGATTGATATATATATACACATACACACACACACACACACGTTCAATCATGTCCAATTCTCAGAGACCACCTGGACAAGTCCCTGCAGTTTCCTTGGCAAGGTTTTTCAGAAGTGGTTTGCCATTGCCTCCTTCCTAGGGCTGAGAGACAGGGACTGGCCCAAGGTCACCCAGCTGGCTTTCATGCCTCAGGCGGGACTAGAACTCTCAGTCTCCTGGTTTGCCATTGGCTCCTTCCTAGGGCTGAGAGAGAGGGACTGGCCCAAGGCCACCCAGCCAGCTTTCATGCCTAAGGCGGGACTAGAACTCTCAGTCTCCTGGCTTGCCATTGGCTCCTTCCTAGGGCTGAGAGACAGGGACTGGCCCAAGGTCACCCAGCTGGCTTTCATGCCTCAGGCGGGACTAGAACTCTCAGTCTCCTGGTTTGCCATTGGCTCCTTCCTAGGGCTGAGAGAGAGGGACTGGCCCAAGGCCACCCAGCCAGCTTTCATGCCTAAGGCGGGACTAGAACTCTCAGTCTCCTGGCTTGCCATTGGCTCCTTCCTAGGGCTGAGAGACAGGGACTGGCCCAAGGTCACCCAGCTGGCTTTCATGCCTCAGGCGGGACTAGAACTCTCAGTCTCCTGGTTTGCCATTGGCTCCTTCCTAGGGCTGAGAGAGAGGGACTGGCCCAAGGCCACCCAGCCAGCTTTCATGCCTAAGGCGGGACTAGAACTCTCAGTCTCCTGGCTTGCCATTGGCTCCTTCCTAGGGCTGAGAGACAGGGACTGGCCCAAGGTCACCCAGCTGGATTTCATGCCTCAGGCGGGACTAGAACTCTCAGTCTCCTGGTTTGCCATTGGCTCCTTCCTAGGGCTGAGAGAGAGGGACTGGCCCAAGGCCACCCAGCCAGCTTTCATGCCTAAGGCGGGACTAGAACTCTCAGTCTCATGCTTTGCCATTGGCTCCTTCCTAGGGCTGAGAGAGAGGGCCTGGCCCAAGGTCACCCAGCTGGCTTCGTGCCTAAAGTGGGACTAGAACTCACAGTCTCACGGTTTCTAGCCTGGTGCCTTAACCACGACACCAAACTGGCTGTTTTATGTGTCATATGAACTTAACCAATTGTAGTTAAAGCAGAATCTGCTTTAGCACAGTGTACGATCACAGCCGAAAACTGTTGAATGCCAAAAGCCATTAGATAAATCTGTTGTGAGATCAATTTAGGAATTCAGTATTCTGTTCCAGGCATTCTATTCAAAGAGTATAGCATAGTTATTAATAAAGATATAGAAAAGGGCAATTAAAACTCAACATGAAAAAGAGTCTTGTCACTCTACTTGAGGCTAACAGAAATTATTTTAATAGAAGAACATGAGTACTTGTAGCCATAGAGACAGACCTATCTACAAAATCTGACTTTGCTCAGTTTCTCATTTCCAACCTTAATCTCCTCTGCTCCCTTTGCTTTTAAACATGATTTTTAAAAATTGTGCACAAAAACGCACATGAAAATTCATGTATTTTTTTGCACATTTCTCTTAGCGTATGCATTTAGCAAATGATCTATATACCCTTTTCTTAATTTGTGCTTTTTTGGCCAATAATTTTCTTCCACAGCTATATTTTTGTGCTTCCCTAACAGAGATGTCTTTGTTTGCGTTTTTGGGCTGCATTACAAAATTCAGTAATTACAAAATTCAGTAACGGGGTGCAATGGCTCAGTGGTTAAGACGCCAGGCTTGTTGATTGGAAGGTCGGCGGTTCGAGACCCGAGCGCCGCTTGACGGAGTGAGCGCCCGCACTCGCCCCAGCTCTTGCCAACCTAGCAATTCGAAAGCGTGCAAATGCAAGTAGATGAACAGGTACCACTTCCGTGGGATGGTAACAGCATTCCGCGCGTGTTGTGCCGGCCACATGACTGCAGAAGCGTCTTTGGACAGCGCTGGCTCTTCAGCTAAGAAACGGAGATGAGCATTGCCCCCTAGAGTCAGACATGACTGTACAGGGGAAAACCTTTACATACAAAATTCAGTAAAATATACAGATAAACATACAGCTGCATTCTGGGTTCAGGAAGTGCAAATTGGAGTGGGCTTGTATTTTTTTAAAAAGTGAACCACATAACTTTCTGCTCCAACCCTAATTGATGATGATTACAAGCTTCCTCAGATATCAGAGTTGAATGATTAGATGCCAGTGGAATGTTTACAGCAGCCTTTGTCTGCTTAATATCCTCCCAGAGTTTAGGGATTTCAACTCAACCATGCTGGCTGCAAATTCTTGGAGTCACATTCATGCTTTGCAATGAGTTTGTCATGAGAAAGCGGCACTGATTTATTAATTACTTGTGAAAAGAATTGAGGCGAATGAAGTCCTGATCATAGCCCGTTCTAAGCAGGAGAATCTGCGAGTTCCCCCACACTACAGCCTGAGTTTGTAAGCTGTTCCCAACGGAGGTCAATTCTCGTCCGCTTCGATCTTACCACAGGGGATATGCAAACTGGTTTCCAGAATGGAGATGTGGTGGGGAGCCAGCTTCCCCAGTCCCAAAGCAGAGGCTTGGAGATCTCTCCAGTGCAAGACACACCAGAGGAAAAGCACCTTGTATTCTGATGGTTGCTGGGCAGGTGGAATTTTTGGCTCCTGGATTGCAGGAGTCTGCACAGAAATATAAGGAGAATAGCTGGCTGCTACTAGGGGCTATTCTCCAGCTCTGGTAAGCCCTTGGTCTTCTCCAAGTGACCTCAGTCATCACCACTTTGACCCTTTCTGTGTCCAGGTTGAAATGGTGGGGATAGAACCAAAAGCCATGGAGACCTTGGTATCTCCAGCTTGGAGAGCATTTTCTCCTCGCACAGGGGCTGGCCTAAGAAGATCCTTCCTATCCTCCAGCAATGGGCAATAACATGCCCAGGGCAGATACGGCACCAGGGTCCCAGACTTTCTTGCAAGGGAAGCTTTGGAGAAGACCTGAACAAGGGCAGGCAAACATTTATAGAAAACATGTGCAAGGGGAAATCATCTAAAATTGTATTTAGAGTGCGTTGGACTCCCCCAAAAATTGTACTTGAGAGAAGGGACTCAGATTTTCTTTGTTGGAGATATTAAAAAATTGAGGGCTCATTGACCCATATGATATGGCCCTGTAATCATTTGTCAGTTTTTTGGAATGGTATTTTTAATGTACATAAATAGATTTATGGGGAAACCTTTACAGGTTAAAGATGTTACTGTGATGTCGAATTATATACCAGAGTTTTGGAATGTGACTATCAGGAATTATGGTTGTATCATGCATGGGGGGTGGGGAGTGGCAGTAGCTAAAAGAATATTATTGAGAAGTTGGAAATGTGGTATTATTCCGGATGTTAAGGAATGGCTTTTGAAAATGAGTAGCTTATCTGCCCCAGAAAAGGCAGTATTTTCCACTAATCAAAGGATGAAGCAATATGTTTTTTTTTCTAGTTTTGTACACCACCCAGAGTCTACTGGAGTTGGGCAGCCAATAAATTCAAATGAATGAATGAATGAATGAATGAATGAATGAATGAATGAATGAATGAATGAATGTTCTTCTTTGTCAGAGATGTTATGATATTTTACAGCAATATTTTGCACCTGGCTATGCTAAAGTATTATATGGTATTTTTTAGTAAACCAGTGACTATAAGTTTAATATAGGGTAGATTTTTTTTTAGTTTGTTTGCCTTTTAAAAAACAACAACATGTGTGTCAGAAGGATCAGACAACTTTTCCCGTGGTTCGTACCTGAGCTGGGAATCCAATAAAAACACGCCAGCCACTCAGTGGAGGTCAAAGAAAATACTGTATATTTATTCAACCCAAGGTTGTCAAGTAACGTCGGGTGGCGGCCACACTGGACTGCTTCTCTGTCTCCCTTCTTATAGATTTTTAAAGATTTAGCCAATCATTATCAATCGAATAAATAATAAAGGGGGTGCGATGGCTCAGTGGTTAATACGCCAGGCTTGTCGATCGGAAGGTCGCAAGTTCGGCGGTTCAAGACCCGAGCGCCGCGTGACGGAGTGAGCTCCCGCACTCGCCCCAGCTTTTGCCAACCTAGCAATTCGAAAGCATGCAAATGCAAGTAGATGAATAGGTACCACTTCGGTGGGAAGGTAACAGTGTTCCGTGCGTGTCATGTGGCCACATGACCGTGGAAGCATCTTCGGACAACGCTGGCTCTTCGGCTAACAAATGGAGATGAGCACCGGCCCCTAGAGTTGGACACGACTGTGCGGGGGAAACCTTTACCTTTTACTTATCAATAGAACGGAATGCATTAGCTTATTACAATAGTTCCTGCGGTATCAGCATGAACATCTTCCTGTGTAATTCTTCTTTTCATAGTCTGTTAAAACAGATGTTTCCTTACCTATAGTTAACCACAATGTCTATATAAATGGGCATTTTATCTTTCCAATACATGTGTCTTCCTAAACATAAGATATATGCCTTCCTTTACATGGGTTTTGCTGTGTGATGTGCTCATTTATTTATAATGGCAGGAACCAGGCTTTTCCTCTTATAAAATGGCATTACTACTGTCTATATCAGTGTTTCTCAACCTTGGCAACTCTAAGATGTGTGGACCTCAACTCCCAGAATTCCCCAGCCAGCCATGCTGTCTGGGGAATTCTGGGAGTTGAGGTCCACACATCTTAGAGTTGCCAAGGTTGAGAAACACTGTCCTATACAACCTTTCATCTAGCCTTAATTTAAACTTATTGTAAACATATGAGGAAAATATGTATGAAGAAAATATATGGATGATATTCTGGAGGTGACGGACTCGACCATGGGGGAGCTGGGGATGGTGACGGCCGACAGGAAGCTCTGGCGTGGGCTGGTCCATGAAGTCACAAAGAGTCGGAAGCGACTGAATGAATAAACAACAAAATGAGGAAAATATTCCAACAGTGCGCGAGGGAATTGTCAGTCTCTTGCAGTTGAGTCAGATGGAAAGTAGTCCTTTTTCCAGGGGTGAATCACTCAAAACCTTCTTAACAAGAATGATTGAAATGAAAGGAATAGGTCCCAGGCCACTAACAGCCACAATGAAGGAAACTTGAATCCTCATTAAGGAGTGTAAAGCAAGTATAATCAAGCAAAAAAAAAAGTGCAGGAAAATTTTAAAAAAGGAAGGGAGGGAGGGAGGGAGGGAGGGAGGAAGGAAGGAAGGAAGGAAGGAAGGAAGGAAGGAAGGAAGGAGGATAAAGATACGAAAAATAGAAAAAGAAACCTCCCCTTTTATCCCCAGCATTATACTTGCTGGAGATGGAGGGGGAGGTTTCTTTTCCTATTTTTCTTTTCTTTTCTTTTTCTTTTTCTTGTTTCTTCTCTTTTTCTTCTCTTTTCTTCCTTTTCTCTTTTTTCTTTTTCTGCACTTTTTCCTTAATTTAATTTTTTAATGTGTTTTTCTATTTTGTAGCTGTATATATGTTTAATATAATCTTTAATGAAATTTATTTTTAAAAAAAGGAGTGTAAGGCAAGAATAAGGGGAAAGGGAGAGAGTCTTGGCTACTGCGATTAGACCGTGAGATACCTCCAGCCTCCTTTTAGTGGTAAGTTCATCAAGGTTGAGTCTCTGGACCTTTATTTGAATCTTTGAATCTCTTCAGAGCTTTTTGCTGCTCCTGCTGATGGAATAAATCACTAACGAACTTCTCTCCCGTCTGTTGACGATGTCTAGAGCCTCTCAGGTTTCTTGCTCAGCCTCCTCACAATAGGATTACAAACATTTCAGCAACTAAATTATTTCCCATTTCGAACCTTCTGGCATTAACGGCCTTTTGTAATTTATTTCCAACTGCTTTTCTGGGAATGGGTGAGGAAGCAGTTCTTTCTCCTTCCCCTCAAAGTGGCAATTTGGGATTAAAGCAAACATCTCTTTGGGTTCCTACGCCATGATGGGTCAACATGGGTTGGTTTAACATGCCATGTGAACCCAGGTAAGGTTTAAGGCTTAGGATTCTGATTGTGGTTTATTCAATCAGCTTTTAAACTTAAATTCTAATCAAGCCATTTTTTCCCCTCCTAAATGGGCTTCTATAAAATGAGGTAATTAGTCACTGGCTGGTGCCCGCTGGGTTATTTTTAAGCTTGGATCAATTAGAGCATGATATTTTTTTTCCTCTTTGGAGGATCTGATGAAATGATAGAGAATGGATTAGAAGCAGAGAGGTAGAAAGAAAAATGGAAAGTGACAGGGCTCCGATTGTGGCTATGTCATAAGGTGATTGATTGATTAATTGATTGATCAAATTTATATAGCCGCCCATCTCACTTGGTTTTGGTTCAGCAAGTACTCAACGCAGCCACCATGATTTGCAATCCAGAATTTATGGCTTATATTGAATAAACTCACCAGCTGTGGCTTCTTTAATAGACCATGGTTAAGTAACCAAGATCAGCGAGAGAGCATAACA
The DNA here is from genome assembly GCA_023362775.1 of Charina bottae. NCBI lineage: Eukaryota > Metazoa > Chordata > Lepidosauria > Squamata > Charinaidae > Charina > Charina bottae. The sequence continues at coordinate 4,226,159 of JALMGJ010000015.1, forward strand.
GAGAATGGCCCTTGGGGAACAACATCCTTTAGGAAAGTTTTGGAAAGTTATAAGCTGTGTAAGACAGTTGTACTCTGCAGCTTCTATTACAGGGCTTTTCAAACTTTTGCCGTTGGCGACACACCAATGGCCAACGCACAAAAATGCGGAAGCGCTGCCGCCGCTGCGGCATGCGAAAACCTGGAAGCGACAGCAGCGGTGTCCTGGAACCTGGAAGCGCTGATGGCCCGCCACTGCTGCCCCTTCGAAAGGGCAGGCTCCGGGGCCCCCGAAAATGCCCTCGGTTCCAGCAGGGAGGCGAAAATCGCGCGCGCACGCAGCCAGGCCACTTCCGCCGCACACCTGATTGGCGCGGAGAATTTCCACCCCGCCCCCCCTGCGCCAATCAGCTGTGCCGCAGGGAAGCGGCCGGGCAGCGTGCGCGCGCGATTTTCGCCTCCCTGCCGGAACCGAGGGCATTTTCATCAGCGCTTCCGGGTTGCCACGCAACACACTTGGGGCCCCCAGGCGACACAGTATTGTGTCGCGACACACAGTTTGGAAAGCCCTGTTCTATTATGTTACTTCGCTTGTGAGCCACTTACTACATAGAATATTCCTCTTCTTCTGAGACTTGTGCCATGAGAAGCAGAAGTTACAGGTGGGACCTACAACAATGTAAGTCCTTGAGGTAGACCAGATCAAGAAATTTCAGATCATCATGGCTTAACATGATGTGCAAATCCAATCTCAGTATTTAATTGAGAGAAATAACAATGTGTTTTTGAAAAAAAGTAAGATGTGAAATCAGATAGTCTTCCTTTGCTCCTCACAGAAGTCTTGGTGTTGTTTGTTTTCCCCCAAGGTCACACAGGTTGTGTATGCAGAATACACTTACCCAGGTTAAGGACTGCATTCACACAAGTTTTTGTTGTGGATCCAACTTGATTGGATAGCCTTGGGTTCGCGGATTGGACAATGCCAGAAATGAATCAGTTTAGCAAAGTAACCTGATTAACACAACCTGTGTGGTGTTAATGCAGCCACTTATCTGACCCCCCAAAACCCCCAAGAAACACAGCCAAAAAAACCTTTGTGGCCCCTTTGTATCAATACCTTGCTCAATGCAGCCCTCCCCCCCATCTGAAATACAGTCTTCAGCTGATGTCAAACTACAACTCCCAGAAGCCATCAGGTCTGTTGATGAGGGATGCTGGAAACAACCTCTGGAGGACCAAGTACTGGTTATTCTTGCTCTGCAGATCTGCTGGGCTTAATCTTGCCGAAGATGCTGAAGTTGTTGATATTTTAGTGAATTGGCTGGTTTGGGTTCTGATTGCAATGCGTCAATGTACTGATGTTTGCGTGATAATACAGTTCTGGAGAGGGTGCTGTAGCGGTGAAGGGGTTGGATCTGGTCCACCCTCAACCATGGAAGGTGCCTGGAAAGACTGGCCCCATCACTTTCAGCCCAACCTACCTTGTTGTTGTTCAGTCGTTTAGTCGTGTCCGACTCTTCCTGACCTCATGGACCATAGCACGCCAGGCCTTCCTGTCCTCCACTGTCTCCCGGAGTTTACTCAAATTCATGTTCGTTACATCGGTGATGCTATCTAACCATCTCATCCTCTGCCGTCCCCTTCTCCTTTTGCCTTCAGTCTTTCCCAGCATCAGGGTCCTCTCCAGTGAGTCCTCTCTTCGCATTAGGTGGCCAAATATTTGAGCTTCAGCTTCAGCATCTGTCCTTCCAATGAGCAGTCAGGGTTGATTTCCTTTAGGATTGACTGATTTGACCTCCTTGCAGTCCAAGGGACTCTTAAGAGTCTTCTCCAGCACCACAGTTCGAAAGCATCAGTTCTTACCTACCTTACAGGATGGTGGTTGTGGGGAAAAACAAGATATACTGTACTGCCAAAGATTAACAAGAGTTAACCGGTTGGATTGGGGTGTGCGTCTGTGCATGCACTTACGTTTTATTAAGCACAAGATTTATGCCTACTTCTTTTCTTTTTCTTAAATATAGCATTGTCTTTCTAAGGCACACTGCTGATAGGCATTTTTGGCAGTGCATCACGTACACAGCATTAGGTAGCAAGGAAGGTACCATCACTGATGGTCTTTGAAGGCTGTTTATAATCCTAAGGCAATATGTTTTTATTACTGTAAAAAAATCTTCCACTGTCAACATTCTGCTGAAAGTTTTTCTTTGGTAATGGCATTTTCATAAGGTTGGAAAGAAAGTAGAAGCGGGCTGTCTTACAAGGAGTCTAGAGGATGGATATTTCTTCCTTTACTAACTGTTTCCCATGTTGTCTGAACGGGGCATTTGGGGCCCCTTCAGAAACACAATGCTCCTGATGGCCACGTATGACTCATGGGCTACAGCAGTGCTTTCCAAACTCCCGCCGTTGGTGACACACCAACGGCGTGGGCACGGGGGCGTGCGCAGTGGGGGCGGTACGCGTGGCGGCAGCACGGGGACACATGCAGGGGCGGCGTGCACGGTGGTGGCGGCGGCGGTCTCGTGTTTTGCAGTAAAACCCAGAAGCACTGATGGCACGCCGCTGCCATCGCTGCTGCCACCGCTGCCATGCACGCCGCCAGCGGCAATGCGCCATCGCCACTTCTGGGTTGTGTCGCGACACACAGTTTGGAAAGCACTGGGCTACAGGTTACCATATTGATCTCCGAAATAAATGAAATATTCCCCAAATCAAATGAGAACAAAAAGTCTGTTGCTATTTCTTTGGCTACTTGTTCGGTCCCCAAAATGGAGAGAGATCCTAGTATGTTCTACCATCCCTGGAAGTTGAAGGAAATAGATTGATAGTGACATTCATAATTCATGGATTAATTTCCTGTGAGGATTGAACAGGTGCTCCACAATCAAATCCCTATCTGAATTATTTCTGATATCAAAGTATTAAAGATGCATGTATTTAAAATGGGAAAGGATTATCTGTTTAATTCCATTCATGGCACAGGAGGAGATTGTTCCGTCTGCAAGCTCTAACTGGAACTGGGTCTAAAAGGTTGACTGTGAGGCTTCTTCAATTTGGTCTATTTTTTCTACACATTCACATCTTTGCCATCCCCACTTTTGTGCCACCGATTCTCATGGCATTTTTGTTGGTCCTTAGGTCTCAGGATTCCCAACCTAAGACCTTCTGGCTCCTCCAGCTTGAGGAGTTTCACCAGCGATAGCCATTGAATTGTGCTTCTTAACATATCAGGGGGAAAAAGTATGGAATACAAGTAGTCCTCACTTAATTACGACAATAGGGATTGGAAAATTGGTTGTTAAGCGGTGCAGTCATTAAGTGAGCCACCACATGACTGGACCCAACTTTATGGCCATTTTTATGATGGTGGTTAAGTGAATCACAAAAGGGGCGTGGTGGCTCAGTGGGTAAGATGCCAGGCTTGTTGATCGGAAGATCGTAAGTTCGGAGGTTCGAATCCCTAGCCCTGCGTGCGGAGTGAGCTCCCGCATTAGCCCCAGCTCTTGCTAACCTAGCAATTCGAAAGCATGCAAATGCAAGTAGATGAGTAGGGACCACTTTGGTGGGTAGGTAACAGCCTTCCACGCACGTCATGCCGGCCACATGACCGTGGAAGCATCTTCGGACAACGCTGGCTCTTCGGCTAACAAACGGAGATGGGCACCGGTCCCTAGAGTCAGACACGGCTGCCCAAATGTGCGGGGGGAACCTTTACCTTTACCTTAAGTGAATCATGGGTTGTTAAGTGAATCCGTCTTCCCCATTGGACATTTTTTGCCAGAAATCGGCAACACTTTGCAAATCATGATCACGTGACTGCAGGACGCTGCAATTGGTCATAAATGTGAGGAGGCTGCCAAGTGCCCGAATTGCAATCACATGTCCATGGGGGTGGTGCGATGGTTTGTGACAGTTGTAAGTGTGAGTACAGGTTGTAAAGCACTTTTTCCGAGGCCGTCGTAACTTCGGACCGTCATTAAACCGACGGTCGTTAAGCAAGGACTACTTGTACATTGTGAGTAATCAACTTAGCCCCTCTTATAAACTCCTATGGCTTTGAGAAGGTTTAGTGGTAGTTGTTTCTGCTAATGGGACGATCTGGCTTTCTTCTTTTCTGAGATATCCCTGAGGTCCAAATAATTAGGAGCAGGATCCATTGTCCCTATTTGCACAACATACTGAACTGGGTCAAACAGATATGTTTTAACCCCAAACAGCTCCAGTGCTGGCTAAGTGTACCCCTCCTAGTCATCCATGTTGTTCAAAATGGAAGAGGTATGGCAAGGATTAACCCAGGGTTTCTCAACCAGGGTTCCACGAGAGGTCACTAGGGGTTCCCTGGGATATTCTATTTAAAAAACTATTTCAAATTCGGGCAACCTGACATTAAAGAGGTAAGTTTCATTCTTTATTTTTAGTTTAAGAACATGGTGAATGCCTGTAATACAGGCCTACCCATGAAACAAATATAGTAATCTTGTAACTTCTGGCCTATATTTGAGCCTGAATGGGCAGGGGTTCCCCAAGGCTTGAAAAATATTTCAAGGGTTCCTCCAGGGTCAAAAAATCGAGAAAGGCTGGATTAACCTATTAACCAGTTGTCAGAACAGAAACAAAGACTTAAGAGTGGCTTGAATAGAGCTGTAGATAAGCAAAATTGAATGGAAGAGGGGAATGAGATGTTGACAAAAAGGATGTGGGTGTCTCAGCCAGATCTGGCCACACAGATTGATTGTTGAGGAGTATGGAGATGGTCTTGAAGAAGCCATTAGATAAACACCAGCTGTTAGCCTTGTGGGGTAGCCCAGACAAGAAGCACAACCAGGACTTCTGTGTTTATTGTTTATTGTAAGGTTATGAAAGGTTGAGGGGCGTGGTGGCTCAGCAGGTAAGACGCCAGGCTTGTCGATCGGAAGATCGCAAGTTTGACGGTTCGAATCCCTAGCCCCGCATGACGAGTGAGCTCCCGTACTCGCCCCAGCTCTTGCCAACCTAGCAATTTGAAAGCATGCAAATGCAAGTAGATAAATAGGTACCACTTCGGTGGGAAGGTAACAGCGTTCCGCACGCGTCATGCCATCCACATGACCGTGGAAGCATCTTTGGACAACGCTGGCTCTTTGGCTAACAAACGGAGATGAGCACCGGCCCATAGAGTCAGACACGACTGCACTAATGTTTGGGGGGAAACTTTAACCTTTACTTTTCTATAAAGTTATGTTCTATGTTCAGGAGTTCTATGTTTCTATGTTTATTGTTTATTCTGTTACGTTAGCAGAATTTTGCAAGTCAGGAAGTACCCCTCCTGTGCCTTACTTTTACTCTCCCCAAAACTAGGGAGGGCCCCTTTTGAGATGCTTTCGCCACCCCTTCACCTTTGGATTCAAATTTTGTTTATCAGACCGTTGTCTAGGCCAAGGGCCGGAAATGGCGGCTCGCGAGCCAGATGCGGCTCTTTGGCCCCTTGAGTGTGGCTCTTCCGCAGCTGAACTCACCCCCGCCCCTTCCACGTGATTGGATCACGCCCCCAAACTCTGATGGCTGGCGCTGGAGGAGGGCGATTGATTCTTCCTCCTCCCGCCCTCGGGAGCCTTCCAGAGTCGGGCAGCGCTTCTTCGAGGTCGGCGGGTGGGGAAGTTGGTTGGTCGCCGCCGCCGCCTCTTCCTCCGCCTGCGTTGCAACGGCCGCCACCACCGCCCCCCCCGAAGCGCTCGCCAGGCAGGCAGGAGAGTGTCGCCATGCTGGGCGCGCTGTGAGAGGAGACAGCGCAGCTGCTGGGCGACTACCTGCAGCACCGGCTGGGGGACGCGGCGCTGCCCCCCAGCCGCACGGCCGAGATGCTGCGGCGGGTGGCCGACGAGCTGGAGAGGTGCAGTGGGACAGGAGCATCGCCGGCGGCCCGCGAGGACCGGCCAGGGAAGGCGTGCGGGCGGAGCTGCCTGCCTGGCACTCGGGCGCTCCGGCTGGGGTGCAGCGGGACGGGAGCTCCGCCCGTGCGCCTTCCCTGGCCGGTCCTCACGGGCCGATCGCGTGGAAGGCGCGCGGCGGAGCTACCTGTCTGGCACTCGGGCGCTCCGGCTGGGGTGCAGCGGGACGGGAGCTCCGCCCGCGCGCCTTCCCTGGCCGGTCCTCACGGGCCGATCGCGTGGAAGGCGCGTGGGCGGAGCTGCCTGTCTGGCACTCGGGCGCTCCGGCTGGGGTGCAGCGGGACGGGAGCTCCGCCCGCGCGCCTTCCCTGGCCGGTCCTCACGGGCCGATCGCGTGGAAGGCGCGCGGCGGAGCTGCCTGTCTGGCACTCAGGCGCTCCGGTAGTGCAGCCCCGCCGCCGCCCTTTCTCTCCGGCTTGGATCCGGGGAAGGCAGCGGGGGGCCTCGCAGAGGGAGGCAAGCAGGCAGGTAAGCGGGCGGGCGGGCAGCCCGGGCCTCCTCCTCCGCCAGCGGGAGAGAAGGAGAAGCGGCTGCCCGCCTGCCTCCGCCCGCCCTGAGGGGACCCACCCGGCAGCGGCGGCGGCTCCCCTGAAGCGCGCCGCTTGTCGCCGCCCGCCTCGTTTCCCGCCCCCATCATTTCCTTGGCCCTGAATGTGCAGGGGTTCCCCGAGGCCTGGAAAGTATTTCAAGGGTTCCTCCAGGGTCAAAAGGTTGAGAAAGGTTGGCTTACACTGTTGTAGGTCCCACCTGTAACTTCTGCTTCTCATGGCACAAGTCTCAGAAGAAGAGGAATGTTCTATCTAGTAAGTGGCTTACAATCAAGGTAACATAATAGAAGCTGCAGAGTACAACTGTCTTACACAGCTTATAACTTTCCAAAACTTTCCTAAAGGATATTGTTCCCCAAGGGCCATTCTCTGTTACGCTCTCTCGCTGATCTTGTTTACTTAACCATGGTCTATTAAAGAAGCCACAGCTGGTGAGTTTAAATTCAAGCCATAAATTCTGGATTGCAAATCATGGTGGCTGGGTTGAGTACTTGCTGAACTAAAACCAAGTGAGATGGGCGGCTATATAAATTTGATCAATCAATTAATCAATCAATCACCTTATGACATAGCCACAATCGGAGCCCTGTCACTTTCCATTTTTCTTTCTACCTCTCTGCTTCTAATCCATTCTTTATCATTTCATCAGATCCTCCAAAGAGGAAAAAAAATATCGTGCTCTAATTGATCCAAGCTTAAAAATAACCCAGTGGGCACCAGCCAGTGACTAATTACCTCATTTTATAGAAGCCCATTTAGGAGGGAAAAAATGGCTTGATTAGAATTTAAGTATGTTAATTTTTCATTAGGTTTTTGATTAAGTAGACTTCTTCACATGGCCGATAGATCTTGAAATATGTCTTCCTTGGCAGGGACTTAGCATTTCAGTTAGCTAGTAAGGAGTGAAGCTGCTTCATCTGGAACCTTTGAGGTAGACCAGGTCAGGAAACAGACACCATATGAACTACTGGAACTCTACTTTATTGATCTAGGACAGGGGTCGGCAAACTTTTTTTGCCGGGAGCCATTTTGACATGCTCGTGCACATTTTGAAGTGCTCGAGAGCCAGGGGGCGGGGTTTGTGGGCGGGAGCCAATCGCGTGGAAGGGGGCGGGTTTTGCGGGCGGGAGCCAATCGCGTGGAAGGGGGCGGGTTTTGCGGGCGGGAGCCAATCGCGTGGAAGGGGGCGGGGTTTGCGGGCGGGAGCCAATCGCGTGGAAGGGGGCGGGGGCTCACAGAGGGAGGGGGTGCAGCCAGCAGCTCCTCGCAGCCAGCAGCTCCGCAAACCCGGCCCGGCTGCCCCACCGGGAGTGGCGGGGAAACAGCTGCCACCCTCCGCTACCCAGAATATCGTGGGGCAAAGGGAAACCTGCCCGGAGGGGTCATCAGGAGCACAGGATCCGGCCCCAGGCCAGCCCGGCCCGCAGCTTCGGCGCCCTCCCCTCGCCATCGCGAAAGTCCCAGGCGACGGCGGGGACATGTTCGACCTGCTCGTGCAGCACGGGGCGGCCGCCCCCGGAGACTCCGCGGCCCCCCGGCTGCAGCTCTTCCACCGCCTCTCCTCCTCTGGCAGCTGGGGGGGCCGTGGAGTCTCGCCTCTGCCGCTCTCCGCAAAGCTCCTGGTTGATCTTGATGTTTCCTTTTCCTCCCCTTCAATACGTTCCAGCAAGCGAGGTGGAAGCGGAGAGCGGCAGAGGCGAGGCGGCCTCCGGCTGCTGCTTCCTGTGCCCGTGGCCTCTGCTGCAGCCGCTCTCCGCTTCCCCCTCGCTTGCTGGAACATATTGAAGGGGAGGAAAAGGAAACATTAAGATCAACCAGGAGCTTTGCGGAGAAGCGGAGAGTGGCAGAGGCGAGGCGGGCGGCGGCGGCAGCAAAGAGGCCACGGGCGCAGGAAGCAGCAGCCGGAGGCTCATCTGGCCCCACGCGTCCGCGGCCCTGCCCCCACCCCAGCGCCCAGCCCTGTCCCCCCCGCCTCCCTCCCTGCGGACTAACTCAGCGAGGAAGCCCTTGATGGCGGCTTCCCTCACGCACGCACGCCCAGGCTCGGTTGCGGAGCTCAGCTCAGGAGAGGCGGCGGGAAGGAGGGAGCGTCGCGGAGCATGTGCAGAGGGCTCTGCTGGGCGCCACGGCGTTCCTGGGCTGAGCGGAAGGCTGCGCCCTCTCCACCGGGCGGGACCCGCGCCTCCTTCCCTGCGGGCGGGCAAGGCAGGGAGAGAAGGGGAGATGGAGGGGCTCCCTCTCCGGCCTCTGCGCCCCTTCAGGCCCGTCTCTCCGAGCGGGGTGGCGGGAGGGAACTCCCCATCCAAGGGGAAGCGCTGGGAACCAGCGGCGGAGGTTGGCCGGCTCCTAGAGCGGCTGCCGCGGGCAACAAAACCTGGGGCACGGGAGAGCGGAAGGCTGCACCCTCTTCACAGGGCGGGACCCGCGCCTCCTTCCCTGCGGGCGAGCGAGGCAGGGAGAGAAGGGGAGACGGCGGGGTACCCTCTCCGGCCTCTGCGCCCCTTCAGGCCCGTCTCTGCGAGGCCCGGCGCGGCAGGGAGGCGCTGCTGGCCCGGGACGCGGCGCTGTCGGAGGCAGCGCAGGAGCGGTTTCAGGGGCTGCTGCGGCTGGAGATGGCGCTGCTCCGCGGCATCCAGGTGCTGGGCGAGGGCGCAGGCCCGGGACGCAAGCGGCAGGGCGGCGCAGGGGGCCTGGCCGGGGCGGTGGCGGTGGCGGTGGCGGCGGGGGGACGGAGCCGGCGGAGGTTTGCCGGGCGGCAGGACGGGGCGGGCGGCGCTGCTCGGGCTGGTGGCGGAGCTGGAGGGAGCGGAGGGACCAGGAGTTCCTGTGGGCGCAGCGCGTGCTCTGCAACCCGCCTTGGAGAAGCAGCCGCGGGAGGCCCTCCGGGTGCATCCTCCCACCCCATCAATCCCCCACCCCGCCGTTCGGCGTCCTCTCCCCCCCGCTAACCCGAGCCCTGCGGCAGCCGGGGCAGCCGAGCCAGGCTCGGACCGGAGGCAGCCAAGGGGAGAGCAGGCGGCTCTTCGCCCTGCGCCGCCCTGCCGCTCGCGTCCCAGGCCCGCGCCCTCGCCCAGCACCTGGATGCCACGGAGCAGCGCCATCTCCAGCCGCAGCAGCCCCTGCGGCCGCTCCTGCGCCGCCTCCAACAGCGCCGCATCCTGGGCCAGCAGCGCCTCCCTGCCGTGCCGGGCCTCGCTCAGTGTGAGAGCCAGGGGGCGGGGTTTGCGGGCGGGGGCCAATCGCGTGGAATCGCAAGGGCCAATCACGTGGAAGGGGCGGGGGTGAGTTCAGCTGCAGAAGAGCCACACTCAAGGGGCCAAAGAGCCACATCTGGCTCGCGAGCCGCCATTTCCGACCCTTGATCTAGGACAGTGTTTCTCAACCTTGGCAGCTTGAAGAGGTGTGGACTTCAACTCCCAGAATTCCCCAGCCAGCATGGCTGGCTGGGGAATTTTGGGAGTTGAAGTCCACACATCTTAAAGTTGTCAAGGTTGAGAAACACTGTTTTAGAAAAAGGGTAAAGAATTATTGTTCATTTTTAATAAAAGAACAAGAGTAGTTCTTTTTTTTCTTTTTTCAGCAAAAAGTCCATAAGGGGTTTCCAGTCACTAATAAATGTAGTCATTGATCTTTCCCTAAGCAAACAAGTCAACTATGCCATCTCTGCTAATTCTGTCACCTTCACCAGCCATTCCTCCATTGTGGGTATTTCAGAGTCCTTCCATTTTTGTGCATATAATAATCTCGCTGCAGTTACCATGTACAAAAACAATTGTCCATAACTCTTTTCTTAATTGTCTATCCATTCGCCCCAACAAGAAGAGTTCTGATTTCAATTGAATATTAATCTTTAAAATGCTTTGTATCACTGTATGTATTTGAACCCAAAATTTTCTGGCGAGAACTACCACGATTCCTCAAATGGTGTGGATTCTCTGGACAGGAGAGACCTAAAGCTTCCAGATATATCTGTAACCTTCCATCAAATCTTCTGGAAACTAAGTGGGCTATAAGCCTGTTAAATTTTACATTCTTGACTTCAGTTTACTACTTTGCCGTATGGAGGAGCTATTATCTTGTTGCTGTCGTTATTGTTTAAATAAGTTTTTTTAAAATCCTTGGTTTGTCTCATGAAATTGGTTGGTGTCTGAATTCTGAAAATATCTAGGTTCTGATATGCATGGTAGCCCAAAAGATGCAGATCGGATTAGTAGCGTTTGGAGTGTAGATCCACCATACTGTATATGGATGTCATTGAAAAGGGATTGGATTTCTTTTTATATGGTGTTTCACTGTAGCATAAGGCAAGGTTACTTTTCTGTAGGGTTTTAACATTGCACCAGTGCCCATCAGCAAAGGAAAAAATGGGAACAAATGGAAGGAACTGAAATTAGAATAGAATAGAATAGAATAGAATAGAATAGAATAGAATAGAATAGAATAGAATAGAATAGAATAGAATAGAATAGAATAGCTTTATTGTCATCCCACTATACACTATACACCAAGTGCACAATAGAATGAAATTTCGTTGCAGTTGGCTCACTATTTCAATCAAACAGTAAAATACTAATAAAAAACCCCATAGTTATGATAAAATATACATGCTTTACACATCCAACATTTCACCTAAAAGAACTTACTTAAGCATTCAAGAATCCACCAGCCTGGGGGACAAAGCTGTTTCCCAGTCTGGCTGTTCTACCTCGGATACAGCGGAACCTCTTCCCAGAGGGTAACAAAGAAAACAAACCATGATGAGGATGGGAGGCGTCACTGATGATCTTTCGAGCTCTGGACAAACAGCGTGCATGTGCTAAATCTTGGATGAGAGGCAGAGATATCCCAATTAACTTTTCTGCTGCCCTTACCACTCTCTGCACTGACTTTCTATCTGAAATTAGCAATCAGATCTGCACATACACTTCAATTTAGAAATATAGGTCGTCCTCACTTCCACAATTGGGACCGGAATTTCGGTTGCTAAGCAAATACGACCCAATTTTACGACCTTTTTTGTGGTGGTTGTTAAGCGAATCACTGTGGGTGTTAAGCGAACCACATGGTTCCCCATTGATTTTGCTTGCCAGAAGCCAGCCGGGAAGGTCGAAAATGGCAATCACGTGACCACGGGACGCTGCGACGTTCATAAATACGAACCGGTTGCCAAGTGCCCAAAATGTGATCATGTGACCGCGGGGATGCTGTGATGGTTGTAAGTGTGAGGACTGGTTGCAAGTCATTTTTGTCAGCAGTCTCGTAAGTCCAAACCATCACTAAATGAATGGTTGTTAAGCGAGGACTACCTGTATTTAATGTCAGATATTTCTGTTAGATCAACCCCATTTTAAAAAGTAGAACAGGCCATTTAAAAATCCCAAGGTCTAAACATCTAAGTAGAAATTTTGAATGGAGGAAATTTTAGGAGCATTTTGAGCTGGAAACTGAACAAAAACACATTGCAACTAAATTAATGCCTGCTTGGAGCTTACTCCTAAATGTTATTCCTCCCCCAGGGTTTTCTCTGTTTCACTATGTCAACGTGAATTGACAGTTAGGAAGGCATGTTTACAATTATTCCTGCATTAGACAAATGATTGCCCACGCAAGTAGAAGAGCGTTTGTTGAATCATCCCCCCTTTGTACTGACAAATCTGCTGAATTTCTTGCAATAAAGGCAGAGGAGGACACCAGGTTGTTAATTAAAGAAATCAAATCCACGCTCAATTACTTGTCTTTTAGTCATTGTGCAGGAAGGCAAAGGTGGATTCTTCTGTTCTTTACATAATTGCTCTGGACAGTCGTTCAGCCCTGAAAGAAATCCCCTGCGTCTTTTGATACATACCAATTTGAGCTTTTTTGAATCTAGACATGCAAATTGGCATGAAATTTCAGGTGTTTTGCGTGACCATTTTCTGTAATGTAGACATTTTTTGTAAGCAACTTTCCCAAACATAAGCCTGTGTACAGGTTTCTCAAAGTTCTACAGAATCTGATGATGTGCAGAAATGGAAAGGTAAGTGCAATCTTGCTTGCAAATTAATTGGGAAGTGCTAATTAACTCAGTATATCATATGATTTGTTGTTTATTTGTTCAGTCGCTTCTGACTCTTCGTGACTTCATGGACCAGCCCACGCCAGAGCTTCCTGTCGGCCGTTGCCACCCCCAGCTCCCCCACGGTCGAGTCCGTCACCTCCAGAATATCATCCATCCATCTTGCCCTTGGTCGGCCCCTCTTCCTTTTGCCTTCCACTTTCCCCAGCATCAGCATCTTCTCCAGGGTATCCTGTCTTCTCATTATGTGGCCAAAGTACTTCAGTTTTGCCTTTAATATCATTCCCTCAAGTGAGCAGTCTGGCTTTATTTCCTGGAGTATGGACTGGTTTGATCTTCTTGCAGTCCAAGGCACTCTCAGAATTTTCCTCCAACACCACAGTTCAAAAGCATCTATCTTCCTTCGCTCAGCCTTCCTTATGGTCCAGCTCTCGCAGCCATAGGTTACTACAGGGAATACCATTGCTTTAACTATGCGGACCTTTGTTGTCAGTGTGAGGTCTCTGCTCTTAACTATTTTATCAAGATTTGCCATTGCTCTCCTCCCAAGAAGTAGACGTCTTCTGATTTCCTGGCTGCAGTCAGCGTCTGCAGTAATCTTTGCGCCTAGAAATACAAAGTCTGTCACTGCCTCCACTTTTTCTCCCTCTATTTGCCAGTCATCAATCAAGCTCGTTGCCATAATCTTGTTTTTTTTGAGGTTTAACTGCAACCCAGCTTTTGCACTTTCTTCTTTCACCTTCGTCATAAGGCTCCTCAACTCCTCCTCGCTTTCAGCCATCAAAGTGGTATCATCTGCATATCTGAGATTGTTAATGTTTCTTCCAGCGATTTTAACTCCAGCCTTGGATTCCTCAAGCCCAGCATGTCGCATGATGTGTTCTGCGTACAGGTTCAATAGGTAGGGTGAGAGTATACAACCCTGCCGTACTCCTTTCCCAATCTTAAACCAGTCCGTTGTTCCGTGCTCTGTTCTTACCGTTGCTACTTGGTCGTTATACAGATTCCTCAGGAGGCAGACAAGATGATTTGGTATCCCCATACCACCAAGAACAAAGCTATCCCCGATATTATTATCCTTCCTATACAGATCTTCCGTATATTCTTGCCACCTTTTCTCGATCTCTTCTGCTTCTGTTAGGTCCTTGCCATCTTTGTTTTTGATCATACCCATTTTTGCCTGGAATTTACCTCCGATGTTTCTAATTTTCTGGAAGAGGTCTCTCGTCCTTCCTATTCTATTGTCTTCTTCGACTTCCGCGCATTGCTTGTTTAAAAATAATTCCTTATCTCTTCTGGCTAACCTCTGGAATTTTGCATTTAGTTGGGCATATCTCTCCCTATCACTGTTGCCTTTTGCTTTCCTTCTTTCTTGGGCTACTTCCAGTGTCTCAGCAGACAGCCATCTTGCCTTCTTGGTTTTCTTTTTCTTTGGGACATTTTTTGTTGCCGCCTCCTGAACAATGTTGCAAACTTGTGCCCATCGTTCTTCCGGGACCCTATCTACTAAATCTAGTCCCTTAAATCTATTCTTCACCTCCACTGCATATTCCTTAGGAATATTAGTGAGCTCATATCTAACTGATCTGTGGGTCTTCCCTATTCTCTTTTAGTCTGATTCTAAATTTTGCAATAAGAAGTTCGTGATCTGAACTACAGTCAGCTCCAGGTCTTGTTTTTACCGACTGTATAGATGTCCGCCACCTTTGGCTGCAAAGGATGTAGTCAATCTGATTTCGGTGTCCACCATCTGGTGAAGTCCATGTATAAAGTCGTCTTTTAGGTTTCTGGAAGAGAGTGTTTGTTATGCACAGTGAGTTGTCTTGGCAAAATTCTATCAGCCTATGTCCCGCTATATTTTGTTCTCCCAGACCATACTTGCCTGTAATTCCAGGTGTTGTTTGACTACCCACCTTAGCATTCCAGTCTCCTGTAATGAAAATAATTTCTCTTTTTGGTGTATTATCCAGTAGGTGCTGCAGATCCTCATAGAACCGATCTATTTCTGCTTCTTCAGCATCTGTGGTTGGGGCGTATATTTGGATCACTGTGATGTAAAATGGCTTACCCTGAATTCGAACTGAGTTCATTCTATCGTTTTTTGGATTGTATCCAAGTACTGCTTTAGCCACTCTATTATTAATTATGAAGGCTACTCCATTTCTTCTGTGGTCCTCTTGTCCACAGTAGTAGATCTGGTGGTCATCTGATGTGAAGTGGCCCATTCCAGTCCATTTCAGTTCACTGACACCCAAAATGTCTGTATTTAATCTTGACATCTCACCAATAACCACATCCAATTTGCGTAGAAATCAGCAGAATGTGTTTGACCCTGGAGAATTCCAATGATTGCACAATTTTTAACTGTCTTTGTTGTCACAGAAGACAAATGGGGCTTGTTGAAAGAAGATTTTCAAATAAAATGAAAGAGAAGTTAATTTGGGCAATAATTTAATATTTTGTATCATATGATACAAATTTCTCCTCTGGTGCCTTGACCCTCCTTCCCCATATCATGGGGAAGGGCTGGAGAAAATCATCTTTCAAATAAGCTTGACCTGAGCTTTCTAATCTTCCCAGTTCTATTTGATGGAGTAGTACAAGTTTACTTTCAGATCTTTGTGTGTGCCGCTTGATGACAAACATCCAAATGAGAGCATATTCAACAAGCCCCATTTGTCTTCTGTGACAACAAAGACAGTTAAAGATTGTGCAATCATTGGAATTCTCCAGGGTCAAACGCATTCTGCTGATTTCTGTGTTAATGCCTGACAGCCACATGCAATCACTCATAATATGTGATGATTCTGTGTAATAATCGCTAGTAAATTGGAATCATGAATCATAGAGTTGGAAGGGACCTTGGAGGTCTTCTAGTCCAACCTCCTGCTTGATTGTTTTTCAATCTCTCTTGTGGTTTAGCCTGTTTTGTAAAAAAAACAGGGCGTTTGGTTAGATTATAGTTCAATATATTGCATACATCCAGAAAATGTCACAGAGATTAATGCAGAGTTCTTGCTTCAGAAAAAAATCAGTTACAGATAGTCCTTGACTTACGTCCATTCATTTAGCGACCGTCTGAAGTTACGACGGTGCTGAAAAAAGTGACTTGCGACTGGTCCTCACACTTACAACCGTTGCAGCGTCCCTGCAGTCATGTGATCAAAATTCGGGTGCTTGGCAACTGACATGTATTTATGATGGTTGCAGCATCCCGGGGTCACATGATCGCCATTTGTGACCTTCCCAGCCAGCTTCCAACAAGCAAAATCAATGGGGAACTGCGGGATTCACTTAACGACCATATGGTTCCTTAACTACCATGTGATTCACTTAATGACCGTGGCAAAAAAGGTCATAAAATCGGGTACGGTCACATGATGCCTCGCTTAATGACCACACCACTTAATTATGCATTTTCTGGTCCCTATTGTGGTCATAAGTTGAGGACTACCTGTAGATGGACAGTTAGATCAGGGAGATATTTGATCTAGCATATTTCAGGTGAAAAGAATCTTGGAATTGTGGTCAGTTGCATGCTGAATATGGGTGGTGTGGGGGGCATTCCTTTGAGTTTAGATTCCCAACGCTGGCTGTAACTTTTCACATAGAGATTTATTAGGATTTAATTCAAGCTCTGAACCTGAGCCTGGGTTTCTATGGGACTTTAAGACCTATGCTTCTGAGCAACTAACCTCCCAGGCCTGAATTGTGATTTACTTTCTCTTAACATCTCTCCTAATGACTCTTGCATACTTTTGTCAAAGCTACCTTTGCTCTGCTCTACAGCTAACCATTTTCTAAAAAGGGAAAAGTACCGCCTGCACAATTGTTGCGGGTAACTTTCTCTAGTGCCTCCAATTTGCATGCTATTTCCCCTAAGATACGTGTATTTGTATGCAGCTGTTGCAAATACTGTAGCTTTCGGGGACGCTCCTTTTCCAAAATATTCCCAAATGTATTCATCTTTTGAGACATCTGCCTCCAAGTCTGTGTATTTCGTGTCTTTTTCTTCTGAGTAATATTCCAGTATGGCTCAGCAGGTAAGACGCCAGGCTTGATGATCGAAAGATCGCAAGTTCGGAGGTTCGAATCCCTAGCCCCGCGTGACGGAGGGAGCTCCCGCACTCGCCCCAGCTCTTGCCAACCCAGCAATTTGAAAGCATGCAAATGCAAGTAGATGAATAGGCACCACTTCGGTGGGAAGGTAACAGCGTTCCACGCGTGTCATGCCGGCCACATGACCGTGGAAGCATCTTCGGACAACACTGGCTCTTCGGCTAACAAACAGAGATGAGCACCGGCCCTTAGAGTTGGACACGACTGCACAACTGTGCGGGGGGAACCTTTACCTTTACCTAATATTCCAGTAGTAGGTAACTCTGCCAGTTTGTTGGCAGAGGGGGAAAAAACTGATTAATCTGTCCCTGTGTGGAAAAACAGAACGGCAGGCATGGTGCAGTCAGGAGCAACATTACTTTTCTGCTATTTTGATCCAGAAGGCTGTATTTTTCAAACATGTCTGCTTTCGCTTTGAAGTGATTCAATTATGGTTTGATCTCCAGTGTTGAACCAGAACAACCAGCTCCTTTGCTCTCTAGGTGGAGAGATGTGCCTTGTCTTCCCAAACGCTCATTAGCCGACCAGGAGGGGCAGAAATGAAGGCAACATCTTGGTGGTCAGGGAATTTAATGGCTACGGTATGATTTGCTGCGGGGCCCAGAAGACCCAGGTTAAGTCCCATCAGTGCTCCTTTGAAAAGGTCTTTGATTAGCAGAATTTCCCTTATTAAAGAAGTTTTTCTAAAAAGCGGAGCACGTTTGGAAGGCTTGAGTGGCTGCTGCGTAGGTAACCTCACCGCATTTGGTCAGCAGCAGGGTGCCCAGGACAACATGCAACATTTATGGAGCTGCGCTCTCATTTAAGATCACAGAGAAGTTCTGGCCAGCGGGTGGTGTAAAGTCTGGAGCGACGGGAAAATAGTGGGTCCTTCTCCAAAGTGGGGTAACAAAAGCCCAGCCAAAGGAAATGGGCTGGTTCCCTTAGAAAGATTATATCAATTGGTTTTGCGTATTGGGATAAGAAAAATAGAGTATCCCAAATCATCATCATCATCCAAAACATCTGGAGCACCACTTGAACACCATCAACATTGACAAAATCACCATCAGTTAATTGCAAAAGGCACTTTACTTGGAACGGCTGACATCCTGCGACGATACCTTTAATACTATTAAACAACAACATTTGCCTATCCCAGGTCCTTGAGAAGGACTCGCTAAGTGGACAAAAATGCCAAATCCAGCCTAAACGTCTGGCTGACTGTGTGACCAACCATAATACACTTGTATGACACCCAACTCTCAGTGACTCTGGGCAGCTCACAACAATCAAAGAAATTGCAATCAGATCTGAGATAAAAGATAAATAAATAAAAGATAACAGATGGCAAGTGTGATGAAGCGAGGGGTCTCACTCTTCCTTACCAAAGGCCTCGGTGAAGAGCCAGTTTCTTCACGGCTCTTCTAAACAACAGCAGAGGTGGGGCCATCTGGATCTCAGGAAGAACTTCGTTCCAGAGGGCAGGTGCTGCTACAGAGAAGGTGTGCTTCCAGGATCCCAAAATATTTATTTATTATTTAAATTCATATGACCGCCCATCTCCCCCAACGGGGGACTATATTGTTTAATGGAAGGAACCTAGAGCACACCAACCCTGCAGGATCTAATTGGCCAAGCAGACGCTATGGGAGATAAGTGGTCCTTCAAGTAGCCAGGCCCTATGCCATGTAGGACTTTATAAGTAACAACTAGCACCTTGAATTGCACCTCGGAGCAAACTGGCAACCAGTGCAGCTCGCAAAGCAGAGGTGTTACATGGGCATACTGAGCATGCCCATTGCTGCTCGCACTACCACATTCTGGATCAGTTGAAGCTTCTGGGTGGTCTTCAAGGTTCTAATGAACATTAGATCCAGGTAAAGGTAGTATCTATTTTTCAGGAACAGATTTTCATGCTGTTCCTAGAGAGAAAGCTGTGTTAGTTTGCTGCAGCAGCAACCACAAAGACACTAGGTTCGTTCATCATGCCAGGCTAGGGTTTGTTTCACCCTTGCTTTGTTGATTAAACCATAATGGGCTGGGTTCCTACAACACATCAAGCTAAACATCAAGCAAGTGATATTGTGGCTTAGTTGAGACTTCGATTGGGTTTGCCTATAGGGTTATAGGCACGAGATCTGGGTTCATACACTTTGCTAAGCTAAAGGCAAAGAAATCACTTTAACAGGTTGTGTGAAGTGTGAACTCAGCCAGATCTGAACACCATATTCATACATTTTTTGTTCTGTAAGTTTTGTGGCCTCTTCAACAGAGGCTTCAGGGTTTTACGTTGTGTGTGCGTGTGTGATCAAGTCCCTTTGCTGACTTTTCTGCAAAATCTGCAGATGCATACCCATTTTCCCTGGTGCATTCTCAGCTGATATCAGCTGCCTCTTTTAATGTCATGGGTGTTGGTGCATCGTGTTTCACAGATGAAGTCTCAACTGATTGCTGCACAGTGAAGATAAACAACTAAAAGAAAAGTGACACTTCAAGATGTTGGGGAAGGATCTAAAGCAGGGTGGGCAACATCCGGCCCGCAGGCCGTATAAGGCCTGTGAAAGCAATTGGTCTGGCCCGCAGCAGCGGGGGCAGCAGGGGTGTGGCGGGCGTGGCGGCAGCGGGCGTGGTGGGCGTGGCGGCAGGCATGGCGGGTGTGGCGGCAGCAGGTGAGGCAGCAGGCATGGTGGGTGTGGTGGTGGGCACAGCCGCGGGTGGGCGCAGCAGCGGATGTGATGGGGCAGGCGTGGCGGCGGACATGGTGGGCGTGGTGGTGGGCGCGGCAGCGGTGGGCGCAGCGGCGGACGTGGCAGGCGCAGGCGCAGTAGGCATGGCGCCGGGCATGGTGGCCCTCCAGTGCACACGATTGGCTCCCGCCCACAAACCCCGCCCCCTTCTGCGTGATTGGCTCCCGCCCGCAAACCCCACCCCCTTCCGTGCTATTGGCTCCCGCCTGCAAACCCCGCCCCCGAGTGATGTTATAAATGTCAAAATGGCCCTTGGCATAAAAAAGGTTCCTCACCCCTGATCTAAAGAGCTGCAACCTTAAAACCTTTGGCAAGGAACTATATGACAGTTAACATCCAGTTTGATTTCTTGTTGGTGAAGCAGCACCTAGAAAGTGTTTATTGCAGGTGAGCATCTGGAGGCCATGTGCTTTGCTAATTTCTGAGTCAGAGAGAAAACAGTAGGCCATCCTACATAACTCCCCCTCCCAGTTCTGTGTGCAGATTTCTAATTACAGTATTTGTACAAGGTCTGTATTCTTAATTACTCGGTATGAGTAGAATTTTCAGCTGGGGGTGTCTTGAAGCTCATTTGCTCTTTGTTCAGGCAAATCAATTAATAGATATATTTCAGGCAATATAATTATACGTATGAGTAACTTGCCCTGGACAACACCTATTACAGTTTTTAAACAGGGAGATTTCTTTGCAGACTGGGGAAGATGTGCTCTTGGAATTCTTTCTGGGGACAGATTCTAGATCGTTTGCAAAGGAATGCTTTTGTGGCTCATGGAAAGGTTTTTGGTTCATCTGTGGCATTTTTAGGTAGGATGAAGAAAAGTACTGTCTGAAATTCTGGAGTGCTTCCACCAGTGTAGATCACCCTTAATGAGATGGAGCACTGGTCTAATTCAGGCAGCTCTCTTATAGTTAAAATTTATTCCTAATTTTCTTACTGGATTCAGTTCAGTGGACCCTGTGCAGGAGAACCTTCTAGCTGAGATATATAGACATCTATCCATATAAGGGGCGTGGTGGCTCAGCGGGTAAGACGCCAGGCTTGTCGATCGGAAGATCGCAGGTTCGGAGGTTCGAATCCCTAGCCCCGCATGACGGAGGGAGCTCCCGCACCAGCCCCAGCTCTTGCCAACCTAGCAATTTGAAAGCATGCAAATGCAGGTAGATCTATAGGTACCACTTCGGTGGGAAGGTAACAGTGTTCTGCGTGCGTCATGCGGCCACATGACGGTGGAAGCATCTTCGGACAGCGCTGGCTCTTCGGCTAACAAACGGAGATGAGCACCAGCACCTAGAGTCGGACACGACTGCACAACTGTGCGGGGGAACCTTTACCTTTATCCATATAGACTTGTAAGATGGATGTCAGGTTTGCTAGGTAGACCAGATAGGAAACACGACCAGATGAGCGAATTCTACTCTATTTTAAGGTTACGTGAACAGAATCTTGCAAGCCTGAAAGTACTTTTCTCTCCTCCCCCCCCCCCGGTCCCCTTTACAGCCCCCAAAATAGGAGGGTCTCTTCTGTGCCTCTTGCCCTGCCCACATTCCTGCAGCAGGATAAGCTGCCTTTTATCTGACCATTCCCTTGGCTGCGTCTCATTGCCCTGTCTTCCACGGTCATTCCCGCATACTACTACACTGGGAAACTGTGAGTTCTAGCCCTGCCTTAGGCACAAAGCCAGCTGGGTGACCTTGGGCCAGTCACTTTCTCTCAACCCTAGGAAGCAAGCAATGGCAAACCACTTCCAAAATCTTGCCAAGAAAACTGCAGGGACTTGTCCAGGCAGTCTCCAGGAGTCAACACTGACTTGAAGGCACAATATCTCAGCCATCCATATATCCATCCTCTATCCTCTATCATACATCTCTTAAATGGAGGGTCCCTGGAGATTCTTGTTCTAGATGTATTTCTGCTAATGGCAGAGGAAAAGTAATATTGAAAAACTGGCATCTGTTCCCATACGCTTGTTGGTGCCTTCCTTTTGCAGATGTGAGCTTTGAGCCAAGTTCACTGATGCAGATCCTTAGGACCGACTGTGTTTCCATGGCTATTCCAGGGACAAAATTGCATATTTCGATGCTTCTGGAAGCTGTGCTTGTTAATGGCATGACATGACATGCTGCTAGTTTTTACAGCATCATAAATGTACCTTCATCTGGCTCAGAACAACAGAAATCATTATTCTTCCCACAATTGGATTGCATCTCCAGAAATAACTAGACATCTGTTTTTCGCCAGCTCTGATAGTCCAGAGTGGTTTTCTTCCCCCTCCTCCAGATCTGTTCATTCTGGCTGGGAGGACCATGACTTATTTCCAGCAGATGCATTTCAAGGAAATTATTGGCTAACTGAACTGCATCAGTTTTGGAAAACTGGATATTAGACTTATTCTACAGCAGCTCTCAATAGGCAGGTGAAGGATAAAGACCGTTCTGCAATTTTGGATGGACCAGTAAGCCTGAATTCGAAAGGATTCTGTTTTACCTGTGAAAGAATACTCCTAAATGAATAGCATGGCAGGCTCCTGTGATCTCTATGTATATTCTTAAACTAGGTAAACAAAACCAGGTCTTCAGTCTACCTTTCCGTCTAAGGACCTGTAAAGTAGTTTACTTACATCAATCGATAAAGCAATAATGGAACCTTTCTAAAAAATTAATATCACAGCTGGCCATAGGTCATACAACATAATGACCGAGTTTGCATGACATATTTAACTAGGCCATGGGCAGCATGCCAAAGCAGATGCCATCATGCACAGTGGCAGTGAGGGAGTTCACTTCCTCTGGCTAATAACGTTGCACCGTAGGGACGGTGAGCCGAACGGTAAGCTTCTCTACCAGCTGCCAACGAAGAGATGGATTCCTGAAATACGCTTCTAAGAATTCCATCTCTCTCTCTCTTTGTTTTACGTCTCACATTGTTCTGTGGCCTCTTGAAAGACTGATGAGTCTAGCAGTAGTTACTGAGTTCTAAGACTCAGCTCAGAAATTCAAAAGATCTTTCAAATCCTTTTCCTTGTTAAAAATAACTTAATGTATTTTGGTTTTTTATGTTTAATTTTTCATCAGTGATATACTGAGCACTCACTGTAAAACTTTTGTAGCTTTTGTCCATTTACTGATAAGATATCTTTATACAGTATATATTTCCTCCCTCCCTCCCTCCCTCCCTCCCTCCCTCCCTCCTTCCTTCCTTCCTTCCTTCCTTCCTTCCTTCCTTCCTTCCTTCCTTTCTTTCTTTCTTTCTTTCTTTCTTTCTTTCTTTCTTTCTTTCTTTCTTTCTTTCTTTCTTTCTTATTTATTTTTAAAAGGAGAAAATGAATGAATGAATGAATGAATGACCAAACAAACTCCAAAGGTATATATTTCAAAAAGGATCCATGCAGAGATGCATGTATAGGGACCAGGTGTGTACAAAAATGCATGTGTTCAGGAAAGTTGCATAAAGATGCATGTAACATTGGTAAGACTGGGAAGGCTGGATATGAGAATAAATGCAACTTGCATTTTTTTCAAACGTCTTTTTAAATTGCAGAATAATGCAGAATTTCGATGAAATGGAATGATGCTTGGGAATATATGTAATACTGATAAAAACTAAAAACATTTATTCCTAGTAGAAGAGCAGTAGGTATCTCTTCACCCTTAGCTGTCAGAATAAAGGGATTGTAATGTCTGAATAATTTATTCTGATTAAGGTTTGTCTCATGAAAAAGTCTGCAAGGTGTCCTTTCCAAAGTAAGGTAGAAAAAAACATGGAATCCTTTTCTGGGCCTAAATAAATGTCTCTGGCTGTATCACTGTTGCCAATGTGGGCATTAACTAAGTAAAACCATAACATTATCGCACTGGAAGAAATCATGAGTCCCATCCCCTTCTCAGTGCAAGAATCCAAATTAAAGCATCCATAACAGGTGGTGGTCCGGCATCTGCTTGAACCGATCCAGTGAAGGTGACCCTCCACTTCCCTTGAACTTCTCTTATTGTCATGAAGTTTTTCCTAACATTCCACCAAAATCTGCTGCCTTGTAACTTAAATACATTTTTTTTAATATTCTGCCTTCTGGGATGATGGAGAACGAGGATGAAGGATGATTTTTCAACTTCTGATCATCCTCTTGCCTCCTTTAAACCTGTTCCATCTGGACCCAGGATTTAAGAAACTGTACTTCTGCTGATGCAACCCACATTTCCCTTTACCTTTTTGGAAGCCACACAACACTGCTGGTTCAGGTCCAGGTGTCCACAAGGGTTATTCCAAAAGATTTTTCACAAGGATGGTTGACAAGCCAGGGAGCCCCATTCTATAACTATGCATTTGTCTTAAATTTCATTCTGCCACATTCAGTCCATTTCTCTAACCTATTGTGATCATCTTGATTTTTATTTCTGTTTTCTAGGGCAGAGTTTTTCAAAACATGTTCCATGGAAATTGATAGGGTTCTGTGATAGACCAAGTGCCAAAAAAGTTCAATTGAATGGAGTCAGTTTCCTATCTCTAGAACTTTGCTTCTTGATCAGAAGTTCAAGGGATTTTTAAAAATAGGTTCTGTGGCCTGAAAAAGTTTGAAAACCCCTGTTCTAGGGTGTTAGTCCAATTTTGTTTCCTTTGCAGATTTGATGCACATTCCTGTCTGTTCCTTATCTAAGTCATTAATAAAAATGTTGAAGAGTTGTTGTTGTTGTTGTTGTTCAGTCGTTTAGTCGTGTCCGACGCTTCGTGACCTCATGGACCATAGCACGCCAGGCCTTCCTGTCCTCCACCGTCTCCCGGAGTTTACTCAAATTCATGTTCATTACATCGGTGATGCTATCTAACCATCTCATCCTCTGCCGTCCCCTTCTCCTTTTGCCTTCAGTCTTTCCCAGCATCAGGGTCTTTTCCTTTTTTTTTTTTTTTTAATTTTATTGGATTTTAAATATACAAAGCTAAAAGTTAAGAATGAAATGAAAATAGAACTACAAATTAAGAGAAAAAGAAAGGAAAAGTGCAGTAAAGGAAAAAAAAAGAAAGAAAAACACAGACAAAGAAATTGGATGACCTCCGATCCAACTATGGTCATAAGAATAAAATAGATAGTTTGTTTTTACATGCTGGTTATTCATATAACATTCATATACTTTTCTTGTCTATTATACTATATACTATTTATATATAATCTAATCATCAAATCCCCATGTTAGCTTTACTCCTCCTGCTTTTTGCAAATAGTCCATCAATGGTTTCCACTCTTTAAGAAAGTAACAATTTGAATTATCTTTTAATAAGCAAGTCAATTTATCATTTTCTGCCATCTCTAATAATTTCAACATCCAATCCTGTATTGTTGGAACACTTTGATTTTTCCAGTTTTGTGCATATAAGAGTCTTGCTGCTGTGATCATATACTGTATTATTCTAAAGAAATGTTTTTCTATTTGTTCCTCCCAAATTCCAAGTAAAAAAAATTCTGGTTTAAATGGTATTCGTATCTGTAGTATATTTTGAATCAATGAATGTATCTCAGTCCAAAATTCTTTTGCAATGTTACAAGTCCACCACATATGGTAAAAAGACCCCTCTTGTTTTATACATTTCCAACATAAGTTGGATATGTTCCCGTACATTTTTGAAAGTTTTTGTGGGGTCATATACCATCGATACATCATCTTATAAAAATTTTCTTTTAAGTTGTAGCATAAGGTGAATTTTAATCCTTTAGTCCACATATCTTCCCATTGATGAAGTTGTATATTGTGGCCAATATTTTTCGCCCATTGAATCATACAATCTTTAACTTGTTCCTCTACCATTTCTCCTTTTAACAATAATTTATACATTCTAGCAATTAAACGTTCATCATTTTCACATAATTGTATTTCAAATTCTGATTTAATTTGTTCAAATTCTAAATTTTTTTTATCTAATTTAAATTTCTCTATAAGTTGCCTATAGGAGAGCCATTGAAAGGTATAACCTTCTTGGGCAAGTTCTTCTTTTGATTTTATCACATAGTGTCCTTGTTCTTTTTTTAATAAGTCCTTATATGTCAACCACTTATCTTTATTTCTTACTTCTGTTCTATAAAACGCTTCTTGCGTGGAAATCCATAAAGGTCTCTTATGACATAAAATTGATTTATATTTATTCCAAATTCTCAACAGGGATCTTCTAATATAATGATTTTTAAAGTCCACATTTATTTTAGCCTTATCATACCACAGATATCCATGCCATCCAAATCTTAATTCATGACCTTCCAGATTTAATAATTTTTCATTTCTCAAAACAATCCATTCTTTAAGCCATACCAGACCACAAGCTGCATGGTATAGTCTCAAATTTGGGAGTCCTAAACCACCTCTTTCTTTTGAATCTTGCAAGACTTTATATTTTATTCTTGGTTTTTTCCCTTGCCAAATGAACTTAGAAATGTCTTTCTGCCACTGTTTAAATGGTTCCTCTGATGTCAGTATAGGTATTGTTTGAAAGAGATATAGAATTCTTGGTAATATATTCATTTTAATCGCTGATATTCTCCCCAATAATGATAATTGTAGTTTCCCCCAACGGTCTAAATCTTTTTTAATATCAATCCAAAGCGGGATATAGTTATTTTGAAATAATTTAACATTTTTCGATGTTAAATAAACTCCCAAATATTTTACTTTTTTCTCCAAAGAATATCCTGTAATTTCTCTCAATTTCTCTTGTTGGTGATAATTCATGTTCTTAGTCAAAACTTTTGTTTTCTGTAAGTTAATTTTGAGCCCTGCTAACGACCCAAAGTCCTTCAATTTCTGCATCAATAATTCAATTCCATCCAGTGGATTCTCTAATGTAATGATTAGGTCGTCTGCAAAGGCTCTTAATTTGTAAACTTCTTTTTTAACTCTGATACCATGAATACCATCATCTTGTCTAATATCTCTAAGTAGAACTTCTAAGATCAATATGAACAAAAGCGGAGATAAAGGACAGCCTTGTCTTGTGCCTTTTTGTATTTCACAAGGTTTACTAAATTCTCCATTGACAATTATTTTTGCAGATTGGGGTGTATAAATTGATTTAATCCACTTAATAAAATTCCCACCAAAGTTCATAATCTCCAATACTTTAAACATAAAGGACCAATTTAAATTATCAAATGCTTTTTCAGCATCTATGAATATCAAGGCGGCTTGTTTTTCATTATGTTGTTCTAGATACTCTAATACATCCAAAACATTTCTGATATTATCTCTAATTTGTCTTTTGGGTAGAAAACCTGCTTGATCTTGATGAATAAAATTTCCAAGAGTATTTTTCAATCTTTCCGCTAAGACTGTCGTAAATATCTTATAATCATTATTCAATAATGATATTGGTCTATAATTCTTTGTTGAGTTCAAATTTAGTTGTTCTTTCGGAATCAAAGTAATATGAGCCTCTTTCCATGTTTCTGGCATAATTCCTGTTTCCAAAATTGAATTTATAGTTTTTTGGAGAGGAATACTCAATTCATCTTCAAAGTATTTGTAGTAGGCTGCCGATAGTCCATCCGGACCTGGTGCTTTTCCACTTTTAATTTTCTTAAAAGCCATTAACATTTCTTCTTTTGTTATAGGATTATTAAGTAATGTTCTTTGTTCATCATTTAAAACAGTTAATCTTTGCTTACTCATATATTCATCAATTTCAGCTATATTAACATCCTGTTTTTTATACAATGCTGTATAGTAAGAATGAAATGCTTCTTGTATTTCCACATTATTCCCTAGAATTTTCCCTTTATGTTGTATATTAGAAATTATATTTTTTTGTCTTTGTTTTCTTAACTTATGAGCTAACCATCTTCCTGGTTTATTTGCAAATTCAAAATATTTCTGTTTTGTAAATTTCATTTGAGTTTCTATTTCCTGTACCAAAATCATCGAAATTTGTTTTTGTAGAAATTTAATTTGAGTTATCAATGTATTATCCATCGGTTTGGCCCTCAGACATTTCTCTTTATTTTTAATTTCATCCAAAATCAATTGAATTTTTTCTTGTTTCTTTTTCCGCATTTGAGCATTATATTGAATAAAATAACCCCTCATATACGCTTTACTTGCATCCCAAATTACTTGTGTACTGGTATCCTTATTTGAGTTAAGTAGAAAGTATTCTCTTAGTCTTTTCTTACATATGTCAACAACATCTTCTTTCCGGAAAATTGACTCATTTAGCCTCCATCGAAATGCATTCCTTTTTCCTTTGATAGTTAATAAAACAGGGTTATGATCTGATATAATTTTAGGTAGAATTTCAGCTTTATTTACATTCATCATTAAAGTTTTAGAGATCAAGAACATATCTATTCTGGAAAATGATCTGTATCTTTCTGAGTAATATGTATATTCTTTATAGTTTCCATTCATAAGTCTCCAAATGTCTTGTAAGTCCAACATATCTTTTAAATCAAAGAAAGTTTGGGGTAGTTTTCCCTGTGTAGGTTTCACTTTTTTTTGCGAATGTCTAT
Organism: Charina bottae; assembly: GCA_023362775.1. Classification (NCBI taxonomy): domain Eukaryota; kingdom Metazoa; phylum Chordata; class Lepidosauria; order Squamata; family Charinaidae; genus Charina; species Charina bottae. The sequence goes on from JALMGJ010000015.1 coordinate 4,254,001, forward strand.
CTTCCATTGGGCTAATCACCCCATTCCAGTCCCCCATAAAACACCAATTCTCATATGATAAATCCAAAAGTTTGTCCATTAAGTTCTTATAAAATAATCCTTTATCAAAATTTGGAGCGTAGATCCCAACTATCAATGTTTTAATCCCCTGTATATTTACTTCCACTGCAATATATCTTCCTTCATCATCAGTCAATATTAATTTTGGATTAAGTTTTTGTTGTATATACAGGACTACCCCCTTAGTTTTTTTTAATCCAGCTGAAATAAATTCTTCTCCTAGTTGTTTCTGAATCAAATACTTAATGTCTTTTTTACAAATGTGAGTCTCTTGTAGGCAAATTACATCCAATTTTATTTTTTTCAAAAAATGAAAAATTTTCTTTCTCTTTTGGGGAGAATTTGCCCCATTGATATTCCATGTTAGATATTTAAAGTCCATGATATTTAGATATTTAAAAGCTCTTTTTTAAATCCACTCCGGTAGCTCCCATCTCCGATAAGTCCTCACTCTTTTCCTTGTCTTTAAATGTCTCTTTCATTTCTTCCAGAACATTAGATACTTCACTCATATCTGTCATATATTTCTCTATGAAGGCCTTTGCTTTCAAAATGGAATTTATTTTAAATCTTTGTTCTTTAAAAGTGAAAGATACTCCTTCTATTCTTTCCCATCTAAATGATATGTTATTTTGCTTTAATTTATCTGTAAAGAAGGAGTATTCTTTTCTTTTTCTTAATATTCTTAATGGGACTTCTTTTAAGACTATTATCTCTTTCCCTGCTATATTTAATCTGTCACTGTAGTGCTTCTTCAAAATTTGTTCTTTTGTAACTTTCCTCACAAAATATATCAATATGTCTCTTGGCACTTTTTTCTCTCTAGCGTAACGTGAGTTAATTCTAAAGATTTTATCTATTTCTGAATCCAGAACTTCTTCTTCTATCTGTAAGTATTGAGCTAAAGCACCAACTATATATTCTCTCGTATTCTCATCTGACTTTTCTGGAACTCCTCTCAATCTCAATATGAATTCTTTTTCTCTCATTTCTGCTAAAGCGATGGCATCTAAATTGTATTCCATATCATTAATAATAGATTCTGATTTAATCTCTAATTTCTTTACTTGTTCTTGTGTCTCTTTAGATTCCCCTGATAAGGTATTTACTACCTCTTTAATATTTTGTGTTTCTTTTCTAAATTCTTCTTTTAAGTCTTCTTTCATCACTTCCATTTTTTATCTACTTGTTGACCTAAATTGTTGATTTTTTTTCCCATTTTTATATCTAAGGAGGTAATTGAATCGTCCATCCTTTTCAGGGTAGCAGTTGAGTCATCAATTTTTTGGTTCAGTGCTGCAATCGCATCCAATATTTTTTTCATGTCTGATGCTGGTACTTCAGAAGATGATGCGATGGTAGCATCAGGGTCTTTTCCAGTGAGTCCTCTCTTCGCATTAGGTGGCCAAAGTATTTGAGCTTCAGCTTCAGGATCTGTCCTTCCAATGAGCAGTCAGGGTTGATTTCCTTTAGGATTGACTGGTTTGACCTCCTTGCAGTCCAAGGGACTCTCAAGAGTCTTCTCCAGCACCACAGTTCAAAAGCGTCAATTCTTCGGCGCTCAGCCTTCCTTATGGTCCAACTCTCACAGCCATACATTACTACTGGGAAAACCATAGCTTTAACTATACGGATCTTTGTCGGCAAGGTGATGTCTCTGCTTTTTAATATGCTGTCTAGGTTTGCCATAGCTTTCCTCCCAAGGAGCAAGCGTCTTTTAATTTCATGGCTGCAGTCACCGTCTGCGGTGATCTTGGAGCCCAAGAAAATAAAATCTGTCACTGCTTCCATTTCTTCCCCTTCTATTTGCCAGGAAGTGATGGGACCAGATGCCATGATCTGGGTTTTTTTAATGTTGAGTTTCAAGCCAGCTTTTGCACTCTCCTCTTTCACCCTCATCAAGAGGCTCTTTAGTTCCTCTTCACTTTCTGCCATTAGGGTGGTATCGTCTGCATATCTGAGGTTGTTGATATTTCGCCCGGCAATCTTAACTCCGGCTTGTGATTCATCCAGCCCGGCATTTCTCATGATGTATTCTGCATATAAGTTAAATAAGCACGGTGATAATATACAGCCTTGTCGTACTCCTTTCCCAATTTTGAACCAGTCGGTTGTTCCATGTCCGGTTCTAACTGTTGCTTCTCGACCCGCATACAGGTTTCTCTGGAGACAGGTAAGGTGGTCTGGTACTCCCATCTCTTTAAGACTTTGCCACAGTTTGTTGTGATCCACACAATCAAAGGCTTTAGCGTAGTCAATGAAGCAGAAGTAGATGTTTTTCTGGAACTCTCTTGCTTTTTCCATGATCCAGCGAATGTTGGCAATCTGATCTCTAGTTCCTCTGCCTCTTCGAAACCCAGCTTGCACTTCTGGTAGTTCTCGGTTCACATACTGCTGAAGCCTAGCTTGTAGGATTTTGAGCATAACCTTGCTAGCATGTGAAATGAGCGCAATTGTACGGTAGTTTGAACATTCTTTGGCATTGCCTTTCTTTGGAATTGGAACGTAAACTGACCTTTTCCAATCCTGTGGCCACTGTTGAGTTTTCCAAATTTGTTGGCATATTGAGTGCAGCACTTTAACAGCATCATCTTTTAGGATTTTAAATAGCTCAGCTGGGATACTGTCTTCTCCGCTAGCTTTGTTGTTAGTAATGCTTCCTAAGGCCCACTTGACTTCACTCTCTAGGATGTCCGGCTCAAGGTCAGTGACCACACCATCGTATTTATTAGGGATATTAAGATCTTTCTTGTATAGTTCTTCAGTGTATTCTTGCCACCTCTTCTTAATCTCTTCTGCTTCTGTTAGGTCCCTGCCTTTTTTGTCCTTTATCATGCCCATCTTTGCACAAAACGTTCCCTTGATATCTCCGATTTTCTTGAAGAGATCTCTAGTCTTCCCCATTCTATTGTTTTCCTCGATTTCTTTGCACTGTTCATTTAAGAAGGCCGCCTTATCTCTCCTTGCTGTGTCTTTGGAAATCTGCATTCAGTTGGTTATATCTTTCCCTTTCTCCCTTGCCTTTTGCTTCCCTTCTTTCCTCAGCTATTTGTAAAGCCTCATCAGTCAGCCACTTTGCTTTCTTGCATTTCTTTTTCTTTGGGATGGTTTTAGTTGCTGCTTCCTGTACAATGTTACGAACCTCCATCCATAGTTCTTCAGGCACTCTGTCTACCAGATCTACTCCTTTAAAGCCGAGACGTTGCGGTGGGTGGCCGACAAGCTGGAGAGGTGCAGCGGGACGGGAGCATCGCCGGCGGCCCGCGAGGACCGGCCAGGGAAGGCGTGCGGGCGGAGCTGCCTGCCTGGCACTCAGGCGCTCCGGCTGGGGTGCAGCGGGACGGGAGCTCTGCCCGCGTGCCTTCCCTGGCTGGTCCTCGCGGGCCAATCGCGTGGAAGGCGCGCGGGCAGAGCTGCCTGCCTGGCACTCGGGTGCTCCAGCTGGGGTGCAGCGGGACGGGAACTCCGCCCGTGCGCCTTCCCTGGCCGGTCCTTGCGGGCCGCCGGCGATGCTCCCATCCCGCTGCACCCCAGCCGGAGCGCCCAAGTGCCAGGCAGGCAGCTCCACCTGCGCAGTCGTGGCAGCGGGCATGGTGGCGGCGGGCACTGCAGCGGGCATGGCGGCAGGAGGCCCTAAGTGTGCACGATTGTCTCCCTCCTGCAAACCCCGCCCTCTTCCACGCAATTGGCCCCTGCCCGCAAACCCCGCCCCCTTCCACGCGATTGGCCCCCGCCCGCAAACCCCGCCCCCCGGCTCTCGAGCATGTCAAAATGTCCTGGAGCATGTCAAAATGGCTCCTGGCATAAAAAAGTTTGCCAACCCCTGGTCTAGTGGTTTTCCCTACGTTCTTCAATTTAAGCCTAAATTTTGCGATAAGAAGCTCATGATCTGAGCCACAGTCAGCTCCAGGTCTTGTTTTTGCTGATTGTATAGAGCTTCTCCATCTTTGGCTGCAAAGTATATAATCAATCTGATTTCGGTATTGACCATCTGGTGATGTCCATGTGTAGAGTCGTCTCTTGTGTTGTTGGAAAAGGGTGTTTGCTATGACCAGCCTGTTCTCTTGACAAAACTCTATTAGCCTTTGCCCTGCTTCATTTTGTACTCCAAGGTCGAACTTGCCTGTTATTCCGGTTATTTTTTCACTTCCTACTTTAGCATTCCAGTCCCCTATGATGAAAAGGACATCTTTTTTTGGTGTTAGTTCTAGAAGGTGTTGTAGGTCTTCATAGAACCAATCAACTTCAGATTCTTCGGCATCAGTGGTTGGGGCATAGACTTGGATCACTGTGATGTTGAATGGTTTGCCTTGGATTCGAACTGAAAGCATTCTGTCGTTTTTGAGGTTGTACCCCAGTACTGCCTTTCCCACTCTTTTACTGACTATGAGAGCTACTCCATTTCTTCTAAGGGATTCTTGCCCACAGTAGTATATATAATGGTCACCTGAATTAAATTCGCCCATTCCTGTCCATTTTAGTTCGCTGATTCCCAAGATGTCGATGTTCAATCTTGTCATCTCATGTTTGACCACATCCAGCTTACCTTGATTCATAGATCTTACATTCCAGGTTCCTATGCAATATTGTTCTTTACAGCATCGGACTTTCCTTCCACTTCCAGACACATCCACAGCTGAGCGTCCTTTCGGCTTTGGCCCAGCCGCTTCACTCTTTCTGGAGCTACTCGGAATTGCCCTCTGCTCTTCCCCAGTAGCATTTTGGACACCTTCTGACCTGAGGGGCTCATCTTCTGGCGTCATATCTTTTAGCCTTTTGATACTGTCCATGGGTTTTCTTGGCAAGAATACTGGAGTGGTTTGCCATTCCCTCCTCCAGTGGACCACATTTTGTCAAAATTTGTTGAAGAGTACAAGACATCAAACTGTGACTTGTGGCATCACACTTAAAAACTCGTTCCAATTTGATGAAGATTGCTGATGAGAACTTCTTAAGTATAATACTCAACCCAGCTCTGTATCTACTTGTCATATAATTCAGCCCACACTTAACTAACTTCATTTAATTGACTCTGGCACACTAATTGATGCCAGATTGAAGGATGGTGACTTCTTATCAAGGAGTATAAGATTAATCTTAGGATATGTATAGCTACAGTAAATATAATTTAAATTTGATTATAATTTACCTCAAGGAAGAAGAACCTGCTGGCCCTCCAAAATTATTAGGAAAAATATTAACAGGCAGGAGACATATTTTAAGGAAATATAGTAAAATATTTTAACTGAGTGATTAGCATGTCATTATTGTTCAGTATTTTGAAAGGTTATCTAATTCTGTGTTTCCTGGATTTCCTCCATATAAAATGTGGTAGTTTAAATGAAATGAAGATATGCTGAGATTCAGACCGTTAGAAGCATCCATTATAAGCTACAAGGATATCAAAAGGACGTTTCTGTCAAGTCGTCATGAAAACGACATGATTATGTAATTTATGTCATGACATCTGACACAAATACAGGTAGTCCTGGACTTAGGACCACAACTGGGACTGGAACTTCCGTCGCTAAGCAATGCAGCTGTTAAGTGAGTTGCACCTGATTTTACGACCTTTTTTGCCATGGTCATTAAGTGAATCACACAGTCATTAAGTGAATCCGGCTCCCTCCATTGACTTTGCTTGTTGGAAGCCCCCTGGGAAGGTCGCAAATGGTGATCATGTGACCCCAGGATGTAGCAATCGTTGTAAATACATGCCAGTTGCCAAGGGCCCAAATTTTTATCACATGACCACGGGGAAGCTGTGACGGTCGTAAGTGCAATGCAAGTCACTTTTTTCAGTGCCATCATATCTTTGAATGGTCATTAAACAAATGATCGTAAGTCGAGGACTACCTGTACATAAGTTGCAACATGTGCATGATGGTACTGTGACCAACATGTCATCATTTCCCCATCCACCCCATTTCCAGACACCCAGCAATACAAGATAGAGCTCATGAAAATAGAAGTAACCCTTAGTATAGCTGGAACACAATTCTGCATCAAGAATATTTCTTGTTTCTGTCCAAACAGTTCTTTCTCTGGGATTCAGCAATAATGCTAGTTAAAGCTGTGTTTATACAGTGTGATAAGCTATTTTTAACCATGGTTTATTGCTTAAACTGCAGGTGGCTGGATTCTCACAACATGCTGTGTCATAGAGCAAGGGTGTATAACTTTTTCTGGACTAAGGGCCCAAATTGAACTTGGAGTGAATCATTAGGAGCCACCCCCCAGAAAGGAGTGGAGGGCCAGGATAGAAACTAGATTTGATTTGTGTTCATATTTAAATGCAATTAAAATTAAATATAGCAAATGTGCTTATTCTCCTGCGTTTAACACTTTTTTCCTTGTGGCATCAAGTTTTAGAATCTGTCAACAGCTTTTGGAAATCAGTGGAAATCACAGCATTTGAAGCCATGTGAGTCTGCATTTGTGCTTGTAGGAATTCTGGTATGGTAGTATCAGAACTCCACGCAGCTTCTTATTAGTATGTAGCAGAGTAGAAGCGTTCCCATAAACTTGCACAAGGCTTAATCAGTTCAAAACACAAAATAAACACACTTCACACGTTAAATGTATAGTTACATAAAAAAGAGTTTACAATTTTATTGTAACTCACAGTTCCTTAGTAGAAACGGTCCATGCGTGCAAGCAAGAAGTTCTGACCAAACCCGCAGTCTTCATTAATGCGGCCATGCTGCATGGAAGTATGAGAAACACGTGGCAGCAGCCATGTGGCTGGCCACCCTCCTTGGTCGGAGATTCAAGCAGAGAGAGAGAAAGAGAAGGGAACAGGAAACAGGAAACAGGAAACCAGGATTCAGCCCCTCCCACACACAGCGAGTGAGATCAGGTGACAGCAGAGGCTGTCTCCTCCTTCAAGTCTGTGTGTGAAACGTGCTTGATTGAAGCCAGATCTCTAACAGTGCTCACCTGCCATAGGCCATGCTTTGAAAACCCGTCCCAATGGCTGGGTTCACACGTTGCACTTCACCTCAGCCAAATAAACACTCAGCCCCAGCATTAGGTTGTAGTGCCATAGGTGAAGGCACTCAAATAGCCTTCACTGTCACCTGGAAGTAAACTTTTCATTACCAGTGCCTGCCATTGTGCCCCCGTTTCCTTCTCAAGCTTGCCATGCTTGACGAGAGGGGTGAGTTATCTGGCCCAGGAGAAGTTTTAGAGAGCAGCCTTCTCCAACCGGATGCCCTCTGGATGTGATAGGATTACAACACTATGTTCCCAGCGGCCATGACTGACAGAATTCTGGGATTTTTTACTTTATTTATTTATTCATATTTATTATTTCTTATTTAAATTTATATCACTGCCCATCTACCCCAACAGGGAACTCGTTTAATTAATTAATTTATTTATTTATCCCGCCTTCATTATTTTTATAAACAACTCAAGGTGGCAAACATACCTAATACCCCTTCCTCCTCCTATTTTCCCCACAACAGCAACCCTGTGAGGTGAGTTGAGCTGAGAGAGAGTGACTGGCCCAAGGTCACCCAGCTGGCTTTGACGCCTAAGTTGGGACTAGAACTCCCAGTCTCCTGGTTTGCCATTGGCTCCTTCCTAGGGCTGAGAGACAGGGACTGGCCCAAGGTCACCCAGCCGGCTTTCATGCCTAAGGCAGGACTAGAACTCCCAGTCTCCTGGTTTGCCATTGGCTCCTTCCTAGGGCTGAGAGACAGGGACTGGCCCAAGGTCACCCAGCCGGCTTTCGTGCCTAAGGCGGGACTAGAACTCTCAGTCTCCTGGTTTGCCATTGGCTCCTTCCTAGGGCTGAGAGAGAGGGACTGGCCCAAGGTCACCCAGCCGGCTTTCATGCCTAAGTTGGGGCTAGAACTCTCAGTCTCCTGGTTTGCCATTGGCTCCTTCCTAGGGCTGAGAGACAGGGACTGGCCCAAGGTCACCCAGCCGGCTTTCGTGCCTAAGGCGGGACTAGAACTCTCAGTCTCCTGGTTTGCCATTGGCTCCTTCCTAGGGCTGAGAGACAGGGACTGGCCCAAGGTCACCCAGCTGGCTTTCACGCCTAAGTTGGGACTAGAACTCTCAGTCTCCTGGTTTGCCATTGGCTCCTTCCTAGGGCTGAGAGACAGGGACTGGCCCAAGGTCACCCAGCTGGCTTTCACGCCTAAGTTGGGACTAGAACTCTCAGTCTCCTGGTTGGCCATTGGCTCCTTCCTAGGGCTGAGAGAGAGGGACTGGCCCAAGGTCACCCAGCCGGCTTTCATGCCTAAGGCGGGACTGGAACTCCCAGTCTCCTGGTTTGCCATTGGCTTCTTCCTAGGGCTGAGAGAGAGAGACTGGCCCAAGGTCACCCAGCCGGCTTTCCTGGCTAAGGCGGGACTAGAACTCCCAGTCTCCTGGTTTGCCATTGGCTCCTTCCTAGGGCTGAGAGAGAGGGACTGGCCCAAGGTCACCCAGCCGGCTTTCATGCCTAAGTTGGGACTAGAACTCTCAGTCTCCTGGTTTCTAGCCCGGAGCCTTAACCATTAGACTAAACTGGCAATCCTACTGCGTTGGGAGGCCTCCTGGTTAGAGAAGGCTGTGCAAGACTATCAGGAAATGGTCCGTCAGGGAAGGGCTGGCTATTTATTTCCTTATGTTGGAAGTGTAAAATGACAAATGCCAAGATGGTGTGGTTGAGAGAGTGACCAAGGAAGCTTTTCAGGACTGAGCAGTGATTTCTTGCATGCTAAAGGGATGTGTAGCTTTTAATGTTTGTCTTCTGATATCCAAACGAGGAACCTGGCATTTAATAGGTCATTGGGGGAAAGGGAGAGAAGCAGAGGTGGTATAAGTTCCTCATTAGAGGCTGGGTAAAGGCAAGTTGTCGCCTAATTGATGTAGTTTCCTGCCTTTTGAAAGCTAGTTTCCTGGCAAAGAGCACAGAGGAACCTGGCAGATATTTTGCTGTTCTATGCTGTCCATCTGTTATCATTTCTTCTGGGTGCATTCATTCAGAGCTCCATTGTCTTTTAGAAGAGGTTTAATTCCAGAATTCTTTGCAAGGGCGTGTGTCAAAATTGGCAACAGGGCAGATGGAGGGCCATGATGCCAACCCCGCCTCTTTTATACACGCCTACAAAAGGCTTGCATCATGACGCTTCATCCACCATCTTGCTGATGTTGACCCCACGTTCCCCTGTGGGCATCTGCGATGTGACGATCATACACCTCTGGCCAAGGCATGATCAGCATCAGTCTGGAAATAATGCATCAGTGTACATGATAAATGAAAGGCTCCATTGCTTTTGGGATAAACTTATTGAAGTTCTTGGGCAAAGACATAGCTTTTGAAGTTTCTTGCCCTTGTTTCTTTCTTAGCAGGCTGAAGGGTGTGGATGACTGTCTTTCCTTGTACAATCCTTTCTCAAGAGACCTATAGATGTTCTGGCTACCCGTGCTTCAAATTAATCAAAACTGATGTCTTTTGCCTGCCAGCTTATGGGATTGTGTGAAAAGTTTGGAAAGCTCTGGTTTAAAATCTTGGTGGAAGTCAGAAAAAATCTGTTAAAAATCTTCCATGTCTCACACAGTAGATTATAACGCCCCCTAGGAGCTTAACCAACGAAAGTTAAAGATATGGAAAAGTTCTGGAATGTATTTACACAAACAAGAGTGAGATAGGCAGACAGTTCTCATAGGAAAATAGAAACAGAAAGCTGAAGGTTCAAATCAGCCGACTCAACGTGTAGGAAAATGCTAATATCTTCAAATTTAGTACAAAAATAATAACAGGAAAACAATTGTTTACTCTCAATCCTCCTTTATATTTGGAAGGAAAACGAAGTTCAAAACTTAAAAAAGAATTTTTTTAAAAAAAAGTAATCCCCAAAATAATGATAAGCACCAGGAGAGCCAGCTTCTCCTTGCTGTAGAAAGCCTCTCTTAGGGTATGCATACTTAAAAAAAACCCCATATATTTAGTGATTTAGAAATGGGATGGCCGGTCTTAGTGTCCCTTTAAGGCTACAGCACGGCTTGGAAAATGATGATGTCCCCGCCTCCCAGCTATAGCTCTTAGCAGTCAAACGTGAAATGCTGTTTGCGATCTGGCTGCAAGCAGCCGTCCGGAGGACAGATGGGATGATTCCAGATGTTCTCCTTTGTCTGGAGAACGTTCCTGGGCTTCAGGAAAACCTGAGCCCGAAAAAAATTGCCATGTTGTCAACTCTGCCCGCTAAGCCTGCAGGCACAGCTGCTCAGTCTGCCATTCCCCCACTGGAAGCCCTATGTGATCGCCATTTTTGACTTTCCCAGCCGGCTTCCGATAAGCAAAATCAATAGGGAGCCATGTGATTCGCTTAACGGCCATGTGATTCGCTTAACGACTGGCACAAAAATGGTTGTAGGATCAAATCCGGATTTGCTTAATGACCCCATCACTTAGTGACCTAAATCCCGGTCCCAATTGTGGTAGTTAAGTGAGGACTACCTGTAATGGTGAGAGATTGTGGGGAGGTTGAGAAAGGCATGGAGGGTTGGGAATTCCTCTAGCCATTTCTAAGAGGAATTATGTACTTACTCCTTACTGAAGTCTATGTAGTTGCTGGTTTCTTCATCTTGCCCAACTTGGGGTGTGTGTGCGTATGTGCGACAGTAATGGAGAATTGATCAGTATGATGCTGCGTGGCTAGAGTTTGAGGCTGTGTTCAAAAACTAGGTGGAGTTATTTCTTATATGCAACATCATGTTTGTCATGTTCTTGTTTCTTGCATAAGAAAGCAATAGAAATAAAATCACTCTGGGTACAGTCTTGATCACCCTCTTGTGTGCATCTGGTGTCCAAAGATACCAAAAGCTTGACCCCAGGACCCCCATTTCCCCAGAAGGAGCTGGGTCTTCAGTCTCAAAAAATATGAGTATTTCTTTTGAAGATTCTGACATGGCCTCTATCCATTAGGTTTAATGGCCTGGGCAACTGATCAAAAGTCCTTATTTATCTTCTAACAGAAATGCTAGGCTGTGGGGGGGGGAATGCATTCAGAATGAAATAGTACAGGTGTTAAATATTCATGAGGCATCTTTGAAATTCTCTGGCAGAAATGGTTTAATATGCTCTTACCTTGCTGGGGGGAGGGAAATGATGGGGAAAGTATAGGTGTTCCCATCTTTATTTGTTTTGTTCCCTAGACTTATTTATTTATTTATTTATCGTATTTATACCCCGCCTATCCCCTCCCTAACGGAGGACTCTGGGCGGCTTACATACACATATATTTCATTTAACATTTCATACATTTCATTTAAACCGCGCGCTAAGGAAAGGGGTAAGGGAACCGACTCTTCCGTGGCTTGGACTACAAGCCCCACAATGCCTTGCGTCGGAGCCGGCTGCTGACGTCCTGTAGATGAAACTGCTTCTTCCGGGATCAGTCGTTGCCGCCGCCATTCCAGGGATCTTCCGATTCGGTGGCCGACTCCCCGACAGGATGTCAGCATATTCTCCCACTTAAGGTGGTACCCATTTATCTACTTGCTAAGCTTTCGAACTGTTGGGTTGACAGGAGCTGGGACTAGCAACGAGAGCTCACCTCGTTGCGCGGGGATTCGAACTGCCAACCTTCTGATCGGCAGTCTACAGCTCAGCGGTTTAACCCGCTGAGCCACCGCGTCCCACTTCTTTTTATCCTTCCAATATTATCCATGACTTGCATGCAGTAACAGTCATGTACCCATCATACTGTCCCTTTGGGGTAAGCCATGTTATGCAGAGCTCAGAAACTGAGCATGAAATGGTAAATCCTCCAAAAATTAAAGGCATGGATCATTTTTAGCTATTTTAGCTAAAACGAGTTTATACCCATGCCATTTACCTCTCTACACCTTTCTCTCCTTCAAACCATCCTTGATTCCACCACCATATCCACCCATTGCTTCATGGATTGACTTTTGTTCTTTAAAGGTCTTAAAGGTAAAGGTAAAGGTTCCCCCCGCACATTTGTGCAGTCGTGTCCAGCTCTAGGGACCGGTGCTCATCTCCGTTTGTTAGCCAAAGAGCCAGCGCTGTCCAAAGACGCTTCCGCGGTCATGTGACCAGCATGACGCATGCGGAACGCTGTTACCTTCCCACCAAAGTGGTACCTATTCATCTACTTGCATTTGCATGCTTTCGAATTGCTAGGTTGGCAAGAGCTGGAGCTAGTGCGGGAGCTCACTCCACACGCAGGGCTAAGGATTCGAACCTCCGAACTTGCGATCTTCCGATCGACAAGCCTGGCGTCTTACCCGCTGAGCCACCTTACCATTCTCTTTTTCAGGATCTGTCATCTCTATCCAGCCATGGTTTACTTGGTCTTCCCATTCCTTTTGATCCATTCCCTCTATCTTTGTATATTTGTTTTGTAATCCAATCCACATTCACTTTCTCCATCTGACCAAAACCACCACCGAGTCCATATTCACTCATCACTCGTTCACTCTTGACCCCATCTCTTCTTGCTTTCGTTCACACACTTCTTAAGTATCCCATTTCTACTGCATTAACTTTCTCCTGACATACCCATCTCTCACTTCCCTGAAACAGAATGGGGAGAAGTGCACTCTTACACATAGTTGTTTTCTTTTGGCACTCATTCATTCCACACGCTATCCACCTCCTTTCTGTGAGCATTTGTACTTCTTGAAATTTCTCCAAGCATTTTCAAGTAAGCGTTCTGTCTAGCTACAGAAATTCCAGGACTTGCTCTTGTTTCGCTCGTTTCTTTTTTATACCGGTCACTGACTGAAATTAATAAAATCTACCTGTTTACCTCATTTATCCATCACTTGCAAGTGTTTACTCCGTTTTCCCTATCTTGGTCTTTTAGACATTAATTGAGATTGTCGGTGACATCATACAGTCTAAAATTCACTGGAGACCATTCAGGTTCTCAGCCAACAACATGGCTTTGTCTGTACATACTTATACACATACATTCAGTATTGTGCAATCAGTAGGACCTCTAACTTCTCTGCAAAAGTTTCATACATAATAACACTTTATTTTAACAACCATTTGAGGGGAAGAGGGCATACCGTTATTTATCAAATCAATTTAAACAGCCACCCAATCAGATATGACTCAGAGCAGCATGCAGATAAAAAAAAGCAGGCATAGCAATAATATGTCAGTGGTTCAAAACCACTGAAAAATAAAACATAAAACATGCCACACACAAGGCAACTTCATACACTCCAAAACAATCAGAATAATCAAGATGGGCATAAAAGGTCTTAAGAGCTTTCCAAAAGGTGGGTAGAGTTGGGGTCATTCAGATCTCGGAGGGGAGGGTAAGACGCTGTTACTTTCAAATGTCCGTTAAATATGAAAGAAAGTCTTTTGCAGTGATGTATGTCATTCGCATCTTGATGCCATTATGTAACGATGCAAACCTGCTTGGGTGGCATTATTGGCATCATTTTATTTATTTGTTAGATTTATATCCTGCCTTTTACAAAGGAAGTCAAGGTGGCATAGCACAGCACCCTCTCTTCTGAATTTCCCCCCAACAACAGTTGGTCTGCTACTTTCAAAGTCCACTAAATGGAGATCCATCAGAACAACGTTTCATTTTACATTTACCCATGAATACATTAAACAAGGAAGAGAGGTTTATGTATCCTCGTCTTACTCCTTGCCCAGTGCTGAACCATTCACTAAGCTTTCCATTTATTCGAAGGCACATCATGCACTTTCTCTAAATCTACAACTTGGAATCAACTTTTTTGCTCAGACTGAAATTTCTCAGGGGCCTGCTGAAGAGCAGAAATCTGGTCTGCCCCTCTCCTGCCAGGCATAATGTTGCCCTGCTTTTCCCAACATTTGCTCATTTTCTCCTCTTGTACCCTTTCAGTCCAACTTCTGCCCAAAGCCTTCCCAAGCACATTTGATTCATTCGTTCATTTATTTAAATTTATTAGCTGCCTGACTCCAATGGATTCTTAGCAAACTGATCCCCCTGTAGTTTTTACATTCACTCTTTTTACCCTTCTGGCATTCTTCCCATTTTCGGACACAGAGGCACCTATTAAACAACTTGCAAACCACATCCATATTTTAGCATGTCTCAGATTACCCCTCCAGCTTTATCCTTGTTTAATGTTCTCATGACATTTATGACTTCCTTTTCATCCATTTTAATTTTGAAAACAAACATTATATTTGTTTTGTTTTCACTATTTGGCATGTCGCTGTCATTCCCATTACAGATCTGTAAAATAACCCTTCCAGCTTTCCTTGATGGCCGTTTCATGCCAAATCCTCACTTTTATTATCAATTCCATTCACTCTGCTGGAGGCTCCCAGGTTAACCTTCTTCTTCTTCTCCTCCCACTTCTGAAACACTTTTTTATTCCCATCAAAATTGTGCTACATTTTCTCTGCCTCTTTTATTCTGAACCGTACCTGGTTCTCTTTGATTATATCATTTGCAGCTACGGGGAAATCTCAGTTTTGCAGACTTGGACACCACAGACTTCACAAGGAGGGCACCAAACTTCCCCAGTGATTTGCATCATTTGCATCATGACCTAATGATACAATTTACTTATTTATTTATTTTAGCAAATTTATATGGCCGCCCAACATAGTGACTCCAGGCGGCTTACAAGATTAAAAACCAATAAAACACCCGGTGGCAGAAACACACATCCTCTAGACCAGGGGTCCCCAACCTGTGGGCTGCGGGGCTCCCGCCTGCAAACCCCGCCCCGTGGTGCGCGCACTTGGCTCCCGCCTGCAAACCCCGCCCCCCAGTGCGCGAGATTGGCTCCCACCTGCAAACCCCGCCCCCCGCCCCGGTCCATGGAAAAAATGTCTTCCACGACCGATCCCTGGTGCCAAAAAGGTTGGGGACCGCTGCTCTAGATTAGCCATTTAATTGGTTCTGTATCGGCCTGGGCCTGGGCTCTCCAGGCCCGCTGACAGAACCACATCTTCAGAGCCTTCCAGAAAACCATCAAAGTGGGGGACAATCTTATCTCTGGGGGAATAAGATTCCAAAGGGAGGGAGCCACCACAGAGAAGGCCTTTTTTCTCCGTCCCACCAGATGTACCTCCCTAACTGAAAGGACCCGCAACATGCCCTGCCTCCCTGCTCTGGTGGGCCGGGTGGATGTAACTGGAGAAAGGCGGTCCTTCAGATGGCCTGGCCCCAAGCCACGAAGGGCTTTAAAGATGATAACCAGCACCTTTAAAGTGCTGACTTGGACCCAGAAGCAAATCGGTAACCAATGCAGCTCCCGGAAAAGAGGTGTCACATGTGCAAATTTAGTCTTACGCAAATGTGCGGGCTGCCACATTTTGAACCAACTGAAGCTTCCAGATAATCCTCAAGGGCAGCCCCATGTAGAATGCATTACAGTAATCCATATGGGAGGTGACTAGGGCATTGACTGAGAGAAGGGCATGTCGGTCCAAGAAAGGGCGTAACCGGCACACATCAGCTTATGCCATTTGTATCGATTCTGTGTCATTCCACAGATACTTTTATACAGTAACTTCCTCTTATCCTCCTTTTTTCAGCCATCGTTCTCTTCTATGTACGTATTTTTTTCTTAGCCATAGTTTCTGACTTCACTTCACCAACATCCTTTTCCATACTTCCCATTAGTGTACCTCCACACACTTCTGTGGCACTCTGTAATATAATTCTTTTCTTTGTGTTCCAAATAGCTTCCATATCTTCTTATATCGATTTTCTATTCCCTCTTTGGGGAGATTAACCTGATCTTCTAATACTCTTTCATACAGGACTCATATTTTCTCTTCCTGCAGTCATTCTCCTGTCACCCCTGTTCTTTCACTTCCTTTTTCTTCCATGTTTCCAGCATTCCACCCTTGACACTATCCCCCCGTGGATTCCACGCCCCCCGCAGGGTCGAGTCCCCCCCATACCCCCAGTGCAGACCCCCTTCCATAAAGCAGCGTGGGGCTCCCCCGGGACAAGCGCCCCACTCCTGGCTGCGATCTCTCGCGCGTCCCCAACTCTGGGGGAAGGACCTGCTACGCTCCTGTCTGCCCATCTGGGCCGGGTGGAGCGAGCTGCCCGCCACCGCGCTCCCAAGCGGGACGGTCCGGAGTGGCGCCGGGGGGGGGCACGGCCCTGTGGCCACCCCAGAGCCCGCAGCCAGCCCCGGGGAGTGGACGAGCCTAGCCGCGCAACGCCCCGGCAGGCCTCTTCGCAGGCGGCGGCGGCAGGAGCGCGGGCCTCCCTCAGGGCTGGCCATCGAAAGAGGCATTTTGGCGGCCCCCCTAGCATGGCGCCCGGTGCACATGCCCCGCTTGCCCCCCCCCCCCAGTTGCGGCCCTGCACTCATGCATCCTCCACCAATTCTCTCAAACCTTCATTTTGCTGTTAGATTCATATCCATTCCTTTGCCATACATATGTATGAGTAGACTTATGCTTAACCCATGTGTTCAAAACAAACAGACCTTTTTTCTAAGAAGAGTCTCACCAATCCCCATTCTAATGCATTCTTGTGTTTCTGAATCACTTAATTGCTTTCTTTCTATTCCTTCTTCTGGTTTCCACCCATCCATTCATGTCACTTAGAATTATTTTCCCTTGGGAACACATTAATTGAGAATGTGTTTTTCCCCTTAAAAGTCATCTCTGATTCTTCCATTATCATTATTCAGTGGAGCATAACATGCAACTATCATCAGCCTATGGTTTCCTACTGTTGTAAGAATCCAGAACAACACAGATGCCTTCAATTTATATTGACAACTGTTTTAGCTTTTTCATTCATAATTCCCTGCATATAATTAGTCACCAACTCTGCCCCACAAGTGCAGTCATTTTCATTCAGAACCGTTACATTCTTCCCTTTCTTTTAGTTTCACAGACCCAAAACATACCCATTTTCTTTATTTAATATCATGTATTAATTCATGCTTCTTCCCATTTATTCCTCCTATATTCCAAGTCCCACTCTTCTATTCGCCAAGGTGGTCACTAGATGGGCCCATAGATATTGACCTCTGCTGCCCCTGTGGCTATAATCCAGTGTTTCTCAACCTTGGCAGCTTTATGATGGGTGGACTTCAACTCCCAGAATTCCCCAGCCAGCATGGCTGGCTGGGGAATTCTGGGAGCTGAAGTCCACCCATCTTAAAGCTGCCAAAGTTGAGAAACACTGCTTTCATCAGTTGAGGCTATAGGAATTCTGAGATGGTAATGCCAGAACTCCACGCAGCTTCTTATTAGTATGTAGCAGAGTAGAAGCGTTCCCATAAACTTGCACAAGGCTTAATCAGTTCAAAACACAAAATAAACACACTTCACACGTTAATGTAAAGTAACATAAAAAGAGCTTACAATTTTATTGTAACTCACAGTTCCTTAGTAGAAACGGTCCATGCGTGCGAGCAATAGGTTCTGACGTGACCCACATGCTTCTTTAATGTGGCCCACCTGAATGGAAATATGAGCAACATGGGCAGCCATAGCTGACCATGCTCCTTGGTAGGAGATTCGAGCAGAAAGGGGAGGAAGAGAAGGGAACAGGAAATCAGGATTCAGCCCCTCCCACACAAAGCAAGTAAGATTAGGTTACAGCAGAGGCTGCCTCCTCCTTCAAGCTTGTGTGAGACGTGCTTGGTTGAAACCCAACATCTCTAACAGAGGCATTGGTACTTTTATTGCCAAAAGTGAAAAAGTGGGAGGAAAGACGTCATTCATTTTCACCCAAAGGTCTGCCAAGGCAGGATAGTCACTCTCAGAAGTCTTCCTCAGATCTTCATTGCTTGCAGCCTGTTCTCCAGGAGAGAAGTAATTGTGCCTAAAGATTGAAACTAGTAACATGCAATAGAAATCAGTTCTAATCCAACCTGATGAAAGAGAATTTGCTTTTGAATTTATTTCAAGGGAGAAGCAAATGTCCGAGAAATTCTAAAAGATGGAGGGTGATATTCTTGCGCCTATTTACAAGGTACTGAGATGCCGTGTTTCATTGCACAATCATCTCTCCAGCAGTCTGCAACTTCTCTGGCTATCTGTGCTTTTTGTTAAATCAGTAGTGAAAACATTTTTAGATTGGTAAAAGTGAGAGGCTGTGAGTGACAGAAGGATTAGAACAGCTAACAACACATCCGGCTCCACAATTTCTAACAACAAACTCAGTTCACCAACGCTGTCAAAGAAATTCAAAAGACATTCTCCAGCACTTTGAGAACAAGGAAGAAAAAATAGAAGCCTCTTTCCAACAAGGAGAAAACTTGAGAAATTACAAGGCAGATTTCAACCCAGCATTAACTGAAATGTTCAAAGACAACATTCACACACTAAGAGGAGCCCAGATGGCGGAACTGTCCTCAAACTATTCCATTTTTATTGCAAAGTGGGGGACACAGGGTCGAAGGGCACATTGTCAATAGATTCTCTGCCCATATATCATACCTTTGGGATCAACCAGGTTAGGAAACTCACTCCACAGTAAGACCAGAACTAAACTTTACTGAGATAGACTATAATAACAGAATCTTGCAAGTCTGATTGTGCTTCACCTCCACTCCCTCTTATACCAGGGAGAAGCCAGTTTGAATCTCTTCTTAATGCTATCTCCCTTCCCAGGAGTTAAGGCAGGGGTGGGCAACGTCAGGCCCGTGGGCTGTATAAGGCCCGCGGGGCTCCCGCCTAAGGCCCATGGGGCTCCTGCCTGCAAACCCGGCCCCTTCCACGTGATTGGCTCCCGCCCGCAAACCCCAACCCCCACTGCTTGTGATTGGCTCCCGCCCACAAACTCCGGCCCCCGGTCTGTGGAAATCCCAGAAACCCCGCCCCCCTGGTCCCCGGTTATAAATATCCAAATGGCCCTTGGCAGAAAAAAGGTTCCCCACCCCTGACTTAAGGAATGCTTCTGTTGTCTTTGTTTACCTCACTTTTTCTGAATATTTGCTTCAACATTGTCTCACTGGCTCTCTACACCAGAGCTTTCCAAACTTTTCATGTTGGCGACACACACCAACGGCGGCAGCGGCGGCGCTGATTGGCGGGGGTGCCGCTTCTTCCGGTTTCCCCCATCAGCGCTTCCGAGTTTTCGCACGACACACCAGGACACCGCAGGCGACACAGTAGTGTGTTGCGACACACACTTCGGAAAACTATGCTCTACACCAAAGAACAGGGTTTCTCAACCTTAGCAACTTCAAGATGTGTGGACTTCACCTTCCAGAATCCCCCAGCCAGCACTGGAAGTTGAAGTCCACACATCTTAATGTTGCTAAGGTTGAGAAACCCTGCCATAGAACATGTAGTTGTCTTGGAGAAATGCTCTTCTCCTTGAGAATGAGCTTTCAACATACAGGGTGGGATTTATATGGAGTTGATGAGATCCCCATTAAAGTGTTGCGCTGCAGACGGTCTCTTAGGACTATGTCCCTCTGGACCAGTGGTGCAGCTTCCAACACCTTTCCTGGTACAGTGATAGAGTACCGATCTTGGACCCTATGGAGTCTGGCCAATGATATCCTTGTGCACAAAGATTGATGAGGTCATTAGTGCATCATACCCCTTCTCTGCTCAGTCACAGAAGATGGGATGAGGGAGCACCTCAGGTTCTCGGGGACTGAAGATCTTCCATCAGTGAAGGGTAACAGTGGATGGCTTATGTCCACAATCATCCTCCTCCTCCTCCTCCTCCTCCTCCTCCTCCTCCTCCTCCTCCTCCTCCTCCTCCTTTCTTCTTCTTCTTCTTCATAGTGCCCTACATGTTAAATCATTTTGGAGTATTTGGGGAGGAGAAAAAGATCAGTATTATTGAGGGACATTCTTTTTTGATATTTTTCCCATAATTCCCGGAGATGGGGGGCATTATGGGAAATTATTTATTTATATGATGGGCATTATTTCTTTTACTGGAAATCAAAGGATCTTGTGGGACACTGACAGCTCAGAGTACAGCCATGTATTTTACGATCCCAAGGCCACTTGTGTTCAAGCCTCTGTAACCCCCAAAACTCCTCTGATTGAACCATTGAGATTTAATGCTGCAGTTTTTTGTTGCAATGTGACAGCGAGTTTCTTTAATCATCTGGAAGCTCATGTAGGTTCATCTCCTCCCCCACGTTTGGCCATTTATATGAAGAGGAATTCTTTCTAATCTTTTTTTTTTTTAATTCTGGGCCCACTTACTTTATAGCATGGCCTTGCTTGCTTCCACCCTAGTGTATATTGGGGTTACACTGGATATACTGTATGTTTGGAAATGTTTCAGTAGCTGGAATTCTTATAATCTAATCCCTTTCTTCTTTAAAAAAAATTGCTAAAGAGACTCTTCGAGAACCCTGCTTAGAAAATGAATTATTTTCAGTTTTAAGTAGAGGCCCAAAACCTGACCAATAGTCTAAAGTTGTCTTTTGCTTCAGGACAGGGACAGGCATCACTTAGTGACCAAAGGTCCAGTCCCAATTGTGGTCGTAAGTCGAGGACTACCTGTATGTGTCATAACCTGTAAGGGAAGCATGAGAAAGCATTCTCCTGTGTGCCGATAGACAAGTCTCAGAAGCAGAGATGCTTTCAGAAGAGCTGCTCTGCAATTTTTACTATCTTGATATCCAGCACAGAAAATTAGCAATTCATGATATTTAATTTATTAGTCTTCATTTGCAGAAGCACAGGAAGAGTCTGCCAAATTTCCATTACTAATAGATAGATGTAATCACAGTGGATTTCTGTCTAATTCTTTTTTTTTCCCCACTTAGGCTTTCTTTACAGTGAGGAAGGAAAAGGAATTTTTTGCAGTCTTAGACCACAAACAAACCACCATTACGTGCAATAATAGACATTCATATGGTCTGTGCAAACCAAAATGAACCGGAATTATCCATCAGTGATGATCTTGCTACAGCGAAGTCCTTAGATATCCTCCAATATTTTGTCACATTAGGATCTCTATTGCCTGGCAAATAATTTACCGAAAACCTGGGAAGGTTTGATTAAGCAAAGAGGCAAAATAAAATCAAATGTGTCTTCAATTGGAGTAGAATTCACAGCATAAAAGAACATGCGTAATTTCTATTGTCCCAAGCAGGCTGAGACTTCCTGATGGAAAGTCTGCCTTGATCTGCAGTCCTGAATCCATGCATATTTAGCATGCTTTAAAGGATGGGTTTTGGCGCTTTTGATGTGGCGGCGTTGATGTGACAGTTTGTTTGCAGTTCCTGAACACTCTTACATATCAGATTCGATCAAGCAGGCTTATTCATCTGTAGCATATTGTGGCACTTTTCTACTTCAGGTATACTTTTTGGTGCCTTCCTAATGAAGCTTCTGAGATTTGGCAACTTCTCGGCTCAGCATTGCTTATTTTAACTTAGATAGGCAGAGAATTGCAACTGTCCAACCCGTTATTTTGGGGGAGCATTTTTAAAGCATTTTTAATCATCATTTCCAAGTTCCCATCGTGCTGTTGGCAACTCTTATCTCATAAACCTGCTTCCTCTTTAAGAGCCCCTGGTTCCTGATATTTAGTCAATGCACAGCTTAAGAGTACTCTGTGTGCTGAAAAAATATTACCTAGATCAGAGTTTCCAAACTCTGTGTCGGGACATGTTAGTGTGTCGGCTGCAGTGTCTGGGTGTGTCCCGGCTGCTGCTGCCTCCGAGCCCTGCCAGGATTCCGCGCAGGTCCTAGTGCCTGCCTTGTGCCTTGCTGCCTCCGAACCTGCTGTGATTCCGCGCAGGTCCTAGTGCCTGCCTTGTGCCTTGCTGCCTCCAAACCTGCCCTGCCAGGATTCCACTCAGGTCCTAGTGCCTGCCTTGTCCCTTGCTGCCTCCAAACCTGCCCTGCCAGGATTCCACACAGGTCCTAGTGCCTGCCTTGTGCCTTCCTGCCTCCAAACCTGCCCTGCCAGGATTCCACACAGGTCCTAGTGCCTGCCTTGTCCCTTGCTGCCTCCAAACCAGCCCTGCCAGGATTCCACACAGGTCCTAGTGCCTGCCTTGTCCCTTGCTGCCTCCAAACCTGCCCTGCCAGGATTCCACACAGGTCCCAGTGCCTGCCTTGTGCCCTCCTGCCTCCAAACCTGCCCTGCCAGGATTCCGCGCAGGTCCTAGTGCCTGCCTTGTGCCCTCCTGCCTCCAAACCTGCTGTGATTCCGCACAGGTCCTAGTGCCTGCCTTGTGCCCTGCTGTAAGAGAGTGTCGCGAAATGATGCATGTCTAAAAAAAGTGTCACCAACATGAAAAGTTTGGAAATCTCTGACCTAGATAAATGATAAAGGGACAGGCTTGAACTGAGCTTTGCCCAGTATCCTGGCGAGGACGACATGCTAACTTTTAATAGGCTGTGTGCCACAGCTTTTGAAGGACGGTTAAACTGTTGAGGATAATGTTTAAGGACTTGATCTTGGCTAGTTATTATTTATTAACTCTGATGGGATGAAACACGCTGCTTCTTTATCACTGGATATGCATTGGAAATAAGGTGGGAGAAGAGATAAAAATGAATTGTAGGAACAGAAAATGTGAGGGAAAAGAATTTCAGTGCTTCCAAAGCTTAGATTAATTTTAGGAAAAACTCCTGGTTACAGCACCACTCAGAGAACCAGGGCAGAGGGAAACAGCAATGTTAAAGAAGTACTGTAAATGATTTTTTTATTATTATTTATTTTTATTGCTTTTTAAATAATAACAAAAAAAGAAAAAGAAAAAACAAAACATAATGATAATACTGATGGAGATACATACATTGTCAGAAGTCCCCGCCGTTTTCTTGGCAGGTTTTTTGGAAGTGGGTTGCCATTGCCTCCTTCCTAGGGCTAAGAGAAAGTGACTGGCCCAAGGTCACCCAGATGGCTTCCATGTTTAAGGTGGGACTAGAACTCACAATCTCCTGGTTTCTAGCCTGATGCCTTAACCACAACACCAAACTGGCTCTGAATTCATCATACCTTCTGTTTTATTGCTTACAGATGATGGGAAACTGTCCTTGGAAGAATTCCAGGCCTTCTTTTCCGATGGGACTCTTAATGAGGAGGAACTGGAGAAGCTTTTCCATACCATTGATTCTGACAACACCAGGTGAGTCTCTTTAGATTCCTTAACTGCTTTGCCCCATCAAAACATTTGTTGATTTCTCCTTTTCTTCCTGGACCGAGCCGACATATCCACAGTGCTGGAAGAGCCACTGAAAACTCTGTGCACAAAGAAGTTAGATTGAGAGGACTCTGTGAGCATGTGGGGACAAGGATGTTTTTTTGAGGTCGTATGGGCACCATTATTAAGTGGGACTTCCTGGTGGGTTCATGTCCTGCCAGGGGCTGCTTTTTCCACTGTTGCCAGTTAACCCTTTCGTCTTATTGTGTGCTCAGGACCCTCAGGCAATGTGGAGGTGCCCTTGCCAAGTGTAATGGTGCAACTGACCACAATGAGGGGGGCTTTTGTGGTTGTGGTGTCCCACTTCTGGAATGCCCGCTCTATGGAGACATGCCAGGAACCTAGATTGATGCCTTTGGATGCCAAACAAAGATATTTGTCTTCCTATAGGCCAGTGTTTCTCAACCTTGGCAACTTTAAGAAGTGTGGACTTCAACACCCAGAATTCCCTAGCCAGCCATTCTGGCTGGGGAATTCTGGGAGTTGAAGTCCACACTTCTTAAAGTGGCCAAGGTTGAGAAACACTGCTATAGGCATTTCTATATTTTTAGACTCCATTTGATTTTGAGTGCCTTCTCTGCACTGGAGTGATGGATTTTATGTTTCCTATAATTGCCTTTTTGTAATTTTGTAATTGCCTTTTAATGTTTGCCCATTTGTCATTTATCATTTTTTAAGAACTTTTTAAATGAGTGGTTTTCAGTCTTTCGTATCTGAAGTCCCACTGACTTCTCTTGTCAAAGAAGCTGTGCTTCACCATGGTTGAAAGAAAACTCCTACTTTTTTGAGAGAAAGATCTATATATGCTTACAGTCATTATCTTAATATAGTTATACTATATTTTAAAGCTTAATTAAAGTTTCATTACCTTATCTTCTGATTCTTCCCTGAATCCTAAGCCTTCCACTGGCTGAAAGTCTGTATTTGAGAAGTAAAAGAAAAATTGATTTCTTGTCATGAAAAATGGCAAAGAAAGAAAGACCTTCACACAAAGAGTATGCTGGAAAAAAATTCTGCTAGCATCCAATTATCAATTCAATACAGTCCAATACAATAAAATAGAATACAGGATATTCAGAAAAACCTGCCAAATGTTATTATTAATGGAAAAAAATCTCTTGCATATTTAAGACCTTATTTTCAACATGTATTTCACAGGAGAAATCTGGTGAAACTCTTCTGGGTGAAGTGTGGTATCTTTTGCATTTCTGTACCAGGCCAAGGAGTTTCTAGATGAAAGTCCTCTCTTTTTATAATCTTTCTCCAGCAGTCAGTCCTTCCTTCCTTCCTTCCTTCCTTCCTTCCTTCCTTCCTTCCTTCCTTCCTTTCTTTCTTTCTTTCTTTCTTTCTTTCTTTCTTTCTTTCTTTCTTTCTTTCTTTCTTTCTTTCTTTCTCCATTTGGTTTTCTTCTTGCTTTCTTGCTTTTCAACAAGAGAGAAAATGGTATTCTACCCAATTTATCCTAAATATAAACTCAATTACAGTCAAAGACCAGCCTAAAACAATGCAGTATAAAAAGTAAAAAAAAATGATGCTGAGGAGCAAACATACAAAGTCAATCATATTATAGTCAAGACTGCCACAGTAGGAGCTAAAACCCAGAATAATAATAAAAAGAATCAAAGCTATAAAATGTATATAATAGCTGAACCAAACCTAACTAGAAGATATGGATAAAATTAGAACCAGTATAAAATTGGCCTATATAACATATACTAGACAGTGCAAAAAATCAGAAAATATCAGTGCATAAAGTGAGTATAAATAGTACTGGCCAAAGAGGGAAAACATACGTATAAAAAGCATATAATTATTACAAGAGAAGCTATTACAAGGAAACTTTGTAAATAACACAAAAAAAGCTGAGAAAAAAAACAGTTATTGCTACCCTACTTGTCCACGAAGTCACTGAACGAATAAACAACAACAACTTGGTGTAAGTCATGGGTGTACAACCTTTTGGCTTCCCTGGGCCACATTGAGTGAAGAGGAATTGCCTTGGGCCACACATAAAATATATAATATAATTAATGTATATAAGTAATAAAACTTCATTTAT
Organism: Charina bottae; assembly: GCA_023362775.1. Lineage (NCBI taxonomy): Eukaryota > Metazoa > Chordata > Lepidosauria > Squamata > Charinaidae > Charina > Charina bottae. Next base: position 4,279,223 of record JALMGJ010000015.1, read on the forward strand.
TTTTTAATACTTTTATTATAAAATTTAAAAAAAGAAGGCAACATAAAAGTAGTGGGATATTTGACCTTGTTTTTGTGAAACTAATGCATCCATGTCTGGTTTGATGAAAGTGGTTGCAATTCTCAAGGTGCTCGTCAGAAATTTTAATTCTAATTTTACTCTTCGTGTGCTTCATCCTTGAAAATAGTTGCTCACAAATGTACGTGCTGCCAAAAAGTGATGTCATGAATAAGGCGTGATTGTGAAGCGAGGGATATTTTTCTCTGGGAAGATAGGTCTTATAAAAGTCCAGTAGAGAGACATGATTATTTTGTTGTAAACTGCCCAGAGTCCCCCTTGGGGGAGTTGGGCGGTGATAAATTTGATTAAATAAATAAATAAATGATCAAATTTTTCTTTGAGTTGAATGTCTGATTGCAACTCTATGCATTCCATCTGAAAATTCGGAGGTTATGTAGTTATGTCGACTGAAAATGGAGTTGAATATATACCAAAATATTGATGATTTTTCTGGAAACCTTGAAACCTGTTCTCAAATTCCTGTATCAAACCGAAAACCAAGGCTGCATATTTCTCGCTGTTCACAGGACTTGTGTTTAGCCAAAGTATTAAAATGTATAAAATTATTTTCCATAACTTGACCTTGCCATACTTTGTTTCATTTCAAATGCTGTTATGGTTTGAAACATTGCAGTGATAAGTTGGTCAAATCCACCAAAAATGCTAAATCTGTGAGCCATTTTTATTTATTTATTTATTTATTTATTTATTTATTTATTTATTCATTCATTCATTCATTCATTCATTCATTCATTCATTTATTTACATCTTGAAGTTCTGGCACAAATTTTCTTTTTGATTCCATAAACGACTTGATTTCATTTCGCAAATCATAAAACCTTTTCGGCATTTTACCCCGACTTAGCCACCGTACTTCAGAAAAGTGAATGATGTCCCCATAATCAGCATCCATACTTTTAAGGAACTCCTGGAATTGGCAATGATTCAATCCCTTGGCCCTTATGAAATTCACTGCTTTGATGACAATTTGCATGACATTATCCATTTTTAAAGCTTTTGCGCATAAATTTTCATGATGTAGAATGCAGTGATACTTCATCAAACGTGAGTTGCCGGCGGCACTTGCATCGTCTTCTATCAATTTTGTAAGTCCCTCACTTTTACCAACCATCGCCGGGGCACCATCAGTAGATATATCATATATGTTGACAATGGTTAAAGAAAATCGCTTTAATGTCATTTTTACTGCTTCGTACAAATCAAGAAATTTAGTTGTGTCTTTTAATGGCACCAAAGAAGCCATTTCTTCAGTGACATTATATTCGTTATCAATACCTCTAATAAAAAGGGCAAGTTGAGCCATATCTGTAGCATCAGTACTTTCATGTATCGCTAAAGCATAAAATATGAAATTATTTATTTATTTATTCGATTTATCACTGCCCAACTCCCTCAAGGGAACTCTGGGCGGTTTACAGCTCAATGTAAAATTGAATAAACATTAAACATTAAAATAGACCATTTAAAAATACAATAAATATGATAAAATCAAGATGGAGATATCTTCTTAAAACATTGGAAGGGCAATTCTAGGGCCATCCTAAGATGTTAGCCATCCCCAAGAGTTTATACTATTCTTCCCGCCCCAGGCCTGTTGGCAAAGCCAAGTCTTGAGTTTTTTCCGGAAGTCCAGGAGCAAGGCAGACTGTCTTAACTCTGGGGGAAGGATATTCCACAGAGCAGGCGCTACTGCAGAGAAGGCACGCTTCTGCAACCCCGTTAGATGGAATTCTTTAACCGATGGGGTCTGTAGCATGCCCTCCCTGCATGACCGGATGGGACGGGACGATGTAATGGGGATAAGACGGTCCCTTAGGTAACCTGGTCCCATGCCATGAAGGGCTTTAAAGGTCATAACCAACACCTTGAATTGCACCCGGAAGCAAACTGGAACCCAGTGCAGCTCGTGCAACAACGGTGTTACATGTGTCCGATATGGGACCTCCAAGATGGTTCGTGCGGCCGCATTCTGGATCAGCTGAAGCTTCCAGATACTCTTCAAGGGTAGCCCCATGTAGAGCGCGTTACAGTAGTCCAGAGCTTTCCAAACTGTGTGTCGCGACACAAAAGTGTGTCGCCACACACAGTCTGGTGTGTCGCCACACAACCCGGAAGTGCTGATCATCATCAGCGCTTCCGGGTTTTCCCGCGGCGGCACACCAACTGCAGCGCGCAAAACCCAAAAGCGGAAGCAGCGCTTCCGGGTTTTTGTGAATTGCCGCAAGGACGGCACTTCCGGGTTTTCCCGTGGCGACACACCAATGCTGGTTGGTGTGTTGCCGCGGGAAAAACTTTGGAAAGCCCTGCAGTAGTCTATATGTGAGATAACCAGGGCATGAGTGACCGTTCAAAGGGCCTCTCGTTACAGTATTAGCAGCTTTAGCAGCTTTACTCTTCAAATCTCTTTCGATAGATTTTCCTATTTCTTCAATTTGCTTGGCTATAGTCCGGTGAGACAAACTGATTTTAGAAAAATTGTTTTTTTTATCAGGACAAATTATATCTGCCACACTTTCCATACATTGCTTAATAAACTCACCATCGGTAAATGGTTTTGATTTTTTTGCAATCAGATTTGCTACCAAATAACTAGCTTTTATAATAGAGTTCTTTTGAGTTGTGACTTTTAAAAAAAATTGTTGAGACAACAGACTTTTTTTCAGTTCCACTAATTTGTCTTTATGACAAATTCCTTGATACGCTTCGAATTTGGCAGCATGTTTTTCCGTATAATGCCTTTTCAAATTGTAGTCTTTGAAAACTGACATTTTCCCTACAAATTAAGCATAGTGCCTTAGTATTTGTATTGACAAAAAAGTACTCATCTGTCCATTTTTCATTGAATACTCTTCCTTCATCCGCGATTTTTCTTTTTTTCTTTTCTTTTTTGGGTTCTGTTTTCTGTTGAAACGACGTTGAAGCCATACTGGAATAAATTTATTTAGGAATAAATATTTTTTTAAAGAAATAACACAACAAGCCCATCATAAATTTTTAGGTAGGCAAATAAACAAAGCAAAGTTTAACAATCAAATAAGAAAACGTACATGTCTACTTAATAATAATAACAATAAATGCCTGTCGTCACAGAACACGTGTAGGTAGGTTGAAATATTATATATAACGCCAAATCGCCACAAGCTGACGTGTGTAGCGGGCGGTGGCGGCGTTAGCACTGCACTGCCCCCTCCCCTACACAGCGTTCCATTGTTTCTACCTATGCAGTCCGCGCTCAAGCACCGCGCGATCGAGTCACGAAAAAAATTGCAAAATAATGTTAAAAGTTTATGATTTTTTGGGGCCGCATGCGGCCTGTGGGCCGCGGGTTGGACACGCCTGGTGTAAATGAAGAAGCTTGTAATGTCTATGAAGGTTCTCAGTCATCCAGGTGGAATTGTCTGTAGCTTGAATCATGTCAACTGGATTTCTATTTTCTCAGTGGAAACGTTTCGCTCCTTGATAGAAGCTCCTTGGATAAGGAGCGAAACGTTTCCACTGAGAAAATAGAAATCCAGTTGACATGATTCAGGCTACAGACAAGCTTGTAATGTATTTGGCTTTTCTTTCAGGCTCAAAACGTGCACCAGTTTCTTTGGGTTTAGTTGAGTGGATTGAAAAGCTATTGGGTTTTTATCTGGCCTTGCAGAGGCAGATCATCTGTTAAGTAGCCAACAGCCTCTCTGGCTTTCCATGTATCTGTTCAGCCCCAGGGGAACTGTCAAGGGAGAGAATGCTTTTCCAGGGACTTCTTAGGATGAGAAATAAGGGCTGCAAGAGAGGCTGCAGGCTGTTGGAAACATGCAGGTTAGAAATCATCATCATCATCATCATCATCATCATCATCCTATGCCTTGCCCAACAACAAAGAAAACTCAAATTCCAAAGAAATCCTTAAGTATGGGGAGAATAAGAGGAAAAAATATAGATGTCTCTGTTAGAAGGGAAGGACACCTCTTTTTTTTGAGAAATTACATGGCGAATTTCAGCCAAGCGTTGGTTCACATGTCCAAGAGAGATGCTTTTAAACCGAGCAAACATGTCTGGGACTTCCATGAAATAATTAAATAGGAAGACATTACCCAGGGGAAGTTTACAAAGAACAAGGGCCATGTCAAGTAGTGTGAATAAATAAATAAACAGATAAACACACATACACCCACAAAGAGAGAGATGATGATGATTACATGCCATCAAGTTGTTGTCGACTCTTAGCGACCACATTGATAGATTTGTCATTAATCATTTTATATTTTCTATCCATGTGGTTTTCTTGGTAAAAATACAGGAGCGGTTTACCATTGCCTTCTCCCATGCTGTTTGAATTTATGCCTTTGCCATTGTTGCTAAAGTGATCCTCTGCCTCCAGTATCTTCCTATATTGCTGCTGCCCATTATACAGGTAGTCCTCACTTAACGACCACAATTAGGATTAGAATTTCAGTTGCTAGGCGAAGCAGTCATTAAGCGAATCTGACCCAATTTTATGACCTTTTTTGTGGCAGTCATTAAGCGAATCACCATACTCATTAAGCAAACCACGTGGTCGTTAAGCAAATCATATGGTTCCCCATTGATTTTGCTTGCTAGAAGCTGGCCAGGATGGTCAAAAATGGCAGTCACATGATAAATGCAAACTGGTTGCCAAGTGCCCAAATCATGATCACGTGACCACGGGGCCCTTCTGCGACAGTCATAAGTGTGAGGACCGGTTGCAAGTCAGTTTTTTCAGCACCGTCGTAAGTCTGAACCATCACTAAACAAATGGTCATTAAGTGAGGACTACCTGTAGGTGCCTGCTTGTTTTAGCTGGGCAGTGGGATGACCTTCACGCCTTGGGTGACCCTGCTGGGAATATATACTCCAAATAAAAGGCTCTGTGATGATAGCAGGTGCATTTAAAGAAACTGCAACTCAAACTGATGAACGGGACTTTTGCCTGCGGAAGCCATTAGGAAAGCACCTTTCTACCAAAATGCAGAGCCCCCGTCCAGCTTTGCTTCAGTTCCTGTTCAGGCAGGGTTTTGTGGCTGGTTTGTTTATTTGTGTATTTATTTCTTGTAAAGTGTTATAGCAGTACGTATCAGTTCAAAATAAAAGCTTAGCGCAGTAACCTGCGGTTTAAAAATGCATCAATAATAGCTTAGCTCTTTTAACTTTGTATTACACTCAATGGGGCGTGGTGGCTCAGCGGGTAAGATGCCAAGCTTGTTGATCGGAAGGTCGCACATTCAGAGGGTCAAATCCCTAGCCCCGCGTGACGGAGTGGGCTCCCGCACCAGCACCAGCTCTTGCCAACCTAGCAATTCGAAAGCACGCAAATGCAAGTAGATTAATAGGTACCACTTCGGTGGGAAGGTAACAGCGTTCCGCGCGTGTCATGCCAGCCACATGACTGTTGTCTTCGGAGAACGCTGGCTCTTCGGCTAAGAAATGGAGATGAGCACCAGCCCCTAGAGTCAGACATGACTGCACAAATGTGCGGGGGGAACCTTTACCTTTTTTTAGCTTTGTAGGGTTAAGAGTTGCTTCAGCAACTGAGATGGCTAATAAATTGATTGACTGACTGACTGACTGATTAAATAAGGAGAATCAGCAAGTAGTCTGAAAGCACAGTGTAGTCTCCTCTGCATAAAAGCTGGGAGGGAGAGAAATCCAGATTGCTAGCGCGCCATACTAATCATGATTGGCTTAATCAACTTCTCTTGAAGCAACTACAGATGGCTTGGTTTAGGTAACATATGAAGCCAAGCCAGGGAAGAAACACTCTGGGTGGGTTGGGAGTGCACTGCATTTGGGGGGGAAGGTGGAGCGATGGGGCAATGTGGTCAGGCCTCTGTGTTGCATTGGGCAAGCGCCAATGGTTTGTTGGGTGGAGTTGTTTCGGCTTGCTTTCCTTGAACAGCGTTTGACTATTTTAAGCTTTTCACTATAATTTTGCTGTGTTTCCTGTTTGGAAAAGAAAGAAAACCACTGATAATTGTCAGTGAAAGTATTCAGAGCAGATCCAAGATCCATTAAAAAAGGGGTTACTTATGGGGTGGTGATTGCCCATTCTTGTGCTAAGTGTAGGAATTCTGGGATGGTAGTACCAGAACTCCACGCAGCTTCTTATTAGTATGTAGCACAGTAGAAGCGTTCCCATAAACTTGCACAAGGCTTAATCAGTTCAAAACACAAAATAAACACACTTCACACATTAATGTAAAGTTACATTAAAAAAGAGTTTACAATTTTATTGTAACTCACAGTTCCTTAGTAGAAACAGTCCATGCATGTGAGCAATTGGTTCTGACGTGAACCACATGCTTCTAATGTGGCCCACCTGGATGGAAGCATGAGCAAACTTGGGCAGCCATAGCTGCCATCCTCCTTGGTAGGAGATTCGAGCAGAAAGAGGAAGAGAAGGGAACAGGAAACAGGAAACCGGGATTCAGCCCCTCCCACACAAAGCAAGTAAGATTAGGTTACAGCAGAGGCTGCCTCCTCCTTCAAGCTTGTGTGAGACGTGCTTGGTTGAAACCCGATCTCTAACACTAAGCTGCATTCCATGGTCTACACACTACAACAGCTGCATATTATATAAAACAAAACATCTTTAGAATCATAGGGATTGGATCTACACATTTACACATTGCACTATGCAGAAACCAAACAAATCCATATTATGGTTTTTGGGGATGTGTGAGCCTGGCTGTGTTTTCAATTTATCACCCAAATCATGATTCCTCCAAGACACTGCCATTGTGCTTCTCAGTAGTAAAATAACAACCGGTAGAGCTGGGTTACCCCAGCATAATACTCTTTAGCATTAGCTGCTAAAAATAATGTTGCTTTCTTTAGGAAAAAGAAAATCATTTTATAGGAGTTTTAAACTTCTGGGCTCATCTCTCACTTTTTGGCAAGCTTAGAATTTGCTGGGTGGGTGGATATGATGAGACAGGGAATATATTCACACATATTAGGCATTATCCGTTGTGGCTCAAAAGCAGAACAGCAAACATAATCCTGCATTGGTTACAGAGTTGTACAAGTTGTAGGGCTGGATTGCTTTTTTAAAAAACACATTTTCTGCTTTAATAGAAAAGGAGTCCTATCCTGTTCTCTCCTTTCTGTAGGGCACAATTGTACACAGGCCCATAAAAATTCTGTAGGGCAAAGTATTAGTCCTGAGTATTAATAAAATGATCTGGATTCTGCATTGAAATGAAACTCATCTGCTTAGCATTTCTGGCAGAAGGAGGGGAAAAATTGCAGTGATGCTAATAAACGGTCCGCAGTTTAAATTGATTGGATGGAACCTAGCAGAATTAAAACAGGATGTTGGCAGTGCCCAGGAAAATGGCTCCCAATTGTGGAATAAATGGGGGCTTTGGGTTGTCAACTTCTTTTTGTGTGTGTGTTTGTTGGTGGTGTATTTGTTGTTGCATGTCTGTGCAAGTGTAGGTAAGATCACCTTCAAGTCAAGCTTGATTCAGGTTGACTTCATGAACATGATCATGGCAACACTGTAGGAATGGCTTGCAATGGTCACCACCTGAGATGTTTTCTGACTTTCCAAATTAGATGATGATGATGATGATGATGATGATGATGATGATGATGATGAAGAACACCCCTGGGCCAGCAATCAACAACAAGATATGCATAGATTAACAGCAAGATTAGCAACAGAGGAGCAATCAAACAACACAATAGACCTTAATCAAGGAACTATTAACTCAGTCAATCACCCAAACAGCACACAACAGCCCAATCAAGGAACTACCAAGGAGAGTACAAGACCCCCACCAACACAGGCAGGACAAACCAGGGTATATAAACAGACAGCAAGTTCCACTCCCTTTTCGCACTGAAGATGTTGCCTAGCCTGGCAATGAAACGTCTGCATGAAAACAACAAGGCTCAGAGAGCACCAAAGACTCCCCAGTTCAACCCTGAGCTACAAATATTCTCTTCGATTGATGATGATGATGATATAAATGGGAGCCAGTTTGGTCTAGTGGTTAAGGCAACAGGCTAGAAACCAGGAGACTGTGAGTTCTAGTCTTGCCTTAGGCATGAAAGCCGACTGGGTGACCTTGGGCCAATCCCTGTCTCTCAGCCCTAGGAAGGAGCCAATGGCAAACCAGGAGACTGAGAGTTCTAGTCCCGCCTTAGGCACGAAAGCCGGCTGGGTGACCTTGGGCCAGTCCCTGTCTCTCAGCCCTAGGAAGGAGCCAATGGCAAACCAGGAGACTGAGAGTTCTAGTCCCGCCTTAGGCATGAAAGCCAGCTGGATGACCTTGGGTCAGTCCCTGTCTCTCAGCCCTAGGAAGGAGCCAATGGCAAACCAGGAGACTGAGAGTTCTAGTCCCGCCTTAGGCACGAAAGCCGGTTGGGTGACCTTGGTCCAGTCACATTCTCTCAGCCCAACTCACCTCACAGGGTGGTTGTTGTGGAGAAAATAGGAGGAGGAAGGGGTATTAGGTATGTTCGCCACCTTGAGTTATTTATAAAAATAATAAAGGTGGGATAGAAAATAAATAAAATAAAATAAATAAATAACACAGTACAAACAAAAAGAATCACATCTTTGACTGGTGTTCTTTGGAATGTCAAGAATTATCCAAATAACACTGTAAGATATAACATCTGCCCAGCAAGGTAGATTTTTGTAAGTCTGCAGTTGATATAGCCAAAATAGTTATTTCAGAAGTTTGTTTAATTTGTTTGCTGTTCCACCTATTGCATGAATAACCATAGAAATCATTTGCAAGACTTTTTCTATAATCTACCGATTTCAATCATTAGAGCTCTATATTTTGTAATTTTTCCTATTTTTTTCCTCAATTCTGCTGCCATTATTATTATCATCATCATCATCTTCATCATCATCATCCTTTCTTTGCAAGGAGTTGATTGATTGATTATGTGCCATCAAGTCATTTTTGACTCCTAGCGACCAGATAGATAGATTTTCTCCATGACGATCTATCCCTAACCCATTCTTTCAAGTCTCCCAATGGTGCCCCCATCGCCACTGTAGCTGAGTCCTCTCCCCTTGCTGCTGGTCTTCGTCTTCTTCTCTTTCCTTCCACCTTTCCCAGCATCAGAGCCTTCATCCATCACTCTGTCTCTCCTCTACCCTTTCACTCAAAGATTGATCTAATAATTCCATACTTCAAATAATTGAGGGCCTTCCATCTCTTTTCTCTTCCTGTCCGCAATTCCTTCCTACCATCCTCACAGTAGGAATGCTGGACAATATTTTGTGGCCCATCCTTTTAAGCAATGCAGCCTCGTTCTCGCTTCCCAGGTTCGTAATTATTAGTTGAAAATGTGTTTCTCATTCAGACTGTACGTTTCTTTGAATATTGCGAAGTTCTTTCTGGCTCAGAGCTAAAAATTGCTCTGAGCTCTTGGGGCCACACTTCAAATGGGGGGAGTCAGGGGAAATAAAATTCACGTAGGCAAAATTGGAGAAGGGGACGTAGGTACCATCTTGAGATTTTACTTGGGATTTGTTGTGGTGGCTTGCAAACTAGAGAGTCATCTTTTCATTCACTCTTTTATGGGACCCCACTGCCTTCCCAGCAGACATTCCACCACCGCTTGAAAACAAATATTGCTACCCTCACCAAGGAGAGGGCAAGGATTTATTGTTTATTTATTTATTAAACAAATTGATAGGGCCGCCCAATCTAACCAATGGAATTCTGGGCAACAAACAAAGATAAAAGCAGAACACAATTCCAGGAACCAAATCAATTAAAAGTCTCTGGGACTACTGTTGAGGGAGCAAAGAGGAGGGATGGATCATCACCATCTGGAGAACATTGATACAACTGTTGGAATCATCAGGGGTCAACTCAGCATTGTCTCATAAGCATAAGGGGGGTCTTTTCTAGTAAAATGCATCTCTATTGTGCTTGTGGGATGTCATATGGGTCACCTAATTTCCACTTCCTCCTCCTCCTTGAGTTTGGGGGATTCTTATTGTCCATTTACACTTTGGGCACACCTGCAAGCAGGAGGGCTGCACCATGCAGCTCTCGTCCATTCCATCTCGCTTGCATGCAGATCTACTATGAATCTACTCGTATCCAGATCTATTGAATAAATGTAAGCTATCTCTGTTTTTCTTCATCTAACTAATGTGTGAAGACTGAATTTATTTTTGAACGCAATTAAGCTTAAAGTGCAAGTTCCCTGCTGGTTCACGCTTCTACTCTGCAAGATTGTTGTTAGCTGCTTGGAGTTCTTTTATTAACCTTCAAGACTCCATCAACAACACCTGTAGGGATTACCATGGTGAGAGTTGTTGGAGGTTATCGATAGGAATTTTGATTGCTAAAAGAAAGGATAGAACTTGGCTTCCGGTGAGGCTCTGTTCTTTCTGGCACCTGATGGAGAAGTGTTCACAGAGGCATAGAGCCTGGTAACCAGATGGAAAGGGCAATTCTGCTGTGGGCTATTTGCAGCCCTGTGGATCACTGGCTTCCCTTGGGCTTCTCCTCCATATGAATCGTAATGTTTATGCAAGAGGACTTGTACAATTTTGTACTAGAAATGTCAGTTCTCCTTAACCTGGCTTCAGCCTGCTTCAGTGGCAGGCTGGCCTCAAGATGGAAGTTCTGGTGTGAGGATGTGTCCCCAAATCAGGAAGCAGGCCATCTCAGAGTCAGGGCCAGGGGGTTGGGCAGATGAGCATTTGTGTATTTTAAGGGGAAATGTATGCAACAACGGCTTGTAAAGTCTATGTCATTAAAAATGTATTACGCTTGGCAAGAAGGGAGGTAGGAGAAGGGGAAGACAACAGATTAGAGCAGGGGTCCCCAACCATTTTGGTGCCAGGGCCCGGTTTCAAAAGACGATTTTTCTGCAGACCGGGGGGCGGAGTTTCCGGGATTTCTGCGGACTGGGGGGCGGGGTTTGAGGGTGGGAGCCAATCACAAGCACCGAGGGGCAGGTTTGCGGGCGGGAGCCAATCATGCGGAAGGGGGTGGGTTTGCGGGCGGGAGCCCTGTGGCCCAGTTCCTAACAGGCCGTGGCCCACAGGTTGGGGACCCCTGGATTAGAGCAATGTTTCTCAACCTCAGCAACTTTAAGCTGTGTGGACTTCAACTCCCAGAATTTCCTAGCCAGCATGGGAAATTCTGGGAGTTGATGTCCACACAACTTAAAAGTTGCTGAGGTTGAGAAACACTGGATTAGAGAGATGCGGGATAGAGAGGATCAAAGTTGACAGGAATGCATTTGGAAGAACAAAGTTATTGCTAGAGACAGGTCAAGATGGTGAGTGTTTGTCTGTATTGTCACCTGGGATCAAGCCTGACGTGACAGCACTAGCTGTAAAAGAAGGTAGAATTGGCCACAGGTGAACCAACACCCCAAACAGAAGGGATGTAATTCTGGGCCAAGCCTTCACATTTTGCATGGGCTGCTGTTACAGCTGCATTTCATGCTGTCAAAAGCAATGAAGCATCATGCCACCTTGTAAACCAGAGAGCATAAATCCCATGGGGGGGGGGATATGCAGAAAGGTTGCCTTTGGGCAGACCCACTCAATCTTGAAACGAAATTGCACACTCCTTTGCTGGCCTTGGGGGAAGACGCCTGCTCGCTGGAGCAAAGCCTCTGAGACAAGAGACACATGTTCAGAACAGATAAATCAAGAGAAAGGCGCTCAAGTCTGCAAGCGTTCTCCGTTAATTACCTCTCAACTAGGCTGGGATATAAATTTTAATTGCTTTGCTTTTGTGGTTTTCTTCAGCGACTTCTGAAAAAAGCAAAATGACTTCAGCTAAGCTGAAAAAATCCACCTTCCCCTTGACTCCTTCCAACTTCTCCAGGTGTGTTGGACTACAACCTCCAAAGTTCAAAATTACTTAGGAATTCTGGGATCATGTCAATTGGCATGAAAGAGTAAAAGGGAACATATGAAATAAGAATAATAATTTTAAAAACAGTCTTGAGGATTTTGCAGTTGCCCAATTGCTATATTCCCCCCAAAAGTGCACTATAGTGCTTACCAGTTATGGTCATACTTTTCTGCTTCATTATTAACCTACATTATTTCCTTTCCAAACTCTCTCCTGATGGTCCATTTAGAGCAGTGTTTCTCAACCTTGGCAACTTGAAGATGGGTGGACTTCAACTCCCAGAATTCAACAGCCAGCATGCTGACTGTGGAATTCTGGGAGTTGAAGTCCACCCATCTTCAAGTTACTAAGGCTGAGAAACACTGATTTAGAGACAATATTAAAATTTATCTGAAGTGCTTCCATGCTGCTCTTAATGCTCCCTCTTCCCCAAAGAAGATGGTTTGCAAAGACAAAAATCAGGGCAGTTACTGCCCCTGAGGTTAGAGTCTGAAAAGGAGGTAAGAAACTTTCCTCTCCTTGAATTTGTACCAAAATAACTAAATAAATCAGAAGGAGTTTGGTAGCACCTTTTCTGACTGACAAAATTTATTAAAAGGCAGATTTCATCAGATGCAAAAAGCTTATTCCACCAATAATCTTATCCAGTTCTTCAGAGCCAATAAGCTGGAAGAAATCCCAGATAACAAGATGCTACCCAGATCACCTCCTCCGATTTCACCCATGCAATTTTTACCTCCTCTGACTGTGTGGCCCCAAGAAGTCACTACACCCTTTGGACAGATCTTCCTCCTCCTACCTTTTACCCTTCTCCTGCTTCCTATTAATTTTTCCGCAGGCCTCTTCTGTTAGGATTATTGGAAGTCAACTCAGCATTGTCTCACAAACATAGGGGAGGACTTTTCTACTGAAGCGTATCTCTACTGTGTTTGTGGGAGGTGCCTGGGTCACCTGACTTCCTGTTTCCTGCTCCTCCTTGGGTCTTTCAGGGCCATTCTCCATCTTCCCTTCTTCCTAAGCACATGTGCACACAGGAGGGCCACATGGCTATGTGGGTCTCGTCTGAAATATCTCGCTTGCACGCAGACCGGAGATGATTAAGCCTTTCTACCATGAAACTGCTTGTAACCAAGATCTACTGAATAAAAATGTAAGCTATCTCTATTTTTCTTCAACTAACTAATGTGTTAGTTGAAGGTGTGGGCGGCTGTGGGTGGCCCCGGCCTTGGAGAGCGAGAGCGCGTAAGAGCGTAAGAGTTTGGGGGCGGGATCCAATCGCGTAGAAGGGGCGGGGGTGAGTTCAGCTGCAGAAGAGCCGCACTCAAGGGGCCAAAGAGCCGCATGTGGCTCGCGAGCCGCCGTTTCCGACCCTTGATTTATACCCCTCCTTTATTTGTACAATTCTTGGAATGTAAATGATGCCTGTTTTCCCCATAACAAAAACTTTGTGAGGTGGGTTGGGCTGAGGGACTGGCCCAAAGTCACCCAGCCAACTCCTGTGCCTAAGAAAGGGCTGGAACTCACGGTCCCCTGGTTTCTAGTCCCGCACCTTCACCACTACATCAACCTGACACTCCAATTATCCAGTTTATGTTATTAGCAACCAGCTGCTCTTTAATCAACTGCTCTTTCCAGCACATAGAAATCACAATTTGACCACATCTTTGGAAGGCCCTAGGCAATGTTCTCAAGGCTTTAGAAGACCACATTTGGCTCCCAGATATCTTTAGCTCTGCCCCTGTGAGTTACAACCTTGCTTTCAACCTGAAAGGTTGCTACAGTTTAACTTTGTCTTTCCTTGCTATAGGTAGGTAAAAGGTTTTCCCCTGCACAGTCCTGTCCGACTCTAGGGGCCGGTGCTCATCTCTGTTTCTTAGCCGAAGAGCCAACGCTGTCCTGTCCGAAGACGCTTCCGCGGTCATGTGGCCGGCACGATGCGCGCGGAATGTTGTTACCATCCCACTCATCAATCTCATATGGCATCATCATACTCATCATGTCATCTCATTTTAATTTTGCCCCTGCATTCTGCACTGCAGCAGCTTTCCTCCAACACTGGTTTGAAAGGAATGCAGAAGGTGACTTATATCTAAAAACAAAGACACACAAATGAAGAAGCACAATATTTTTTTAAAAATCACTGCATATGTTCTTATATTACTGTCCTATGTTAAAGCCTCTTCTAGAAAAAAATGATAAAGTATTATTTATTTATTTATTTATCTATCGATCGTATGGCATTCACATTGCATTACAATAAAAAAACATAGAGCATAATAAATATGAAATATAAAATATAGACAGGAAAATTACAAACGTATGTCTAGGTTACAAATATAGTTTTTTGCTTCAGTTGTCACAGCCAGGAAATCAGCAAAGTCTCCATTGTAGGTTCGGTTTAAAGTATTTAAATATATTAAAGAGTGCATTAAAACATTCCATATAAAACATATTAAAACAATGTTGAGGGTGAGAAGCATAATAGCTGTCATACAGAGAATGCAAGTGATATTATGTATGTCATGATCTCATTTGCCAGATGACATCATGATGTACATACAGGTAGTCCTCACTTAACAACCATTTGTTTAGTGATGGTTTGGACTTACAACGGTGCTGAAAAACTAACTTATAAGCCAGTCCTCACACTTACAACTGTCGCAGCATTCCCCCCGGTGACATGATCACAATTTGGGCACTTGGCAACCGTTTCACTTTTATGATCGTCGCAGAATCCTGTGGTCACGTGATCACCATTTTCAACCTTCCCGGCTGGCTTCTGGCAAGCAATATCAGTGGGAAACTGTGTGATTTGCTTAATAACCACGTGGTTCGCTTAATGCCCGTGGTGATTTGCTTAACAACCGTTACAAAAAGGTAATAAAATCGGGTCAGATTTGCTTAATGACCGCTTCGCTTAGCAACTGAAATTCCAGTCCCAATTGTGGTCGTTAAGCGAGGACTACCTGTAATATCATCATACCTTGTACCAGATGCCTATAAGAACTATGACAGAAAATGTTAATAAAGGCACAAATAGTAAAATAATTAACATTTAAATATCTTGACCAATTATAATGGAGGGAAAGGCCCTGTGCTAGTAGTTACAATAAAAGTAGTGAAAATATGGGGACACAGATTTCAAAGGCAGCAATCCTTTTTTTATGATGTTAGTCTCCCAGTATTGTTGCCTATAGCAAGATATAATTCTGTGTTTATCTTTCTTCCCAGTCCCAATTACATCATAGCTATTGTCAATCTAAAAATAAAGCCGATGAAAGGAAACCTTTCCATGTCTCAGATTTTATATAGTGTCTTTCCCACCCACCTTCGCTAGAGAATTAGCTTTCAGTATTCTATATTTAAAAATGCTGATAATTCAGTTATAAAACAAAACAAAAACCCTAAACCAAAAAAAAAAAAAACAGGCTATTAAGCTACTTAATTTGTAAGATGCAGCTTGACACATTCTGGAATCACAAGGCTGATACTGTTAAAAAATCCCCTTTCCTGTTACATATAGGATCTTATAGGCACTGGCAGAACCATGATCGATCATGTTCTAACGCAGTGTTTCTCAACCTTGGCAGCTTGAAGATGTGTGGACTTCAACTCCCAGAATTCCCCAGCCAGCATGGCTGGCTGGGGAATTCTGGGAGTTGAAGTCCACACATCTTCAAGCTGCCAAGGTTGAGAAACGCTATTCCAACTCCTTTATTGGAACATATTCTACAAGCACACACACACATTCATTCACAGCACACAATATACTCTACAAGCACACAATACACCTACTGAAAAGTTAGACAGAAAGAGAAAATACCCTTCTCCTTCATTGGCCAAATGGATGGAAGTTCAGTGGGAGATTCCAAGGAGCAATTTTGGGAGAATCTCAGCTTCTCCAACCCCAGGCTTCCTTCTTTTATAGGACAGGTTATCTGTGTTCTGGATGTGGAGGAATGGCAAATGGGAATTGGGGGGGGGGGGGCAACTATCCAACAACTTCTGGAAGGCACCGGGTTGGTAGAAGGAGAATGTAGGAAGTGCATTCCAGTTTTTAGTCATTTAACCAGGATTACGGAAGTTGTCATCCAACACATCTGAGGAACACCAGCTTGGAAAAGACTGGTGTACATTTCACAAACTAGAAGGAAGATACAGTAAAGGTGGTTTTAGAATCTCTTTAGCCTTAATAAGTTTCCTCCATACCTTATTCAACAAAGCTTGGGTCAAAGTCTGTTTAACAACTGGACTAGAAGCCATCGCGATTTTCCACTCAGTTTGCTTGAGCTAATTATCATCTTCTGCATCTTCACTTAGACTTAGGCTGACCATATTTCCTTGAGACAAAAATGGGACATTGGGATAGGAAAAATGGGACAGGCTTAAACGTACTGTATGTAATATTCCGTATTCATGAAAAAGTAAGATGATAAAAAAAAGGGTTTTAAAGAGTTTAAAGAGATCCATTTGCTGGTCCTTAAACTGATTACTGTATATATAAAAAGATTTTTGTTTTCATTAAAATGAAAATGTTTTATTACATGAACATATTGAGCGGCGCGACACGGAGGGTTCTGGGCGGTTGGCTTGAAGGAACGGCGAGGCAGGGTTCAGTTTGGCAAGGCGACAGACGGCGGAGGAAGCGCAGGGCGACGGAGTCGGAAGGCGGGTGGAATCGGCAAGGCAGGGAAGGCACAGGAAGGCGGGGTGTGGCGGCGAGCTGGATCGGTGAAGTAGGATCAGTGGCAGCAGCAGGCAGGGAAGGCACAGGAAGGCGGAGTGTGACAGCTGGCTGGGTCAGGATGAGCGACAGGCCGAGAAGGCGCAGGAAGGCTGGGTACAGCGGAGGAAGGAAGAGGTTCTACGGCGCCTTCAAGTTCGAGTTCTGCAGAGGCTTCGGCTGGAGGCAAGAGACGAAGCTTGAAGCAGGAGCCTAGTGAACTGTTGTCCCCGACGACCCATTCCTCCTTTGCACGTCCTTTTAAATTCTTTTCTTCCTGCTGTTTTTAGATAGGAACCAACCAGTTCGCTTTCCGTTTGGCCCGTCTTGTTGCCCGTTTTTCCCTGGTGCTGATAGGCGGTAGCGGCTCCACCTTTTGATCACCGCCAATCAGCTGCTCCTGGTTTTCCCGCTGCAGGTTTCCCACCAAATTAAACTCTGTTGCAATTTTCCGACCGTCGCTGCCGAGCTCCCCCTCCCTCAACTCTGAGTCAGGCTCCATTCTGACATCACCCGTGACATGGTTTTTTAAAAAACGGGACAAAATTGACATTTATATTAAAACGATGGGACGGTCGGGAAATGTGAAAAAAACGGTACTGTCCCTTTGAAAACGGTACGTATAGTCAGCCTACTTAGACTTCAAACAGAATCTGGCGGATCTTTCTGATTCATCATTTGCATCAATTGGGCCTCAATTTAACTCGCCTCTTTGAAACTCAACCATCTAAAACAGCTCACTTTCTCTTAGAAAATGGTCTATTTTATTATTTTATACTGAATTCTAAAATTAGATTAAAAGGCATTTGCCACAAAAAGCATTTGCCATCTGGTAACTACCTGAACTGGTGCTCACGAAACATGGCCAATGTTTATTTTAATTTCTTAATTATAATTCCCACCTGCCCAATAGCAGAACTGTTAGTCTAGAGACCGGTGTTTCTCGACCTTGGCAACTTTAAGATGCGTGGACTTCAACTCCCAGAATTCCCCAGCCAGCTATGCTGGGAGTTTAAGTCCACACAGCTTAAAGTTGCCAAGGTTCAGAAACACTGATTTAAGGGGTAAATTAGAGAACTGTGTTGACAATCTAATGAAGGAATATCTAGAGGCTGGTCATTGTAGGGCTGTCATGATGGCATCTATACCATCCTGACATGAACAGAAACCACTTAACACAGAGCTTTCCAAACTTTTCATGTTGGTGACACACTTTTTAGACATGCATCATTTCGCGACACACTCTTACAGCAGGGCACAAGGCAGGCACTAGGACCTGCGCGGAATCACAGCAGGTTTGGAGGCAGGAGGACACAAGGCAGGCACTAGGACCTGCGCGGAATCCTGGCAGGGCAGGTTTGGAGGCAGCAAGGCACAAGGCAGGCACTAGGACCTGCGCAGAATCACAGCAGGTTTGGAGGCAGCAAGGCACAAGGCAGGCACTAAGACCTGTGCGGAATCCTGGCAGGGCAGGTTTGGAGGCAGCCAGGCACAAGGCAGGCACTAGGACCTGCGCGGAATCCTGGCAGGGCAGGTTTGGAGGCAGCAAGGCACAAGGCAGGCACTAGGACCTGCGCAGAATCACAGCAGGTTTGGAGGCAGCAAGGCACAAGGCAGGCACTAGGACCTGTGCGGAATCACAGCAGGTTTGGAGACAGCAGGCACAAGGCAGGCACTAGGACCTGCGCGGAATCCTGGCAGAGCAGGTTTGGAGGCAGCAAGGCACAAGGTAGGCACTAGGACCTGCGTGGAATCCTGG
The DNA here is from genome assembly GCA_023362775.1 of Charina bottae. Taxonomy (NCBI): domain Eukaryota; kingdom Metazoa; phylum Chordata; class Lepidosauria; order Squamata; family Charinaidae; genus Charina; species Charina bottae. The sequence goes on from JALMGJ010000015.1 coordinate 4,297,647, forward strand.
CAGGGCAGGTTTGGAGGTAGCAAGGCACACACTAGGACCTGTGCGGAATCACAGCAGGTTTGGAGACAGCAGGGCACAAGGCAGGCACTAGGTCCTGCGCGGAATCCTGGCAGGGCAGGTTTGGAGACAGCAAGGCACAAGGCAGGCACTAGGACCTGAATGGAATCCTGGCAGGGCAGGTTTGGAGGCAGCAAGGCACAAGGCAGGTACTAGGACCTACGCAGAATCCTGCCAGGGCTCGGAGGCAGCAGCAGCCGCGACACACCCAGACACTGCAGCCGATACACTAACATGTCCCGACACACAGTTTGGAAAGCTCTGACTTAACACATCCCCAGCTAGGGCGCCAAAAGCAATCAATAGGAAGAATGTAACAGCAACCTGTCAGACAAACAAGCAGCACGGAGTGTGGACTGGAGAAGACAAATCAGCACTTAGTCCAGACAGCTCCGAGCGCGGACGAGAGGGTGCGAGACGGCACTGATAACTCATTCGATGGGAGGGAGGAAACGGGAACCTATTTAACTGTAAGCTCTTGTATACCTGCTTTACTTGGTTCATTGACGTGAACCCAAATCACTCGTGGTAAATAAAGCTTTTACATATTCCAAGAAGTGTGTGTCGGAGCTTTGTTTGCCAGTCAAAGGATCGGAGCATCACAAGGGCATTTTAAAGTCCTTCCAGTAACCAGGCCCTATATAGTAAGACTGGCTACGTTTTTTTCCTTGGCAAACAAATTTATGCAGCTTTTCCTTCCCAGATATAACATTCAGCACCATTAACAGGATCATTTGAAAAGGGGTAAAAACCGTGTAGCATTTGTTAAAACTCTATTGATTAGCAGCAATTATAAAATGATGTCAAAAAAAAAATATTTCAAAGCCATGCACAATTGAGACATCCTTGCTTTGTGTATATAAAAAATGGATGCACGCAGGCGTGCCTATATTCTCTAAAAATAGATGCAAGGACAAGGTTCTCTGTGATGATATATGTGACTTTTAGTCATTTTTTATTGGTGGGAAGATGAAGTATACATTTAATAAATGAAATGTATTAAATTTTAATCTGGTGTTCTTGGATATCCCACTGGCTCTCCTAGAATAACTGTTTTGGGTTCTTCCTATTTGGCAACTGTTCCAGCTAGTTCTGTTCCCATCACACCGGGTCATGCGAAGAATTGCAGTTTTGGGAACTGGTCCCTGAGTTTATCTTATTCCTCCTCCTTTGCCATCCCTTTTTTCTCATGTGTCATGATTTCTTCGTTACAAGTGTAAGGGTAGGGACTGTCCTACAAGCAAACCATTCTGGAAGCCTGTTGGCTTAAAGGGGAAGTAGACTTTTTAAAATGAATTACTCATCTCCGTACCTTATCCAGTCATGATGTAATTTTGACCTTCAGTAGTTCTTGTAAATAGAATTGATCCCTTGGGTAAAACAAAAAGGCAAAAAATGTCCCAGATGAAGAAAACTGGTATAATTTGATTTATTTCTTTATCAAGCTGACTGCAGATAAACTTTTTTATTGGCAAGTGAAAGAATGAATTTCTGATGCACCATACAGAAAAATCAATTCTTCCAACCATAAGCAAAGATATTCCATCTTAGACTCTGGTAGAATTAAGCCAAAAGAGAGCATTTTCCATTTCTAGCAAAAATGGAAAAAGAGCATGTGTCAGGCCTGCATAAATCTACAGTATCTGGATCACTGTCTTAATAAATAGAATAATGTTCTTGGCTTTCTCTCCTACCAGCTTTTAGGTATCCTTAGGAATCATCTTCTCTTCCTCCTCCTCCTCCTCCTCCTCCTCCTGATCTCAGGTGAAAAGGACATCAATTTTCTTGTTCTTAAATAAATTAACCTGAGCTTGGGAATTGCCCTGAAGGCGCAAACCTATTTAAGGAAGCTTTTGAACAATGATGAGTTGAGTTGTGTTCATGTGTCACACTAATGGACTTGCCTTAGTTTCATCTTAGCATGCGATGTAAACCCAGCCATTCCAGTTTTGAAATCATAGTTTATTGGCTAGTGTCCTGTGAAACCCAGCCAACTGTGGTTTATTCAATGAACCATAGTTTGAAGGTAGCTTAGCACAAACAATGAACCAGTCCAACACTATTATGCACTATTTGCAGAAGAGGGTTCAAGCCCAAAATAAGTAGTCCTACATAGAACGCTGCACTGCTCGATTCTTACTGTTATTATATTATTTAATTCATACACTGCCACTTCTCATGGCATTCCCAACAATTATGAAATATAACATGACTGGTTTTGAGGAACTCCAATGTAGATATGGGTGGCTTATAGTTAAAAAAGTTTGCTCTAGTGGTTAAGGCAACGGGCTAGAAACCAGGAGACCATGAGTTCTAGTCCCACCTTAGGCATGAAAGCCGGCTGGGTGACCTTGGGCCAGTCCCTGTCTCTCAGCCCTAGGAAGGAGCCAATGGCAAACCAGGAGACGGAGAGTTCTAGTCCCGCCTTAGGCATGAAAGCCGGCTGGGTGACCTTGGGCCAGTCCCTGTCTCTCAGCCCTAGGAAGGACCCAATGGCAAACCAGGAGACTGAGAGTTCTAGTCCCGCCTGAGGCACGAAAGCCGGCTGGGTGACCTTGGGCCAGTCCCTGTCTCTCAGCCCTAGGAAGGAGCCAATGACAAACCAGCAGACTTAGAGTTCTAGTCCCACCTTAGGCATTAAAGCCGGCTGGGTGACCTTGGGCCAGTCACTCTCTCTCAGCCCTGGGAAGGAGCCAATGGCATACCAGGAGACTGAGAGTTCTAGTCCCACCTTAGGCATTAAAGCCGGCTGGGTGACCTTGGGCCAGTCACTCTCTCTCAGCCCTGGGAAGGAGCCAATGGCATACCAGGAGACTGAGAGTTCTAGTCCCACCTTAGGCATTAAAGCCGGCTGGGTGACCATGGGCCAGTCCCTGTCTCTCAGCCCTAGGAAGGAGCCAATGGCAAACCAGGAGACTGAGAGTTCTAGTCCCACCTTAGGCATTAAAGCCGGCTGGGTGACCTTGGGCCAGTCACTCTCTCTCAGCCCTGGGAAGGAGCCAATGGCATACCAGGAGACTGAGAGTTCTAGTCCCACCTTAGGCATTAAAGCCGGCTGGGTGACCATGGGCCAGTCCCTGTCTCTCAGCCCTAGGAAGGAGCCAATGGCATACCAGGAGACTGAGAGTTCTAGTCCCACCTTAGGCATTAAAGCCGGCTGGGTGACCTTGGGCCAGTCCCTGTCTCTCAGCCCAACTCACCTCACAGGGTTGCTGTTGTGGGGAAAATAGGAGAAGGAAGGAGCGTTTGGTATGTTCTCCACCTTGAATTATTTATAAAAGTAATAAAGGCGGGATAGGAAATGAATGAATGAATGAATGAATGAAAAGAGAGAAGAGAGGAGAGAGAGAACAGTTGAAATAAAGCAACAGGTCATACCCATCCAGGAGGTCCACTCTCTCTAACACAGAAAGCATCCTGTAGAGGCGGACCCACCACCCTGCCCGAAATCCTGGGAGGGCAGTCAGGTTTTCAGTGACTTTCTGAACATCATCAGGGGTGGGAGCTGTGTGGATCTCTTGGGGGAGGCTGTTTCTGAGGGCAGCTGCTTGCAGCAGAGAAAGCCAGCGCCACCACATTAATTAAAGAAGGTCAGGCAAAATTCTCTAACTGCATTAATTAACTAACTAACCCTAACTAAGCTTCACTTCTTAGAATTGGCAGCCAGCTGGCCCAGCCTGGATTTTCTCCATCCGTCTGGAATTATTTCTGCTCTTCAGCATGTAGTATCGTGTTTTCTGCTGTTATGCATTGCTTCCCCACCTTGTAATTTTGTTGGGGAGTTTGATGAAGCAGTTCCTCCTCCCTTAGTGCTTTGATTTATTTAGGCATTGAAGTAGCTTTGCACACTTAAGCATTTCAATGGCATTTGACGGGGGGATAACATCTGCTCTTGAAAAATTGACACCTACTGTACAGCCTTTTGAAGTTTTTCAGATTCTTTATAATAGCTGGACTAAGGTTGGAAGAAAGAGTTAAATCTGAAAAAGAACTTGAAGATGAAATGACAGTGCATTTTGGCTGAGGATTTTCTTTTTCTTTTTTTTAAGGACAGATGGATTGGAAGTTACTGAGCAAGACAGAGCTGTCAATCACAGGCAGCTTTGGAAGCCTTATCGGGATAAAAAATTGTGTAAAAACACGAGCAGAAGATCCAAAGGGAGGTGAAAATAGGCTTGTCATGGAGTTAGCTGATAAAGAACTCTGTTTATCTCAAATCCAGTGCCAAATGAAACAGTTTGGTGGGCTAGTTTGGAAAAAGAAATGAACATCATTTGAGGGAGATGAGGACCAAGCCAGCTACATTTTAAAAAGCATTGAAATATGCAATTAAACACAATCTCAATGCACAGATTTTCTAAGTGCCATCCAAGGTTTTTTGGAATGGCCCCCAGTGTGCCGATAACCCCTGGGACCACCACGGCCGGTGTATGCCATAATCTTTCAACTTTGATTTTCAGATCTTGATACTTTGTGATCTTCTCCAATTCTTTGTCTTCTATAATTATTCTTCTATAATTGTGTTCTATAATTGCTTTGTCTTCTATAATTATGATGATGATGATGATGATGATGATGATGATGATGATGATGATATTGACTTGGACACCACCCAACTCCAATTGAGTCTGGGCAGCTCATGGAATAAAAACAAACAACAATATACACCCCAGATTAAAAAAACAATGAACAAGTTGGTGAATCTGGCCAACAAGAACTTTCTTATACCCTACAAGGGCCCAGAGCCTAGGGGAAGACCCAGGGCTTTAAGGCCTTCTGGAATGCCGTAGGGTGGGTGGGAGCCATCTGGATCTTGGGGGGACCTCATTCCAGAGGCCAGGCACTGCGGCAGAGAAAGCACACATCCGGGGTCCGAATAGATGGCACTGCTTGATTGAATGAACCCTGCATGCCAACGCTCCCTGATACCCACAGGGGGTAGATGGTTCCTTAAGGAGCCTTATCTTTGATGGATCAGCTTTCTAATTGCAGGGATTTTTCTAAGGTGCAAACGTAACCAAGGAGCATCCCGCGACTGGCAAATCTGGAAGTCTGTACAACAAGGCCATGTTTAGTTTAAGAAGCCCTTTTACACATTTCAGTAACGAGAACAGAGCTGGCTTGGTTTGGTTTTGGGAAACAGTTTTCCCTAGAAGTTATAGGTAAAGGTAAAGGTTCCCCCCGCACATTTGTGCAGTCGTGTCCGACTCTAGGGGCCGGTGCTCATCTCCGTTTGTTAGCCGAAGAGCCAGTGTTGTCCGAAGACGCTTCCACGGTCATGTGGCTGGCATGATGCATGCGGAACGCTGTTACCTTCCCACCAAAGTGGTACCTATTCATCTACTTGCATTTGCATGCTTTCGAATTGCTAGGTTGGCAAGAGCTGGGGCTAGTGTGGGAGCTCACTCCGTCACGCAGGGCTAGGGATTCGAACCTCCGAACTTGCAATCTTCCGATCAACAAGCCTGGCATCTTAGCGTTATAAGCCATGCCCTATATCTGTAATCCTGCTGATTTATCTCTCTTTGTTTAGCCTTTCAGTTTTTGCTGTTTTTTAAAAAGTAACATTCATATCAGACTTTTTTATACTGCCCTCTATTGTAGCTTACAAAGTTTTAATTTCAATGTTAAGTATTAATTTACAATTCATGTAGATGTTAGTGATGTAAGTTTTTATAACTTTGGTAGTAATTCTGATCTTTAGTTATTTGTCCATTGTTTTTTAAATATATCAATAATTATAGTACACTGTTTTATATTGTAGGTGCCATAATCTTAATCCTAACTGTAATGTTTACATTTATATTTTACTGATATAGTGATTTCAAAGCTTTGAGTTAGCAATTCTAATAGCTTTTTATCATATTAATAATTGGATCCCTTTTTACTGTAGTTTCCATAATATTAATCTTTTTCTTCTTTTTTATTATATTGTTATATAATATAGATATATATTATTTCAATATGGTGGTAATTGTAAAGAATTGACTAAAGATTCTTAGCACTAATGTTTAAATAAGACCATTAAAGATAGAAAAAAGAACGTATTATATCAGTATTAACTGTGATTTAAAATTTCAGTGTTAATAGGCATGAGATTATTTAGCTTTGCATCCAGAACTGAATATAACATTTAAAAAACCCTGCAAATTACATCAAAATATTTGTTGTACAATAAGGATTTCTGTCTTAAGCTGATTACTTACATAATATTAATCTTACTTGTAACATTTATGTTTATATTTTACTGATACAGTGATTTCAAAGCTTTGTGTTAGCAATTCTAATTTTTCATCATTTTTCCATAGTTTATAGGCTAGATTATAAATTTTTATCATTCTAATGTTATTTCCTGTTGGTCAATGAGCAATATAAAGATTTGCATCCAAGGCTCAGATGCAACACGACCTCTCTCTTGATTAGATAACCCAAAATAATTTCAACAAAATATCAAATGCATACAATATAAGGGGAATTATTCAAACGGGCTCAATAATTCGTATAGGTTGCAGATTTTTATTTTATTTTAAAACCAAACTGCAATCACATCAGGGTTCCAGAATCCCTGAACTCCTACCTGTATCTCCAGCAATATTGTGGCAAACATTATCTGCACAGGGAAGAATTTACTGCTTAATTGATTATCTTGCCATTCATGAGTTTGTTAGCAAAGGGAACAAGGTACTCTTGTACTCATATCACTGTAAAATCAATTAGAACCAGTTTAAAAATGCTTGTTCTGAAAAAGCCCTGGTATGTGACTTTTGAAACCCAGTTTTCAAAGAGAGCAGAGATGTGTAAACACCTTCAAACATGCCAACAAGTTATTTCTGCTTAACTGGTTGGGAATTGCTTGGAGTTAAATTTTCTGCTTTCCCCTTTTTCTGCATTCTCATTCTTTTCTGTTTTTATTTTCCCTTGTTTTCAAGCAACGTGGATACTAAGGAGCTGTGTGGTGAGTAGCCTTTATATCTTAATTGCACAGGGAATGTTGGCCTCCAGTTTGTTATTTTAATAGGAATCCGTGGCATTTTGGTAGGGTGGGGGTCAAAACAGGCAAGATGGCAGCCATGGTGTTGCAATTCAGGCCCCACCCTTTTTTCCTATGTGCCTATAGAAAAAGGGTAGGGCTGGAATTGTGACACTCTGACTTCCTTTATTTATTTATTTATTTATTTATTTATTTGTCAAATTTATCACCGCCCATCTCTACAAAAGTAGACTCTGGGCGGTTTAGAATAAAATATTAAAATATTAAATATTCATGCCTGTTTTGATTTCTTCTTTGGGGTACCACTGGTAGGAATGGCATGCCAACAGGGGCACCTCACAGGGTTGTTGTTTTGGGGAAAATAGGAGGAGGAAGGAGTATTCGGTATGTTTGCCACCTTGAGTTATTTATAAAAATAATAAAGGCGGGATAAAAATTAAATAATAATAATTATAATAATTACAATAATTTACTGCTCGGGAAAGGAATATATGAGGATCAGTGCCCAGAAAGCTGAGATTTTCAACTATGCCCATATGAAGCCTGTATTGTGTTATGGAATTCCAGATATTGCCTTAGCGTGTTATGTGAAATAGACCAGCATGTCAAGCAATTGTAAGGTTTACTTCTTTGGGAGTATCCTGCAAACACATGAACTGTTAACAAGGATTCAAGGTTAGAAACGTCGTATGAACGTGGCCATGGCAAACTTCTCCAAAGCAATGCCTCTACTGTCAAATCCCCTCCCTGCAGCTCTGAGTCAAATACAATAAAATCACATTTTTATTGGGGTGGGGGAAGGCTGTCTGTGAAATCTGAATTTACATCATGTGCATCATTTTATCTCGTTTGCAGAATTATTTGCAGTAAAACCTCAAGTTAATGGGCAAAGTCCTTGAGGTTTCTCCTTAAATAATTGCTTTGGAGGTCAAGTCCACACAAAACATGTTTCTCTTGTATCTGCTAGGCTTGACTCTACCTTGGTCAGACTCAACATGAATCAAAAAGGAAAGTGGTTCCAAATCATCCAGGCCTCTGGTTCTCCAGACAGCCAAGCCGATGAAAGCTTTGGCCTGTTCCAGGCTCAGCAGCTGGTCTTTGAATTAAGGGAAGACAGAAGGGGCCCTGAGGATCTAAAACCTCATGTGGGAAAATATCCACCTTTTGAGGTAGACAAGGTCAGGAACAGGAGTCACTAGCCATCTTGGAAACCCCTTTAATGCAGTTAGGGTATTGTAAGAGAATCCTGAAAGCCTGTCAGAGCTCCTCTCTACTTCAACTTATACCTAGCACAATCAAGGCAGAGTTGTTTTGAGCTTCTTTCTCATCCTACTTCCCCAGGATTGACAAATCTTGTTTTTAATGGCTCCACATTCTCCTGCCATTCCATCACTGAGAAAAATAGTAAATGCAGGGAGTCCTCAGGTTACGACGGCAATTGGGACCGGAATTTCCATCACTAAGCAATGCGTAAAGCATGACATCACGTGACTGCATCACTTTGCAACAACAATCCTGACACTCCCCATTGCCATTGTTAAGCGAGGACTGTGCAGGTCGTTAAGCGAGGACTGTGCAGGTCGTTAAGCGAAGGCTTCATGTGACCGTGACTTCCGACTTCCTGCCAGCTTCCCCATTGACCTTGCAAGTGGGAAGCCAGTAGGGAACGTCAGAAACCGCGATCATGTAAATGCAGGGATGCTGCAGCGGTCAGAACTCCGAGGACCGGTCATAACTACCACTCGTAGTTTGAATGGTCACTGAACAAATGGTCATAACCCAAGGACTACCTGTGCTTTGCAACCTTTAATGTGAGAAATGGGCATGAAAAGGCTGAAACAGGAGACGCTGAAACAAATGCTGTCCCTGCTCTTTGAGCTGCGATTGCTGCCAAGAACCATTGCCTGTTTCTTGATTAATGTACAAACGTAGAATTGGCTAAAGGACCAAGGTATTTACTTATTTACTACATTTGCATGGCATTCATCACTGAAAGCTCTGGGTGGCTAACAGTCAGAACCGTCATTAAAAATAAATAAAGCCCACCAGGGGGAAAAGATCTGAGCAGTATAAAGGATATATACAGTTCACACTAAGGGGCGTGGTGGCTCAGCGGGTAAGACGCTAGGCTTGTCGATCGGAAGGTCGCAAGACCGGCGGTTCGAGACCCGAGCGCCGCGTGACGGAGTGAGCTCCCGCACTCGCCCCAGCTCTTGCCAACCTAGCAATTCGAAAGCAATTAATTAATTAATTAACAAATTAATTAATTAATAAGCAATTAATGCAAGTAGATGAATAGGTACCACTTCGGTGGGTAGGTAACAGCGTTCCGCGCGCATCATGCCGGCCACATGACCGCGGAAGCGTCTTCGGACAACGCTGGCTCTTTGGCTAACAAACGGAGATGAGCACCGGCCCCTAGAGTCGGACACGACTGCACAAATGTGCGGGGGGAACCTTTACCTTACAGTACACACACGTAAAGTCCTGTGCCCACCAATGCATCTCAGCATTCAAAGCTTGCCTTCTTCCTGAGTGAGATGGAAAAGCCAGGTCTTACTTGGTCTCCTGAAACCCAAGAAGGAAGAGGTAAACCTGATCTCCGTTGGGAGGCATTTCCAAAGCAGGGGGCAGTGATGAAAACTGCCCGTTTGTTAGGTCCTGCCAGATGGCTGCAGACTTGACCCTGTTCAAGCTGATTGGACAGGCAGGTGAATATGGGAGGAGGTGTCCTGCTCTTCCTCATGGGCTTGTGAAAATTGACTCCAATCTGATTCCAACCATCAATTCAATTTGTATTGTCAAGCAAAGTCAAATTGTCAGTTTGACTTGTAACACGGAGTCCGTTTGATGCTTCGAACTGAATTCTTGAATCAAATCAATTCAGCTCCAAAAGTCAGTATAATGCAGAAAGTTGGTTCAGTTGGAAAACTGAGCAAAGCGCCTTTGAAGTGAATCTCCAGAACAAAGCTTCCCAGAGCCCTAATATTTTATGTGCTGATTATGTGGCTAAATGGTTGAACCATTTTATGCAGGATCTTTTGCATGCTCCCAGATACCACTTAATATTTTTTTTCTCTGATGGGGTCCATTCGTACCTGCCAGGGTTCTGTGATCTGCATGCATGTATGAATGAACCTCACAGTGGCCAGCAAGCAGACATCGCACGTCATCTGGCGATGGTGCATGAGTGTGCCCATAAGGAGGGCTCATTCTCAGCCCTTATTTAAAGCTGCTAGTGCAAGTCTCTCTTTGGCCTTAGCAAAAATTGTTTCCTAATCCCATTTTAGGTGGGCAGATGGTTTAGAGAGAGCCCTTGTCCAAATTGCAATTGTGTTTTTCTTCTGAAGATTCCTGGCCTATGCAATGGGGTTTGGGCTTCATCCTCTCTGAAAAAGGATTGCCTTTATCCATTTCTCTTTTTAAAGCCAGCTCTGCACAGTGATTCGGGGTTTTTTTGCTGCCTTGTGTGATGTGGGGAAGGAACTGCAGCTGCTGAAAATTAGGTATCTGGGTTTTATCAGCGGCAAACAGCTGTAGATCGCCCTGGACGACTGCCGCTTGCTCCAGTTCCAGGGGTTGCTGTCTGTCTCTTCCCTCCATCCTGCATTCTGTTCAGACAGATATATGGCATTTTAATTAAGCCCTGGGAGGCTAATTAATAGTCTGTCTCTTGGGGTTATTTATAGGAGAGTTCTGTAAGAAATGTCAGTTTGGTTATGAATATGCTGCTGGTGGCATCAAGTTCAGATTTTATTTATTTGTTTTAAAATAAAAGCCTACTCGGTTTTAGTTTTTCTAGTCGAAATTGATGGCAGCAAAGAATCAAGAGTTTATTAGAGACACTGCATGCCTTCAGAAGGAGGGGCTGATGGTCTTCAAATTATAGTGGTGTTTTCTTCCTCCTAGTAGGAACATGTTGCACCTTGGAAGGTGGCCTGAATGACAAGCAACTCCATACATGGACAAACGTGCACACACTCATTTTTCAACCCTCACGTTGCCCAGAAAAAACATACAGGAGAAAATGTGTTCACATTCTCACAATTAATAGCTTCTGCATTTTAGGATTGATTATCTACAGCAGAGCTTTCCAAACTGTGTGTCGGGACACGTTAGTGTGTCGGCTGCAGTGTCTGGGTGTGTCGTGGCTGCTGCTGCTGCCTCCGAGCCCTGCCAGGATTCCGTGCAGGTCCTAGTGCCTGCCTTGTGCCCTGCTGCCTCCAAACCTGCCCTGCCAGGATTCCACGCAGGTCCTAGTGCCTGCCTTGTGCCTTGCTGCCTCCAAACCTGCTGTGATTCCGCACAGGTCCTAGTGCCTGCCTTGTGCCCTGCTGTGTGTTGCAAAATGATGCACGTCTAAAAAGTGTGTCACCAACATGAAAAGTTTGGAAAGCTCTGATCTACAGTAAAGGATCAACAGTCCAGAAATGCACTGCAGACTAGCTCTAGACAGGTAACACTTAGACTTTGGAACATATTCAAATGCTGTGATGTGTCTGTACCCATAAAGATCAGAATCATGCAGTGAATGGTTTTCACTGTGACCTCCTATGGCAGCAAAAGCTGGACTTTGAAGAAGCAGGACAGGAAGGGTATTGACCCTTTCGAACTTTGGTAATGGAAATGACTCCTGAGAGTACCACGGACAGCCAAGAAAACACTCTATGGAAGCGAAAGCTGAACTTTGAAGAAGCAGGAGAGGAAGAGTATAGACCTTTCTGAACTCTGTTTTTGAAGACTCCTGAGAATACCATGGACAGCCAAGAAAACAAACCAGTGGACCATCAAACCGACCAACCCAGAGTTCTCACTCTAGGCACAGATGACCAGGCTCAAATTATCATATTTTGGAGGATGCATTATGCAAAGACCCAGCTCTCTTGAGAAGTCCATAATACTGGGAAAGGTTGAAAGAAAGAGAAGAGGACACTCAAGAGCAAGGTGGAGGGACCCAATTACAGCAGTGATGGGTGCCCCATTGGGAGACTTGAGGACTGATCATCCTGGAGAAGGTCAATCTATGGGATTGCTAAGAGTGGACCCTGACTTGATGGCACATAATCAATCAATAGCCAGGAAAAATTAAAAAGTAAATATTTACACTTGGTTATCCAAGTGCTAATCTCTGGTGTATTTCTTGACTGCTTGTTCCTTTACTGTTGATGGTTGATCCTAAAAGGCAGACGCTCTCCACCACTTCAGTATCTTCATTGCCTTTTCTAAGGCTGGTTGTTCTACCTGTTGTCGTTAATTTGGTCTTCTTTATATTTAATTTTAGTCCCCTTTCTATTTTACTTTGGTATTATTGTAAGCTGCTCAGGGCCTTTTTGGAACTGAGCAGCATACATACTATAGAAATGCATACATACATACCTATATACATATGTACTTATACCTTCTGCTCATGCCTGAAAGGCAGGATATTGAGGGGGGGAAGGATAGAAGAAAAAGAATAGCACTAAGTTTCATGCATCAAGCAGGGTGGGAATATCACACAATTCTGTGCCTTAACCTTTTCCCCCTTCTCAGATGAGACATAGTGATTTACTACTAGTGCTTTGCATATAAGGTAGAATGCAGAGCTGTTGACTTTTCCTGGTCAGCCATTAGTGTAGGAATTCTGGGATGGTAGTACCAGAACTCCACGCAGCTTCTTATTAGTATATAGCAGAGTAGAAGCGTTCCCATAAACTTGCACAAGGCTTAATCAGTTCAAAACACAAAATAAACGCACTTCACACGTTAATGTAAAGTTACAAAAAAAAAGAGTTTACAATTTTATTGTAACTCACAGTTCCTTAGTAGAAACGGTCCATGCATGCGAGCAAGAAGGTTCTGACCAAACCCGCATGCTTCTTTAATGTGGCCCTGCTGTATGGAAGTATGAGAAACACACGGCAGCAGCCATAGCTGCCATGCTCCTTGGTAGGAGATCCGAGCAGAAAGAGGGAAGAGAAGGCAACAGGAAACAGGAAACTGGGATTCAGCCCCTCCCACACAAGATCAGGTTACAGCAGAGGCTGCCTCCTCCTTCAAGCCTGTGTGTGAAACATGCTTGGTTGAAACCCGATCTCTAACAATTAGAACCCTGACTAGGAGAGAGTATCAGCTTGTACAGTGATCTTTCAGAATTTATTATGGCTCAAACTTGAAGCAATATTTGAAACCCGTTAATCTTTCCCTCTTCCTTTTCTCTTCCCTGCATCCAGATTATTTTGCTGACCACATGGGGGATTATGAAGATGTTTTAGCATCATTGGAAACACTCAATCTCTCCATTCTGAAGGCCATGGACTATACAAAACGGGTGAGTTGTCAATAAACAGTTACCACAGTTTATCCAAAACTGTTATCTTGAAACTTGTGTCCAATAGAGCGGTGGTACCTTTTTTAGAACAGAAACTCAAACTGGCTTTGCACTAAGCATGCAATTAATCAGAGTTTTGCACCAACACAATCAAAAGAGGTAGCCCTCTGATTAATAACTCTCAGCAAACAAATTAATTAGCCCCTTATAAAATACCACAATTAAGGGCATGGAGTTTGACTGCAATTCTAGGTTGTTAGGGAGGAAACTGCATTGGACTTGCTGATAGTTATTTTTTCCAAAATACATTCAACTTGTAAAACAGGTTAAGCTTTCGCAAAGTTACATTTTTCTTTTCATTTGACATGCAAATAACCTTGAAAAGAAGGGTTAGAAATTGCGTTGCCATCTGAAGTCAGATTTCTGTTAAAGGATGGAAATGTCCAACTGAAACGGGATTAATTTTCTCCAGTCTTGTTTGATTTTTCTCTGTACTGATCTGTCCCAAATAATAATAAGATTTACTACGTGAAAAGAACAGGAATGCAGTAAAGGACAGGCTAACACACAAAGCAGATTTTGTTCTGATGTTGTGTGAGGATACAGGGGGTTTTAGAGTTAAAATAGTGAAAAGGGAAGGCTGTTGGAAAAAATCAGATTTTATACGGAAGCTTGCTGTAAGACGGGAAATGGTAACAATGATTGAAAATATAAACTCTCTGTTTTGGATGGTATTCTAAGTGTACAAGTTTCTTGCATGCTGAGCAAAATGACAACAAAGGCAAATTACAGTATGTCCTTTGGCTATTCACTTCTGAATAATAGTTTCTGGATTATGCAGAGCAGCTGTCATTAAATTTAGGGCAATGCATTGATTTTTCTCTTTTGTCCTTGAATAAATAAATGGAAACTTGGATATTTTTTTGGTACAGCTCTGTTTTGTTTTTCCCAGCCACTAAACTAATCTACTAGAAATAAATCCTCATTAGACATTGCTTACGAATTTTCTACTAATGCAGGTGCAGCGTTCCAAAAACGGCCTCTTAGTTTCGTTTGATCAAAATCTTTGCGACAATCTTGTTTTACTTGTGAAGTGCTTGTACAACTATTGTTAATTGGTGTTTATCCTTTGTGTCCTGAAAAGACTGCTGATAGTTTATTTCTTTTAAGGAGACATGTGGCAATTATTTTCTGTAGGGGAAGTTCTTAAACGATCCTCGGTAATTAGCACTAAAGGATATAAGCTAAACAAAGTGTGGCACTCTAATTACTTTCTTATTTAGTCAAATGTGATGCTGCAGTATCCAGTTGGTAGAGAAAATCGAAACTGATAGAGGCTATAAAAGCAAACCACATATTTACCTTGTTAATAAGATTTTTTTTTCTTGCTAATAATTTCACACCAAAGGTTAATACTCTTGAGGGTTGGGTAGATTTCTCATTCCACAAACTGCAAAACAGGAGTGAGGAACAAACAAGAAAAGCAGAGGCAGGAGATAAGAAAACAGAACTAACCTGGCTTACACTCACATCATCCGTTATACCCCTTTTATCTTTTTATCCCTGCAAACCATCCTTGCGCCTTTACACCATTCCATGTATTATCTTTTGTTACTTAAACTTTTCAACCCAGAGCTGAGGCGGGTTTCCTCGCTCCCGACCTTCCGGAAAGGCTTAAAGACCTGGTTCCGCCGCCTTTCCTGGGAGGGAAATGCCAACAGTTCCTCTTGGGGATGGCTGGTCCCATGAAGCCTCCCAGTACTCCATTTTTAATCATCGTTTATACTTGGATTCTATATTATTTATTTATTGTAATTTTATATTTATCTTTTTAATTATGTTTTATTGTGAACCGCCCAGGGTCCCTGATAGGGGAGATGGGCAGTAATATAAATTTAATAAATAAATAAATGAATAAGCTTTCTCTTTTTGAGTGTTACTGTATATCAACTGCTCCAACCACATCTCACTTGGTTTCCCCCTTCCTCTCAAACCCCTTCATACTTTTGCTTCACAATTTGATTCTTACTCATTTTTTTTTCTATGTGACCAACCCACCTCGCTGTTTTAATGGATCACTCACTTTGTATTCACTCAACATTCATTTAGCACCAGGGTGGGGAACCTTTTTTCTGCCAAGGGCCATTTGGATATTTATAACCGGGGATGGGGGGCGGGGTTTCTGCGATTTCTGCGGACCGGGGGCCGGAGTTTGTGGGCGGGAGCCAATCACAAGCACTGGGGGGCGGGGTTTGCGGGCGGGAGCCAATCACAAGCACTGGGGGCGGGGTTTGCGGGAGGGAGCCAATCACAAGCACTGGGGGGTGGGGTTTGCGGGCGGGAGCCCCACGGGCCTTATACGGCTCTGACTTTGGATTAAACTGGTACAGTTGTGCCTGATTTGGTTTGGTCTGGTCTGGCCCTGTCATCTGTTTTCAAGTGTTGACATGCTTCTTAGAGATTTTTCTTTTACTGAATTATTTTATTGATTGTTTTCATGGTTTAACATTTGTTGTACATTATTTTTTAATGAATTGTATCCCTCCTTTTGGGTTCCTTGCAATATTGAAAATGGGGGATAAAACTTTTAACAATACATTGTTTAAAAAAAGAGCCAAAGGTGGAACGATGGAAACAGGGAGGCCAAAGAAAAGGAGCAAATTCTCCATATTTGAGTTTATTAGGGCTGCTTTCCAAGTTCACTGTCATTCAGTCCTCTGGGAGCTGAAAATAAAAGTGCACTTAAACTTCCCATCAGTTTGGGGTTTGGTTAAACAAGAATGGAATTAAAGGATACATGGTCAAGGGAGAAAGATTGTGTGAGGCAGGAGGACAGATAATCATTTCTGTCCTCTGCTGACACTTCCAGTTGTCTTCTCCAGCAAATTGGTGGTCATTGCTTCATTTTGAGTAGCCCTTACTCCTAGAAAAGTCCCCATGGTGTCTATGGACAAGTGAACACCATGGTCACCTTGCTAAAATTCCCATCGTTTGAAGATCATTATGGAGAATGTCTGCCAAGCTAACAGATAACTGAAGCATTGCAAGATACTCTGTTCAGGAAAGAAGAATGCTGAAGGATACATGAAGGAGGGGGCGTGGTGGCTCAGCGGGTAAGATGCCAGGCTTGTCGATCGGAAGATCGCAAGTTCAGAGGTTCGAATCCCTAGCTCTGCGTGCGGAGTGAGCTCCCACACTAGCTCCAGCTCTTGCCAACCTAGCAATTCGAAAGCATGCAAATGCAAGTAGATGAATAGGTACCACTTAAGAGGGATGGTAACAGCGTTCTGCACGCATCATGCCAGCCACATGACCGTGGAAGCGTCTTCGGACAACGCTGGCTCTTCGGCTAAGAAATGGAGATGAGCTCCGGCCCCTAGAGTCGGACACGACTGCACAAATGTGCGGGGGGAACCTTTACCTTTTTACCTGTTCAGGAAAGAAGAATGCTGAAGGATACATTAAAGAAAAGATTTGTCCTTCAGTATCCTGAGCCAATCAAGAGAAGAACTGGTGGCAGAGGGATATAATTGCCAGTGGTTTTCTTAGTTACAGTTTTTAGAAAGGTTTAAAGTAGATAAAAGAATTTATGGTTTTGAACATTGTAAGACTGAGTTTGAAACAGAATTGTATACAAATGATGAACGTGTAATTGCTAAAATGTATAAACTTTTATTGAAACTTGAAATAGAAGAACAAGTGAAAGAATGTATGATAAAATGCACTAAAATTTTTGATTATAATATACAGATGGAACAATGGGAATAAATGTGGTTGAAAGGATTGCAATTTACACTATGTTATAATCTTAAAGAGAATTTTTATAAAATGATGTGCCGTTGGTATATGTCGCCAGAGTAATTGTCTAGAATGTATAAAGGCACTTCAAATTTATGTTGAAAATGTGAACAACAAAAAGGGACATTTTATCATGCTTGGTGGATGTGTAAAAAAGGTAGAAAATTTTGGATTCAAATACATACATTGATTCAGAAGTTTTTAAAGATTAAAATACAATTGAGACCAGAGGTCTTTCTTTTGGGATTGATGGACAAACAGTTGGGAAAAAGTCATCAAACTTTGTTTTTATACATGATACCTGCAGCAAAATTATTGTATGCACAAAGATGGAAAGATTTGGCACTACCCACAATGGAGGAATGGTTGGTGAAGATGATGGAACTTGCTAAGATGGCCAAATTGAGTTCTTTGATCAGAGAAAAGACAGTATCTACATTTATTGCTGACTAGAAACCCCTTATAGACTATTTGCATGAAACAGAAAAAAATGAACTTATGATTTATAGTTTTGATGATTAGACAGGATAGATTATAGAAAGAAGAGAGTCATGTTGTAACCACAGAGTAAGAGGTAAATTTATAATTGTACTTATAACTGCTGTAAAGAAGATTGGAAGCCACTTCTTTGTATCTTATTTTTTCTTTTCTATTTTTCTTTTACTTTTTTTTACTTTCTTGCACTTTTAGATTTCTTTTAGCTTTCTTTCTTTTTCTTTTCTTCTTCTTACTTTATATTAGTTAGTATTAGTTTTTATCTTCCTTTTTAAAACTTTTAATAAAGTTATATAAAAAAGTAAAATTATAGAAATTATGGTTTAATTCATTGTCTAACTTAAACAATGACTGTGAGTTCTTAAGCTGAAGACTTAGAGCAGCCTTTCTCAATCTGGTATCTTCTAGAGATGTTGGGCCACAACTTCCATCATCCCCGGACCTCATGTAGTCACCTCCAACACATCTGGAGCAAAAGGAACTGGTTAGTTCAGAAATCCAACATAATACTCTAAATGTTGTTTTGTTTCAGCCACAAACAAACTAACTTTCTGCACTGCTTAGAGTATGCCCAAACCGGTTTTTGAGATGAGCAAATGATGAGTTTTTCCCACAGGGAAATCTTCAAATTTTGACAAACTGGCTTGCAGAATGATACGTTTTTAAGGAACCCGAGAAATTGTCAGCTTATGATTATTGGATTCATTTTCACCCCTCTTTCCAGAAGTATTCATCCTGCTGTCAAAGTGAAGTAACAAATAGAGAGATGGTGCCCAAGAAATCCATTTCAAGTTTGGCTCCGATATTTTGAAAGCAACTTCAGATCTTTCAAAGCTGCAAGAAGATGGGCCCAAATTACGATGGAGCTTCAGATCTTTGCTGAACAGTTTTGAGATGACACAAAGGGTTGGTTTGCCCCACCCCACCCTCTTGGGCCAATCTGCCAAGGTCAATAAATAAGTTGTCAGAGCACGCAACGTGGGGCGGCCTGCTCCTTTTTCCAAGACTCCAGTGATCCACGTTCTATGCAGTAAATAGACACTCAAACAGAGATTAAATAAAATAGCCTATTTACTTTATATACATACGTAGTCCAAAATACAGTCCAGTAACATCCAACATGGTTACAAATGATAACAGCAATGAGAAGGAATACAGCAACGAGAAGAAACAGCACAAGAACTTCACTTCTTTTATACAAATACTGACCTATCACGTTATAGGTCATTCTCATCATCTGCCACACCCAACTAAACTATAGCACCTGTAGTATGAGTCATTATTGCCACATCATACCTTCAACAATGGCTGCTAATTGGATGACTTGCAGAATATTTCACTTCTCACCTAGATACATCAAGCCTCTCCAGTATAATTTATCTATCTGTAAATTCCTGGGTATATACAAACCCCAACATACCTCATTGATACCTCATTGTTGGAAATGAGATCCCTACATAGCAAGTTGCTTTGTGTCACTGGGAAAAAATGTTTTCAGTAAAGAAACATGGCTTTTTTCTCTCTCTTGCTCTTTTTTTTTTTTTTGGTAGTGGAAAGGCTTTCAAGTCCAGAAGCTGGTTCATGTTGGAGAAACAGGAGGTTGCACTAGAGCCAAACATCTCCTCTTTGTATATTTTACCATTAGAGATCCCATATCGTGATCTCTGTTTCCCACTCCAGATTCTGCTACAGAAGTCTCTCGGAATGCGATTGAGGAATTGTATAATAACTGCACACCTCTAGAATCCTCACCAGCTGCTCTCAGTCATTAAAAAGAAGTGCTTGGCTGATAAAATTAAGCTTATTATAGGGATCTATTTCAATTTGTAGCATACTGCTTTCATCTCCCTTGCCTTACAAAATTAGGTCTTGTGTTCACAGAGAGCAGATGAAAATGCCAATGCATTGTGCATTTGTCTTAACCAAAAGAAATCTCTGAATTTTTATACCCCACTTGCTGTCCCCAAACAGAGAGGGGATTATGAACAAGAGTAAATCTTTTCCCTATTACTTTTATTGGGCACCATTCTACCATTATTTTTGTGTATGACATATCAAATCGAGAACGCCAAGAGTTGACCTCACTCATATTTGGCTTTATAGCAGTGCAATGAAGCCAGTGACGTTTTGGTACATGATGACTTCTGAAGCCAAATCAGAGTGAGGGCAATATTTTCTGCCTTAGGTTATTTGCAGAAGGAAACACAAGTGGGGGAATGCACCCGGTAGGATGGACAATTATGATCATTTCTTCCAGAAACAAGCAATGATTCTTTACAAACAAAAATATTTGACCAAAAACAGTGGTTCACTGCCCCTCTTCAATATCCCACTGGTACTATCATAGTTTACAAGGAGAAGGAAGCACATACTGGAATGACTGACAATTAGAACGCAAAAATTGACTAAGCTAGAATCTTTCTTCCCAACATCAATGTCTCTATATGCAAATATTTTTATTTGATTCTTATTTAGCAGGAGTGGGGGACTTGTGGCTCTCCAGATGTTGTTGAATTGCAATTCCCAGCATTTCTCCCTGTTGCCTGTGCTACATCTGGAGGTTCCCCATCCTTGGATCGTAAGGAACATAGCTTGCTATAGATCTAGCTTAACAGTGCAGCTTTCCCCTGGAATGATGTCAGGAATAAAATCATCTTCAAGTTGAATTCACCTTAGTTGCTCTTTTATACATTCTCTCCCACCTCCACTAGATCTGCTGAGCAAGCTCTGAAATAACTCACTTTCACACCCAACTCCTTTAGAAAGCAGGATTTTTTTAAACACGGGCTCCCATTTGAAAATGCCATGTGTTGCTCTTGAAGTGCTGTAAACCTTCTGTGCTTCACCAGCTCTGCCATTTAACTGTGGCAAATGTGGTGCTATGGACAGTGGAATGGGAAAAACTGTAGCTCAGCTGCAAAGGATTACTGGCTGGTTGATATTTCCTGTAAAATCTGTGCAAATATTACACGCCCACAGGACTACATGTAATGGGCAGAAGGAATAACCTTGAGGAATAGGAGGAAGAGCCGCAACCAAGAAAACGGTCAGATAAAAGAAATTTGAGTCCAGGCCACATCTGTAATCCAAGCAAGAATCTCAGACAAGACCCTCCCTAGTTTCCTTGAAGTTAAAGGGAAGGAGGGGAGAAGCGTACTCAGACTTGCAAGATTCTTTTATTATAACCTTATAATAAAAGTGAGGGGTGTGGTGGCTCAGCGGGTAAGACGCCAGGCTTGTCGATTGGAAGATCGCAAGTTCGGAGGTTCGAGACCCGAGCGCCACGTGACGGAGTGAGCTCCCGCACTCGCCCCAGCTGTTGCCAACCTAGCAATTCGAAAGCATGCAAATGCAAGTAGATGAATAGGTACCACTTCGGTGGGATGGTAACAGCGTTCCGCGTGCATCGTGCGGCCACATGACCGTGGAAGCGTCTTCGGACAGCGCTGGCTCTTCGGCTAACAAACGGAGATGAGCACCGGCCCCTAGAGTCGGACACGACTGCACCAATGTGCGGGGGAACCTTTACCTTTTTATAATAAAGTAGTGTTAGCATGCAGGACTTCAGTTTCCTAGTCTGGTCTACCTTGGAGAGATGACCCTACCAGGTGCTGCTCTGCAGGATTTCTCCCACAAACAGAGAGAGCCAACCCTGCAGGTCAATTCTCCATCTCAAGAGATCCATCCTGGCAAGGATAATTATTTTATTTCTTTTTCACTTCTCATTCAAAGAACTGCCAATGGTGTTTATGTTACTAGAAGCCCCCCTTCTAAATAAACCCATTTAAAAAAAAAAACCCTGTAAAAATACTGAATAAATAAATGAACAATTTAGGGCAGCTGGGAAGCCATGTAATCTCCGTTAGACGTTTGGTCCAGAAAATGGGCACCACACAGAGAATGCCCATCTGCACCACAGCCCAGTAAGGATCAGCAGATCGTGATACAATCACCAGGGCGCCTTCTCTAGAACGTCAACCAGGCTGGCCAAAAGTTGGGGACTGCTCCACTAATTTTCTCTGATTCTGGGAAGAGCATTCCATGCACAATTTCAGTGCCATGGTCATGAAGACTTTACACTTAGTTCCCATCATTTAAACCAGCGGTCCCCAACCTTTTTGGCACCAGGGACCGGTTTCGTGGAAGACAATTTTTCCACAGACCGGGGGGGCGGGATGCTTTCGGGATGAAACCATCGTAAGTGGTAAATAAAATAATGGGCAGGCCATGCGTGGACTAAAATAAGTGTCGGATTCTGACTTCTCGTAAGGAGCGCACAACCTAGATCCCTCGCATGCGCAGTTTACAGTAGGGTTCGCGCTCCTATGAGAATCTAATGCCGCTGATCTGACAGGAGGCGGAGCTCAGGCAGTAATGCGAGCGAAGGGGAGCGGCTGTAAATACAGATGAAGCTTCGCTTGCTCGCCCACCGCTCACCTCCTGCTGTGCGGCCCGGTTCCTAATGGGGCTGGTGACCCCTGATTTAAACCGTTCTAACTGATGGGACATAAAATAAAACCTCACTATGATACAAGAAAAGACAATAAGCAGTATTCAATATTCAACCCATCTTGACCTTTTGGGGAAGGGGGGCTTCTAGTCAGTCTTGACTCCTGTCCTGGACAATTCTTGGCAACCTTTTTGGAAGTGGTTTGCTCTTGCCTCCTTCTTCCTAAGGCTGAGAGGGAGGGAGTAGCCCAAGGTCACCCAACTGGCTTTGTGCCTAAGGCAGGACTAGAATTCACAGTGTCCCAGCCTGGTGCCTTACCTGTGGTGTCACCTTGACCTTAAACCAGGCTTAAAACTAACATTACATATTCTTTTGCCTTTTTATTGATAGATGATTCAGGGAAATAATGTTTGATTCGTAATACTTTTGAGAATTAAGAGCTGGACAAAATAGTATTCCAAATCTGTAAGCATGTGGATTCATAGTGTATGTGCCTTTCAGATGTGGCTGCACTAAGTTCTAGCAATTCCAGGCAGTATGGCCGACAGTGAGGGACACTGGGAGATGTGGATCAACAGCTGTCAGGACATACTGTAGGTTGTGCACTCAAGAATTCAGTGAACCGTTGTAATGAAGTTGCCACAATCAACTTTGACAGACAGCTTGGAAGATGGCAGTAATTGGCTACCTATCACATCATGGCAACCCAACAACCCTTGATTGGTTGCAGATATAAAAGAATAAAGAAATTTGCAGAAAACTACAGGGACTTGTCCAGGCAGTTGCCAGGAGTCAACACTGACTCAAAGGCAAAAGAAAAAAGGGAAAGGGAAAGGGAAAGGGAAAGGGGAGGAGGAGGAGGAGGAGGAGGAGGAGGAGGAGGAGGAGGAGGAGGAGGAGGAGGAGGAGGAGGAGGGGAAAACTGGACTCTAACCTTCCATTGGCTCTAGAAAAGTCCTTAGTTCCCATCAAAGGACTTTTCTAGAGCCAATGGCAGGTTAGAGACCAGTTAGAACCATCTTAATTAGTGAACTGTGAAACTACCTGACCAAGAGGAAGGTTTAAGAAGCAAAGCAGCTGCAGGGCCCTGTAAACACCATACCAGCTTTCAGTGGTAGATGTTGTGTGAGAACACACTAGATTTTTCGTTTTATTGACTGTAGCAGTGCTGCATTCTGTCTGCTTTTCATAATTGCTGGATGCATGTTTTCCAGACCACAGCAATTCTAGCATAGTGGACCTTACTCATGCATATTTCAGGAGCAAAGAGTGTTGGGGAACCTGCCAGAAATATCCATAAATATTAATCCTGAACAAATAAGACCTGTTACAAATTCTTCCATTACCTTAACTGTTCTGGCTAGCACAAATGCTACCCCTTGTATAGTTGCTGTTTGAAATTAAAAGTAGGCATTTGTTGCTGGTACTTTCTGTGACCCAGTTTATAACTCCAGCATAGCTGGTTTGCAAGCTGATGGACCATGCATACCTTGAATGCTTTCTGTCATGACAACTGAAGGATTTCTGTTTTTCAAAAAAAGAAGAAAACAAGAGGAAGAAATTATACAAAGTGAGAGAATGGGAGAAACACACTTGAATCAGGATGGGGAAATGGAGCCTATTCAGAGATAGTCTGCCACTGGTTATCAGTTCTTGGACAGCAACACCAGGAAAAGATCATTGCCTTCATGCCCTCCGAGTGGGCTATCCAAAGGGATGCCACCATGGAGACAAGATGATGGACCTTCCAGCACATCTGGGAATTTGGGAAGATGCAGACTCATCACATCTTGAGAATGCCAGGTTGGGGAAAGTTGGACTGGATGAATTTCCATTGTTAAGCCAGTTAGGTGGTTCTTGCATTCTTACATCCTCCTGTTTCATACAAAGAATTTTTGACCCAAAGTTGGATCCAGGCACTGGAGAGTCTCTATACAAGGAAAGACTGTCCAAAAGTCAAGATTCCAGGCACAAACCATAGATTTACTTCCATCAAAGAGCCATGCCCAAGTAGAGATATTTTTTAGTTTGATGCTCATCAAGCCTGATCAGCTCCAAAGCCATCCAGGTGTATTAAGCTACTTTATGACATACCTTCATTTCCAAGGTGCCCTCTTAACCAAGCACCACAGCCCAACATGCCACCATTGCTTGGTAGCTGTTCTGGAGATCAGAACCAGAGTCCTGGATAGAAAGCTTCAGATCAGTGGGGGCTGATTCTGTCTTGGGTTAGGGCTCATCTAACTTCTCTCTTCTGAGAAGACATCCTCAGACTAGGACATGAAAGGGAAAATAGTAGTTATCCAGGATTTGGTCTTGGATGAACATGCCAGTCTGGCTGGCTGGAGACCTGGTTGGATGAATCTGGGGTAAAAAATTCTCCTAACTAGCTTTGCCAATTTGGATTGCCCATACAGCAACACATCGAACGTTCATAGAGTGAGATGCTGAAGTTGCAGTAATCTGTAGGCATTTGTAGGCATTGTTTTCCTGGTCTGAAGAGGCTCAGGATTTTGTAGCCTCCATGGTAACTATGGGTCTGTCCCAGTTGATACATTACTCACCTCCTTCAGCTGGGAAGATCATGGATTCTCTGATGAATGGGATAATTGTAATGGATAGATGATGATGAGATTCCATTTTGCTGGGGATTGTAGATTCTGTAGGAGTGATGGATGACACAGATTAACTGACTTCAAGCTTTGATATGGGAAGAAGATGGCTTTTCTATACATGTGTTGTCCTAGGAGCTAAACTGAGAGAATGTGCCCTGTTGGATCCGCTAGAGAACCAGGGTGATGTAGTGGTGAAGATGTTGGACCAGGAGCAGGGAGATCATCCTTCAGCCATGGAAGCTCTCTGAATGACTTTGGGGCAGTCTCCCTCTCTTAGTCCAAGACCTTCTGATGGATAGTAGTGAATGTGCTGAACTAGGAGTGAGACGACCCAGATAATCTAATCCACCCTCAGCCATGGAAGCTCCTGGGGGTGACTTTGGACCGGTGACTCATTCTCAACCAATCTACTTCAAAGTGTTGTTCTTGTGGGAGAAAATTGGAAGAGGGGATGTTATGCATGCTGCCTAGAGCTCCTGCATGAAAGGTGGGATATCAGTTGAAATAATAAATATATGTGGCTTTTCAAAGCATTGAGCATGACGTTCTTCCGTAATCTTTCATTTGGAAGCACAATTCTATTATGATTCTTCTTTGGCAGGGGGTTTCAGAAAGTGCAGAAGATTCTTTTTAATCTTTAAAGAAAATGATGGCAATAAAGATGATGATGATGATGATGATGATGATGATGATGATATAAATCTGCCATGTGTTATTGGTTTCTTAGAGACCGTATAGGTGTATTGCTTCTATGGACTAAATATTTGTAGAATGGCATAAATATGCATATAAAGAATCATATCTGTAAATTGTGTAATTTATAATCATATAAATTCTGCTGAAATAGGGTTTTTAATTACATTTGATCCTATTTGTTGAGGGCTTAATGAAGGCCAGGGATGTCTTTCCTACTACAACACTTAAATTAATCACCCAAAGAATAGACAGCAGTACTCTTGTGTTTTAAAAGTTTCCAGGCCCCAAAATTCTCTGTACCCCATAAATTTTAAGTTTCTTTGGGTACTGTGGCAGATGTCTGTATTTTGAATATTCTCCTGTTTTTCCCCCATTACATAGGCAATGAAACAATGGTACCTTAATGAATTAATGTAAGGATTATTCAGAATCTACTCTGTGTCTGGAGCCATAATTTTCATGTATTATTCTACTGAATTATTTCTTTTATTATTTTTTCATTTTTTGAGAAATCTCCATTCCTAATAATTGTCCATTTTCACATATATAGTGAATTTGGTATGCAACTCTCTAAATATATACTTTTCATATATCTTGATGTTCACTTAAAAGAAATAATCATTGCAATAGTATTTTTGTATATCATTTCACAATAGATATTCTTGCTTGGATGCCTCTTTTCCAAATACATGCATCTTTGTACACTAAGTTATTGTGGATTTTTTTTTAATCTGTTCAATCATGTCTGCTTCTCGGAGACTGCCTGGACAAGTCCCTGCAGTTTTCTTGGCAAGGTTTTTCAAAAGTGGCTTGCCATTGCCTCCTTCCTAGGGCTGAGTGTGACTGGCCCAAGGTCACCCAGCTGGCTTTGTGCCCAAGGCGGGACTAGAACTCCCGGTCTCCCGGTTTCTAGCCTGATGCCTTAACCACTACACCAAACTGGCTCTCAAGTTATTGTGTAGAGGATAACAAATGCCAGTTCCATCCTTTGATAATTCCATTTGACAAGCCTTGTTATTTCATTCCCACTGAAACTATGATAGATTTCTTTTATAACCCTAGTTTAGATTTATCTTCTGCTATGATATTTGGAAAGAGGAAGATTTTTTTTTGTATCTATCCTGCTTACTCAGTTGCCCCTACATTCTTCTTAAAAACCATTTCAACTTAAGGCACACAACTTCATTCAGATAACATCAACATTCAGAACCTAGAGATATTCTGAAGTGAACATTTGATACATGGGAATGAATTTCCTTTAAAAAAAATGAAATGGAGTACTTTTTCCCTACATCTAAAAATAACCTTTGAAATGTCTTTATATCGCATGAAACCTGCCAAAATGATCAACTCCCCACACTGCTCAAAAGAAAAGGCATTTGGGGCAAAAAGATTTCATTGCTGAATAAATGCATCTTTTTCCTTCAAGGTCAGGTGTCTGTCATATTCTCTTCCATTTATGCTTTTATTTGCAAAAAGACAAAACCACTTTCTTATGTTAATGTATCTTTTTTATTGACTACTTAATTGGATTCCCATCAGTGTGCTGCTGGTGATGTGCTGAGGAACTGTTTTTTCAAGAACGACCATTTAAGGGAGAGAAACTTCAGTTCCCGTGTGCCATCTGTTTTAGATATTTTAGCACAGAGCTTTCCAAACTTTTCATGTTGGTGACACACTTTTTAGACATGCATCATTTCACGACACATTCTTACAGCAGGGCACAAGGCAGGCACTAGGACCTGCGTGGAATCCTGGCAGGTTTGGAGGCAGCCAGGCACAAGGCAGGCACTAGGACCTGCGCGGAATCCTGGCAGGGCAGGTTTGGAGGCAGCAAGGCACAAGGCAGGCACTAGGACCTGCGGAATCATAGCAGGTTTGGAGGCAGCAAGGCACAAGGCAGGCACTAGGACCTGCGCGGAATCCTGGCAGGGCTCGGAGGCAGCAGCAGCCGCGACACACCCAGACACTGCAGCCGACACACTAACGTGTCCCGACACACAGTTTGGAAAGCTCTGTTTTAGCATTACTTCTGAAATGCTAAGAAGATGACAGCCTTCTTTCCCTCTTGTGTCACCACCTCATTGCAAGCTATGAAGAAGACTGCCTCTCGTGGTGATTTTTTCAGTTAAAACAGTTGCAGTCTACCACATATTTGTCCAACAAATGCAATTATGTTTGCTTGGCTGAGCCCCATGTTCTATCTTCTCCCCACAACATATTCGCTATCACACAAGAAGCCTAGCCCTTACTCTGCTTTGGCCTCCTAAGCCAGATGTCACTGGCTACATTGTAAAGTCAAGCCAGAGTGAAGGTAAGACTTGCAGCCCTCACTCGGAGGCATTATAGACTTTAAAAAGCAGAGAAAATGGTCCCCAGCAGCTGCAGGCAGCACAATTGTTATCATTTGCAGGGGTCCAAAAAGAATAGTGGAAAAGTCGATAAGTAACTTTCAGGAAACTTCATTCCCTGTGTTTCAATCCAGACGGGTTCACCCAAGAACCTCCGTCATTCAACTCCAATTATTGAAAGGATCTCATGAAAAAGAAAATTTAAATCATCTACAGTCATATCTTGCAATATATCTAGATTTTGTAGATTGGAATTAATAAGAAGTAATTGCCCATCACTATTTTTGAATATTTTTGAACAGCGTTCCGCGCGCGTCATGCTGGCCACATGACCGTGGAAGCGTCTTCGGACAACACTGGCTCTTCGGCTAACAAACGGAGATGAGCACCGGCCCCTAGAGTCGGACACGACTGCACAACTGTGCGGGGGGAACCTTTACCTTTATTTTTGAATATGATTTTTTCATATATTCTAGAACATAGCTTTCCAAACTGTGTGTCGGGACACATTAGTGTGTCGCGGCTGCTGCTGCCTCCGAGCCCTGCCAGGATTCTCTGCAGGTCCTAGTGCCTGCCTTGTGCCTTGCTGCCTCCAAACCTGCTGTGATTCTGCGCAGGTCCTAGTGCCTGCCTTGTGCCTTGCTGCCTCCAAACCTGCCAGGATTCTGCACAGGTCCTAGTGCCTGCCTTGTGCCTTGCTGCCTCCAAACCTGCTGTGATTCCGCGTAGGTCCTAGTGCCTGCTTTGTGCCCTGCTGTAAGAGTGTGTCGCAAAATGATGCATGTCTAAAAAGTGTGTCACCAACATGAAAAGTTTGGAAAGCTCTGTTCTAGAACCAGGGTTATTTTTTTTAGTAACATTTGGGGAGGGGAAAATGAAGGTTTGAAATTTCCCGTTTAATGAAAACTGTATTCACTTTCTCTTTTTTAAAAATTAATTTTTATTAAGTTTTTTGCAAAGTAAAAACAATACAGATTTAAAGAAAAAAGAAAAGTAAAAGAAAATTGATAAGTAAATAGAAAAGAAATGAATGAATGAATGAATGAATGAATGAATGAATGAATGAATGAATGAATGAATGAAGACCAAAAAAGAAAGAGAAATAGAAAGATATAAAGAAGTGGCTTCCGATCTTCTTTACAGCAGTTATAAATGCATTTATTTTTATCCTCTTTCTCCAAAGTTACATCATGGCTCCCTTCTTTCCATATTCTATCCTTTCTAATCATCAAACCCACAAATCACAAGTTCATTTTTTTCCATTTTCAGCAAAAAGTCCATACAGGGTTTCCAGTCACTAACAAATGTAGTAATTGTTTTTTTCCCTTATCAAACAAGTCAATTTTGCCATCTCTGCAAATTCTGTCATCTTCAACAACCATTCCTCCATTGTGGGTATTTCAGAGTCTTTTCATCTTTGGGCATATAATAATCTCACTGCAGTTACCATGTACAAAAACAATTGTCCATAAGTCTTTTCTAGTTGTCTGTCCATTAGTCCCAGCAAGAAAAGTTCTGGTTTCAGTTGAATGTTAATCTTTAAAATTCTTTCTATCACTGAAAACTGCATTCACTTTCTCACGCCAGCATGAGGACAGGCACCCAGAGATAAAGTTCAAAGAGGCTGTTTATAATTTAAAACATGGAAGAAAACAGAAGGGAGACCCCTTAGGTAAAATAGCTTTTTACTGTTTGCTTCTTACCCGGTTACACCTCCCCCTAAATACTCTGATCAAGAGGGAGGGAGGCGAAAATAAGAACTTAAACTCGGATGTTAAATCCAGGGCCCACATTGAGTACTTAATTGGCACTTTTATGAGCTCTGAATCAACCATGAAAATAAAGAACTCTGGAGGCCTTGGTGCTCTCTGAGCTTGGCGGTTTGCTTGCAGAGGTTTCATGACCCAACTAGCAAACATCATCAGTGTGAGGGAGTGTGGGGTTTGCTGCCTGTTGGTATATAGTGACTTCCACTGATGATGTTCCCTAGTTGGGTCATGAGACGTCTGCAAGCAAACCACCAAGCTCAGAGAGCACCAAGAACTCCACAGTTCAACCCTGCGCTACAGATACTCTCTTCTACTGAAAAAAAGAACTTGTGAGAATTTAGAGGGCCCCAGAAACGGTTGTTCTAATCAGAGTAGAGGTTGCTTTTTTGAATTCCCTGTCCAGCTTGAAACTCTGAGCAGGAAATTCTTTCTTTGTAGAGTGGGTAAGTGTCAGAACCCTGGCATGCCCTAGGGTCCTGCCATTCCCCAAACACAGCAAGCATCAGAAAGGACAGAAACTATCAACTACGCCTCTTGGATAAGGAACTTGACACCAAGCGAACCAGAGGGAAGCCGGAAGCAGACCAAAGGGAAGCCCACAGCAGGGAGGGGCGGATGCTCCGCCGGGAGAGTATAAAAACCCAAGCCGGGAACCAGGGAACCATTCGTACCTTTGCGGTGCTTACTCATGTTAATCAATAAATCGTTTACTCACCAAAGATCTGAGCTGAAGTCATTTCTTGGGAGAAACGTCTGTGACTGAGAAGCAGCTTACAGTAAGACACTGGGAGTCTTAATGAGCACAGGAGAAGCCTTTAAAGACCACATCTGGAAAACTGGTCAACCACAGAGTCCCTAAGTTTCAACTCTATACTTGTCCATGGAATGTACAGGTAGCTTTGGACTAGTCATTATCTCAACCCAACCTACATCACAGGGATGTTGCTGAGAGGCTAATATGGGGGTGGTGGTGCATGTACATCGCCTTGAACTCCTGGAGGAAAGGCCCAATAGAAAAGCAATGAAAAGTTTTCAAAGAATGCAAATCCTGTAATGTCCCCCTGGACCACTTGTTGAAGAGGACCCCTCGTTTGACGTGGCCCAACCTTCTTCATAGGACTGTGGTAGTGGGAATAACAGGAGGGGAAACTTCCAGGGAAGCCTTTTCTGAGAACCCAGAGGAACATGGGAAAACAGAAATGGGAGCATAGATGTAGTAATCATAGTTACTATTGGAATGGTTCCTTCTTTTCTTTTGCAATGTTAGAAAGAAACCTGAATTATGCTTTTGAAAAAGGCTTTTGTTGACTGCTGGCTGAGCTAATTTAAGCCCTTATCTGTAACCGCAGATGCATAAACATCTTCTGCTCAAATTTCTGAGGGCTGTATGCCTATATGTAGGTGTGAACACACACACACACACACACACACACACACACACACACACACACACACACACGTATAGAGGGATGGAATGTTCCCCAACACCTTTTAACTTCCTTCTCCACAGGAGTAGGGCAACTCTTCTTGGTTGGGCTATTCCCATGACACATGCTGTGGGAGATGAAAGCTTCTCCCAGCATCTGAGGCACCCCAGGGCTCCAGAACTATGTCTTCTTCTGCTGCTTAGCTTCATTCTGGGTTGTATTCCTTGGTAACCATGAGAGATTGTGGAGAGGCTGGGTGGGTAATGGAAGGATGTTAGACATAAACAATGAAGAGATGGGAGGGGAGTCTGTTTGTAGCTTATCTCATAAAGGGCAACTCCATCCAGGTGGCAACAATGGTTCAAACCATTCTGAGAGTTTTGCCATCCTCATGGACTCCCTAATAAATGAGGGTTGGAAATTCCTCTGGCAATTTCCAAGACACTGTGTTCACCCCTAAGGCTACCATTAGAGACACCTGGGCTACCACCTGGTGGCCACCCAGAAGACAGCATGTTCTTTAGAATTGTGAGGTAATAGGTTTAAATATATTAAATATATAATAGGTTTAAACATATTTAGGATTCCCTTACCAACTTTGCTCAGACTGAAGAAGCTCCTTGGATAAGGAGCGAAACGTTTCCACTGAGAAAATAGAAATCCAGTTGACATGATTCAAGCTACAGACAATTCCACCTGGATGACTGAGAACCTTCATAGAGGTAATAGGGTGAAATGCTAAAAAGGATTTTATTCAACAAATATTGAGAGCTACAGGAAAAAAGATACACACATCCACATCTCTTTGGCTTGCCAGAAAACCCTGAAATAGCAACAGATGGATCCTGGAGCCAGCCAAAAGATGCACAGAATCTCTTCTTCCCAGGACTTTAGGTCTACACTGAAGTTCCAGCTATCTGAAGCATTTTTCCACCTTTATATATTACTTTAGAAACAGGGAGTGTAACCATTGTTAGTACATCTTATCTGTGACCTGGTCCTATCTTCAACCAGTGGACCCTCAGCCAGAGATGTTTTGTGAAAGACAGAATCTCTAGCAGAAAGCACCTGGGGATGGTCTGATGTCACACCTGGTCAATAACTTGGGAACTTGGATAAGTGACCCTTTGCCAATAATATTTTTATTGGAAACATTGTTTCTGGTGTGCAGCCATTGCTGCCCCCCACCTTAAAGGTAAAGGTAAAGGTTCCCCCCGCACGTTTCTGCAGTCGTGTCCGACTCTAGGGGCCGGTGCTCATCTCCGTTTGTTAGCCGAAGAGCCAGCGTTGTCCGAAGACGCTTCCACGGTCATGTGGCCGCATGACGCGCGCGGAACGCTGTTACCATCCCACCAAGGTGGTACCTATTTATCTACTTGCATTTGCATGCTTTCGAATTGCTGGGTTGGCAAGAGCTGGGGCGAGTGCGGGAGCTCACTCCGTCACGCGGGGCTAGGGATTTGAACCTCCAAACTTGTGATCTTCCGATCCACAAGCCTGGCGTCTTACCCACTGAGCCACCATGCCCCTTTCACGCCCCCCACCTTACTAGCTGTTATATTAGGGCAGGGCTTTCCAAAGTTTTCCCGCGGTGACACACCAACCGCCGTTGGTGTGTCGCCGCGGGAAAACCCGGAAGTGCCGCTGTTGCGGCAGCGTGCAAAAACCCGAAGCGCTGCTGCCGCTTTCGGTTTTTGCGCGCCGCCGTTGGTGTGTCGCTGCGGGAAAACCCGGAAGCGCTGATGGTGATCAGCGCTTCCGGGTTGTGTGGCGACACACCAGACTGTGTGTGGCGACACACTTTTGTGTCGCAACACACAGTTTGGAAAGCTCTGCATTAGTGAGATGATACTGTTCTGTTTATCTTAATTATTGCCAGTAGGAATACAGATTACAGGTGAGAGTGATTTGCAATTATTGATTATTTGCTATCAACTCTTAGTGGCCACATAAATACACCTTCTCCGGGATGTTCTGTCCCCATCCTGGTCCATCAGGACTTTCAACAGTGCACCCATCACTACTGTAATTCGAGTCCATCATCTGGTTGCTCGTCATCCTCTTTTTCTCTTTCCTTTCACCTTTCCCAGCATTATAGGCAACTCTAGAGACCTAGGACTTCACATAACATATTAATTCGTTTGATGATGCAATTGTTTGTTTTCTTGGTTATCCATGATATTCTCAGGAGTGGGATTCCCATTTACTTAAGGACTTTCCACAGCTTGGTATGGTTGACACAAGTGAAGGCCTTTCTATAATTATTGAAGCACATAATGGTTTCTTTTTGGTATGCTTTGGCTTTCTCAATTATCCAGCGTGGATCAGTAATAATATCTCATGTTCCTCAGGCTTTTCTAAAACCAGCTTGAACATCTGGCATCTCCCTTTCCAAATAGGGCTCTAATTTGTATTAAATTAGCCTAAACACTATTTTACTAGCATGTGAAAGGATGTTTTATGATAGTTTTCACATTCTGTTGAGTCTCCTTTCTTTGGCATTGATATGTAGATCAACTTGTTGGCCACTCAAGATTTGATGACATAGTTTGGACAGAATCTTTATTCATTCTCCTTCTGTTGCTTCCCATATTTCTATAAATATTCCATCAATTCCTATAGCCTTCCAACTTGGTAATGACCAGAGTGCTGATCTTCTAGTATTAGAAGCCTGCAAGAAGATCAAACCAGTCCATACTCCAGGAAATAAAGCCAGATGGACACGACTAAATGACTGAACAACAACAACAACAAGCTCACTTGAGGGAATGATATTAAAGGCAAAACTGAAGTACTTTGGCCACATAATGAGAAGACAGGATACCCTGGAGAAGATGCTGATGCTGGGGAAAGTGGAAGGAAAAGCAAGAGGGGCCGACCAAGGGCAAGATGGATGGATGGTATTCTGGAGGTGACGGACTCAACCTTGGGGGAGCTGGGGATGGTGACGGCTGACAGGAAGCTCTGGCGTGGGCTGGTCCATGAAGTCACAAAGAGTCGGAAGCGACTGAACGAATAAACAACAACAACAAAAGGAAATATCTTCTAAGGCTTCCTGGATGTTGACATATCTACTATACAGAATTTCAGTCTACTCTTTCCATCTTTATTCGGTCGTCTTTGAATTGGTTTCTCTCTGTCCATTGGCATCCTTCTGCATAGCAATTCAATGTTGGAACTTTTTTTTGTGAACCGCCCAGAGTCCCTCCTTGAGGGGGAGATGGGCGGTCATAGAAATGTAATAAATAAATAAATAAAACAAAAATAGATGTTTTTCTGAAACTCCCTGGCTTTCTCCATTATCCAGCGGATATTGGCAATTTGGTCTCTAGTTCCTCTCCCTTTTCTAAACCCAGCTTGTACTTCTGGCAATTCTCGTTCCATGAATTGCTGGAGTCTACCTTGCAAGATCTTGAGCATTACCTTACTGGCATTTGAAATAAGTGCCACTGTTCGATAGTTTGAACATTCTTTAGTGCTTCCCTTTTTTGGTATGGGGATATAAGTTGATTTTTTCCAATCTGATGGCCATTCTTGTGTTTTCCAAATTTGCTGGCATATGGCATGCATCACCTTGACAGCATCATCTTGCAAGATTTTAAACAGTTCAGCTGGGATACCGTCGTCTCCTGCTGCCTTGTTATTAGCAATGCTTCTTAAGGCCTATTACATCCCCCTTAGCTTCTCTCAAATTGCAATCTGTCCTATTTGTTCCTGTCATGAATATCTAGACCGTTATCCTTGTAGGAATTCTTGGATGCTAATTCCAGAACTCCACGTAGCTTCTAATTGGTTTTTTTGTTTAGCAGAGCAGAAGCATCCCAATTAACTTGCACAAGGCTTAATCAGTTCAAAAATACAAAATAAGCACACTTCACACGTTAATGTAAAGTTACAGAAAAATAGCTTACAGTTTTATTGTAGATCAGTTTCATGGTAGCAGAGGATAGTTCATGCGTGCGAGCGATAGGTTCTGACCAAACCCACAGTCGTCTTAATGTGGCCTTGCTGAATGGAAGTGTGAGCAACGTGGACAGCCAGAGCTGACCATCCTCCTTGGTAGGAGATTCAAAACAGGAAAGAGAAAGACAAAGGGAACAGGAACAGGAAATCGGGGTTCAGCCCCTCCCACACAAAGCAAGTAAGATTAGGTTACAGCAGAGGCTGCCTCCTCCTTCAAGCTTGTGAGAGACGTGCTTGGTTGAAACCCGATATCTCTAACAATCCTTAGGTATGATATGGGAGAGAGACCCTTTTGCCAATTTTAAAATATTAACTTGAAGATGTGGAAGGATTTTTGCTGCAGTGACCTTACAATGATTGCACTCTTAGTCAATAAGTCTCTCTTGTTTTGCTATTTTTATATACATTATCTGAAATGCCAATAAAGGGGAGGGATGATTCATGAAATGGGAAGGAAGGAAGGAAGGAAGGAAGGAAGGAAGGAAGGAAGGAAGGAAGGAAGGAAGGAAGGAAGGAAGGAAGGAGGGAGGGAGGGAGGGAGGGAGGGAGGGAGGGAAGGACGATGAGTGAGGGTGGGAGGGAGGGAGGGAGGGAAAGAAAGAGAGAGAGGAAGGAAGGAAGGAAGGAAGGAAGGAAGGAAGGAAGGAAGGAAGGAAGGAAGGAAGGAAGGAAGGAAGGAAGGAAGATTCCTGCATAGTAGAGGGATTTCTGCTTCTTCATAGAACAAGAGTATCAAAATGGTGCTTGCAGGCATGAACTTTGCGCAGGGACCTCCCTTGGTCCCTGCACAATCCTTGCCTTCTCTGACTTGATTATTTAAAAAGAAACAGGAGGAAGATGGCATGTTGCAATCTGAAGTGCCAGGCTCCAGCATCATCTCAATTTCCAGAAATTCCCCTGGACCCCACGTAGGGTCTTCCTAAGCATTCTAGGAAGGGGAACACCAGTGGTTTCTTTGGAAGCTGAGCCCAGGGGGGAAAGATCAAAACAAGTTCGAGTAGTAAACAGCATCCTGAAGGGACTAGCAAGAAGTCACCTCAGCATTTTGCCATCTGGCCAAGGAGTGTTTTGTGACCGCTCTCCTTCCACTTTCATTGGGTGAAACTGCGTGCGAGGTGCTCTCGAAACTGTAAACATGCCTGCTGCTTGAAACACATGGCCGATTGTAGTGGAAATCTCACCAAGGAATGCCAACAATTGGAGAGGATCCAAGCGATCACTTCATTTACCAAACAACAGTGAGTCACCGGGATTCTCATAAAGTGTGAAAAATTCCCCAGTGTAGAATTGCAGACTCCTTTTTTAGTGAATATGCATTAATCTAAAGGAGGCACGTGCAGTATAAATAAAACAGACACGATACTTTTGCACCTGATATGAAAGGAATGAGGGGGGGTGTCTCATCCCTTCTTACACAGACAGCTTTCTCTTCTTTGGTAGACTAGAGTAAACCTATTCAGACAGATATGCCTGTCTGTCTGATCTTGGTGTGAAGTTGCAACCATTAATTGGAGACCAACAAGCCTCTTAGCCATTCTAATTCTATCATTGCTATATGACTTCTAAATATCACTACATGATCCCTGTCCTTATCATGATGGGCCGTTCACCTGTAATTATCCCTAGCCAGTTTGGTCTAGTGGTTAAGGCTCCAGGCTAGAAACCAGGAGACTGTGAGTTCTAGTCCCGCCTTAGGCACGAAAGCTGGCTGGGTGACTTTGGGCCAGTCACTCTCTCTCAGCCCTAGGAAGGAGCCAATGGTAAACCAGGAGACTGAGAGTTCTAGTCCCGCCTTAGGCATGAAAGCTGGCTGGGTGACCTTGGGCTAGTCCCTGTCTCTCAGTCCTAGGAAGGAGCCAATGGCAAACCAGGAGACTGAGAGTTCTAGTCCCGCCTTAGGCACGAAAGCCGGCTGGGTGACCTCAGGCCAGTCCCTCCCTCAGCCCAACTCACCTCACAGGGTTGTTGTTGTGGGTTAAAATAGGAGGAGTATGAGGCATGTTCCCCACCTTGAGTTATTTATAAATATAATCAAGGTGGGATAAAAACATCTAAAAAACAAAAGCACCAACGACAATGATACAAGCTCATACTGTATATGAAGAGTCCTGAGCTTGTATCAGCCCCAAAGCCCGTCAGATCCAGCAAGTTAGTTCGTTCCCCCAGTGACCAACATGACCAGCAGGGGTGATGATAGCATCCTCCTCTTCCACTGTTGTTCCACCTTGACAAAGCTATCAGGGCAATCCCTGTGGTACTCCTGGCTGCATTGTGTATAGCTCCCATTCTTCAAGAGTTCTGGAAGTCTCTTATGATCTGATTCTGTCCCCAGGCCTGGAATTAGGATTGTTATGGAACAAATCTCCTTTTTTTTTAATGTTACTGATGTGGTTTTGTCCAGGCGATCACGTTTCTTAAATTGTGTATTTTAAATTTTGTAAGCCACCCAGAATCTTTTGGAGTTGGGCAGCCTCAACATCCAATGAATTAAATTAACTAACTCTTCTCTTTCTGATCAGACTCCAACTTATTCTCCTGCTGTTGCTACCTCTTTGTGTCAAAGAATTGTTTTCAGGTTTCTGCTTCCAGCCATCCTTTCTTTGAAGCCCTGCAGCTGAGAATGAAATAGCATGCACAAATCCCTAGGGTCTGTAAATAAAGCCAAGAATTGCCAACTTCAGTTGAACGTGAAGTACGTTTGAAAGCCCTTTGCTCAGAATGCAAGGAAGCTGAGTTGGATTTTATATATTTTTTTCATTTTTATATTCAATTAAATTAATTAACAAGAAATTGTTGATTCTATTCCATGTTGAACCCAGCTACAGCAGGTATATAATGAACCATTTTTAAATGGAGTTCTCCTTTCCTTTCTTTAAATGAAGCAGTTATAATGATAATATTAAGTCTAGCAAGGATCCTCTTGAAAATATAAGCTATCACTTGATTTCTTTATTAGATGTGGATGCTAAAATTTTGACCACAGCTTTGGCACTGGAAAATGTATTACTACCAATAATTCATTCTGCTCAATCTGGCTTCACAAAAGGTGACAACTGCAAATAATATCAGACTGTTAATTGGTATGTTAGAAATGCAATGTGAAAAACTGGGTTTTGCAGCTGTGTTTTCATTACATGCTGGAAAAGCTTTTGATACTATGCAGATTAAATTTTGGGAACATGTTTTGATGAGATACAGATTTTCTCCCATTTTTATCAGTTAGATAAAAATGTGGTATCTTAATCCATGGGGTATAAATAGATTACAAATGGAATTATTTCTTCACCTCTTAAGATGTCTCATGGAACTCAGAAAGGATTACATGTTTGGGAAGATTCTAGACCTATTCATTTATAGATAGCTGAAAAGTATTATCAAGATAATAATGACAATTTACAAGAATTTTGGAATAAAAGTTGCCATACCCTATATTAATAAATCAATAAATCATATTTTTGAAATGTTAAACATTTCTTTTACTATCTTAAGATGAGTAATTCATCTAAAGATGTTTTTCCTGCTTATTGGACACCCCAGCAGATTTTAAAGAGGGTTGGGTGTCAATTGTTCATGCTGGAGATAAAAAGAGAATGCATTTGAGGGCACTTGGACACACATGCTTTGGGCTTGCACTTGTTGTTGTTCAGTCGTTTAGTCGTGTCCGACTCTTCGTGACATCGGTGATGCTATCTAACCATCTCATCCTCTGCCGTCCCCTTCTCCTTTCGCCTTCAGTCTTTCCCAGCATCAGGGTCTTTTCCAGTGAGTCCTCTCTTCGCATTAGGTGGCCAAAGTATTTGAGCTTCAGCTTCAGTATCTGTCCTTCCAATGAGTGGTCAGGCTTGATTTCCTTTAGGATTGACTGATTTGACCTCCTTGCAGTCCAAGGGACTCTCAAGAGTCTTCTCCAGCACCACAGTTCGAAAGCATCAATTCTTCGGCGCTCAGCCTTCCTTATGGTCCAACTCTCACAGCCATACATTACTACTGGGAAAACCATAGCTTTAACTATACAGACCTTTGTCGGCAAGGTGATGTCTCTGCTTTTTAATATGCTGTCTAGGTTTGCCATAGCTTTCCTCCCAAGGAGCAAGCGTCTTTTAATTTTATGGCTGCAGTCACCGTCTGTGGTGATCTTGGAGCCCAAGAAAATAAGAGTCTTATTTTGAGTTGATATTGAAACCATTGTTAATATAATTTGGACTAGGGAAATAAGAGTTAAAGGTATTGATATGATGTTGAATTATATACCCCAAATCTGGAATTTATTGTTTTATGAAGAATTTTGGATTTATTGAGCTTAGAGTATAGCTAAAAGTGTTACTGGGGACTTAAAATCCTGGGTTGAAGAGATGTGCTCACTTTCAGCCCTTGAGTTGGTTCTTTATCAATGACATGGAAAAATTGATCATTATGATTCTGTCTGTGAAAAGGTTTAATTTCTTGTTTAAAAATTGAGTCACCTTTATATATCTATTGTGATATGTGTATAGCTTGGTTTTTCTATTGTTCTTTTTTATATATGCAAATGTGTTTATTTTTTCCCTTTTTAGCTTCTTTGCTTTTTGATTTATATATGTGTGTGTGTGTGTGTGTGTACATACACACACATATAGTTTTATAGCTTTTTTCATTTTTCTAGTCAGTATCAGTATCAGTATAACTTTATTGATTAGTCAACTGACCTTATCAAAAATGGGCATCAGCCACAATAAAATACAGTACCATAAGATAGGTAAAATACAGTAAGATAAGATAAAATAGACTAGAGTGAGATAAAATGAGATAAAATACAGTAAGATGAGATAAGGATAAAAGAGTAAGATAAAAGAGTATAAGATAATGCAAAGACATAATAAGATGAATTGTGGAGTCCTTGGTGCTCTCTGAGCCTTGTTTTCTTGCAGACGTTTCATTGCCAGACTAGGCAACATCTTCAGTGCGAAAAGGGAGTGGGACTTGCTCTCTGTTTATATACCCTGGCTTGTCCTGCTTGTGTTGGTGGAGGTGTTGTTCTCTCCTTGGTAGTTCCTTGATTGGGTTGATGTTGCTGCTTGGTTGATTGACTGAGTTAATAGTTCCTTGATTAGGGTCTATTGTGTTGTTTGATTGTTCTTCTGGTGCTAATCCTGGTGTTAATCTTTGCATATCTGGGTGTTGATTGCTGGCAAGGAGGTGTTCTGGTCTTTTGGCTTTTCTATTGTCTCTTATGAATGGTATGTAAATGTTGTTTACCTCTGTGTGTCTGTTGATGGCTGCTTTGTCTGAGTGCCAAGCTTCCAGGAATTCTCTAGCATTTTTGGACTTGGCTTGGTTTAACATGCTTACAGTTTCCCATTTGAAAGTATGGTTAAGTCTGTCCATGTGTTGTGAGAGTAAGGAGTTTTCATCATGTCTTCTGACTGCTAGTTGGTGTTCATGGATGCGTTCTGCTAGTCTTCTGCCGGTCTGTCCTACATAGTGGCTGTTACAGTCCTTACACTGTAAGGACTAATAAGATGAATAATAGAATACAAAAAACAATATGTGTTTAGGTAAATTCATCACCTTTGCATGCCACCCCAATTTGTTCTATAAAACGTGTTCTCAGTTGGACAGCCCTGACTATAAACTTAACAGTTCTAGTGACTACATATGTGTTTGTACATAGTTGTTTATTGCAGTCCCAGTATATGGTTCTGTCAAGTAATGTCTGTAGGTACTGAGCCCTTGCTGAGGCATATAATTGACAGTTAAACAAGACATGTGCAATATCTTCTATTTCAGATGCTCCACAAACACATGTTCTCTCAAAGAATTTGTGGAGCATCTGAAATAGAAGAATTCTATTGAATTCTGCCAGAATTGGTGGAATTGGCACTTGATGGAATCGTCCATATTTGACCATAGAATCTAGCTGCTCGAATCTTGCTCTGGTAAGAGCCATCCTATGGTATTGAGTCAGACCCATTGTCAGGTATTTTTCTGTTTGAAAGGACATTTTATTCTTGGCCAGCCATTTCAACGACCTAATGTTTGCAAGTGACATTTTTCTAGTCATTTGAGATATTAGTAAAAAAAACAAAAATGTGTATTCTAATGTTTATCATGCTTTAAGGCTTATCATTGAAAACTCCAATATTATGAGGTAATTTGAGGTAATTTTGTGTCGCTGTACTAGTCAGCCCAACCATTTTGCCTGCTATTTTTGTAGCTCTAACTTTACCAACTGTATGACTTTTAATATATTTCAAATCTGTGCTATATTTCTTTTGCAGCTCTCAACATAATCACAGAGACTTTTTCTAATAATGCTCATAAAACCATCTAATGACAAACTGTAATATATCAATTGTAAGCCTGCACAATTTTGTCATAACCACTTTCTCAATCATGGCATTTTATCCCTTTACTTAAAATACAAAATAAAACAACAACAACAAAACAGAATTTCTGCAAAAAATAATTGATATATTATTGCCCAACATTGTAGTGGCACAGGGGTGTAAAAAGTGCTGAAATCTCCTGAAATCACACACAAAACTGAGAAAATCTGAAATTTTGGCAAATGAGTCTAGATTTGGCACAATTAAAAGACTGAAGGATTATAGCATCTCTTGAAGGATTTGGCATGCCAAGTTGACTTTTGGGGTAGAATCCTGGATGACTGCTGGCAATTATAGGCTTAGACACCAGAGAAGAGTAATTTTGTTTGCTTGCTTGTTTTATTTGATTCCAGCACTGCCCAACATCAGATCGACTCACAGTATTTAAAAAAAGATTTGAAAATACAATAAAATAAATGAACAAGATGGACAGTCTGGCTAACTAACAGCAAATCATATGCAACCATATGCTAAACGCAAGGGTTCCATCCACGGTAGCCCAAGGCCTAGATTGAACAGTCAGGTCCTCAAGGTCTTCTTCCAGTATGCCATCAAATTAGGAGCTGACCAGAGGGCAAGCATTGTGATATTTTCTGGTGTAATGAAAAGAATAGATGAAGTAGGGCAGGGTTCCACTAAATAATTCCTAGGTTTTTTTTCTTTTTTTCTGGAAGAAACCAATAGCATTGGTGCAGTCGATGGTCACCCTCCCTCTCCAAAAAGTCACTATGATATTTATGAACACTTGTTTTTCAGATCTTAGGTTAGCCCTGTTCTTTAACCCCCGCTGCTTCAACACATCTAGATTTCCTCTGGCTGTTGCTACTACCTCTTTGCTGAAATATCAGATGATAATTTCTACCCACGAGAAATCCCAGAAAGGAATGATGTTTTAGGTCCCATGAAGTCTCATCTGCAAGATGCTCCTTGTGAGGGAGATGGGCGGAATATAAATATGATAAATAAATAAAAATAGCAATAAATAAATGTTGCTATAAAGTAAAAGTGATGGCAGTTTGGTGATTTTGACATTATAGCAAGGGAGGGAATTGAGAACAGGGAAAATGAGTCAATTTACACTTTCATTAGTGGGGGGGATAGAACATGCCTAGAAAAATGAGGTATGTTAATGCTAATTAATAAAGATGGATTAAAAATAATCTAATCAGTTTTTTTTTCTAAAAGTTTTGTCTTTTCTGGCACCTAATATGCTGAGATTTTTTTTTAGTAACAAGGTTACTTGTTAACACACATTTTTCAGTTTTTTATTCCACAGAGTTATAATACCAACTAATGTCCTATGTTTTTTCCTAAGTTTGAACTTGATGAAATGACTTTTCACAAGCCAATGGTCATAAAGTACAGTTCCCATCATGCCCAGATAGATATTGATCAGATGCTATAGTCCAAGATACAGTATCTGGATAGCACCAGTTTGCAGAAGGCTATGATATAAAATACATTGTTCTTGATTTTCTGGTTTAAAATAGCTTAATTGATTAATGATAATTTAATGTAGCCTCTGGCATATTTTAACTTGATTTTGTTTCTGCTTTTGTTTTTGTTTTAAATTAAGCAGGAAATAACTATTTAGGGTAGAATTAATCAGAGAAGACTTCATTAAATCTCCTGAAAACTGGCTGACAAATCTGTTAATAAGACCTTAGGCTGAAACATTTTTACTGATT
This sequence comes from Charina bottae, assembly GCA_023362775.1. NCBI lineage: Eukaryota > Metazoa > Chordata > Lepidosauria > Squamata > Charinaidae > Charina > Charina bottae. The sequence continues at coordinate 4,340,622 of JALMGJ010000015.1, forward strand.
ACCATCTTAATAATCTGCTCTTTGCACAACAAGCTAACAGTATAAGACATCTAATGACAGAATTAGAATTATGGTTTTGAAAACACATATAATTGCACATGATTTAGCACGGATCTTTCCATTCCGGTTATTAAAGTTGAGAGCTATACAACTGGGAATTGTTCAAAAGCTTAGCAACATCTAGGAGAAAAAAATATGCTGACTGCTTTAGCATAATCTTTAGATAATGTGTATCGCATTTCTTAATATTTCATCTGGGCTAAATCCAGACAGGGCATCTATTTGGGAGGGGGGGGGGAAGGAAAATGGTAGCCATGATCACACAATCTAAATCCTGCCCGTGTGTGTGTGTGTTGCATTTGCAGTTTGATTGCATGGTGGTGGCTGCCATCTTTTTTGACCCCCTCTGCAGACACCCATGACTCCAGATTGATCCATCTGTATGAGTAGCCCTATGGAAATCAATGGGGTTTAATTTAGTCATGTCCTTCTGATTTGTAATGTTCTTGATGAACGTTGACTCAGTCGGCACAACCCACTGGATACTTAATATACTCTCTTTGTAAACCACTGAATCAAAAGACCCCATGGCGGTTTATCTGATAAAATACACAGCCAATTAAAACACCCTCTATAACCATCATTCAAAATAAAATTGTAAACGATACAAAAGAACAATAATAAGAAAAGTATTATTATATGTTTTAGTTCAGAAAGGGAGATCAGTGTTACGTTTGGTTATGGAAGGGTATTTGGAGTTTAGAAGAGAAGGAGTGGGCAATTTTCTCTGGTTCTTTTCAAGGCCGGATCAGAACTGCAGTTGGTTCATTTTATGACAAGGGTTAAGGACTCTGTGAAATTCACAAGCTGCTTGGACAATGGTGGGGAATGAACTTGACAGGAAAAGAAGAGAGAGAAAAGGACAGATTTGTTATTCCAGACAGAAGGTCTCGAATTTCTTCACTCCTTAAATACCCAGCGTGGAATCCCTGCTTATTTGTGGGCTGGATCAGGGCTCTTCCATTTAACTGACCCTCGTTTTAACAGGTACTGCTCAGTAAGTTATGGGCTAGGAAAAGTTTTGCCTATTGAATTTGGCCAGTAAAAAATGGTCAGTTTGGCCGTCTTCCTCTGCCACCATCTCCTGCAAATTGCTTCATCAACGGAACTGAAAATACCCTTTCCTTTGGAAAGTGTAAGAAAACGAAATGGGCAAATATGTCCCTCCAAAAGGAGTCATGGGGGAGTCAAAAAGGTCAAGATGGTGGCCAAACACACGAAAAAGGGGGTATGGGACTTGCCTTGTTGACTTTTTTGACACCCCACCCCACCCAGTGGGCATCCCTGATCTGGAGCTGAAAATCTAGATTTCATTGAGTTTCTGGTGTTGCTGAAGTAGGGTACTGAATGTCGACAATTGCAGAAGCAGGAGAAGTTTATTCCATTTGAAGTATCTGTATCTGTAGAATTTTCTGCAGTTTCCCAAATTGGAATGGGAATTTTAGAAATTCACTATATTAAATTAAAAAGAAGGATGGTGAAGCAGAATTCTCCAAATTTTGTTTTAGTATTTGTGAAACCCTTTGTACCCAATCATATTGATTATTTAGGTATTGTTGTTTATTTTTATCTTCTTTTATTTGTAAGTTTTAATTTCTACCTTTCAGTGGACATCTGGTCATTGAGCATAATAAAGGACTGAATTCTGGGCTGGATGGACCCAGATTAATTTTCTTTCCTTCCACCTTCAAAATGAGTCTTTCCATTCCAAAATGTCTCTAATTACAGGATTACAGTACATGTAGAGTTTTTGTCCTTGACCTATGACGACTGGATTGCAACATAGTCAATCCAAGAAATAGACGAGTAAGGGTTTAGATCAGTGTTTCTCAACCTCAGCAACTTTAAGAAGTGTGGACTTCAACTCCCAGAATTCCCCAGCCAGCCCACACTTCTTAAAGTTGCTGAGGTTGAGAAACACTGGTTTAGATGCTGCCTAACTGCATCAACATTTTGGGTGAGTGGCGTGATGCTTACTGCTTTGCACAGAGACACAGTGAAAGAGCAGAAAGGGAAGACAAGAAAAAAAGATGTAAAATTCATGACAGCTGGGAATGATGGGATTTGGAGTCTACACGCCTAGAGCACCCTTCGCCTACCTGGCTGTTCTCCAGATGTGTGGACTCGAATTCCCAGAAGTCCATAGCCAGCATGGCCACAGCTGAGAATGCTGGGAGTTGGCAGCTGGCACAGGCTGCTCTAACGGAGTGTGAGGCTGGACAAGGTTGCTGTGGGAGGTGGTGGTTGTGCTCCTGGGTCTCTTCCCCTTTCAGAAATCAGAAGAGAAAAATGCCAACTCCTGAAGACATCGGAGCCTTCTCAGAAATAAAGCCAGGTAACTTCAACCCTCAAATTCCAGAGAAATGAATCCGTAACCCTGCATAGACCAATCTATGCTTCCTTGAGAAATGCCTGTTAAATATTCTATTCACTTCCTTCCGCCAAAACAGACTTGCTTTCTTGTACAACCCTCTTGTACTTCCATCAATAGCAGCTTTCAGAAGACTTCTCCCCTCCATCGATTTGGTATTATCTGTCTTGATTACACTTGAAGAAGCTGTGTCTCCATCCACCCATCTTTTCAAATAACACCTGATTTGCAATCACTTCAGGATAAGTCTGATGAACTTCCCCAAATGCAATCAGCAGCCCAACTCTCCATAAAACGAAACAGTTCTTAACCCAATAAAGTATTCGTTATGTTCAGTTTTCTGCCTAATCAGTGGACTGTTAACAATCGCTTGCTCTCCACAATTAGCCGTGGAAATAGCAGAACCTGACTCAAATGGGGATAGATGGTCCATCCTCCATTAAAAAAAGAAATCTGGATTGTAGAGGTTCTAGCAGCGTCTTTTGCTGAAGTTAAGACACAGTAATGTCTTTTAGGCCAAGGCTGGGCAACCATTTGGGCATATTTGAAATGTTTAGACCTTGTGGTGACTGTCCTCCCAAAATGGTGCCCAGGAGGAGTTTGCTTTATTCGTGGTCACTTCCACAAAATGGTTGCCAGGGTAGGTGGGGCCAGTCACAAATACTCATTTTCCAGAAGGTTCCCTGGCTTCCCATTCTAACTTTTCCAGAATTCTGTCTGTTAACTCAGTTTATCTTGATTCTTTAGTTTTAAAGAATCTCTCTGCAGGCTCCAGAAGCATTCAGGATGATGCTAAATTTCTCTGCTTTGTCCACAAAATATTGGACAATTACCCCATTTTGTTTTATTAATTGAATACAGAAAAAAACCAAAATAAAGAAAAAGTAAACAATATATAAAAATTATAAGGAAAAAAAACTAAAAAGGAATAAAAAGATACAGGGCATGTATTCAGGGATAGACATATAAAAATTCTACATCAATCTTTCAGGAAAAGGTGGCTATGTTTCATTTTAATCATCCATAGTTAACCTACATTGGTAAATGTTTCAAGTGTTGCTAACAACATCAGCTCTGCCAACCATTGAGTAGTTGGGACCACAAATTCTCACTGGAAACCAATCTGACCATTTCACTTTCAGCATAAACCTAGTTTAGGTACAGGTAGTCCTCGCTTAACGACCACAATTAAGACCAGAATTTTGGTTGCTAAGCAAAGCGGTCATTAAGCGAATCCGACCCGATTTTATGACCTTTTTTGCGGCGGTTATTAAGCAAATCACATTGATATTGCTTGCCAGAAGCCAGCCAGGAAGGTCAAAACTGGCGATCATGTGACCATGGGACGCTGCAAAAGTCATCAATGTGAACCAGTTACCAAGCGCCCAAATCGTGATCATGTGACCTCAGGGATGCTGCGATGGTTGTAAGGGTGAGGACCGGTCGTAAGTCGGTTTTTTCAGCACCATCGTAAGTCCGAACCATCACTAAACGAATGGTTGTTAAGTGAAGACTACCTGTAGTCTTGTTTCATGGGGAAAATTAGGAAATCCATAGAACAGGAGAATAGCAAACAAGAAAAGAAATAGCATTTCCCTTTTCTTAAACTACTAAATAGCAGAATGTCACAACAGGCTTGCTGTCTCTTTAGTCTCATTAGAGCTTCATGGGAATCTATGCAGCGCTGAGATTAAAGGTAAATTCTGACTTGCTACATTGGATCAGATACGTCTCCTCCAACTTTTGTTTCCCAAAGCAGGCCGAGCAACGGTTGTGGGAAGTTCACCAGCAGGATATGAAAGAGGTAGATTATTCTTCAAAGTTAGGCTCCATTTAGGCAACATGGCTTTAAATAGGGATTAGCGGGGTAGCTGTTCGAGGACCATTGTCTCGCTTTGATTGTAAAACCATGAATAAAAAGGTGAGTTGTCCTGTGACTGGAAGAACTGCATTAAAAGGGAACTCTTAGAAGTTTCCTCTAGAAAACTAGATAGAACAAGCCCACCAAATGTGGCTTCTGGAATTCTTTCCAGCTCCTTGGTCAAAAGTGGCCCCAAGAGGCCGCTGTGTTTTCTTCTGGGTAATGGAGTTCTGTGATTGGTGGGTGTGGTGTCTGTATGTGTTTGTGTGCAGAGGTTTGGATGCATGTGATCTTTTATCATTTCTTTTCAGGATTCTAGGGGTCTGGAAAGAGTAAAAAGAATATCATTAGCTACTAGTTAGGATGGCTTCATGCCTGAGTACAAGTTGCTGGGAGGCAAGAAAAGGAGGAGCTGTCACGTTTCTGCTTATACTTGTCAGAGTACACAACGCTGGGGCCGCCAATGTTCCTTCTAGACCTCAGAGTAATACGTTCTATTGAGTAAGCAGACACTCACAAGAGATTAGATAAAATCGTCTATTTACTCTATATACATACGCAGTTGATACATAGTCCAATAACGTCCAACAGATACAGATGATAATGAAGATAGTAACGAGAAGAAGAATGAACACCAGAGCTCCTCTGCTTATATACTTAAATTGACCAATCACATTATAGGTCAAATTCATTATCTACCACACCCAGCTTAAACTACATCAGCTGCGGTATGAGTCACTTCTTTCATCATTCTTCAACAATGGCGGCTGATAGAATGACTTGCAGAACTTAATGCCTCTCACCTGTCTAATTAATCTACTTGTAAATTCTGGGTATTATACAAACCCCAACAATACTTGAGAACTTTTGAGGAGCACCTGGATGGCCCTTGGATGAGGCAGAATGGTGGACCAGATGGGTTTGATCCAGAAGGAAGCTTCTCATATTATCTCTCTTTCAACTCTCTGTGGGGCAAAGTGCAAGTTAGGAGGGAGAACAGCATTGCGCAATGCGAGCATGAGTGTGGAGCACAAGGTTAAACATACCCAGTGTGGGCATGTGTGCTGCTGCGTAGAACAAATTGCAGATGTATTCCAGTAAAAGAAAGAAAGCATATCAGATCATTTGTCCTCGAAGCTTTGCAGATGGATTCTTGCAAACTTTCACCATCTCCACTTTCGGCTTGAGTGAATTATGAATTGAGAGGCTATGAAGGAGAAATTGCAACACCTTGGGAATTATACGCTCTTCCTGAAACCAATGTGACAGGTCTTCTGCAAACACATTCTGCAAGGCAGCCCCATCGTTAAACGCTTTTCTGGTGTTCTAACCATTATAAACCGAGACTTGTGAAATTAGTTGTCATTAAAAGGGCAGGGATGTAATAATAAGGCATAAATCAGCATACATGAGTTTATGGTAGGCATTACCTGGGGCTTCTCAAGATAAGAGTGTGGTTAGTTGGTTTGTCTGGTTTCCTTTCAAATTCTTCTGGCTGTGCTTGTGCTCGGTGGATTATTTACTTATTTATTTATTATTTAAATTTATCCCCACCCATCTGCCCGAATAGGGGACTCTGGGCAGTTTACAACATATCAACAGTTAAAATCTATACATATAAAATTACAATATAACAAAAAATAGATAAAAATCCAAGAGATGGTAAAATCAGCTATCAGGAGGACATTATGGGGCCAGCCACCCCCAGGAGGTACTATTACCTCCCTCGTCCCAGGCAAGGTGGCAGAGCCAGGTCTTAAGAGTCTTCTGGAAGGTCAGGAGCGAGGGTGCCCGCCTCACCTCCGGGGGCAAGATGTTCCACAACGCGGGCGCTATCGGATTAGCTGTGTGTTCTTCACTTCAGAAGATAGAGAGGTAAAGATTCCCTTACATCAAGCATGACTTCATGCAACTTCCATGTAGCTTTCTTGACTGCAGTGCAGAATAGAATAGAATAGAATAGAATAGAATAGAATAGAATAGAATAGAATAGAATAGAATAGAATCTTTATTGTCATCCCACTATACACTATAAAGTGCACAATAGAATGAAATTTCGTTGCAGTTGGCTCACAAATTCACTCAAGCAATAAAATACTAATGATAATAATAAAAAACCATAATTACTATAAAATACCCATTCTTATATGGTTTTCCATTGCCTTCTTCCAGGATGTTCTTTCAGTTTCCCAAATCCAGCCCACAGACCTTGTATCTCCTGGCTGTCTCTCATCCAAGTATTAACCAATTCCATCCCTGCTTAGCTTTTCAAGAACATCCAGGGTTGTATCAGTTGGTCATCTGAGCCAGGCTTAAAGAAGGTAGTTTCCATATAATGGCTGCCAGTGGGTAAGTTCTCTACTTGGGGTATCTTCTAATTAAAGGGTTCCTCTGTCCAAGTCTGAAAATCCATAAGAATGGGGAGCCGTTGATAATTGAGCAGTAGACTTGACAGTCACGTGGTGTTCTGCCCACAAAAGTTAGATACCTCTGATTTATTTATAACATACTTAATTTTTTTAAGTGCTGTAAATATATTGCAAGATCATAGGTGTTTCTGCATAGTAGAACAATCCCACAGCACTCCAGAGTAGCCAATGATCTGGGTGGGTTGGAAGTGAAGGTTTTGTGTTACTTCCTCCACTCCTTTGCTCTGCAAGCAATGGAAGAAAAATTAGATCAGTCAACAAATACCCCCAATCAAAATAAAGTGCAGGTGTCCTTAGAATCTTTTAGACCTTAAACCCATCCCCTGCCCACCGTGTTTCTTTTGAGGGCTCCCTGCTTGATGATTTCCTGAGCTCCCCAGACCTCTAGCACAGTGTTTCTCAACCTTGGGAACTTTAAGATGTGTGGACTTCAATTCCCAGAATTCTCCAGGCAGCATCGCTGGCTGGAGAATTCTGGGAGTTGAAGTCCACACATCTTAAAGTTCCCAAGGTTGAGAAACACTGCTCTAGAGAAACTTTACAATCAGGTACAAGAGGCACTGGGTGAAGGAGCTATAACAATAATGTCACCACTTGAGACCATCCCAAGGTGCTTTCCTGTTTGAGCAGCAAATTATGCCCAGTTTCCAGTGACCAGGTGCATTATGTATGTATGTATGTATGTATGTATGTATGTATGTATGTTTCGACTTCTATCACCGCACCATCTCCCACAAGGGGACTCTGGGCGGTTTACAAACGTAATACTGTAAGCTTGGTGTTATTTTTGCATGAAAAGTAGGAAATTGTTCTCCCTTCCAGGCTGTAAAATATGTATAATTTTAATGACTTAAAGAACAAACAATCTAGTGCCCTTTTAGAAATCCTGAGGGGGCCTTCTCATTTTTCCTGAATTGGCCTTATCGCCATGCCACCTTCCACCAACTAGAATTTCCATACTCCGTGAAATAAACAGCACGAAACGATGGAATGTTGGCTTTGATTTTAGTGCTTTAGAGCATAGGACCTGAAATTGAGTAAATCTTACATTCAGCCTAAAGACTCTGCAACAGAGAATGATTTCCAGTTTCCTCCTACCTGCTCGTTTGATTATCTCAATTCTGTTGTGCGTGACAAGTTTCCAGGATGATAAACAATCACTCTCCTGAGGCATTTTTTCCCACACATTATTTGGCAATAAAATTGAAAAGCCCAGAGAAGAAACATAGTTATATTCTTCCTTGGATCTAGCCTCTCCCTCCTTTGTTTGATGGCCGTGGGAAGGGAAAAGGTATCAAATAACGGTGTGTGTCCCTGAAGTCATCAGGAGCAGAGTTCAACCAGAAGAAGACTTGACTTAACATTATGCCAGATTCTAAAGTCAATGGGATTTCCAAGCAAATGGGTGGGAGTTAAATTGTATGGCAGAGCTGGGGAACTTCGGACCTTCTACAGCAGCAATAGTTGGACTCTTAACTCCCATCAAAACTATCAATTTTGAATATGATAGTTCTATGTGAATATATAGTTGAATATACGGTTCTATGTGAACCCAGAAAATGAACCCAGTTCAGTAATCAGACTGTTGTGAGAACACAACCATAGAGTGTTTAACTTTCTATATACAAAATAGTCTTAGCCTATCACAAATAGCCATTGACCAGAATGGAAATCAATGTGGGTATTTATTATTGTTTCCTATTATGCCGCAGGATTCTCTCTTATCTTGTATTTGGGGGGGGGGGGAGGTTGTCACACCTCCAACCAAACCCTGGGCTCCTGCGTTTTATTTCTCAAGTAGGCCAACATGTGTAGCCTAAAGTTTTATTAGAGGGGGAAGATTATAATTGTAATCTTGATTGTAAACCGCCCAGAGTCCCTCTTGAGGGAGTTGGGCGGTGATAAATCGAATAAATAAAATAAATAAATAAATTATGTTGACAGTCGGATCTTTGCTTTGAAGTAATCAGCTTTGTCTTTATTCTGAATTTAACATTACTTTGATCAAATTAAACTCAAGTGAGAGGTGAGTGTCAAAAGAGAGGGTTATATACATTTTAGCCCTTGGAATCCTTGGAGTAGCAAATGGTTGGCCTAGCAGTGGGTCTGTCAAGAAAGGAGAGAGGCAGATGTAGAATTATAACATTATGGAGTTGGGGAGGTCCATAAGGGTCATCTAGTCCAGGCCTCACAATGTGCAGGAAAACCAGTTAAATCAGCCTTGAGAGGTGGCTGTCCAGCCTCTGCTTGAAAACCTCCTGAGTCAGAGGACCCATAACCTCCATGGATGGACTATGGGTCCAATTCAAGGTGCTGGTTTTGACTTTAAAGCCCTTCATGGCATGGGCCCAGGTTATCGCTCCCAGATTACATCTGCCCCTCCCATCAGATCCAGCAGAAGAGACATGCTGCAGGTCCCACCTGTCAGGGAACTACATTTGGTGGGTCCCAGGAGGTGGGCCTTCTCTGCCTTGACACCTGCCTTATGGAACATTCTCCCCCCCCCCGAAGTGAGGTTAGTTCCATCCGTTAATGTTCCAGAAGTCCCTCAAGACCTGGCTATGTCACCAGGCCTGGGGGTCCCAGAGGACTGGTGAGATCTTGAGGGGGCTCCATTATTGCTGTTAACATCTAATCTCTCTATGCCTTATGATATTTTAAAGCTTTTTAATAACGACTGTTTTTTGATATGTTTATTGTTTTACATCCTTGTTGTATGCCACACAGTCACTTTTTGTGAGATGGGCAGCAATATAAATTTGATGTATAAATAAATAATGAATAAACTATTCCATTTTAACATCTCCTCCACAGCCATCCTCCTGTTGAAACAGAAGGGGAGAAAACTGCCTAGTGATGTTTTCTGTGTCTTTTTCCAGTTCCACTATCTCTACCAAAAAAAATGACCTTGGCAACAGGGCCAAGAGGTTGTCCTTCCATAATATAGAGGCTGCCCTTCAATAATTGAGGTGAAAAAAGAGAATAACGGTGAAGTGACCTTGGCAGCATCAGTTAAAAATGAATCATGACAGAGGAGGAAAGTCTAATGAACTTCCTACGTCTTCAGATTGACTCCCACGGAAGACGTGGCAGTCTAAAAGCATTGACCTGCAGTTTAATTAGCCTTCCAGGTTGCTCCCCATTTTGCCAGTGCATCATAAATGCATTCATGCAAATAAATAGGGCACTAGATGTTGGTGTTTTGCTTACTAATGTATCAGCTTCCTATTTAATTTGTAATTCAATAAACTTCTTAAAAATCAGGTAGAGCAGGGAAGTATCTGGCAGACCTCTGGAGCCCATACTCCTGTGTATCTTCCTTTGAGTAGGGATTCAGTACCATGGACAGAGCATTACAAGCTGTGCTGTGGAATCTGGTAATATGGGCATACCAGAGAGGTACCCTTGTTGGTGTGTTGTAGCATCTGTGTATCTGTGCCGTGACATTTTAAGCATCGAGAATTTTATTTGTTATAACATATCAAAGGTTGAGAAAGGATGAAATAGAAAAAAGAGAGGTCAGAGGGAAATGTAATGAAGAGTCATGAATTAATATGAACATATATTGACCGTTTGAGAAGGACTTGTTATGGGAGAGACGGCTGTTCTTGCACTGTGAAGCAAGAAACTTAGAGATAAACACTATTTCTCAAGAATAAAACAGAAGGCAAGATTTTTTTTCTCGCATTATATCGACTCACCAATGCAACAATACTTTTGCTATGTTCAACAATACTTTTGTGAATAGTTGCTAAAATAGGTATTGCAGAAAGCAGATATAGTCCATGAAAATTCATATATGAGGAAAAGTAGTGAACAACAATAAATGTAGGGTTTTCTCCCAGAAGATTTTAAAAATCTTATGTGCTTCCATTAAATTCTATGGCTGGATTTTATGGTTCGTTCTCTATCTGTCAAGGTGTAGCCTTGACAGGAAAATGTCACCAAAAGAAAAATGGCCAGTGAAAATATTTGCAGAAATCTCTCTCTCATCTCTGCAAAAGAGTTGGGGGGGGGGATAAATAAGTCTAGGAAGGAAATTACTGGGAAATTACCCTTGCTTGCAAACATTTATTGTGGGGCAGCCAAAAGAATGAGATAGAATTGTAGGTTCTGTACATGGCTGTACAGAACCTACAGTTTGATTGATTAGACCAGAGCTTTCCAAACTGTGTGTCACGACACAAAAGTGTGTCGCCTGTGGGGCCCAGATGTGTCGCGTCAAAACCCGGAAGTGCTGATAGCGTGCCATCAGTGCTTCCAGGTTTTCCCGTGGCGACACACCAACGGCGGCATGCAAAAACCAAAAGCAGCAGCAGCGCTTCCAGGTTTTTGCGCGCTCCCGCAATGGCGACACTTCCGGGTTTTCCCGCGGTGACACACCAACGGCGGTTGGTGTGTCGCCGCGGGAAAACTTTGGAAAGCCTTGGATTAGACAGTTGGGTTGAGGAACAGATTGGATGCCAAAAAGCATTTCTCTATTCTCTTGCATTCTGAATGACTAGAGTTCACTTTTTGTTTTATGTATGGGTTTATCATTGCTCAGTATGCACACACAGTAAGTTATAATGAGCCCAAACAGCAGTCATTGGAAAACGATGTGGCTGGCATTTTAAGTCACCATGAATTTTGCCTGCATAGTGCTGACTTCTGTTGGATTTGACATGACTGGTAGAATTAGCACTCTCTTTGATTGCCTTGGAAAATGTTGTTGTTGTTGTTGTTATTATTATTATTAATAATAATTAAATTTCTATCACTGCCCATCACTCCCCTTGTGGGGGAACTCTGGGTGGTTTACAACAAACTCTGGCCAGTTTACAACAAAATGTTATCCATTTTTTGCCCAATTTCAGCTCCCAAAAATTACAGAAGCATATTAAATTTCTGTACACTTTCACATATCCATTTGGTACCTTAAGGGTAAATAGTTGCTCAAGTCAAGCTGGTCTCTGGATGGCTTCATGGATATTTCCATGCCATTTTCTTGACAGCCATAACAAAAGTGGTTTGCCGTTTTCTTCTGGGATTGATTGATAGATTGATTTTTGATGGACAGAAGGACTTCTCAGTCTAGTTTACAGCCCTGGAATTTTCTGTTGGTTCCCCCATCCAAGTACTAACCTGGCCCAACCTTCTTTAGCTGTGAAGAACAGCCAATGACCACCTACTGTATGTCATTTTCTGCATGTTAATAGCACCCCAGATCTATTTTTGAATGATGTCACTGAATTACTAGAGATGTCTAGTGTGATTGTAACAGATCAAAAATACATACAAAAATAAAAGTGCACCCGTCCCCAACTGGAGAACAGCTATTCATTCCTTTATCATAGGCTCAGCTCCAATGGATGCCTGGAAATTCTTCTTGGCGATCACTCGTAGCCGAGTAAGATTGTCTTCCAAGGGTAAATTCTTAACAGTGGATCCGTAAGTGGCTGTAAAGGCCAATTCTGGATCCGTACAACCTCCCACAATGAGGGCATAGGTTTCTGGGTGGAAGATGGTCACGATGAGGGTTTGCTTGATGTGCCTTCCTCTTAGCTCGTTTCTCCCTTTCGCCCTGTACTCGTGCTTCTTCAAAGTCCATAGCGCCATTAATAAAGGATGACCTCCAATTGAAACGCTCATGAGTTAGGGCTTCCCAGTTCTCAATGCTGATATTACATTTTTTAAAATTAGTTTTGAGAGTATCTTTGAATCTCTTTTGCTGTCCACCAATATCCCTACAGTCTCAAAGTAGAAATGGGAAGAATTTTTTACTGCATTCACATGTTTAAGCTTACTGATTAAGTTACATTTCTCAGATAAATATAGGGATCAAAATGATTCATTAGACTGCGAGCCTCTCTGAATTTTACAACATTTTGAGTTCTTGTCTCAAAAAATATCATAGAAAGTTCTTTCTGTCATAGAAGGTGCATTGAGAGCTCTGTAATTTTGAAAAATTGCAGCGAAAATGGGTGTGTTCACACAACACTTTAAATTAGGTGAGGAAAAGTAGAAACACCCATGCTAAACTTCGCTCTCACCAACTTGTATTAGTGTTTGTGTGTGTGTGTGTTTGGTTTTTAGGATGTTACTTGAACCAACTCTGTTCAAATAGTTTCTGATTCTACGTACTGTATTTTCTGGGGGGGGAAATATTCTTAAATCAGAACCAGGTTAATTGTGTGGCATGAACATAGTTGATATGCGTTAGGGAAAATTGGGTTTGACAGTAATTACATTTTGGGTATATGTGTGATATCAAAACAATTGGCTGACATTCTCTCAAAATTCCTTCCTTTGTAGAAAGCATTTAATTGCCAGGGACAGCAGCTTTCTCTCTTTTGCTGTGCAAAGAAAATTGGAATAGTTTGTTTATCCTCAATGTGGCTTTAAAGTAACAGTTCTTCTCTTCGCAACTCTGCCAAATCCTTGTTTGTGTCAGAAAAGATAACTCAAAGTGAAAGCAAAGGTACAATACAGATCGCAAGACACATATTTTTATTGTCCCTCTGGAGTTGCAGTAAGATGCTACAAACATTTCAAAGCAATTGCCTGTCTTTGGATATAAAGATCAGTTTCTAGCTAACAACTCTGGGATAGAAATGAAATTAATATTTGCAAATGTGTGAAATATTCAGGGAACTCTCTGAAGCCAGCTGTCAGGGTTGTTTTCAAACAGATTGAGGTTGCAAGAAAAGCCACCTTTAGTTTGCAATGCCCAGTTTTCATGTTGGCAGGCATCAAATTGTGTAAATGTGTGTGCGTGTACACACACGCACACACAATGTAAAGACAGAAGCTTTAAAGAAAAATACAGAACTGTAAAGAAAAATGAACCGGTGACAAAATCCAAACCTTGGGGAAGGGAATTTAGATTTTTATTTTTTTTTGGGGGGGGGGGTTGTCAATCATTTCTTAACCAGTTCTGCAGAAAGGAATGAAAAATTACAGAATGCAATTAAGAAGAAATGCATGAAGCACTACAAAAACAAAACAAAGAAAGAAAGGGAAAAAGAACAGAAAAAGGGGAAACTGTTAATATATATCATATATGAATCAACTGTCAAACAGATTTCTAAATCAAGCTTAAGGGGGAAATCATTAATCATTGTCTAACATTACAAAATCTCATCAAATCTATGGCACAGAAAAATGTACTAAGTCATTTTTTGATTAATTGATAACATTGCCTTTTTATCACACATTTCTTGAATCCAATCCTTAATATTGAGAATATTACTACTTTCCAAGCTTCTCAAAATAATTCTCTTACCAACACCCCAGGCCAGATACAACCATAACTCCTCAAAAATGGTTGAATTCCAAAATTTGTGGACATAATTTAGCATGACATTGACATATTTAACACTAAAAAATATTCCCCCTGTCTATTTATATACATTAAACTATTATTGCAAAAGTATGCCAATGATTCACAAGACCAAATCATATGAGTCAATGACCTGTCACATTTTTTTACATCACCAACAGAGAAAATATTCAACCCTTGATAGATTAACTGTTGGCCATTCTGACCAATGGTATTTAGAATCAAATCAAATTTTGATGATGGTCATAGACCAGCATAAGGAGGGTGGGGTACAGTCATTTAAAAAGCATAAAGAATACATCTTTATGTAAAAGTAAAGTAAAGCTTTATTTTACTTTATGTAAAATATATTTATTTTATTTTAAAATATATTTATTTTAATATAAAATTTATGTAAAAGTAAAGTAAAGGTGTTGTGGCTCAGCAGGTAAGACGCCAGGCTGGTCAATCGGAAGATCGCAAGTTTGGAGGTTCGAATCCATAGCCCCGCGTGACGGAGTGAGCTCCCGCACTCCCCCCAGCTCTTGCCAACCTAGCAATTTGAAAGCATGCAAATGCAAGTAGATGAATAGGTACCACTTTGGTGGGTACGTAACAGCGTTCCGCATGCTTCATGCCGGCCACATGACCATGGAAGCGTCTTCGGACAACGCTGGCTCTTCGGCTAACAAACGGAGATGAGCACCGGCCCCTAGAGTCGGACACGACTGCACAACTGTGCGGGGGGAACCTTTACCTTTTACCTTAAAGTAAAGTTACAGAGAAAACTGTAACTGCAAACTAGGTGCTCATTAAATCTAGTTTATAGCACAGGTCATCATCCAATGAATTTTGAGAACCTGGCAACATTGCATGTTATAGTCGGGTATCTGAAAGCAGCAGGGTAGTATAAAATTGTCCTGTGCACCCTGGGTCTTTATGCAGTAATGGTGAGATGAGGCTAGTATGAACAGGTAGTCCTCAACTTATGACAATTTGTTTAACAATGGTTCAAAGTTACAACAGCCTCGGAAAAAGTGCTTTACGACCTGTACTCGCACTTACGACCATCGTACCACCCCCATGATTGCAATTTGGGTGCTTGGAAACCAGCTCTCATATACAACCGGTTGCAGCGTCCTGCAGTCACGTGATCGCGATTTGCAACCTCTTTGCTGGTTTCTGGCAAAAAAAGGCAAAACATGTGCATTGGGGAAGCTGGATTCGCTTAACGACTGTCATAAAAATGGTCGTAAAATCAGGTCCGGTCACGTGGTGAGTTGACTTATGACCACAACAACTTACAGTGTAAACTCTGGTCCCAACTGTGGTCGTAAGTAGAGGACTACCTGTATTTAGAATTTTTCCGAAAAGATAAGCACTCTGAAATCACCTATACCAGTGCTTTCCAAACTGACACGTGCATGACGGCGGCGCGGTGGGGGCGCGGGATGGCGGCATGCACGGCGGCGGCCTCGCTAAAACGCGGAAGCGCTGATGGCGCACCGCTGCCGCTGTCGCTGCCACCACCGTGCATACCGCTGCCCCGCGCGCCACCACACCACCGCTTCGCAACACACTAAACCAAGGGTTGGAAATGGCGGCTCGCGAGCCAGATGCGGCTCTTTGGCCCCTTGAGTGTGGCTCTTCCGCAGCTGAACTCACCCCCGCCACTTCCACGTGATTGGCCCCCGCCCGCAAACCCCGCCCCCTGGCTCTCCCACTGAGCAAGGCCTGGCGCGGCAGGGAGGCGCTGCTGGCGGGGTGGGGGGATTGATGGGGTGGGAGGGTGCACCCGGAGGGCCTCCCGCGGCCACTTCTCCAAGGCGGGTTGCAGAGCGCACACTGCGCCCACGGGAACGCCTGGTCCCTCTGCTCCCTCCAGCTCCACCACCAGCCCCAGCAGCGCCGCCCACCCCGTCCTGCCGCCCGGCAAACCTCTGCCGTCCCCCCGCCGCCACCGCCCCAGCCAGGCCCCATGCGCTGCCCTGCCGCTCGTGTCCCGGGCCCGCGCCCTCGCCCAGCACCTGGATGCCGCGGAGCAGTGCCATCTCCAGCCGCAGCAGCCCCTGCAGCCGCTCCTGTGCCGCCTCCGACAGCGCCGCGTCCTGGGCCAGCAGCGCCTCCCTGCCGTGGCTTATTGGGGCGGGTGGGAGGGCGCGGGGGAGCCACACAGGCGCCGAGGGGGGCGGGCCGGGCACCCGCCCGCCTCCCTCCGCGAGGCCCCCCGTTGCCTTCCCGGGATCCGGGCGCGCTGGAGAGGTCCGCGGGGCAGCGTCGGAGCTTTCTCGCCCTCTCGAGGCTCGGCTGCTGCTCGGCTGGGGTGCAGCGGGTTGGGAGCTCCGCCCGCGCGCCTTCCCTGGCCGGTCCTCACGGGCCGATCGCGTGGAAGGCGCGCGGGCGGAGCTGCCTGTCTGGCACTCAGGCGGTCCGGTAGCGCGGCCCCGCCGCCGCCCTTTCTCTCCGGCTTGGATCCCGGGAAGGCAGCGGGGGACCTCGCGGAGGGAGGCAAGCAGGCAGGTAAGTGGGCGGGTGGGGCGGGCCGGCCTCGTTTCCCACCCCCCATCATTTTCTTGGCTCGACACGGGCAGGCGGAAGCGGCCGAGGGGGGCGGGCCCGGCGGCTTGCCTCCCTCCGCGAGGCCCCCGATCCGGCTTGGATGCCCAAGCGCGCGCCCAACCGGGCCAAGGCGCAGGAGGGTTCGCTCCGTTGGAAAGCAAGCGCTGGGTGCGCAGGGATTCCCAGGGCAACCGAGCCGGCAGGTTTCTGGGGAATTGCGCCCTTGCGCACGCGGAGCAGAGAGGGAGAGAGAGTGTAGCGCATGGGGTGGGATTTACAAGGAGGCTAAAGTAGATCCAACTCCCCTACCCCCAACTGGCGCCTGCCTGTTTGCTTCGTGGGGTTCCATGCAGCTTGCTCCCGAATAAACGCTTTGGGGGATGCAGCCCAGGGGTGCCGTCCGCCCTCAAGCCGTGCCTCCTGCGGGTTGCCTTCTCTTCCCCTTCCCCCGGATCGTTGCCAAATGATCAAAAACCCAGTAGCACAAAACGCTGGAAACTAATGTTTGGTGGGCGAAAAAGAAGCCTTTTTGAATTATCCCCGGCATGAAGTGGGGGCAGAAAAGGTAAAAAGAGAAGCTGGGGGGGGGGCGGAGGAAGAAAGGACGGAGAAGGGCTTAAGGGGCAGACTCGGCTGGGAATGAAGCGATTCATAAAAGGGCGATTTTACTGAATTAGTAGCAATAGAGCTGCTGGGCCAAAACAGCTCTTGAGAGAACCTCTGGGTGGAGAAAAAGATAAAATTGATAAGTTTTCTCGTTCTTTCTCTCTTGGAGCCCGGTTGGAGGCTAAAACTCACAAAGCCATTTTCTCCAATACATTGCAGTTGAAATCAGCAGGACTAATCCGGAGACGGGTGGGGCAGCCTTTCCGTCGGTACCTCCTTCCGTACGACGCCTCTTTCTCACCTTTATTTTTTTGTTCCGCCACACTCTCTCTTAGCTGAAGGTCTTGATTGCCTAATTTGCTTTATTTTGTTTTAAGATTTAAACCGCATCAAACGGCCCAGGGATCTGTGGCGAAGAGCGGCCGTGGGGGCAGGGGGGAACGAGGCGGGCGGATCTGATCTCCCTGGAGCCCGGGCAGCTGGCCGGGTGGACGCCGTCTCCCTGCAGCAGCAGGGATCTGTGGCGAAGAGCGGCCGTGGGGGGGGGAATGAGGCGGGCGGATCTGATCTCCCTGGACCCTGGGCAACTGGGCCGGGTGGACGCCGTCTCCCTGCAGCAGCAGCAGCGGAAGGAGCGTGCAGAGAGGCTGGTACCTGCCCGAGCAGGAAAGAGCCAGTTTCGGCAAAGCAATCCTAATCGGAGGAGTAAAGCTGGAAGAAACTCGCTAAGTGGGCTCCTTGTCTGAAGCTCCAGCCGGACATTCCATCCCGGGGAGAAAGCTTGCTGGACTCGCCCACTCTCCCGGAAACAACGCCTGAGCCAGCGAACTCGGTTCGCGCCGCTCCTTCTACAAAGAGTAGAGAAAGAGCGACTTCTCCCTCGCTTGCGCGCTTGCTTGCTCCCCCTGCCCCCACGCACGTGTGCACACCTTCGCCCACCGTAGGGGGCATAGCCGCCACCTCAGGCCGCGCCAGTCTCGAGGGGGGCGGGGAAATACGCCAAACGGTGGAGGGAAAGTCCTATGCCTTTCCCTCTGCCTGTCTCCTTCGAAGCAAGTAAGTTCGCTGGCTCAGGCGTTGTTTCCGGGAGAGTGGGCGAGTCCAGCTTGCTTTCTAATCAGAGCTTTCCAAACTGTGTGTCGCGACACAAAAGTGTGTCACCACACACAGTCTGGTGTGTCGCCACACAACCCGGAAGCGCTGATCATCATCAGCGCTTCCAGGTTTTCCCGCGGCGACACACCAACTGCAGCACGCAAAACCCGAAAGCGCAGCAGCGCTTCCGGGTTTTTGCGTGCTGCCGCACTTCCGGGTTTTCCCGCGGCAACACACCAACGCCGGTTGGTGTGTCGCCACGGGAAAAACTTTGGAAAGCCCTGCACTAAATCATTAAATCAGAACTAAATCTACTACATTATGATTTAATGCAATGTCTGAGTCCAGTCTTTGAATTACAACAGCTCTGACGAAACACCAGTTACTCAAATCAAAATCTTTATTATGGTCCTTGACCATCATAAGCACCAGTTATTAGAATTTAGGAGATTGTAATGTAGTGTGGTTTCCCCAGCTCCTGCCAATCCTAATTGGAAGGTTTTTCCTGACATTTTATTTAGCTTCCATTGAATCCTAAGGTTGGAAAAGGCCCTGTAGGCCATCAATACAACCTTCAACTCAGTGCTGGAATCCAGATTGAACATCCCCAGCCTTTGCATCTCCCCAAGACAGAAGCTGATCACCTCCTTTGGTCATTGGTTCTGCTTCTCAACAGCTCTTCCTGTTAGGAAAATTTTCTTAGCGTTCAGCCAGAATCTTCCTTCCTGAAACTTGAACCCATTATTCTGTTCCCTCTGCTCTGAGGGGGTGGAGAATGGTCAAGCTACTTCTCTGTGATGCCTGACAGCCTTTCAGTATTTGAAAGGTCATGTCCTCCCTCGGTGATCATTTCTCAAGGCTAAACATACTCCGTTTTCTGTGTGAAACTTTGTTTTCTCTAATCCGGTCCTTCATATTTCTCTTCTTTTCCAGTTTCTCTTTCTTAAAATGTGGTGCCAGAACTGGACCAAAGCTAAATAAAGTGGAAGTGTTCCTTCCCATAATTTGGAAACCGTTGGCTGTTTTTTTTTAAAAGCCAAATGCAATGTTAATCTCAATAGAAATACAATTTTCATAGCAAAAGAATAGGCTCTAGTTCTTTATCTAGTTGAAAGGCATAAAGAGTCCCCTTGTGGGGGGAGATGGGCAGTGATATAAGTTGAACAAATAAATAAAGGACTGGGATGTGCAGTTAATTTCTTAAGATTCTGTCTGATACAACCTTCCTTCCTTCCTTCCTTCCTTCCTTCCTTCCTTCCTTCCTTCCTTCCTTTCTTTCTTTCTTTCTTTCTTTCTTTCTTTCTCCTTCCTTCCTTCCTTCCTTCCTTCCTTCCTTCCTTCCTTTCTCCTTCCTTCCTTCCTTCCTTCCTTCTTTCTTTCTTTCTTTCTTTCTTTCTCCTTCCTTCCTTCCTTCCTTCCTTCCTTTCTCCTTCCTTCCTTCCTTCCTTCCTTCCTTCTTTCTTCTTCTTTCTTTCTTTCTTTCTTTCTTTCTTTCTTTCTTTCTCCTTCCTTCCTCCCTCCCTCCCTCCCTCCCTCCCTTCTTCTTTCTTTCTTTCTTTCTTTCTTTCTTTCTTTCTTTCTTTCTTTCTTTCTTTCTCTCTCCTTCCTTCCTTCCTTCCTTCCTTCCTTCCTTCCTTTCTCCTTCCTTCCTTCCTTCTTTCTTTCTTTCTTTCTTTCTTTCTTTCTTTCTTTCTTTCTTTCTCCTCCCTCCCTCCCTCCCTCCCTCCCTCCCTCCCTCCCTCCTCCTTCTTTCTTTCTTTCTTTCTTTCTTTCTTTCTTTCTTTCTTTCTTTCTTTCTTTCTTTCTTTCTTTTTCAGTTTTGTTTTAAATAGAAAGGTGGAACCCTAACCCTTGGTTGAGCTGAAATGTTTCTGCCTTTGTTGGTTACTATAGAAACAGACCTTAGTTAATCTTCTGTTCATAAACCCAGAGCAATTTACGTCTGTGGAACTTTGATTATTCAAATTGCTTGTGCATGTGTTCAAATAAATTATAATGAGTGATACCAATGTACTGTTATTATCTCTTAGTTTAGCTATTAAAAATAGCTCTTGATAAAAACAGGAGCCTGTCTTCCATCTTCGCTCCTTCGCTCCTTCGCTCCAACCTCCATTAAACTCTGTCTGTGTGTGACTTCTTAGAGGCGCTCCTCTTTGCTCTCAAAGAGAAATATCTTTGCTCCCCTTGATATTGCAGCCCAAATCATCAGCTTTTCTTCCTCTGTTCCTTATGTTTATAGAAGGATGTGGCGATAGCAACCTTTCCTTGTGTTACAGTTAACAAGAGAAGAATGCATGATGACATGTTGTTATAATTATTATCCCTTTGCTAGCCTGTCTTACTCCAGGAGCTACATCAGCCTCTTAGCCTTCTGCGTTTTAAGTCCCATTAATCACTCTTTCCAAACACCAGGATCACACCATGTTAGAAACAAAAACTCTGTTTTTTTCAAGAAGGTAATTTGCATGCTCACAGTCATTGTACTTCTTCATTATCAGTCATATGATAATGGTGCAACCTGCAAATCTTGCTAAGATACACAAATACAACCACCATCACCACCACAATATGTAACCCTTTCTACAAAAGTATATTTGATATGTGCAAAGGGGAAAAGCCCCCCCCCCATCACTCTCTCTTTGCCAATCTTGCCCTTACAGCAGTAAATGACTCAAAACGTCTTTTTTCCATCTCCGCCATGGACATGCATTGGACAGGTATGGCAGAAACTTCTCTTTGGGGGATGTAGAAGTTCTATTCGCCTGTGGTCCGCTAGATCTAATAATTTCCAGATGGCCCAAAGTGGTGTGCTCTTAGAGACCCATGTGTCATGCTGCAAGAAGCAGACAAATGTTCAGAGCCACCATTTGAATCCTTAGTGAACTATTTTGATCACAGATTCTTCATTGAGGAACAATCAAACAGCACAATATACCCTAATCAAGGAACTATTAACTCAGTCAATCAACCAAGCATCAAACAACAGCCCAATCAAGGAACTACCAAGGAGAGAACAACACCCCCACCAACACAAGCAGGACAGGACAGGGTATATAAACAGAGAGCAAGTCCCACTCCCTTTTCGCACTGAAGATGTGTCAGGACTCTGACAGGAACTCAGAGCCCTGCCATTAAGAACCCATTGACAAAACCAAAGAGGAAGCGAAGCGAACAATGAAGCAGCAATCAGCGCCGGAAGGAGAACAATAAACCCGAGGCGCGGACGGAAGATAACCATCAACCACGCCTCCCAGCTGAGGGGCGCTCCAGGACACTGACCCAAGCCGGACCAGAAGCGGACCGAAGGGAAGTCCTCAGCAGGGAGCGGGCGGGTGCTCTGGCGGGAGGGTTTAAAAAGCCAAGCCGAGAGCCCGGGAGCCATCCGTGCCTTTGCTTGCTCACTCATGTACACCCAATAAAACGTTTACTTACCAATACTCGAGCTGAAGTCTTATTTGGGAGAAACGTGTGCGGCTCGCATGAGGAGCCCCTCACAAGATGTTGCCTAGCCTGGCAATGAAACGTCTGCAAGAAAAAAGTGTTACACTCCCCATCTCTCAAGAAAAGTATACAAAATGGCAAAAGGCCCCAGGCACTTTGAACCTTAGCATAGACCTAAAGTTTCAGAAAGAAAAAGTTTCAGTGGGTCTGCTCACTGCCATTTGGGAGGTTCCTGGAGAGAACAGGGATAAAAATTGATATATTTTGCTTTCTCTATTAATATTGATTCAGTAAAATCCTTTTTAGTATTTCACCTTAGTTTGAGCCTGCAGTCTCCAAATCCTGAAGAGCTTATTGGCTCCTGGATGGCCACAACACATTGCCAAATATAAGGAAGGTAACAAGTGAATATTTCACTGCTTAAGCCTGTTTCATAGGAAAGCATCTTGGATTCTCTTTGAAGTTCTCCCTCTAAGGATGAAGAACTCTGACCTTAGAGGGTCAAGTCTAACACTGAAAATTCTCTGTCTTAGCCCTGTTGGAGCTTGCAGAGTTGGCCTCAATGTCAACCAAGTGACACTCAGTAACGGAGAGACCTAAACAAGTTACATTAGCGGAAACTAAGGAACTGCTCGATGCAGTATTCCCCCAGCCGCAGACACATTCAAAGCATGAAGAAGACTTTACAATCATCCAGGACCTGATGTAAAAATTTTCCCATGAAAAAAAAGGTGGGGGAAGGGAAAAAAGGAAGAAAAAAGAAACCTCTTCTTGATTCATAGCACAAAAGATTATGTAAGATTGAAGCATTGACGTTGGAGTGCCCCCCCCCCAATGACTCTGTACGGTGTACACATATTGGTTGATTATTTTTTTAATCAAACCAAAGAGACTACCGCCAACTGCAGTTTATTCAGGAGTGGGAAGCTGTCAGGTATACGAGCTGCAGCAGATTTTCCCAACCGGGTGATAGCCAGACATCCAAAATATGACACCCACCAACATCTGAAAGGGTGACCACATTTGGGGTGGCTTCAGGAGTGGCATTATTAAAGTGGAGGGAAGAAAAGCTAAACCTGCACTATAGGAAGAAAACCACAAGAACCTGGTTTTTAATCCTTGCTTAGAGATGCATTTGATGAAACTCAGCTTCAGATGGATGGATTTAGGTAATCTCTTGATAACGGCTAATCCTGCAAGAATATAAGAGGGTGAAATGCATCTTCAGATGTAACGCAAATACAGAATTGTGGGTAGTGGGGGAAGGAGAGCGGGGAGAGGAAGGGATAAACAGGATATATATTTAATCGTCTGGACCAAATGTATTTCTCAGAGGGATCGCCTTTCCTTCTGGTTTCACAGGATAGTTCATTTTTAGGAGAGATTATGTCAAGCCCCCTTCCTCTGAGACCAGCCCTCCATTTCAGATTGTCAATGACTGTCACAATGAGTCTCAGCTGTTCTTCTGAAGGGAAAAATGGGGAGACTGTGTTTATTGCAAAACACTTCTGCTCCCCATCGGTGCATCGGGAGGTATAAGTTGCTGCTTCTTTCGTAGAGTGGAACAAATCCCATTGACAGGCTTTCTGTATTACATGCCTTTTTCTACCCTGGTTTGGTTGAAACATCATTACAAGGTTTGCATTATCAAACGTGCAGGTCAGATTTGGAATCAGGCTCACACCATTCATGTCTGCAGCAACTCTTTGTCCTGTGTTTATAAAACTATAAAGTCTTGGTTTTTTTCATGCTGTCTGGGTTCACATAACTCACTGAACTGTAAACCAGGATTAACATAATGCAATTCCTATGTTCACAACATACTAAGATGGTAGGAAGATTCTCATAACAAAAGGAATACAAATTATCCAACTGTGTTTAACCTAGAGCAGCCTTTCTCAACCTTTTGACCCTGGAGGAGCCCTTGAAATATTTTTCAGGCCTCGGGGAACCCCTGCACATTCAGGCCAGAAGTTCCAAAATTATTATATTTGTTTCACATGCAGGCCTGTATATATGCACTAAAAGTGTTCTTAAACTAAAAATAAAGAATGAAACTAACTCTTTAATGTGAAGTTGCCGGAATTGGAAATACTTTTTTAAATAAATTGTGATCTCCCAGGGAACCCCTAGTGACCTCTCGTGGAACCCTAGGGTGCCACGGAACCCTGGTTGAGAACCTGTGACCTAGAGTAATATATGTGTTCACTCAGCCTCCTGCTTGGATGGTTGCACTGGTTCTTCATTACACAGTTTTGTTTTCTTCTTTCTAACTTTATGGTAGTAAATTATTACTGTGAATTATTCTTTGCAACAGGACTGGATTAAAACCTTTGTTGACTCCCAGGATGGATGTACAGATGAATATTTGCTATCTATCAATCCAAGGACATAATCAGAGATTTATTTAATATAGAATTTGGGGGTCTAAACTTAATTCAACCCATTATGTTAATGTTAGATCATGGTGATGCTCATTGTCCTATGAACGTGGTTGATTCCAAAAAACATAAAAAAAACAAATTCAGGGAAATGGTTCCTCCTTGTTTCTTAGCCCATTAAAATGTTGGTGAATGTTGAAAGGCCATTAGACCATAGTTCTCAAGAAATTTCATTTCACAGGAAAGGCCACCAAGCACCAGCCTGTAATTTTCAATCATCACTTCTGTTCTATTAGAGCAGGGCTTTCCAAAGTTTTCCCGCGGCGACACACCAACCGCCGTTGGTGTGTCGCCGCGGGAAAACCCGGAAGTGCCGCCATTGTGGCAGCACGCAAAAACCCGGAAGCACTGCTGCCACTTTCGGTTTTTGCGCGCCGCCGTTGGTGTGTCGCCGCGGGAAAACCCAGAAGCACTGATGATGATCAGCGCTTCCGGGTTGTGTGGCGACACACCAGACTGTGTGTGGCGACACACTTTTGTGGCGACACACACAGCTTGGAAAGCTCTGTATTAGAGACTCACCTACTTTGGTAAGAACCTGAGACAGGGCCTATTTAGTAATGGCATCTCCATGGTGAAGCTTCCTCTGAAGATCTTCCTTTCCATTATTGGATAGTTAGGGCTGTTCTGATCATTGGACTCCTCATAGGTAAAAGTAAAGGTTTCCCCTGCACAGTTGTGCAGTCGTGTCCGACTCTAGGGGCCGGTGTTCATCTCCGTTTCTTAGCCGTAGAGCCAGCGTTTTCCGAAGACGCTTCCGCGGTCATGTGGCTGGCATGACGCACGTGGAACGCTGTTACCTTCCCACCAAAGTGGTACCTATTCATCTACTTGTATTTGCATGCTTTCAAATTGCTAGGTTGGCAAGAGCTGGGTCTAGTGCGGGAGCTCACTCCGCATGCAGGGCTAGGGATTCGAACCTCTGAACTTGCGATCTTCCAATCGACAAGCCTGGCGTATTACCCGCTGAGCCACCACGCCCCTGGACTCCTCATATTGTATTAATATTCCTTGGTTTTATATTTTACTGAGCATCACTCCTTATTCCTGGTATGTGGAGAATGCAATCTGTACATTTAGTAAACCAGACCAAGCCAAATCGAGTCAGAAACAGAAGAAAGAATCCTTATACTGTTTTGGTGAAACAAGGTTGTTGGTGGGAAGTCCTTCCACTGCAGTTGGATTATCCCTTTCAAAGAGAACATACTTTCAGAGGTATAATAACGGTGTTTAAATGTCCTGCCTTTCTCAATAGGCAAGTCGCATCGTGTTTGTCTTAAAGGAAGATTTCCAGAGAGTTCTGTTGTCTTCCTCTTTCCCAGGTATACGAACGAGGAACAAATGTGGACCAGTTTGTGACCCGTTTCCTGCTGAAAGAGACAGCCAATCAGATTCAGTCCTTGCTCAGCTCTGTGGAAAGCGCTGTGGATGCCATTGATGAACAAACCAGCCAGATAAGGTTGGATTGGGATCTTTACTCCATTCCATATGAAACCTAGCTGGATTTGCAACTGTTGCTATTTCTGTTCTTCTTTCTCTATGCTTGGGAGTGTTCACCAGGAGGGATATTTGTAGCGTTGTGCTAAAATATTGATGTCGACATGTTGCCTTAATGCAGAATTTAAAGAGGTCTTTGGCACGATCTTTCTATGTGAGTATAAACTAGAAACAAGCAGTCTGTAAAGGAATGTAGAGATGGCTTTGGGGAAGGTATGAAAGAACCATTAAGGAGGGAGACAGAGAAGAAATTACATCCTGTAAGATGGAATAAAGAGAAACTTTGACAAGCTTTCAAGCTTCGGTTGTTATACCCTGTAATAATAAAATAACAATCCAGGAAGCCCTGCAGTGGCTATTTCTTGACCTGGCCTATCTCAAAGGGCTTGCATCAATCTTGAAAACCTCTCCACGATTCTGCCTATCCCATTTTATACTAAACAAAATCAAGTCAGGTTTATTATGAGTTTCTTTCCCATTCTGGCTTCAATCTCTGGAGTGTGTAATCTTTTCTGCAAGTCCCTCCTTAATGGTTTTTCTCCAAAGTCAGCTCTAAATTCCTTTACACAATGCAAGACCCAAGGATGCATCTGTCTCCAAACTTCTTTGATGAGGCTCTTGATGTAAGACCACTAGATCTAGGCTGCAGCACCTAGGATGACCAGGAGATGGCAACAAAGAGAGATCTCTTTCTCTCTACTGCCCTCTGGTGGTTGTTTGGGTTTTTGTATCCCAATCTACTACCTAGAACAGGGCTTTCCAAACTTTTCAGTTGGCAACACACCAACAGCGGCAAGCGAAAACCCGGAGGTGCCACCATTGTGGCGCTTCCAGGTTTTTGCGCGCCGCCGCTACTGTGGCGCTTTTGAGCTTTCGCGTGCTGCCACAGCGGCAGCGCTTCCGGGTTTTCGCCCACCACCACCGCGACGCTTCTGGGTTTTCAGACGCAGCGGCAGCAGCGGCGGTGTCCTGGTGTGCCGCACAAAAGCCCGGAAGCACTGATGTCCCACTGCCGCATGCAGCGGCGGTGCGCCATCAGCGCTTCCGGGTTTTTGCGCAGCACACCTGAGCCCCGCACGCAACACAGTACTGTGTCGCGACACACAGTTTGGAAAGCTATGACCTAGAAGCTCCCTCTTATGTCAATACTCAGCAGCATGATTTCCTGCCATTTTGAAGGGGAAAGCACATGAAAACTGCATGGACAGCCTTGAAATAGGGAAACTCTAATTTTTGACACTACACCAAAATAGACACATAGACACAAGAAAACGCCTTGTCTTCTGCAGCTGTTGCCCTAATACTGCCAAACCATACCTCTTGTAGCCCTCGCCCTCCTCAAAAATGTTAAGTGACACCATTAGGTATATTTCCCATAATGACTTTGAGTGATTCTGTGGTACTTGGGAGAAATTGATACAATCCAATCCAAGTGCCAAAACTCTCTTCAAAGCATCATGCATCCTGTTTCATATGTCAAGGAACTTTTGCTTATTTAAAATCAGAATACAACAATTCTTTTAACGTTAATAAATGATGTATTTTTTTTTCTTTTCTGGTCTTGAGAGAGATGGAGACGTGGGGCGTAGAAGTTTAATTCAGCTTGCTATCTGTATCAATTTTTTTCAGGTTTTATTAAAATGCAATTCTGCTATTTTCTATAACGCTGAGTTTCAGAATTGTTATGGATGTTTTTGTACAGGTGAGATTCAGTAAAAATTAGTCCTAGAAAGTAGGATAGAAATCAGTGAGGCGTGCAGTATCCTAGTAACTGGTCCCGTTTATTTCAACGAGACGCAGTTGTGATTGACTGAATCCAAATGTTGCTTGTGCATTCTAGAAACGACTTGCTTAGAAAGGCAGCATGTGAATATGTTAATTAAATAAGCTTGGCCTGTTAGAATATGTTCTAGTGCGCCAACAAATCTTCTCTGGGTTGGCACAACACTATTTGCTTGGTTGGTTCATTGATCCGGCTCCAAAGTTTGCACGAAACATTGGATCAGAAGCTAACAAAAGGGCTTGGGTTCGTGCAATATGCTAAGCTTCTAACCCCAACCAAACCAAGGTTAAAACTCACCCAGTTTAGTTTGTGCATATGCAGCCAATAGGTTTTTAACTAGCCTGGATAAATGTGTGGTGTGTGGCCAAGTATAGGATGCCATGTTGTGGCATCCTATAAATGTGTGGTGTGTGGCCAAGTATAGGATGCCACAACATGGCATCCTATAAATGTGTGGTGTGTGGCCAAGTATAGGATGCCATGTTGTGGCATCCTATAAATGTGTGGTGTGTGGCCAAGTATAGGATGCCATGTTGTGGCATCCTATAAATGTGTGGTGTGTGGCCAAGTATAGGATGCCATGTTGTTTGTGATTTAACAATATGCTTCGGGGGCAGGTGGCCCTCAAAGGTAGACCCTGCCTTCAACAGCTACGGGAGGGATGTTGACGACTAACATATCTGCCATAAATTTTGCCTTTTTTTGGGGGGGGGGGTTTGATCGAACAGAGGCATAAGATGGGAGGTGTCCCAAGACCAAGGGGTTAGAATTCTTCCCCCACACACACACTTTTTTTTTTTTGAAGAACAACTCTACAAAGATGCAAATTCACACAACAGGGAAAGGACAAACTTCAAGATTTGTGGCTTCTCTTTCCCCCCTTGAAATTTTGGAAAATGCACCTCCAAGAAGTGGGAGGGAGGGAGGGAGGGAGGGAGGGAGGGCAGAGCACCAAAAGAGATTTCGGGAAGCGCAGAGTGATTTTGGGTTTTGCAAAAAGAAGTTAAAATTATATACCTCACAGCTGCACAAAGCAGCAAATGTCTTGACCAGAACCCAAAAAACAGTTGCCATGGAAATGGGGACGAGATCAGAAGCTGGTATCAAGAGATTTCATCATCCAAATCCTCCTCCTCCCCCCCCCCCCCCCGCCCGGTCACCTAATTTAAATTAAAGCTAATAAAGAGCAGATCACAAATAGCTGCTTATGTAGGAACCTTTCTGCTCCCTCCGGTCTGAGTTACTCGGGAAGCTGAAAAGCAGATGAATTATTCCTCTCTGTATCATGCAGGATAACTCAGAGGTTTAAATAAAAGAAAGCCAAGTCTTCTGGTTGCCTGGAGGCCTACCAGCTCAGGTGGGCTTCAATTGTAAAAACAAAAATGTCCACCAATCTGATCAGGATCTGCTGAAGGGCCAGTGTGCACCATGGAGTATCTCAGGTAGAACAATGGGAGTGACCGCCACTTTCAGCACATACTGACTAGGACAGCCACCAGATGGCACTAAAGAGACACAGATATCTCTTACAAGTGGCTGCCACCTAGAGGTCATCCGTGGTGGTGCATCTCCTAGAATTCTGGTCCCCCTAGAATTGATGCAGCCCAGCTCCATCCCCCAAAAGGTCCCCTGAGCTACGGTTGCTTCTCCCCTGGAGCACCTTGTGTGTGCAAGCAGGAGGCAACGTTCTGCTCCCTTGGATGTACCCAGTTGCTCCTTAACGGATAACTAATGTTGAGATGGGATGCCTCGTCTGAGATGTGTGCCGTGGGGCCCAGAAAGCTGTTTTTAGACTCCTTGGTAAAACTGACTCATTTTGATCCTTCACCCTCCCCCACGCACAAACGTTTGGTTGAAAAGGTTGGCCCTGCCCAATTTGGGAAGCTCTTGACCTCACCAGAGGTGGGTCTTGAGAGGTCAATGTAGGGGCAGCCTTCTCTTCTGAAGTCATTGGCTGCCCCTACATTAGAAGTGACTGGATTCCCTGTTCCATGCAGGTACTTGCTTCATACACTGGACAGACCCCTTATAACTTCAGATGCTCCTAATCCAAACTTCAAAAAGGAAAGAGATAAATTTCTTCTCCTCCTCCCTCCCTCCTCCTCCTCCTCCTCCTCGTCTAGTTACCTCCATCATTCATTGATAGGGTTTAGATAGTGTAGAATGATAGAGGCAGAACCAGAACTGATTTCAATAGGGTTCAGTATGCTTTCCATTGGAAATTATACTCATTTCCTTCATTAGAGAATGGGTAGACCAAGCTCAGCAAGTATGCTTTCATGTCAGAAATGGCTTATTTTAAAAAAGAAGTCTAAGTCTAACACTAATTTTAACTTGACTTGGAAAACATCTATGGATTATAATTCTGGACATAAACTTTAACCAACCCTTCTCTTAAGTTCTTAAAATATCAAATTCTGCCAGATGGGTTGTGAAGTTAAGGATGGATTGTCTCAGTTAACTAGAAATTCTTGTCAATTCGTATTATTTTAGCTAATGATGCTTATTATTTTGGTTGTTCTTGTTAATCTCTGACTTGACTAATAATAGTTTTTAAAGTGATAAATTGATCTAATTATCATTATATATTGTCTTAATTTAAACTTACTAGTAGGATAATAGAGGAATGTTTCTCTCTCTCTCTCTCTCTCTCTCTCTCTCTCTCTCTCTCTCTCTCTCTTCACATTTGATAAATTTTTATCTAATTTTTACAGTTTTTAAATCCATCTTTGTAATTCCCATATCGGACTCATGTGACACCATTACTACGTGAGCTGCACTGGGTTCCAGTTTGCTTCCAGGTTCAATTCAAGGTGTTGGTTATGACCTTTAAAGCCCTTCATGGCATGGGACCAGGTTACCTAAAGGACCGTCTTATCCCCATTACATCGGCCCGTCCCATCCGGTCATGCAGGGAGGGCATGCTACGGACCCCATCAGTTAAAGAATTCCATCTCACGGGGTCACGGAAGCGTGCCTTCTCTGCAGCAGCGCCTGCCCTGTGGAATATTCTTCCCCCAGAGTTAAGACAGTCCACCTCGCTCCTGGGCTTCAGGAAACAACTTAAAACTTGGCTTTGTCAACAGGCCTGGGGCGGTAAGGAGGGCAGGAACTCCTGGGGATGGCTAGTATAGTAAGATAGTCCTAGAATAGCCCTTCCAAGGCTGAAAGAACACATCGCCTTCTTAATTTTTATATGTATGGTATTTTAAATTGTTATTTTAATGTCTTAATCTTTAATATTTGTAATTTTGATGATTTGTAAACCGCCCAGAGTCCCTTGAGGGAGTTGGGCGGTGAGAAATCGAATGAATGAATGAATGAATGAATGAATGAATGAATGAATGAATATAAATAAATAAATAAATATTCTTCCCCCGCCCCCAGGCCTAATAATAGATAATAATTAAGAAAAAAAAATTATTTCAGCAGCCCCACTTAACTGTTGATGAGTTAAAAAGGTAAAGGTTCCCCCCGCACATTTGTGCAGTCGTGTCTGACTCCAGGGGCCGGTGCTCATCTCCGTTTCTTAGCCGAAGAGCTAGCGCTGTCCGAAGATGCTTCTGAGGTCATGTGGCCGGCATGACGTGCGCGGAACGCTGCTACCTACCCACCGAAGTGGTACCTATTCATCTACTTGCATTTGCATGCTTTCGAATTGGTAGGTTGGCAAGAGCTGGGGTGAGTGCAGGAGCTCACTCCGTCACGCGGGGCTGGGGATTCGAACCTCCGAACTTGCGATCTTCCAATCAACAAGCCTGGTGTCTTACCCGCTGAGCCACCACGCCCCTTATTCCACAGCCTGGGCTGGGTTCCCACAACATGCTAAATCCTAATGACAGGTTAACAAAATACATGTCCTATGGTCTCTTAATACGCTATCCCCGCCCCCATCAATCCCAAATGGTTTAACATTGTGTTCTGGCTCATACAACATGCTAAAACAGTGGCTGGGTCCCCACAACTACCCAACTCCCATTTAGCCTGCTATGTTGTAGGAAACCAGGCAACGTGCTTACTTTAGGAAGAAGGATGCTTGCTATTAGAGGCAGATGATTCTTCCTCCCTGAAATTAGTGGGGAATGAATGTAAGTTGCAGTTTCACTTAGCGACCACTTCACTTAACAACTGAGTTGCCAGTCCACAATTGTGATCGCTAAACGAGGACTATCTGTGATGTCCTTCCAGGTGCACTTCAAGGTCCTACGTGGCTTAGGATCTGGATATCTACAAGACTCTCTTCTCTTACATTCCTCAAAAGCATTATCCCCATGCATTATTTACTGTATTACCCATCTTGGAAGAAATGGGCACCCAAGTGAGTGGATCCTATTCCACTCAATTTTTCACTCACCCTCTCCAAGAGCAGAAAATTCACAGTTATAAATAGCCTTGAATTAAGCTTGGCATAGGTCACCGAGGGCATTCCATATATTGCCAGCCTACCCAGTATCCATCACCACTGGCCAAGCTTGTTAGAGATGCTGAAAACTCTGGTTCAGCAATGTTTGGAATAAGTCATGTGTCCAGCCTTGGAACAAAGGGCAGATCATTGTCAGGTACGTCTTGAACCCAATCTTACACATGCCTGTCAAATTCAGAAGGACCTAGGCCCAGATATGAGGGGCAGGACTGCAGATTTAACGCCATTTCTCCTCTCTTCCCCAGCCATGAGTTGCTTTCCAACCTACGGTGGAGAAGTCCCTAACACCAGCACACAACCGGGGCAGCTAGGTTCACAGAGAATCTCCTTCACCAGGTTTAATGCCAGGAAAAAGGGGTTAGGCTACCGAATCTTGGAAACTAGGTCAATGTGTTCCATTCCTCATTTGTTAGGGAGAATATTAAGGCAGGGTCTCTATGAGCTGTTTGAAATTCTTTCCTGGAGACTCCCTAATGGATAAGGGGCGTGGTGGCTCAGCGGGTAAGACGCCAGGCTTGTCGATCGGAAGATCGCAAGTTCAGAGGTTCGAATCCCGAGCCCCGCGTGACGGAGTGAGCTCCCGCACTTGCCCCAGCTCTTGCCAACCTAGCAATTCGAAAGCATGCAAATGCAAGTAGATTAATAGGTACCACTTCGGTGGGAAGGTAACAGCGTTCTGCGCGTGTCATGCGGCCACATGACCGTGGAAGCGTCTTCGGACAACGCTGGCTCTTCAGCTAACAAACGGAGATGAGCACCGGCCCCTGGAGTCGAACACGACTGCATAAATGTGCGGGGGGGACCTTTACCTTTTACCCTAATGGATAGAATGACATTCCCTTATGGGACAAGTTGGAATATCCATGTGGTCCTCATCTGCCATGATGAAAACCTCTTTTCCTTCTCAGACTCCAAAACTACCCTTACAACAGCTGGGGGAACATGAGATCCCAATGCTTTTCAGGGGAAAATATCTTTGTGGAGTCCTTGGTGCTCTATGAGCCTTGTTGTTTTCTTGCAGACATTTCATTGCCAGACTAGGCAACATCTTCAGTGCAAAAAGGGAGTGGGACTTGCTCTCTGTTTATATACAGTGGCTTGCCCTGCTTGTGTTGGTGGGGTGTTGTTATTTCTGCTTGGTTGATTGACTGAGTTAATAGTTCCTTGATTAGGGTATTGTATACTGTTTGATTGTTTGTCTGGTGTTAATCTTGGTGTTAATCTTTACATATCTGGGTGTTGATTGCTGGCGAGGAGATGTTCTGGTCTTTTAGCTTTTCTATTGTCTCTTTTGAATGGTATGTAAATGTTGTTTACCTCTATGTGCCTGTTGATGGCTGACTTGTCTGAGTGCTTCCATGAATTCCCTAGCGTTCTTGGATTTGGCTTGGTCTAGGATGCTCAGTTTCCCAGTTGAAAGTATGGTTGAGTCTGTCCATGTGTTGTGAGATTAAGGAGTTTTCATCGTGTCTTCTGACTGCTAGTTGGTATTCGTGGATGCACTCTGCTAGTCTTCTGCCTGTCTGTCCTACATAGTGGCTCTTACAGTCCTTACACTGTATGTTGTAGATGACTCCTGTTTTTTCTTCTTGGGCTACTGGGTCTTTTGGTTTGCTTAAGATGTTCTGAAGGGCTTTGGTTGGTTTGTGTGCTGCGGGGATGCCGTGTGGTTGTAACAGTCTGTTGGTAGTTTCCGAGATGTTTCTGATGTAGTGTTATCCTTTATGTATGGATAAATATCCCAGCATGGCTGGCTGGGGAATTCTGGGAGTTGAAGTCCACCCATCTTAAAGTTGCCAAGGTTGAGAAACACTGGTCTTGAATGTAAACCACATTTTGAATGATGTTTTTACAGCACTCTTCCCCCGGAAAATGGGTTTTTCCCTTGAAATGCATTAGGACTTCTTTAATGTGCACATCAAATGTCTTCCTTTTCCATCTGGTTAGTTTGGTGGGTCTCCTTCTGTTTGACGCTGAAACATTCAGGGTAGAAAAATGACCCGCAAGGTAAGAGTTAAGTACCACATTTGACCTGCTTAGAGTTACCAGATCTGGGCCCCAATTCCCGAAAATCACTACACGGCAGCAACAAGTTAGCATTTTCTGCATATTTGGTGTTTTGCATCTGGTGCACCTCTGATCAAATGTACCATCTCCAACAAACTCTGCTTCCCTCTAGGAAGGAAAACGATGAAAGGGGATTCCAATGGAAGCGATTCCCTGCCCTCTAATGTGATGATGGCCAGCAAACGTGAAAGTAGAAGTGGATAGATCAGGATCAAGCTGTTAATAGTTACTAATTCATTTGTGACTTCAACCTGGATTTATGCAGCTTTTCCCTTTGGCTGAAGTGGCTCTTGGTGAAAGTTACTGATATTAGGATTTAAGGCTACGATCCTCACACTTGACATCCTGAATCTCAAGCAGGCTGCCTAAAGGACCAGCTGCTGAGGAACAAGAGACAAGAGGTCAAGCCTCACATCCTTGGCCAAGCAAAGAAGCAAGAATGATGCAGATTTCAGAAGGGCATATTTAATGCTCATCTGGGGTATCAACCATAGGCTTGGAAGCGGGGGGAGTAAATTCCAGTCAGAGTTATAGTGAGTTAATCAAAGGGTCTTTTTGAATGCTTCCTTCCCACATCACTCACATCCGGGCTGTATGGCTTATTCCCACCCAAACTGTGTTCTTCTTCCTCCATTTCATTCCCACATGCCTGTGGCCTTTGGCCCTCCCTTTCACATCTGTGAGTTTTCTGAATGCGCTTAGCAGGCCAGTGCGCAAAGCAGAATGCTGGATTAAACCAACGGTTGGCCTGACCCAGCCACAAGACTGACCTTAGATTCTGACGTGAGGCGGAGGCAGCTAAGCAATGGCGTCTCTTCGAATAGCAGTTGGAGGACCAGCTTGTTGGCTTTGATATAAGGAAGCCATTTCCTTAGAACAGAGCTTTCCAAACTGTGTGTTGGGACACGTTAGTGTGTCGGCTGCAGTGTCTGGGTGTGTCCCGGCTGCTGCTGCCTCTGAGCCCTGCCAGGATTCCACGCAGGTCCTAGTGCCTGCCTTGTGCCTTGCTGCCTCCAAACCTGCTGTGATTCCACACAGGTCCCAGTGCCTGCCTTGTGCCCTGCTGCCTCCAAACCTGCCCTGCCAGGATTCCGCACAGGTCCTAGTGCCTGCCTTGTGCCCTGCTGCCTCCAAACCTGCCCTGCCAGGATTCCACACAGGTCTCAGTGCCTGCCTTGTGCCTTGCTGCCTCCAAACTGGCCCTGCGAGGATTCCGCACAGGCCCTAGTGCCTGCCTTGTGCCCTGCTTTAAGAGTGTGTCGCGAAATGATGCATATCTAAAAAGTGTGTCACCAACATGAAAAGTTTGGAAAGCTCTGCCTTAAAAAAACACTGAAACAGAAGCACTTGCTATAGTAGGCTTTGCTTGCTTCTGTTTTGAAGTTCCAGACACGATGCAGATATTGAGGCATACTAAACTCCAAATATTATCATTAAAAAGCCAAAGCAGATGGTTTTGGGGAGATCCTCTGCCTGCACTCATGTTCAATTATTTCACTTCCCAACTTGACCTTCTCTGCTCCCCATCCAGAGAAGTTCACGGGTGAGGAAATTGAAATTTCTAGGGCATCTCCTCCCTTCCTGTTCAGAGCCGTGCTGCCGCTTTTGATTCGGGCATCAGCCTTTCGTTGCAGTAGCCAATCTATATTCATGAGAGTGACTTAAAAGGCTCGTTGCAGGAAGATAAGATGCGTCCAATCTTCCTTGCCTTGGAGGGTGGCTGTCCGTTCTGTGCAGTAGTTTCATGTTGAGCAAATCACAGTTAGCAAACCCATCCATTCAGGCTTCTGGGCAGGATACCTCTCTACAAAGTCTAGATAATGAAAGGGAGACGCGTCAGACTGTGTCTTTGGTTTTCAAATAAGAAAGACAGTAACTCAGCATGGAGGGTGTGGTGGCTCAGCGGGTAAGACGCCAGGCTTGTCGATCGGAAGATCGCAGGTTCGGAGGTTCGAATCCCTAGCCCCGCGTGACGGAGTGAGCTCCCGCACTCGCCCCAGCTCCTGCCAACCTACCAATTCGAAAGCATGCAAATGCAAGTAGATGAATAGGCACCACTTCGGTGGGAAGGTAACAGCGTTCCACACGTGTCATGCCGGCCACATGACTGCGGAAGCGTCTTCGGACAACCCTGGCTCTGAGGGGAGCATATACACATAGCATCCTCCATTCCCACCTGTGAAGAGGGGACAGTGTGTGAGTAAATGGAATGTGTTTCCTTTGCTGTAAGTAGAAGGGGAAAGTTCCCACCGTAATGGTGAGTAGACCATATAATGGTCAAGCTGCTTCCACGAGACAGATAATTTAACCAAATTGTTAGTTGAGATCCCATGCCAGCTGGAATATTTCCCAGAAGGTGCCCTTCGCTCCAGTTAAGTCTGACATAAGGAATAAATGACTGGAAATAAGGAGTAGGTATGAATTCATATCAGTAGTACTGTACTGTATTGTGCATTGAAATTGAATCATACTACAGGGAGTCCTCATTTAGTGACAGCCTTGTTTAGCGACCGCTGTTACGACAGAGATGAAAAAGTAACTTTATGGCCAATCCTTGCATTTACAACCTTCACAGGTCTGTAACGCAGTGTGTCTCAATCTCAGCAACTTTAAGATGTATGGACTTCAACTCCCAGAATTCCTCAGACAGCATGGCTGTCTGGGGAATTCTGGGAGTTGAAATCCATACATCTTAAAGTTTCTGAGATTGAGAAACACTGCTGTAAAGCAAAGGAAAGCTGAAGGATGATCATCAGCACAGTTGCAGTTTCACTTAGCAACCGCTTCACTTAACGACAGTTGCCAGTCCCAATTGTGGTCGCTAAACGAGGACTAACTGTAATTTCCTTCACAGGTGCACTTCAAGGTCCTACATGGCTTAGGATCTGGATATCTACAGCATTCTCTTCTCTCCGTGGCTTCTGCCCAGCTAATAAATCAGGAAGTGGGGGGGGGGGTCTCTCCAGGTCCCTTCTCTTAAGGAATGTCCCCTTCAGGGATCATGGGATGAACCTCCTCAGTCACAGCCCCTTTTCCTTGCAACAGCATTTCTCCCAAGATTAGGCTGGTTCCAGCTTACTTGGGGTTTTGGGGGAAAGCCATTAAAAACTGGATTTTCTGGAGGGCCTTGGGGAAATGTTGGGCATGAGAGAGACCCTCCTGTTACGGGGGTGGATATCGTGGCTGTTCTTGAGGCACTGTTGTTTTATTTTGTTATTGTTTATTATGGTTATTATTTATTTATTTATTTATTTATTTATTTATTCGGTCAGTCTTCGGGCCTTGCTGGGTTGAGCAGCGTATGAACTGTAGCTGGTTAGTTAGTAAATAAATATATAAATAAATAAATAAATATTAAGCCGTTCTCCGTTTCTGTGTAGCTGTTTTTTTTAAACCCTCCCTCCCTTTTAAACTTCGGCCTCTCAGGCGTTTCGCCTGTTAGCGTGCGCTGGTAAAAATGAGAGGATAAATTACTTCATCATTCTCAAGATTTTCTGCTCTGATGCAAAGGTTGTTTTTGCTTTACGAAGTAACCTTTCGGTTTAAAGCTGCAGTACAAGTTTTTTCTTGTAGTCCGGAAAGGGTAGGTCATAAAGGAATTAAAACTTTGAAATATGTTAAGAATATGTCCATAGGAGCATTAAAGGATGGTCTTCCTTTTAATTAGTGTGTTGGATGCAAATGTTGAACAGATGGAGCTTGATGGACTTGATTTGAAGGTTTGCATTAATTCTCCCTTAAGTGGCCCTGCCCGTGGTCTTATGTGTACAGGTAGTCCTTGCTTAACAACCACAATTGGGACCGGAATTTCGGTTGCTAAGTAAAGCGGTCATTAAGTGAATCCAACCCAATTTTACAACCTTTTTTGCAGCAGTCGTTAAGCAAATCACTGCAGGCGTAAAGAGAACTAAGTGGTCATTAGGTGAATCATGCAGTTCCCCATTGATTTTGCTTGCCAGAAGCCAACCGGGAAGGTTGAAAATGGCGATCACATGACCACAGCACATTGCAACGGTCATAAATGCGAATCGGTTGCCAAGCGCCCAAATAGTGATCATGTGACCGCAGGGACGCTGCGATGGTCGTAAGTGTGAGGACCAGTCATAAGTTGGTTTTTTCAGCACCGTTGTAAGTCCAAACCATCACTAAACAAATGGTCATTAAGTGAGGACTACCTGTAGTTAATCTGGATAAAAAATCAGATATTCCAAGGAGGCCTTGTAATTCATGCCAGCAAGTTCTCTTTGACTTATCTGGTCGAGTATATGTGCTGAAGGAATGCTATAACATATACTGCCTTTAGATGCCAAGTATTTTCATTTGTAGAATGAGTGTAACATGCATTTAATACTCTAAGTGTATTGTTCAGGTGCCAAATAAAAAGAAGAGGAAACAGTCACAAAAGCAATTAGTTGTCAGATGGAACTGTTAAAGGTTTATTTCAACTCAGGAGCCCACAAATGAGAAAGCCAATAATTGCTAGCTTCCTGTGTGTCTTCTCTTGAAGCTGTTGTGAAAAGAAAGCAATTACCTTGGATGTGCTGCGAAGCCTCCTGGGTGTTTGATCCTGATCCTAAATCCTTCCCCAGTTGCCATATTCTGAAAGTCCAAATCTTGCACAATGCTGTAGCTGGGCATCAGGCATCAACCAACAAGCTCTTATAAGGCAACTGGCTATGAAATTATGAAATCACCTTTTTATTCTGATTTTTAATGCCACCCACCCCCATCCAGCCATTCCTATTTTTCCCAAACAGATGCATCTTTCATCTTCCCAGGATAAATCTGTTGTGGATCTTGACATGCCAACCTCTTGTACAATGACTAGAGAACTGTTCCTTGGTGATTAAGAATATTCAGTAGCAGGTCCCATGCCAGCTGTAGGCAATCTCTTGGCAATTGCTAACTGGCAGCAAAACATGTATATTTAAGAAAATTACATGCCACTTTTCTACTGAAAGAAGGGAAAAAGGCAGTCTCTTACAGTGATTTCTGAAATGGACAGCCATGAAAACAGTAATTAAAATGTATTTACAACTAGCCAAAAGAAGCAGCAAAGTAAAAAAAAAAATGCAAAGAGCCCAAATGAGCAGTGGGTAACTTATGCAACAACCAAGGGAAAGTCTTGGCTGAAAGAGAAAAATCTTTTGTAGCCAGTAGGACACGATTAAAGAGGAAGGTCCCATAACTGCTTGAGGTGGGGAATTCCATATACTGCTAGGCATAAATATCTGGGATTTAGACGTGTGGGTATGGCTATATATCTTTCATCAATACAATGAGTTAAAAATAGCAGGGATAGGTTTTAGTAACAGCTAAATTGGCCTCCCGAAGCCCATCAGATGCACCAGATTGCTTCCTCTAAAGTCAGAGTTTTGACTCCAACCTCAAAGAAGGAAATGTAACTTAGAAATCTCTTCTCAGTGACTCACCGGCCTTTGGAAGCCGGGATTTTCCCAAATGCAAAAAAGTGCACTACTAGAAAGAACCAAAGAGATCCCATGGATCCAAAACCCTTGATCATTTCTCCATTCTGCCAGCAGGAAGCTGGGGAGACATTGGGCTGTCAGCCTTCCAGGGTTGGGGCCTTCTACATGTGCCGTTGGGTGTAATGGATGTCACACAGCCAGGGAAAGACGGTGGTGGTTTGCAAAATATTACAGGGCACGTTTCTCCCACATCAGGGAATTGAGTAGCAACCTTTCCACTGCTTCAAGAGGCATTCAGCAAGAAGATCAAAGGATCCCCTCCTTAACAAACTTATAAAGCAGAGCTTTCCAAACAGTGTGTCGGGACACGTTAGTGTGTCGGCTGCAGTGTCTGGGTGTGTCGCGGCTGCTGCTGCCTCCAAACCTGCTGTGATTCCGCGCAGGTCCTAGTGCCTGCCTTGTGCCCTGCTGTAAGAGTGTGTCGCGAAATGATGCCCTGCTGTAAGAGTGTGTCGCGAAATTATGCCCTGCTGTAAGAGTGTGTCGCGAAATGATGCATGTCTAAAAAGTGTGTCACCAACATGAAAAGTTTGGAAAGCTCTGTTATAAAGTATATATTCAATTTCCAAGTTTCTGTAACCCACTTAGTTAATCAGTTTAATAAAACTGCAAGAATCTAGCTTTCTCTCGGTTAAGGGCCTACCATTAACTTACTTGTGAGTTTTTCCAAATGCATTTGCTGTCAGTGGAGGCTCTCTAGCTGCCTTGGACCAGCCACTACCCCAGCCCTATCCAACCCACATGACTGCAGTGGGAAAAAGAAGGAGAAAATGTATTGTCGAAGGCTTTCACGGCCGGAGTTCGATGGCTGTTGTGGGTCTTCCGGGCTGTGTGGCCGTGCTCTGGAAGTTGTGGTTCCTAACGTTTCGCCAGCATCTG
The DNA here is from genome assembly GCA_023362775.1 of Charina bottae. Lineage (NCBI taxonomy): Eukaryota > Metazoa > Chordata > Lepidosauria > Squamata > Charinaidae > Charina > Charina bottae. The sequence continues at coordinate 4,380,923 of JALMGJ010000015.1, forward strand.
CGGCCGGCATCTTCAGAGGGCAGGAGCACAGACAGAAACGATCTCCAGGATATCGCTTCTGTCTGTGCTCCTGCCCTCTGAAGATGCCGGCCGCAGATGCTGGCGAAACGTTAGGAACCACAACTTCCAGAGCACGGAGGCCACACAGCCCGGAAGACCCACAACAGCCAAGGAGAAAATGCTTTATTTATGCCGCAATCTCTGCTTCTGGAGGAGAAGTAGGATATAACTCTAAGAACTTGACTAATTAAAATAAAAGGATGACCCAGTTGGTGGTGTGATTTAAGAAGTTGTTCCTGTCTGCTGAATGTAGCTTTAGTTTGACACATCTCATGAACGTCACGGTGTGGAAGGCTGAACCATGACTCTTGATAGTCACTTTTAGCTGAAAGCTTTATAGTGATTCTTCGTCTTGGAGTGTTATAATAAACTCAATTATTTACAGCCAATTAAGCTATATTAGAAAGTTAGAACCTCCATGACATTTCTAAATCCATGGTTTATTCATTTGTATTTTATTCTTTCTTCATGTCTTTAAACCTTTTGAAGGGAAACTATTTTATAGCTGTTCTAAGCAGCTTCTGAACTAGCAATGAATGTTGGGTATGTTTTGATGAAGGATTTATAAACCGTATAACTAAAAGACATAAAATATTCATTCCCTTTTTCCACCTGGTCATCTGTCTATCCTTCTCCCATATAGACACTTCCACAATAAATCTGGCCACAATGTCATGGACAGTTGGTATGACAATCCCGTGTCTGGTTATTCTCCCAATAACAGAATCATGACCAAAGAACGCAGGAAAAGTGTCCAAACTGGTAAGTTTTATGAGTTGATCCAGCTTTGGCTAGGTTGGTGGTCAATGAAAGCTTTGATCAATGGGAACTTGTGATTGGAGATGCTCTCCTTGTTAGAGATCGGGTTTCAACCAAGCACGTCTCACACAAGCTTGAAGGAGGAGGCAGCCTCTGCTGTAACCTAATCTTACTTGCATTGTGTGGGAGGGGCTGAATCCCGGTTTCCTGTTTCCTGTTCTCTTCTCTTCCCTCTTTCTGCTTGAATCTCCACCAGGGAGGATGGCCTTTCTATTGCTGTCCACGTGTTTCTCATACTTCCATACAGCAAGGCCACATAAATGTAACTTTACATTGACGTGAAGTGTGTTTATTTTGTGTTTTGAACTGATTAAGCCTTGTGCAAGTTTATGGGAACGCTTCTACTCTGCTATATACTAATAAGAAGCTGCGTGGAGTTCTGGTACTACCATCCCAGAATTCCTACACTCCTAATATCCAGGAATCAATCTTTTGAAATATACCCAGCACCAGACTGTGAGAAGGCAACATCCTCTGACTAGTGAAAAGGGGTCAGGAAAACAGTTTGCTATCATTGGCAATTTGAATTTTAGAAAGAGAACAAGCCGTGTCTGGCTAAAATAATAGAAGGGATGAATTGCTCACTTTAGGATTATTGTCTGCTTGTGCGTTTGTGCGTCTGTGCATTTTTTACTCTAATGGTTGGCTCCTTGCTCCTCAAAAGGAAATTAAGCCATTTATGAGTGGAAAACACATGGCCCTGCAAATGAGGTCAGATTGATAGTTCCCATCATCCCTGACATTGTCCATGCAGCCTGGAATTGGTAAGAGCTGGAGCCAACTAAAACTAGAAATATTTTGATGCAGTAGCTGAAAAGGCTATTATAGTTCCACGTTGCATCAACGGAGCATACCAATCATCATCTCTTCGGTTTCGGCCGGGCCTCCTTTGGAGCACTAAGTCCAGTTCTGAGGGCCACCAAATTGGAACATGTTCAAAGGAGGACAACAAAGATAACGAAGTGCCCAAAGACTTCTAAGGAAAGGTTGAAGGAGCTGAGTATGTTTTACCTGGAGAAAAAACAAGGAGTGTTATCATTATGTTTGGATAAAACCTTTAGCTGGGCCATCCGAAAGGGTAAGGGAAAAGCGTACAGGTTTTTGAGTTTTGCAGAACGTTTTCTCAGGCACAATGTTGCCAGAAACCTGTGATAGGGGAGAAGCCAGACTATCTGAAAATTAGGTGAAAGGATTCAGCCACGGGATCCTCCCTTCACCATCTATCTTAAGGAGGAGGTTGCAGACTGAATACTTTAGTTAGTGAGAGGTTAATCCGTACCTGAGTTTCAGGTAGCATTTAGGGTCAAAGAAAATAATACCTTCACCATGTTCTAAGGACTGCCATGGGGACAATAGAGGAGATTTGTATATGCAAGTGAATGGGTTCAAAGTTCAAGTACTGTATATTTTCAACCATCTAAGCTTTTTGATAGGAACAGATTGCATTGCAACTTGGCAAACTCTCTGTTACAGTTTTTAAATAGAAGATTGTTTATGAAGGATGCTGTGTTACAGGATTTCCTTCATCTGTAGGGGGTGGGAGTTAGAGTAATCATTTCAGTAATGCAATCTGATGAGGACTTAGATCATAGCTTTCCAAAGTGTGTGTTGTGACACACTACTGTGTCGCCTGCGGTGTCTTTGTAGCGCTGATTGGTGGGGGTGCCGCTTCTTCCGGTTCCCCCCATCAGCGCTTCCGGGTTTTTTGCACAACAGACCAGGACACCGCAGGCTGCGCCGCCACCACCGCCACCATTGGTGTGTGTCGCCAACATGAAAAGTTTGGAAAGCTCTGACTTAGATACTCTGTTTCCAGAAAAAGTCCAAAAAGTGGTATTAATTACCATGAAACCTTCCTTCCCTGCATAACCCTCCTTTTGACTCTGTTTTATTTTTACCCTAGCCTAACCATGCAAGCAGGGTCAATTTCTTCTCCCTTAATTGCATTTATTTTTCTGTAGCATCTTCAGACACCAAGGAGGAAGGCTTGGAAGCACAGATCAACAGGTTAGCAGAGTTGATTGGAAGGCTGGAAAACAAGGTGAGAAGGGTATTTCTTTGTTTAAAATGCATTGTCTTGCAAAAGCAACTGATAACTTTCTCAGATGGCTTTGAAAGGGTTTTTTTGGGAGGGGATACTGATAATTATCAAAAAACAAATTGATGTATATCCTAGAGCAATGTTTCTCAACCTTGGCAAATTTAAGATGGGTGGACTTCAACTCCCAGAATTCCCCTGCCAACCTGTCCTCCATGCAGTATCTGTGGGTACCAGAGCATCCACTGCATCTTCAAGAGACCTCCCACCTCCCCTTGCCACGTACAAATCAAGAAAAAGAAATTGTCAAATTCACACCGTAGCTTAAACTGAGATTAGGGAAGTCTTAGAAGTGTTTGGCTTCCATGGAGTGGACATTCTCTAGGCCATTGGGTGAAATGGAATGATGGCATCTGATTCCTATTTTATGAGCCACTTGGGGGCTTTGCCAACTCATGCATTATCTGTTGCTGTCATTCCAAATGATTTAGCTGAGCTATCAGCCACAAATTTCTGTCAGGCTTCCATTTGTTCAATTCTAAAAAGTAGAAGTTAATGTAGGAGAAAATTATTCCAGGCCTGCATGTCCCAGAGATTTTGCTCCCTGAGGTGAAGAACAAGATGGTGCCTTGTTCCTTTTACTGAAGCCATGGAATATTGACTCTTCCTTTAACATTAGGTTTATGCAGTAGAAGAAGCGCTACTAAAAGAAAGTTTGAAGGTATGGAAAGTTGCTGATAGGGCTGGGGACATTAAGAAAGAGCCCCATAATTCCCCACCCTTTCATTTTCTGGTGTACATCATCTAATGTGGTGATCAAGGAAGCTTCCACCACAAATCCAAGTTCAAACGCATACGAATATAAGCATTTAAGTGCTAGATCAAGGCAACATTTTTTTTGGTTTAACCCAGTGGCTGACCAAGTGCATCCAGAAAGTTCATAAGCAACACATGGAGGTAATAATGTTCTCCGTGGTCATTCTCCAACAGCTGCCATTTAAGCTAAGCTATTGACAGTTTGGTGTCGTGGTTAAGGCATCAGGCTAGAAACCAAGGGACCGTGAGTTCTAGTCCCGCCTTAGGCACAAAGCCAGCTGGGTGACCTTGGGCCAGTCATTCTCTCTCAGCCCTAGGAAGGAGGCAGTGGCAAACCACTTCTGAAATCTTGCCAAGAAAACTGCAGGGACTTGTCCAGGCAGTCTCTGAGAATCGGACACGATTGAACAGATTTTTTAAAAAATTGACAGTCATATGGATATCTTGGCCTAGACTCCTCCCTGAATTTGTCTAGTCTTTTATGAAAACAATCTGACTTGGCCACCATATTTAATGAAAGTGCCTTCCACTGTTTAGCTCAGGGTTGAAAGAACAGTGAAAAAACAGCTCTTTCACTATTCTTGAATCTTCCAGCATTTACTTCAGATGGATGACCCAAGTTCTATTAGTGGAAGAGACGAAGTAAAATTTCTCATTGTCCACATTATTAACACCATGGACGTTCATTATTTTCATCTCACATCCTTCCCTACCTGCCATCTTTCTAAGCTAAAAGGCCAGGCTATAATGGATCCAAATAATGAGAATCTTCCAAGAATGGATGCTGCTGAAAACAGTGGTGATTTTTCAAAGTCATCAGATCTAAATTGGGATTTTTCAGAAGGGATTTGCCTCTTTTAGAAATTAGGGAATTTCCATGTCATGGAGAGGCATTCATGTGTAATCAACCAATTCCTGCAGGTTTCACAATGAGCAAGAGTCTAAAGAAAAAGTGGTTGATCTCAGCCCTCCACATCCTAGTCAGTAAAGCTGAAAGGTGTTCTGGAAGTCCTGATGGTGCACCATCCAACTCTGATTTTGTTGGTTAATTAGAATCATATATGAGCAATTTTGCTGAGCACAGCCACCAAGAAATACTCACTCCATGAAACAGTGTGTTTAGATCAGGTGGGAGAAAAGTGCCTTGCAATGCTTTATAGGCAGAATGAATGTTGATTAAGATTGGGGAACTCATGAAATGAAAACGTTTCAACATCCAGAAGATCTCTGTGTAATAATGAGAGGCATGCCAGCAGTGGCGTCCTTCGATTTCTTAAAGCAGGAAGCAAGAAGATAGAAAATTACATGGAACAATGCACTGCAGTCAAAAGCCATGAAAACATCATTATGCAAAAACATGAACCGTTGGCTAGAGAAAAAAGCATGGGGTTGACATGAAGACCTTTCATGGAATATTGATGGAGAATGCTAAGCTCGGTACCATTATAAGCGTTTCTAAAATGGGTGAATGCTACTGAAATTCTTTCTCCTCATCCCCACCCCTCTTCTCACCCAAACATATTAACCTAGGTTTATTCCAAAATCCCAGAGCAGTGTTTCTCAACCTTGGTGATTTTAAGACGTGTGGACTTCAACTCCCAGAATTCCCCAACTCCCATGGAATTCTGGGAGTTGAAGTCCACACGTCTTAAAGTCACCAAGGTTGAGAAACACTGTTCTAGAGCATTACATTACTACTATAAGTATTATTGTCTAATTCAAAAGAGCATGAAATGGAGCACGCCAAATAAGGAATTAAATAGTCTCCCTCAGTTTGCAAAGCATCATATACCTCGCCAGTTCTATAGTGTCCTGGAGTCTGGGAAGAGACCTCGAGGTCATCCACGCAAGCGCGACAAAGATGCTGTGAAAGGAACCCTACGCCACTGTGACATCCAGCAAGGGAACAACAGGAGAAGCTGCAGCTGCTGACAAAACCCGCTGGTGAGCCCATTGCTATGAAGCCTCCACCAGCTTTGAAGGCAGGCACTGCCAAAACCTGATAGAAAACCGTGACCGACGTAACAGAATAACACCCACAGCTACTACAACAATGGACTTCCAGTGCCCCCATTGTGCCAGACTCTGCGCTTCCAGACTGGGACTGCAGAGCCACTGCCATTCCACAGATGAACGGCACAACCGCATGTCTTCTTTCAACCAGAAGGACTACCATGCGTAAGTATTATTGTCCAATTCAAGGGAGCATGAAAAGGAGCACGCCAAATAAGGAATTAAACAGCCTCCCCCAGTTTGCAAAGTACTGGCTGGGAATGATGGGAATTACAATCCAACGTTTCAAGAGAGAAGTGGTTGGGAAAGGCTGTAGAGTTTAGGAAAACCGCCATGATTACATGTGGAGTCAGTGTGGCCTAGTGTTCAGATGTTGGAGCTTTCGGCCACTGAAATTCAGTGGGCAACTAACTGAGACAGTCACGTCAGCCCAATCTGTCACACAGGTTGGTTGTGGGGAACAACAGGAGGAGGTGCTACGTAGGTTGCCTTGAGCACCTGGAGGAATGACGGATATAAATCTAACAAACAAATAAATAATAACAGTGTTTCAAAGTCAACAAGATGGTGGAATGTGGTAGTCTGTCTTCCTATCACCAATAGCAAGCTTTTCATCCCTACTGTTGCGTAATATGGAGGGATGATTCAGGATGACCCAATTCATATCCAGCCTGCAAAACTGTAACTATCATGTTGGCTTATAGGCTCACTCTGGGCAGGACTTGTATATGTAGCCTTTTTTGGCAATTATTTCTTTAAATAGAACAAACAGAAAAGAAGAAGAAAGAAGAAATGAGCAAGATAGATAGACAGGCAGACACAAATCTTATGCAAGTATATATGCATATAGAATTTAACAATATTCAATAAAAGATGACCATATGTCATTGTAATCATCCATACTTAGTCCCAAATAATACCAGGTCTTCAATCTACTCAGTAATTGGGGCCATATGTTTATCTTATCAATGTTGAAAGATTAGTCTCTTAGCAACAAGAAAGGTGCAGTCAACCTATTTCCATTGTCCAGCCATCAGTTTACATGTAAGAGGTATATAATTGAATATGGATATCCAAAAGTATTGAAACTTGTAATTTTGACCCTTTGTAGAATGTCCATGGCTGTGTTTACACCACAACTAAGTTTGGTTCCTGAATTAATCTACTTGTGGGTTTACACAACACTTGGGATCATCAACCAACTTAGTGTAGTGTTGCATATTAAGACATAAAAAGATTAACTAATATTAAAATGAATCAAGCCGAGCGTGTCCTGTGGATGCAGCTACTTGGTCTTAAATTCAGCTGGTTAGGAGGGTTGTATGAATCCAACCTGTAAATATTTTCCCCTCTCTGCCATTTCCAAAACATATGCCATCAGACTGGGCAGTAGGAGTGGATTCATAATCAGTAAGCATCTCCATTGTACTGTATAAAAATACTATATTTTTATTGTATAAAAATACCATTTTATATTAGGGCTGTGCAGGTTCAAAGGCATCAAGATGGTCTGGAGCATGCAGGGATTGGCATAGCATCGTTGGCAGCTCTTTAAAGCAGCTACATCTTTTCCTGGGCGCGCTCTGAAGCCATAGCACAAAAAGAGGTACCTGCTTTAAGGAGTTTCTGGCAGGTGGCACATGAACCCTTGGGGGCCTTCAAATTCATCCAGTTTCATAGATCCGTACAGAGTGGTTCATTCTGTCTTTCCTTCTGCCCTCCTGAGACACTTCTTGGAAGTGATGCTGGCATGAAAGAGGCGTGAGACAGCAAGCTTCAGAGCCTGGCCTCTGGAATACTTTGCAACCCTTTGACCAACAATGGCCATTGGAAGCATCTGCACTTTTCTTCTGTATAAAAAAGGGAACAAGTTGTCTCTTCTTATGTATGTTTGCATTTTCTCCTTGGGGATTGGTCAAGGTGTGTGCATATGGATTCCCTCTGTGTATGTACTGGAGCGTGTGAGGTTCTAACCAGGGTGGTTACATGTTTCTGCGCTTCCCTCAAGTTGCATCTGTGTGTTTGTGATTGTGATTGTGTGCAGGTGTACACTGGGAACCACAGGGCAGGCCGCATACACATCATGTGACCAAGAACGAAGAGGGAGGGCGCTTAAGAAAAAGCACTCGGCCACATTCTGACCCCTGCCTAACAGTTTCTCCCATAGGGATGCATTGAGGGATTTCTTTTGGATTTTTCCCCCACAGCCCTTCAGCTGGATCTGGCTCATGTTTTTATCTGATCTTTCTTTTGCTGGCTTCTACCTCCCCCCCCCCCCGCCCCAACATAAAAGTTTTGTTCTGTTTTGGAGAGTGATCATGCTGGGAAATAGTCCAGGCTTCTGAGCATCTTTAAAAAAATTCTTTTAATATTCTGTTGGGTTGGAAAGAATAAAAAGAAAATCCCGAAGTTATTTCTTGATAAGGAGAAGAAAAGGAGGGGGGAGAGAAAAAAGAAAGACAGCTTGATGCTCTCCTTTCCAGGAGGGAAAGGAGAGCATCAAAATGCCAGGAGGAGCCAGAGTGCCCGATGTGCATCTTGCCAGGGGCTCCTTAACCCTGGCATTTCCACTGAAAGGTCCTTCTGCTAATTAAGGCAGTCGTTTCCCTTTAAATGTTGCCAAAGTGGTTTTATTCAATTGTGATCTATTACATGTGCAGGAAATACCTTTTGACCCCATGGTATTTTGAAATTGTAATTATAATGAGAACTTTCGTGGCTTAGGACTAGTTTTGAGAGTTATTGAAATAAGCACTTTATGAATACCCCCGCTTTTAGCACTATGCTGATTAATACGCCTGTGTAATATTTCGCTGTTTTGCTAATGTAGAAAAGAAGCAGATTTCTGCTCTGTCTCCTAATTTCCTAGAGCAGCTTGTGCGACATATAGTTTACAGGCATATGTGTAATGGTATGTGGAGAAGACTTTGGGAGCCTGGATGAAGAGATGCTGCAAAGGGAGAGGTCAGATAAGAGGAATCATAGCCCACAGCTGGATAGTGGGAGGGGCAAGACGCTCAGAAGAGACCCTCCCTAGTTTCTTGGGCTGTAAAGGGGGTGGGGGGAATTGTACTTTCAGTCTTGCAAGATTCTGCCAATGTAGCTTTACAATAAAGTAGAATTAGCTCATCTGGTTGTGATTCCTGACTGGTTTACCCTGCAAGGTCGACAATATGTGACCTGTATTGTCGAAGGCTTTCACGGCCGGAGTTCAATGGCTGTTGTGGGTCTTCCGGGCTGTGTGGCCGTGTTCTGGAAGTTGTGGTTCCTAACGTTTCGCCAGCATCTGTGGCCAGCATCTTCAGAGGGCAGGAGCACAGATAGAATGCTTCTATCTGTGCTCCTGCCCTCTGAAGATGCTGGCCACAGATGCTGGCGAAACGTTAGGAACCACAACTTCCAGAACACGGCCACACAGCCCGGAAGACCCACAACAGCCAATATGTGACCTGTTTATACATTCTCTCCCCCTCCAAAATGCTTTGAATCTGCAATTATAGATGGAGATCTGGCTGTGAGACTTTCCAAGATTTGTTTGGGGAGGAAATCTCAGGCAAAATGCGTGTGTTAAACTTCTGCTAGCCTGAAAGCAACATTTTTTTAAAAAATTGAAAAAGCAGCAGTCAGAAATGAAAAGGAATCCCTAAACTGTTGTTTATATTTCTTCTAGCAAGGCAGGGCTGTCCACAGGGAGGGGTCAGAAAAGTCAAGAGGGTGGCCACAAATGTGAGATCATCAAAGCCTGGTCCTTTTTTAAGTATGCCATGGCAGGCTTTCCTGGACATGTGTAGACTGAAATCTACCTGAATGCTCATCTTAGACTGATTTTCTGTGACCAAGTCTTGTGCTAAACAAGTACTGCAGGAATCACCTGGAAAATAAGTTGCCCACACCTGATTGGTCAGTTTGAATTTCCCCCCTTGGAAACTTTCACCAACAGAAATAGAAATAGAGAGAAAGCCGGCTTCGTTGGTATGGACATGTCCTTAGAGCGGCACCTTCCACTGTTGCCAAAATAGCTTACCATCTTAACATCGATGGCCAATGGCCACATGGGTGACCAAAACAGAGATGGCAGGACACATCAATAAGGACATGCAAATTGATGGGCTATGCCCTGAGGATGCGGATGATTGGGCAAAGTGGTGTTTCAGGATCCGAAAAGCAGACCCCTCGAAAATGAGAAGAAGGGAGAAGGGAGAAGGGAGGAGGAGGAGGGGAGGAGGAGGGGAGGAGGAGGAGGAGGAGGAGGAGGAGGAGGAGGAGGAGGAGGAGGAGGAGGAGGAGGAGGAGGAGAAGGAGGAGGAGAAGAAGAAGAAGAAGAAGAAGAAGAAGAAGAAGAAGAAGAAGAAGAAGAAGAAGAAGAAGAAGAAGAAGAAGAAGAAGAAGAGGAGGAGGAGGAGGAGGAGGAGGAGGAGGAGGAGGAGGAGGAGGAGGAGGAGGAGGAGGAGGAGGAGGAGGAGGAGGAGGAGGAGGAAGAGGAAGCAGCTTTCACCAATATGTGGAGGGAAGGACATGGAGGGCCAGTGATAAAAGCTGGCATATGATGTTGTGTCACATTGCAATGCAAGGACAAAGGGGTGGAGGTTGCATTGGGACATTGCCACGCAATGACATGTCATCCTTTTGGTGTGATGCTGGTTAGGAACAGATGCCTTTCCTCCCAACCCTCCTAGAAAATCCCTTGTTGGTTGATGTGTTCAAGGCATTGCTGGAAAATAAAAGTTGGACCTTGGTGAGGAATCCTAGGGAAGGGCTTTGTAAGCGCCTCCAAAATTAAGTATCCTATTATATTTGGGTATATAAGTCTGAGAAGCTTTATTTAGGGAAGTTATTTATTTATTTATTTATTTAGATTCTTTTGTAAGTGTTCTACATTCAAAACTGGCATTGATTTAATCTATTTGCCTAGCCTGTGGAGTGAACTTTCACACTTGCTAGATGACTTAGTGCAAGGGTCGGAAATGGCGGCTCGCGAGCCAGATGCGGCTCTTTGGCCCCTTGAGTGTGGCTCTTCTGCAGCTGAACTCACCCCCGCCCCTTCCACGCGATTGGATCCCGCCCCCAAATGGCCGGCGCTGGAGGAGGGCGATTGATTCTTCCTCCTCCCGCCCTCGGGAGCCTTCCAGAGTCGGGCAGCGCTTTTTCGAGATCGGCGGGTGGGGAAGTTGGTTGGTCGCCGCCGCCGCCGCTTCCTCCACCCGCGTTGCAACGGCCGCCGCCACCACCCCCCGAAGCGCTCGCCAGGCAGGCAGGAGAGCGTCACCATGCTGGGCGCGCTGCGAGAGGAGACAGCGCAGCTGCTGGGCGACTACCTGCAGCACCGGCTGGGGGACGCGGCGCTGCCCCCCAGCCGCACGGCCGAGACGCTGCGGCGGGTGGCCGACAAGCTGGAGAGGTGCAGCGGGATGGGAGCATCGCCAGCGGCCCGCGAGGACTGGCCAGGGAAGGCGTGCGGGCGGAGCTGCCTGTCTGGCACTCGGGCGCTCCGGCTGGGGTGCAGCGGGATGGGAGCTCCGCCCGCGCGCCTTCCCTGGCTGGTCCTCACGGGCCGATCGCGTGGAAGGCGCGCGGGCGGAGCTGCCTGTCTGGCACTCGGGCGCTCCGGTAGCGCGGCCCCGCCGCCGCCCTTTCTCTCCGGCTTGGGTCCCGGGAAGGCAGCGGGGGACCTCGCGGAGGGAGGCAACCAGGCAGGCAAGCGGCCCGCCTCTGCCGCTCTCCGCTTCTCCGCAAAGCTCCTGGTTCATCTTACTGTTTCCTTTTCCTCCCCTACAGTACGTTCCAGCAAGCGAGGTGGAAGCGGAGAGGCCACGGGCGCAGGAAGCAGCAGCCGGAGGCCGCCTCGCCTCTTCCGCTCTCCGCTTCCACCTCGCTTGCTGGAACGTATTGAAGGGGAGGAAAAGGAAACATTACGACAGGGCTTTCCAAGTTTGTTGCGTGACAACCCGGAAGCTCTGATGAAAAGGAACGTTCTGGAAAGAGTCATGTCTTCCTCTATAACAGGTCTGGCTCTCTGCTCAACCACCGAAGCTCCCTGGGTGATGCTGAGCCAGTCATTCTCTCTCAGCCCAACCGACCTCAAAGAATTGTTGTGAAGAAAAATAGGAGGAAGTGCTATGTATGCCTGAACAAAAAAGCATGATATAAATAGGCTGACCATATTTCAGGATGGCAAAACAGGACAGAGACTTATGCAATATCTGTATTCATGAGAAAGACAGGGGTCCCCACCCCTGGTCCGCGCGATTGGCTCCTGCCTGCAAACCCCACCCCCCTATCCGCACGATTGGCTCCCGCCTGCAAACCCCACCCCCCGGTCCGCGCTCCGGCTTGGATCCTCCTTCCGCGCCATTCCCGCCGGGTTTAAAAAATGGGACAAAATTAAGATTTTTATGAAAACAATGGGATGGTTGAAAAATGCTTTAAAAACTAGACTGTCCCACTCAAAACGGGACGTATGGTCAGCCTAGATATAAATCAAATCTCAAATAATTTTGGAACCAGTGGCTGCATGGGCACAGCATACTAAAATGGTTTAATCTGAACCTTGGTTAGTTTTTGGTGGCTTAATATGCTGCATAAACCCAGGCTGTGTGGTTAGTTTATATCTCAGTGTTGTACAAACCCAGAAAATGGGTGAATCCAGTAGCTAGGAAATGCCTATTTTCTCTGATCAGAGTCTTTAGGACAGTGTTTCTCAACCTTGGCAAGTTTAAGATGGGTGGACTTCAACTCCCAGAATTCCCCAGCCAGCAGAGCTGGCAGAGGAATTCTAGGAGTTGACATCACACATCTTAAAGTTGCCAACGTCAAAAAACACTGCTGTAGAAGTACAACTCCATAGGGATTCTCATGTGTCCAAGCTGAGTTTGATCACTGTTTTGAATCAACGCTTCCACAGGACCCAACGTTTCCATCAAAATGGCGTAAACAGGGTTGTGACACCAAGTCCATCCCTTTTGGACATGCGTGCAACTTCACAATGCATGCGCAAAAGGCTTGTGAGGCATCAGGGGAACATTTATTTCATCATTTCCCACCCCATAATGTCCCCTGTATTCATCTCTGGTGGCAGCATTCCTATCTTGGATGTTTATGACAAAAGAGGTGAGAATTTGTTAGCCCTTCACGGTAGACCAGACTAGGAAACAAAAAGTCATGAATGCTAATGCTAGTTTTATTACAAGGCTTCCCCCCTCCCGCCCTTCGTCTTCGTGAGATCTAGGGAGGGTCTTGTCTGAGATGCTTTCTCAAATTACAGTTCTTCTGCCCCAGACTCGGGTTTCGTTTATCTGACCACTGTCTTGGTTGTGGCTCTTCCTCTGTCCCTCAAGATCATTCCTTCTGCCCATTACAGAACTTCACCTGACTCATAAATTTGGAGATGCAGTCACTTAGAGGGAAATGGGAATAAAATATATTTTATTCCCATTTTCTATGTTCTCCCTCCTCGTGTGTAGAGCAGATGCACTTTGAGAACACTTGACTGGCCAGCCTCTTTGGGAAGAGTCATGTACTGGAATCTTACATTTCTTCCTTCTATGTTGTCATAACAACTCGAGAGAGAGGATAACCTCCATAAAATAATTATTATCCTTTCTTTATTTTTGGAAAGTAGTTGTCAAGGTAACAGAGGGTGGCTTTTTTTTTTACAAAAAAACCCCCCAAAAATTAGTCAACGTTTGTGGGTTTTAGAGTTTCCATTTCTAGGGATTATTTTTGGAATAACATCCTGGTTCTACAAACCTTTGCCTCCTTTTGGAGCAAGATCTCCATCTCTGACAGAATTTATAGAGTGCAGTTAGACAATTAGAAGGAACTTTATATGCTGAGGAACCATGAAATGTGACTCCCTGAAGCATCTTGATAATCTGTGGGAGGAGTCCAAGAATTCAAGGGAGCAGCCCCGCCCATTTTTAACAAGTGATGCAGACAAAAGAGAGGGGGCTTTGATTGCACAATCATGGCTACCATCTTGGCTTTCAGGAGCTGCTGCTGCTAATCACATGTTTTAAGGCATAGTCCAAGTGACTGCAGATAGTAACGTTTGCTCTTCTAGAGGACAACTGGCTTCTTTTACAAAGTTTCTTTTCTTTGTTGTTACTTTCGTTCATAAAAGGAAAGTCTGGAGAACAGAAACAAGTACGATTACACTAACATTGGCCCCTTTCAGTTGCATCCTCCTCACCGACCACTTACAGGTAGTCCTCGCTTAACAACCATTCATTTAGTGATGGTTCGGACTTATGACAGTGCTGAAAAAAGCAACTTACGACCGGTCCTTACACTTACGACCGTCACAGCATCCCCACAGTCACATGATCACAATTTGGGCGCTTTGCAACCGGTTCACATTTATGACCACTACAGCGTCCCGTAGTCACATGATCACCATTTTTGACCTTCCCGGCCAGCTTCTGGCAAGCAAAATCAACAGGGAACTGCATGATTTGCTTAACGACCATGTGGTTCACTTAACGCCTGTGGTGATTGGCTTAACGACCACCACAAGAAAGGTTGTAAAATTGAGTTGGATTTACTTAATGACCACTTCAATTAGCAACCAAAATTCCAGTCCCAATTGTGGTTGTTAAGCAAGGACTACCTGTATAGAGAGCATCTGTCTGGATCAGGTGGTGCCTCATGAAGTGATGCCTGTTTTCTATGCATGGAGAGCAGTGAGAAGAGAAATGGATGGGCAGTGCTAATGCTTCCCTCCTTGTTTGTAGATCCACCACACTTTTAGCATGCTTGTATAGTGTTCTTCCTCTTTGGAAGAGTCATAAACCAGGATCTTGCATCTTTTCTGTTGTCATGACAACTTGGGGCAGGATAAACCTCATTTTTTGCATGCAACTGTTAATCACACTGATGGGGTATAACGTGCATGGAAATATGCCCCAGAGGGAATATGGGAATTGGAGATTAGCTCTGTATTAAAATGCCTCGGCTTTGCTCTTGTATGATTAGTGTTTCTTCCCTTGACAATACCTGGCCATATGTTGCTCAGTACCAATAATAGGAATAAAGAACTAACCTTTTTTTAAAAAAAATGTTGGCAGCTAATTGAAGCTGCATTTTTGCTAGAAGATTCAAAACCTTTACGATTCTCTCTTCCTAAACAGATTCCAAGGATTAATGAAGAAGCTGGTTACACGTTGCATTTTTTGAAATGCAGTGTGTAAATTACCTCTTCATTAACCCTTATCACAGCCATCAAGGAGTGAGCAAAAGAGTAAGTTGGAATCTGCTTAGGAAAAGAGAAAAAGGGTTTGAATCTTCTAGCAAAAATGCAGCCTCGTGTGGAGGCAAAAACATGCTGGTTCTTTTTGGATGAATGCGACTAAGTTAAGACTGATAATTTGTTATTAGGTTTATATCTCACTTTTCCTCTAAAGTTACACATTGCTCTCCTCATGATGCTTTTTGGCCTCACAAGAACCTTGTGACATAAGTAGAGATCAAGGTCACAGTTGAGTAGAGGTTGAAACTTGGTCTCTCGCATCCAACATCCTGACTGCTACAAAATGTTGCTTCACTTCCCTCTTTGCCCTCCTTCAAACAAGTATCACAGGTATACTATTAGGTTCTACTACAGTCTCGTGGAAAGGTTAACCTAAACCTAAAAGTTGGCATTTACTTTGGAAGAGTCTGTGGCTTGAATCATGTCAACTGGATTTCTATTTTCTCAGTAGAAACGTTTCACTCCTTATCCAAGGAGCTTCTTCAGTCTTCTTCAGACTGAAGAAGCTCCTTGGATAAGGAGTGAAACGTTTCTACTGAGAAAATAGAAATCCAGTTGACATGATTCAAGCCACAGACTGTTCCACCTGGATGACTGAGAACCTTCATCGACTTACTTTGGAAGAGTGTGAAAGTGTGGGTTTCAAGGGACCTGAGAATTTCTGTGGACAGCCAAGAAAACAAACAAATGTATCATCAAACAAATCAACCCAGAATTCTCACCCAAGGCATATATGACCAGGCTCAAATTATCCTACTTCAGACATCTTATGTGAAGACTTAGCTCTCTGGAGAAGTCCCTAATGCTGGGAAAGGTGGAAGGAAATAGAAGAGGATGACCAGCAGCTAGGTGGATGGACTCAGTTCCTGTAATGGTATGTGGGAAAGACCCTGGGAGACGGGGCAAAGAAATGCTGCCCAGGGAACGGTCAGATAAGGGAGGGCATAGCCCGCAGCTGCATAATGGGTGGAGAAAGAGGCTCAGAAGGGACCCTCCTTAAGTTCTCAGACCGTAAATGAGACAGTGGGAGATTTGTACTTTCAGACTTGCAAGATTCTGTTAATGTACCCTTACAATAAAGTAGAATTAGCTCATCTGGTCGTGTTTCCTGTCTGGTCTACCTGGGAAGGCTGACAGTTACAGTAGCGATGGGTGCACCATTGGAAGACCTGAAAGACCAGGTTAGGGACAGATTGTCATGGAGAAAGTCTATCTGTGTGGTTGCTAAGAGTTGATACTGACTTGAAAGCACATAAACAATCAATCAAGACTCAGCACTGTGGAGACATCTATAATGCTGGGAAAGGTGGAAGGAAAGAGAAGAAGATGATGACCAGCAGCAAGGTGGATGGACTCATTTACAGTGACGATGGGGGCACCATTGGAAGACCTGAGAGACCAGATTAGAGACAGATCATCATGGAGAAAATCTATCTATGTCAGAGCTTTCCAAACTTTTCATGTTGGTGACACACTTTTTAGACATGCATCATTTCGCGACACACTCTTACAGCAGGGCACAAGGCAGGCACTAGGACCTGCACGGAATCCTGGCAGGGCAGGTTTGCAGGCAGCAGCAGCCGCAACACACCCAGACACTGCAGCCGAAATACTAACGTGTCCCGACACACAGTTTGGAAAGCTCTGATCTATGTAGTCGCTAACAGTTGACAATGACTTGATGGCACATAATCAATCAATCAATCAATCAATCAATCATACAGAGAGTGATGACAAGCTCTCCATAAAGGATTGAAAACTCCATACTTATGACACATATTACCACAGACAACTAAGACATGTATCAGTCTTAAAATCTTGAAGAGAAAGAAGAACCTTTTTAGAATGTCTAATTAACCATCCATTCACAAAGTTGCCTTTCTGACGTCCCTATCAGGAAGGGCAACGGGTGATTTGAAGCATGGAAAGAGGATTGTATCCCCAAGAGGAGAAGCAGTTTCTCAGTGGAAAATCTCACATAAACTCTATGTGTATGTGTGTAGGTATACATATATTAGAGTGACTAACCAAGCACAAAATGCAACATACATACTGTTAATTAGTTTACTAAATATTAGGGGGTGCAGAGTGTCAGATTTGATTCTAAAAAGGTGCTTCAGATCCTTTCCATCACAGCAGGTGTATGTCGAGATTTTTTTTCAGTCAACTATCTGCCCCTAAAATTGTACAAAATTACCAGACCTTTGTGGGTGCATGGCTCCTTTGTGCAGATGGTTGCCTTTTCTCAAGGGAAAAGGGTCTCTCTGAAGCATTCTTTTCCATCAGAAATTCAGGCAAGTAGATTGCTCAGTTTTAGTCATTGGGAGATAAGGGAGAAATTCTTGCTGGTCTACTGCCAGTCCCTTAGATTGGATCCAAAGTCCTTCATCCCTGATTTTCATCTCAGGTTTTCATGGGAGGATTTGCCAGCCAGCTTCTTTCTATCTCCCCTCCCCCACCATCTTTTAATTCCTTAGAAATATTGCTAATAATTTTCTCCCCAACAGACTCTTTGGTTTGATCTGCACCAACGGCTGTCAGACAGCGAAAACACAGCGTGTGCGGTGAGTGTCGGTTTTTTCATCTCAAATGGGGATGTGGAGGTCAAGGAAGAGAGCGCCATGCTTCTCTAGGGGCACCTTCTCTTCCGGAGGGCAATTAGCACTGAGCTTTTCGTGGATGGAGACCAAGGTTGTTCCTCACTGAATCCCTGGTCGGAGGTGGGTTTGTTTTTATTTTTTCACGGAGTTTGTGCAGTTTTTGTAAACTCTGAAACCACCTTGAAGCTGGTGGTATAAAAATACCGCAAACAAACAAATATTAGCCTAATTGATGAATCAACTAAAAGTCAAGTGCTCTGGGGTTAAGATGCTTAAAATGCTAAATACTTTTGAGGGCTGATATTGTTTTTCATTTTAGGGTTTTTCGAGAGTTTTAGAGTAATATTTTTGCTTTTGCCTGAAGAGAGGATCAATGCCGTCTTCAATGCTTGGGCAGGGGTTTGGACTGGAAGACCTCCAAGGTCCATTCCAACCCTATGATTCTATGATTCTATGATTGATTCTATGATTCTATGATTCTATGATTCTATGATTCTATGATTCTATGATTCTATGATTCTATGATTCTATGATTCTATGATTGATTCTATGATTCTATGATTCTATGATTCTACGAATGCTCCTTCTCTCCTCAACTTCACAGCCCAGTTTTTTATTTAATTATTTCTGCTAACTTGCATATTTCCCCTGCATATTTAAGGAGTATGCACTTTCCCTTAGCAGGGACTCACAAGTAAAACTAATAATAGAAGAACTTAGGAACACATTGTACTCAGCAGTGAACAGAAGCCATAATCTTACAAAAGATCTCACTTAAAAAAGAGTCAGGAAAAACACACCAATTAGAATATGTGTTCTAGATTCCATGAATGAAGCCGTCATTACATTGTCAGAACATAAGATAAATAAGAGACATACAGTATTTATCACGCTTGATTAAGTCTTGATTGCATATTGAATACACAAAATGGCTCCAACATTCAACCACAGCCTCCCCCCTTATTCTTTGTGACAGCTATCAGTTAAAGTTGAAAATAATAGCTTTGAAATACTGGTTTTGCTGCCATCACATCACATGAAGGCTGTGAAAAGATCAGAGCTTTCAGTTAATTCCCAGAGCGACTGACAAGAAAACCTTCTCTTTTTTTAAAACAGGTAGATTTAAGCAGGCCTAACCCTGCATATTTGGTCTGTGATAAAAGTATTTCTTTTGAATTAAAACATTTGCAACAGCTAACTCAACTAATGATTTAAGGCAGGGTTTCTCAACCTTGGCAACTTTAAGCTGTGTGGATTTCCACTCCCAGAATTCCCCAGCCAGCATAGAATTCTGGGAGTTGAAGTCCTCACAGCTTAAAGTTGCCAAAGGTTGAGAAACACTGATTTAAGGGGTAAATTCAAATAAATTCCCCTATTCGGGGAGATGGGCGAGGATAAATTAAATAAATAAATGAAATGGGGGGGGAAATAGAGAACTATGTTGACAATCTAATGAAGGCATATCTAGAGGCTGGTCATTGTAGGGCATTTTAAGGCTATTATTGGGTTAAATGATGGTTCCCTTTACATATGCAATTTCATAAACAGGTTGAAGCTGTTTCATTCCAACATACTGACTATGGGCATCTATCTGGGGTTTTATTGAGGGCTTTACCTTTGCTTTCTGGGATTATTTTTTGTGTTGGATACTATTTTGATTAGCTATTTATTATTACCATTTTTTGTTTTCTTTTTTTTTTTTTTTTTAAATATTTTATTGGGTTTTGAATATACATAGTTAAAAGTTGGAAACGGAAAGAGAAACAGAAATACAAATCAAAGAAAGAAGAAAAAAAGGTGTAGTAAAGCAAAGAAAAAAAAGAAAAAAGATGAAACATAGAAAGTAGTCAGCTTCCGATTAATCTCTGGTCACAATACTTTACAAAATTTGTCATACATGCTAGGTCTATACATGACATTAAAAAAACATTTCTTGTCTAATATATCAGTTTATATATGATTTAATCTTCAAATCCTCATATAGACTTTGCCCCTCCAGTATTTTCCAAATAGTCCATTATTAGTTTCTACTCTTAAAAAAATAATAGTTTAAATTTTCTTTTAATAAACATATCAATCTCTCATTTTCTGTCAATCCATCAATTCTAATAATAAAAAGTCCTTATAAATCAACCATTTATCTCTATTCCTTACTTCTATTCTATTCTATAAAATGCATCTTACATACTAAATCTGTAAATCACATTAAAAAACATTTCTTATCTAATATATCAATTTATATATAATTTAATCTTCAAATCCTCTTATAAGCTCTGCCCCTCCAACATTTTCCAAATAGTCCATTAATAGTTTCTAATCTTTAAAAGAGTAATAATTGAATTTTCTTTTAATAAACGTGTCAATTTATCCTTTTCTGCCAATCCATCAATTTTAACAATAAAAAGTCCTTATAGGTCAGCCATTTATCTCTATCCTTTACTTCTATTCTATTCTATGAAATGCTTCTTACGTTCTCCTGGTGCCTCCCTCATGTCTGTCTTATATTTCTCTAAAAATGTTTTAACTTTTAAAGTAAAAATTATCCTTAACTTTTGTTCTTTAAACACTTTCTGTTCTCTAAAAATTTTATCTATTTCCAAATCTAGGTCTTGTTCTTTTATCTCCAAGGGTTTATCTAATATAGAAACAGTCCTTTCTCCTACATCTTCATTCAACTGTTCTGGAACTTGTCTCCGTCTCAAAATGCACTCCTTCTCTCTCATTTCTTTATTAAATGATGTCATCACTTCCAGAAGTTTTCTCATCTCTGACTGAAGAGGCTCCACCGACGCTCCAGGTGTTAATGCCATGATTGTCATAATGTAGATAGTTTCCCTCTAAGAGAGAAAAGGCAAGAAGGAAAAAAAGGAAAAAAAAAAAAAAAAGGAGAGGAGAGGGGGAAGACAAAGACAAAGAACCTCTCTTCTTCTCCCCCTTTAATAATAGGAGAATAAAAAAACTTTTAAAAATAAAAATAGTCCTTTAAATGTAATTATCAGAATAGCAAAAAATCTAGTCCATTAAAATTGTATGTCCAAGCGTAAGAGCAAGTAAATAAAAGATAAAAAAAGAACAGAGAGGTTTTATTGTAGTCAAAATAATAACAAAAAAGATAAACAATCCCAAGGTTTCTCACGGCAGCTTATATCCACACAGTCCAACCATGAATAAGTCGTCTAATTTATATACAGAAGGAGTCCAAGGCATTCATAAAAATTCTATAAAGTGACTTATATAATTCAAAAAATATTCAAACACTTATGGAGAAAAGCAAAAAGAGTTCTTTCATAATAAAAATCCCAAACAGGTAGAAGAAAGAATATCAAATCAGTAATTCATTTATCCATAAAAACTTTAAATCCAGACAAATTAGTCCCCAAAGGAAAAAAAAATACTTATAATTGCAATAAGGATGAAAGCAAACCAAGAGTAGAAATATTTAGAATCAAAAGAGAAAGTCACTCAGCTCACTCCAGGCAGAGTCAATTATCTTTCCAAACCCACCGTTCAAACACTCCTCTGACAAGAAAGAAAAATAAAACACCAGCATCTATAAATCACAGTCCAGAAATAAATCCTAGTGCTTAATAAATCCAGTAATATTAAAAAAAAAAAGTGCAACTAAAAGGCTGGATGAGGAGCTACTTAACTTATTTAGTTTCACGGTTTCTGCAGAGCTTTCATGTTAGTTCCAGTCGTCTGTTACCACTCAAATCTCTCTTCCCCTGTAGTGGGTATACAGGGGTCAGGATAGAGCAGCAGGTTCGACGACCCTTGTGATAAATCTTCTGCCCACCCTCTCTTCGAGGGTGATTTTTCAGCGATTTTCTCGCCGCAGACAGAAAACCGCGGAGCTATCAGCTCTTCGCTCCACTCAGTCCAGCACCCGGAAGCGAAAGTGATGACCATTTTTTGTTTTCTTTTTGATTTATGTCCTTTGGGATTTGGGACATTTAAAAGAGTGGATTACCGAAGAGAAATCAACTAAGGGGTCCTGGCCCCATAATGAAAGTTAACACATCAGTTCCAGGTCATCTTATACTCCCATAATAATAGTAAGCAAGCTCATAAGCCTAATTGGTGGTTTGACTAAGAATTTTCAGTATACAAAGCCATCCCAAGAGAAGCTCAGAAAATCAATAGATTGAAGAATAATGTTTCTTCCTTGAACAAATTGAGAACTTAAAAAAAACCAACAATTCTAAAGCTTTAATTAAAAAGAAGAAGAAGACTCAGCTGAAAAAAAATGGCAGAGAATAATAGAAGCTGTTAAAAATAAAAAGAACGTGGCCTTTTGGGACTAATATCCAATATTTCCATCCAAGAAAATATAACTGGAGTAGTAGGTATAATTTCTGCACACCTACAATATAGGAAGGAATTATGAAGTATTTAGTGGAAGCTTCTCATATTATAAGGAGCTAAGGGCCATACAACCAGTTTCCTCCTTGGAAATCAATAAAGTATTAACTTTATTGAAAAACAGGAAGACAATAGTTGGGAATAGATTCCAGCTGAGCTATTAAAAGCCAAAACCAACCAGTGGCTTCTATATTCACTCAATTTTCCATTTTCACTCAAATAGATCAAAACCTACAGCTATCCTCATTCTAGAACTATTCTGGTCTACAAAAAAAGATGATCAAAGGATCTAACCAAGGATGTACAATCAGCCTACTGACGGTGTCCAATCAGCAAGCTCATCACATGTGCTGTATATTCATCACATATAACAGAGCTTTCCAAACTTTTCATGTTGGTGACACACTTTTTAGACATTTGCGTGGAATCCTGGCAGGGCAGGTGTGGAGGCAGCCAGGCACAAGGCAGGCACTAGGATCTGCATGGAATCCTGGCAGGGCAGGTTTAGAGGCAGCCAGGCACAAGGCAGACACTAGGACCTGCACGGAATCCTGGCAGGGCTGGTTTGGAGGCAGCCAGGCACAAGGCAGGCACTAGGACCTGCGCGGAATCCTGGCAGGGCAGGTTTGGAGGCAGCAAGGGACAAGGCAGGCACTAGGACCTGTGCGGAATCACAGCAGGTTTGGAGGCAGCAGGGCACAAGGCAGGCACTAGGACCTGCGTGGAATCCTGGCAGGGCTGGTTTGGGGGCAGCCAGGCACAAGGCAGGCACTAGGACCTGCACGGAATCGCAGCAGGTTTGGAGGCAGCAGGGCACAAGGCAGGCACTAGGACCTGCGTGGAATCCTGGGAGGGCTGGTTTGGAGGCAGCAAGGCACAAGGCAGGCACTAGGACCTGCGTGGAATCCTGGCAGGGCTGGTTTGGAGGCAGCCAGGCACAAGGCAGGCACTAGGACATGCACGGAATCCTGGCAGGGCAGGTTTGGAAGCAGCAGGGCACAAGGCAGGCACTAGGACCTGCGCGGAATCCTGGCAGGGCTGGTTTGGAGACAGCCAGGCACAAGGCAGGCACTAGGACCTGCGTGGAATCACAGCAGGTTTGGAGGCAGCAGGGCACAAGGCAGGCACTAGGACCTGCGTGGAATCACAGCAGGTTTGGAGGCAGCAGGGAACAAGGCAGGCACTAGGACCTGCGTGGAATCCTGGCAGGGCTGGAGGCAGCCAGGCACAAGGCAGGCACTAGGACCTGCGCGGAATCACAGCAGGTTTGGAGGCAGCAAGGCACAAGGCAGGCACTAGGACCTGCGTGGAATCCTGGCAGGGCTGGTTTGGAGGCAGCCAGGCACAAGGCAGGCACTAGGACCTGCGTGGAATCCTGGCAGGGCTGGTTTGGAGGCAGCCAGGCACAAGGCAGGCACTAGGACCTGCGCGGAATCCTGGCAGGGCAGGTTTGGAGGCAGCAAGGGACAAGGCAGGCACTAGGACCTGTGCGGAATCACAGCAGGTTTGGAGGCAGCAGGGCACAAGGCAGGCACTAGGACCTGCGTGGAATCCTGGCAGGGCTGGTTTGGAGGCAGCCAGGAACAAGGCAGGCACTAGGACCTGCACGGAATCCTGGCAGGGCTGGTTTGGAGGCAGCCAGGCACAAGGCAGGCACTAGGACCTGCGCGGAATCCTGGCAGGGCAGGTTTGGAGGCAGCAAGGGACAAGGCAGGCACTAGGACCTGTGCGGAATCACAGCAGGTTTGGAGGCAGCAGGGCACAAGGCAGGCACCAGGACCTGCGTGGAATCCTGGCAGGGCTGGTTTTGGGGCTGCCAGGCACAAGGCAGGCACTAGGACCTGCACGGAATCGCAGCAGGTTTGGAGGCAGCAGGGCACAAGGCAGGCACTAGGACCTGCGTGGAATCCTGGGAGGGCTGGTTTGGAGGCACCAAGGCACAAGGCAGGCACTAGGACCTGCGTGGAATCCTGGCAGGGCTGGTTTGGAGGCAGCCAGGCACAAGGCAGGCACTAGGACATGCACGGAATCCTGGCAGGGCTGGTTTGGAGGCAGCCAGGCACAAGGCAGGCACTAGGACCTGCGCGGAATCACAGCAGGTTTGGAGGCAGCAAGGCACAAGGCAGGCACTAGGACCTGCGTGGAATCCTGGCAGGGCTGGTTTGGAGGCAGCCAGGCACAAGGCAGGCACTAGGACCTGCGTGGAATCCTGGCAGGGCTGGTTTGGAGGCAGCCAGGCACAAGGCAGGCACTAGGACCTGCGCGGAATCCTGGCAGGGCAGGTTTGGAGGCAGCCAGGCACAAGGCAGGCACTAGGACCTGTGCGGAATCACAGCAGGTTTGGAGGCAGCAGGGCACAAGGCAGGCACTATGACCTGCGTGGAATCCTGGCAGGGCTGGTTTGGAGGCAGCCAGGCACAAGGCAGGCACTAGGACCTGCGTGGAATCCTGGCAGGGCTGGTTTGGAGGCAGCCAGGCACAAGGCAGGCACTAGGACCTGCGCGGAATCCTGGCAGGGCAGGTTTGGAGGCAGCAAGGGACAAGGCAGGCACTAGGACCTGTGCGGAATCACAGCAGGTTTGGAGGCAGCAGGGCACAAGGCAGGCACTAGGACCTGCACGGAATCCTGGCAGAGCTGGTTTGGGGGCAGCCAGGCACAAGGCAGGCACTAGGACCTGCACGGAATCGCAGCAGGTTTGGAGGCAGCAGGGCACAAGGCAGGCACTAGGACCTACGTGGAATCCTGGGAGGGCTGGTTTGGAGGCAGCAAGGCACAAGGCAGGCACTAGGACCTGCGTGGAATCCTGGCAGGGCTGGTTTGGAGGCAGCCAGGCACAAGGCAGGCACTAGGACATGCACGGTATCCTGGCAGGGCAGGTTTGGAAGCAGCAGGGCACAAGGCAGGCACTAGGACCTGCGCGGAATCCTGGCAGGGCTGGTTTGGAGGCAGCCAGGCACAAGGCAGGCACTAGGACCTGCGTGGAATCACAGCAGGTTTGGAGGCAGCAGGGCACAAGGCAGGCACTAGGACCTGCGTGGAATCACAGCAGGTTTGGAGGCAGCCAGGCACAAGGCAGGCACTAGGACCTGCGTGGAATCCTGGCAGGGCTGGTTTGGAGGCAGCCAGGCACAAGGCAAGCACTAGGACCTGCGCGGAATCACAGCAGGTTTGGAGGCAGCAAGGCACAAGGCAGGCACTAGGACTTGCGTGGAATCACAGCAGGTTTGGAGGCAGCAGGGCACAAGGCAGGCACTAGGACCTGCGTGGAATCCTGGCAGGGCTGGTTTGGAGGCAGCCAGGCACAAGGCAGGCACTAGGACCTGCGTGGAATCCTGGCAGGGCTGGTTTGGAGGCAGCCAGGCACAAGGCAGGCACTAGGACCTGCACGGAATCCTGGCAGGGCTGGTTTGGAGGCAGCCAGGCACAAGGCAGGCACTAGGACCTGCGCGGAATCCTGGCAGGGCTGGTTTGGAGGCAGCCAGGCACAAGGCAGGCACTAGGACCTGCGCGGAATCCTGGCAGGGCTGGTTTGGAGGCAGCCAGGCACAAGGCAGGCACTACGACCTGCGCGGAATCCTGGCAGGGCTGGTTTGGAGGCAGCCAGGCACAAGGCAGGCACTAGGACCTGCGTGGAATCCTGGCAGGACTGGTTTGGAGGCAGCAAGGCACAAGGCAGGCACTAGGACCTGTGCGGAATCCTGGCAGGGCTGGTTTGGAGGCAGCCAGGCACAAGGCAGGCACTAGGACCTGCGCGGAATCACAGCAGGTTTGGAGGCAGCAGGGCACAAGGCAGGCACTAGGACCTGCGCAGATTCACAGCAGGTTTGCAGGCAGCAGGGCCCAAGGCAGGCACTAGGACCTGCGTGGAATCCTGGCAGGGCTGGTTTGGAGGCAGCCAGGCACAAGGCAGGCACTAGGACCTGCGTGGAATCCTGGCAGGGCTGGTTTGGAGGCAGCCAGGCACAAGGCAGGCACTAGGACCTGCGTGGAATCACAGCAGGTTTGGAGGCAGCAGGGCACAAGGCAGGCACTAGGACCTGCGTGGAATCACAGCAGGTTTGGAGGCAGCAGGGCACAAGGCAGGCACTAGGACCTGCACGGAATCCTGGCAGGGCAGGTTTGGAGGCAGCAAGGCACAAGGCAGGTACTAGGACCTGCATGGAATCCTGGCAGGGCAGGTTTGGAGGCAGCAAGGCACAAGGCAGGTACTAGGACCTGCGCGGAATCCTGGCAGGGCAGGTTTGGAGTCAGCAGGGCACAAGGCAGGCACTAGGACCTGCGTGGAATCACAGCAGGTTTGGCGGCAGCAGGGCACAAGGCAGGCACTAGGACCTGCGTGGAATCACAGCAGGTTTGGAGGCAGCAGGGCACAAGGCAGGCACTAGGACCTGCGCGGAATCTTGGCAGGGCAGGTTTGGAGGCTGCAGGGCACAAGGCAGGCACTAGGACCTGCGCGGAATCACAGCAGGTTTGGAGGCAGCAAGGCACAAGGCAGGCACTAAGACCTGGGTGGAATCACAGCAGGTTTGGAGGCAGCAGGGCACAAGGCAGGCACTAGGACCTGCGTGGAATCACAGCAGGTTTGGAGGCAGCAGGGCACAAGGCAGGCACTAGGACCTGCGCGGAATCCTGGCAGGGGTCGGAGGCAGCAGCAGCAGCCGGGACACACGCAGACACTGCAGCCAACACACTAACGTGTCCCGACACAGAGTTTGGAAAGCTCTGACATATATAGCGGCTTCTTGCATTGGAACCTGCTAGAATGGCTGAAGCAGAGTAAAATCCTAGTTGCTGATAAGGGCAAGTTTAGAACAAGGAGATCCACAGCAGACCAGTAGGTCATCCTCCTTTATCTGGTTGAGAAGTATTCTAGTTTTTCATGGGATTCCTTATTAGGACCTTTGTAAATCTAAAGGCAGTGTTTGTTTTGGTTCCTGTGATCATCTCTAGAAGACAATTCCACCATGTTTGGAGACTTTTTTCCCCAAACACGTAAGTTACATTACTATAATGGGTGATAGATGGGACAAATAGAGCAAGTTTGATCCTTTAGATCAGTGTTTCTCAACCTTAACCTCTGGGTAAGAGTTTTAGCCTTGAAAATCTTAACAGTGGTTGGTCAATGGCTGCCTCCTCTAGATGCAGAGAAGCTGGAGATAGTTCTGGAGATGTAATGGGTCCTATTTGTTCTTCCCAACCACCTGATGCCTAAGATAATAACCTAAAGCAGTGTTTCTCAACCTTGGCCACTTTAAGATGTGTGGACTTCAACTCCCAGAATTCCCCAGCTAGCACACTGGCTGGGGAATTCTGGGAGTCGAAGTCCACACATTTTAAAGTGGCCAAGGTTGAGAAACACTGCTTTAGGTTATTATCTTAGGCATCAGGTGGTTGGGAAGAACAAATAGGACCCATTACATCTCCAGAACTATCTCCAGCTTCTCTGCATCTAGAGGAGGCAGCCATTGACCAACCACTGTTAAGATTTTCAAGGCTAAAACTCTTACTCAGATACTGTAGTTTTGTTATATCTGTCTTTATGGGAATGATAGAAGTTGCAAAGCAGTGCACTCAAAATTCTTCCAAGCAGCTTTCTGCATTGCAGGTGCACAGTTGTCCTTTTTTTTCCTTTTTTAGGCAAAGGCTAGGAAACATCATTTGGATGTGAGGCTTAAAGCAATTCTTACCACTCAATCCCTTATCATTCCATTCTCCAGGTTACTACTCTGCTCCACCCTTTCTCCAGCTTGCTGCTTTCAGTAGCCAATACTGGCTGGCGAGTATGGGAGTAGGTGTCCATCTCAAAGATGCCCACTTAAAGATTGCTATGATCAGGGAAGTTTGTTGACAGAGACGTGAATAACAGGTTGCAGCATCTGGCTGACCTTGGCTGACCTCAAAAAGTTAATCAGGGTCAGAGCTAGTTAATACTTAAATGGAGAGCACCAGGAAATCCTAGGAGTCTTGGTTAGAAAAAAAATCAATTTAGGGAATTTTTACCTTCAATTTAAATGGTGCTAAACCTACATCTCTACAAAGCTTAATTGTAAACAACACCTAGGATAGCTAGATGGATAGCTAGCAGATAGATAGATGATGGATGGATGGATGGATGGATGGATGGATGGATGGATGGATGGTAGATGGGGGAGAGAGAGAGAGAGAGAGAGAGAGAGAGAGAGAGAGAGAGAGAGAGAGAGAGAGAGAGAGAGAGAGAGAGAGAGAGATGATAGATAGATGATAGATAGATAGATAGATAGATAGATAGATAGATAGATGATAGATAGATAGATAGATAGATAGATATAGATAATAGAGATAGATGATGACAGATAGATGATGATAGATAGATAGATAGATAGATAGATAGATAGATGATAGATAGACAGACAGATTATAGAGAGATGATAGATAATAGAGATATATGATGATAGATAGAAGATAGATAGATAGATAGATAGATAGATAGATAGATAGATAGAGATATGATAGAGAGATAATAGAGATAGATGATAATGATGATAGATAGATGATAGATAGATGATAGATAGATAGATGATAGATAGATAGATAGATAGAGATATGATAGAGAGATAATAGAGATAGATGATAATGATGATAGATAGATGATAGATAGATAGTTGATAGATAGATAGATAGATAGATATAGATAATAGAGATAGATGATAGATGATAGATGATAGATAGAAATAGTATTTCACCTCATGTGAATAACTGATACATTTTAAAGCTGTTTTATCCCTATTGGTGCCAGTTCCAGATATGAGCAAGGTTAACTGTGGGAGAATTGCTCTTCTAATCAAACACAGTTGCTTATGATTAAAACACAACTGAAATTTGAAAACAGTGCCTTAAGATAATGTGCCTTGACTTGACCAAATTGTTTTCATTCTCTCCAACCGCTCCTCAATTCAAGCACCAGAATATTGGGATTTCAAAAAAAGGAAAAAAATTCAGCTGGTCTTTTGTATTCCAAGTTGTATGGAAGGGTAGATATCTCTCTAAAAGAAAAGAATGAGGTTTGAAAAATGACTTACTGTGTGTTCTTCCTCACTCATTGCTCTTTGGCTAGTTGTACATCATTTTTATTTATGGTTGCTTTGACTGTGACTTACATAATCAACCCAATTTTATGGGTATGCTGGATCCCACATCATAAACTAACCACACAGGCTGGATTCACACCACATTAGTCTGCAGACTAGTCTGGAAAAATAGTTTAATTGAATAAGCCAGGGTTAAGCAGCCTTCTTTTCAACAGTACTCAGTATTTTAACTCTTTTTAACTTTTTGTGGTGATCCAAAGTGAAAAGGCCTGCAAACCCTAAGTGCCTGGATTTAAATCTTGCCCTCCTTCCGCAACCCTCCCACTGGTCCCCCACCCCGTTTGGGGAGGTGAAGCGAGATGAGTGTTAAGCAGATGCTGGCAAGCTGGGGAGCATCTTGGCTTTTACTTAATTGGGAAGTCAGTCAGGAGTTTTCCTTCCTGAAGCAAAAATATTTTTTATTCTGTTCACAGTACTGGGATTTCAGGACTGCTGTTCATTGCTGTAATTTTTAAAGGTCTTAGGAGAACACTGTTCTCTAAGAAAATGCCTTGGAGTTATAAAGCCCAAGATGGTATATGGATGAAATATAAATCCCATAAAAGCCTATAACCAACAGCATCACGGGCTCCAACATGTAGCCTACAGGAGCATGTAAGGCCAGCAGATCACAGCAGTGGATACTGAACTGACCCCTTTTTCTGGGTTCACACAGTACATCGAACCATAAGCTAATCAAACAGGCTGAGTTCACACAACATGCTAAACAACTGACCCAAGTTATAACAATCAAACTTAGCATGCTGTCCAAATGCCGCCTCCAAGTCTTCATGTCATCTTAATGTCCTCCGTCACCCAAGTAACCCTAGAAACACCACCACACTTGAAATAAATTCTCCAAAATCTGGAGAATAAGTTAGAAAATTAGAAACCTTCTGGGCAGGGGAAGAAAATGTCTAAGAAATGGCGAGGCAGATTTCAGCACAGTTTTGATTTTTTTTTCTGCTTTGTTTCTGTGATCTCTTCTCCACGTGCTACTCCAGTATCTTCTCTTGGTACGAAGTGAAATGACTGTTTCTCAGAAGCACCTGGGAGAATTCTGTGGCTCCCTGAAGCAGTACTTGAAGAATGTGGCTGGAGAACAGGACTGCTTCCAGTAAGTAGGACTTGACTTCTACAGGGGGGGGTGGCATGACATGTTCTGGAGAACCTACAGCCTTGCTTAGTATCTTGCAATGGCTTGATTGGCCATTAAAAAAGGATTTGGGAATTCATATATGGTTTCCTTAGCTTTTAAATAAGATGTCTTGGAAGAAAGGAGAACTTAGCGAAGATCAGCAAGTACAGGCATTGCCATTGTTTGCAAAATGTGTGAACCATGGTTTTCTAAGTTTGTTTGTTTGTTTGTTTGTTTGTTAAACAGATTTATAAGGCCGCCCGACAGGGTGACTCTGGGTGGCTTACAGAATTAATCCTAGGTTTGCACAGCAGATGGACCCAGAAATGAGCCATCACATTGTAACCTAGTATGTTGTGTGACCACAACCATCCTAGTAAATTATTTAATTACCAAATATACTAGGTGAGCAAGGATAAGAAGATTATTAGAACTGGTAGGTAGGGATAACATACAGCCCCTTTTTTCCTGCACAAGAATTCAAACACCTGTGAGGAATTGTGTCACTAGATCACCGTATTCCTTTTAAAAAAAAAAAGTTGGCCCAAACTTATTTTTATCAATTCATTGGGGAAAGGACATAAAGGGAACATATCCAAAGATGTTAAACATTTGAGAGGTTAAACATCTCAAATGTTTTCAGGGAAGAGACTGGTGTAGTTTTATAGAAGGCTGGCAATGAATTTTATTGATATTTCTTTTCTAGTACCAAAAAGAAGTCTTGCGGGCTTCCTGTTCTGACTAATTATCAGACTTCGCTGCAACCTCTGAGTCTAAAATGCTCAGGTCAGCACTAGGATACAGCCATCTGAGCTCAGATACATGCTAAAAGGTAAAGGTTCCCCCCGCACATTTGTGCAGTCGTGTTCGACTCTAGGGGCTGGTGCTCATCTCCGTTTCTTAGCTGAAGAGCCAGCGTTGTCCGAAGACGCTTCCACGGTCATGTGGCCGCATGATGCGCGCGGAACACTGTTACCTACCCACCAAAGTGGTACCTATTCATCTACTTGCATTTGCCTGCTTTCGAATTGCTAGGTCACTCCGTCATGTGGGGCTGGGGATTTGAACCTCCGAACTTGCGATCTTCAGATCAACAAGCCTGGCGTCTTACCCACTGAGCCACCACGCCCCTCAGACACATGCTAAGAGGCTGCAAAACCAGATAGGAACCTTTCTTTTATACTGCCAAAAACAAAAATAAACTGCTTAGGCACATCGTGGATTTCTCACAGTGTTTTCTTGCCTTGGGAAGCACGCTCCTGAGCATAAGTAATCTTGCGAAAGAGGGAGGCTGGGTTTCACAACATGTAGACTAGCCTCAATTGGGCTTGAGGTTAGTTAGCCCCAGGTTGTATAAATATGCTTTACAATTAGGGTGCAGAAAATGCAAGTTGGGGGTTGCTTGAAACCCTTCAGCGTCCCTTCAACATCCTCAAGGGGAGACGAAACAGTTTGGCCCCGCTTTTTCATATTAGGATCTTCAAGGTTCTAAGGGGCAAACGCTTAATGTACTGTAATGGGTAGAAGGAATAAATCTTGAGGAACGAGAGGAAGAGCCACAACCAAGACAACAGTCAGATAAAAGAAATCTGAGTCCAGGGCAGAAATGTAATCTGAGAAAGCGTCTTAGGCCTGACCCTCCCTAGTTTTCTTGAAGATGGAGGGAGGGAGGAAGCACATTCAGATTTGCAAGATTCTGTTACTATGACCTTATAATAAAAGTACCATTCCCTTGCATATCTTTGGTTTCCAAGTTTGGTCTACGTTGGGGGGCTGACATGTACACATTTCACCCCTTGAAAGTCCTGAAACAGTCCCTGGCTTCATCTATTTTTAGAGCAGAGCTTTCCAAACTGTGTGACGGGACACGTTAGTGTGTCAGCCGCAGTGTCTGGGTGTGTCTCGGCTGCTGCTGCCTCAGAGCCCTGTCAGGATTCCGTTCAGGTCCTAGTGCCTGCCTTGGGCCCTGCTGCCTCCAAACCTGCTGTGATTCCGCGCAGGTCCTAGTGCCTGCCTTGTGCCCTGCTGCCTCCAAACCTGCTGTGACTCCGCACAGGTCCTAGTGCCTGCCTTGTGCCTTGCTGCCTCCAAACCTGCTGTGATTCCGCGCAGGTCCTAGTGCCTGCCTTGTGCCTTGCTGCCTCCAAACCTGCCCTGCCAGGATTCCGCGCAGGTCCTAGTGCCTGCCTTGTGCCTTGCTGCCTCCAAACCTGCTGTGATTCCGCGCAGGTCCTAGTGCCTGCCTTGTGCCTTGCTGCCTCCAAACCTGCCCTGCCAGGATTCCGCACAGGTCCTAGTGCCTGCCTTGTGCCTTGCTGCCTCCAAACCTGCCCTGCCAGGATTCCGCACAGGTCCTAGTGCCTGCCTGGTGCCCTGCTGCCTCCAATCCTGCCCTGCCAGGATTCCACGCAGGTCCTAGTGCCTGCCTTGTGCCTTGCTGCCTCCAAACCTGCTGTGATTCCGCGCAGGTCCTAGTGCCTGCCTTGTGCCTTGCTGCCTCCAAACCTGCCCTGCCAGGATTCTGCACAGGTCCTAGTGCCTGCCTTGTGCCTTGCTGCCTCCAAACCTGCCCTGCCAGGATTCCGCGCAGGACCTAGTGCCTGCCTTGGGCCCTGCTGCCTCCAAACCTGCTGTGATTCCGCGCAGGTCCTAGTGCCTGCCTTGTGCCCTGCTGCCTCCAAACCTGCTGTGACTCCGCACAGGTCCTAGTGCCTGCCTTGTGCCTTGCTGCCTCCAAACCTGCTGTGATTCCGCGCAGGTCCTAGTGCCTGCCTTGTGCCTTGCTGCCTCCAAACCTGCCCTGCCAGGATTCCGCACAGGTCCTAGTGCCTGCCTTGTGCCTTGCTGCCTCCAAACCTGCCCTGCCAGGATTCCGCACAGGTCCTAGTGCCTGCCTGGTGCCCTGCTGCCTCCAATCCTGCCCTGCCAGGATTCCACGCAGGTCCTAGTGCCTGCCTTGTGCCTTGCTGCCTCCAAACCTGCTGTGATTCCGCGCAGGTCCTAGTGCCTGCCTTGTGCCTTGCTGCCTCCAAACCTGCCCTGCCAGGATTCCGCACAGGTCCTAGTGCCTGCCTTGTGCCTTGCTGCCTCCAAACCTGCCCTGCCAGGATTCCGCGCAGGTCCTAGTGCCTGCCTTGTGCCTTGCTGCCTCCAAACCTGCCCTGCCAGGATTCCGTGCAGGTCCTAGTGCCTGCCTTGTGCCTTGCTGCCTCCAAACCTGCCCTGCCAGGATTCCACGCAGGTCCTAGTGCCTGCCTTGTGCCTTGCTGCCTCCAAACCTGCTGTGATTCCGCACAGGTCCTAGTGCCTGCCTTGTGCCCTGCTGTAAGGGTGTGTCGCGAAATGATGCATGTCTAAAAGGTGTGTCACCAACATGAAAAGTTTGGAAAGCTATGTTTTAGAGCATGGCCCTCAGCATGCCACGCACAGCCTGTGGCACCCCATCAGGAGATAGAAATGGTGCATCCCTGCTTTAAATCTTAATACGTACATTAATACGATTTTGGGGGGCAGCATAGCATGTTAGGGGCACACTAGCAACCCATGCTGCCCTTCTGCTCCTCCCTGAATGAGCAAAAAGTGCAAATGTTTTGGCCCCACCAACTTAAGGAAGCACCAACAATATTACCCCAGCAAAAGGAATTGTAACTGAAGGAGACAGAAGGCCCCCTGTCCAACCTACTTCCTCAGTCTTCTTGGCCTGTTCCTTCTGCTTCCATCCCTTAATTGAAATGGCTGCTAAGGAAGATGGAATAATAGTAAGTGAGGGAGGGAGGAAGGCACCCTGCCCCAGTGGAGTTTCTGAAAGCATGGGCGGAGGGGGGAGGGATTTATTTGGACTGCCCTTTAATACGAAGCAATCTCATTTGCACTTTCCAAACCAATTCACAAACAGAAATGGATTCCTCGTTTGGTTTTTGCATTTCTCTGAACATTCCACCGCTGGCCTCTTAATCACAAGGGAAATATTGCATACCAGAAAGAAAAAGAGAGAGAGACTATCTTAAGGGATGGTGATGATTTTCAGGCAACCCTTTCCTTTGGAAAAAGACAAGAGGATGGGGGTGGGAGTGCGGGAAGTAAGCATTAGCAGAATGGAAAGATTCCTCTAAATAATAATAATAATAATAATAATAATAATAATAATAATATATTAAATTTATATGCCACCCGACTCTCAGCAACTCTGGGAGTCTTGCTTAATCCCATATAACCGGTAGTGGTCTGGTGGTTGAAATGTTGGACTGGGATTGGAAGACCCAGATTCCCTGAGGGAACGTCTTGGAAACCTATTGGATGGTCAGTGTCTGAATTCATACAGCACCCATAATCTACTACAGAGCTAACTGATTGTCTACATTTCTGCAGCACCCCAAATTATAAGGAAACCAATTTTCTAAACCAGCGTTTCTCAGTCTTGGCAACTTGAAGATGCGTGGACTTCAACTCCTAGAATTCCCCAGCCAGCATGTTCTAGAGCAAGTAACAGTCTAAGCAACCACCACCCCCAAAAAACCCACACAACCCTAGCCAAGGTTAGGATATTGCAAGCTTAGCATATTGTCTGAATGCACCTGTTAGGACTTCCCCTAACCTGGTGAAGTGGCCTGTGTGAACAGAAGCACCAGCTGCTAGGACAAAACAACTGACCTGGTCAACTGCTCTCTGGGAACGTTGGCTCACAATTGCATGCCCTGAGTGTGCAGTAGTAGATAATTTGGTCCAGGACTAATTAAGATGTGTACATATATGTATTGTGTGAGAGAGAGAGAGAGATTCTGATGAGGACAGGTGGATATGTGCCACCTTTGTGTACGTGTGTGTTTCCATTCCCCCCTCATGTGGCATCGCTGTGTAAGTGTGTATATGTGCACTGAGAAGCACAAGATGGATTGTATACACTTTATGGTCATATGATCAGGAGGGAGGGGCCTTAGAAGGGAGTAGTTGGCACCATTCCAGGCCATCGCCAAACTGTTGGGCCATGTTGAGCTTCAGGGTTTAGTGACTGTGGTCTAGACAACAGATTTACTAAAATTTCGCCAGCAACTGTGGTTGGCATCTTGAGAGGCAATGTGGGCTGTTATGCATTGCCTTCTTTAGGCATACACTGGGTGTTTTTTTTCAGGAATGTTTTTCTCTACAGCTCCAAGCTGGATCTGGCCGACTTTACTACTTGATTCTTTCTTTTACCAGCTCCTTGCAGCACACTAAATTTGATCAAATTTTTTTTCAGTTCTCAGAGAGTTGTTCTGCTGATGGACAGATGGGCAGGCAGAGCCAATCGTGCAGACCGGGGGGCGGGGTTTGCAGGCGGGAGCCAATCGCACGGACCGGGGACAGGGTTTGCAGGCGGGAGCCAATCGCGTGGAACGGGGGCGGGTTTCGGAGACCAGCATGGTGGCCCGGTTCCTAACAGGCCACGAACTGGGACCGGTCCGCCGCCTGACGGTTGGGGACCCCTGCCTTTCAGGGTTTTATTTATTTAACCAATTTGTGTAGCCACCCATCTCAACAAATGACCTCCTTCCAACATTCTGTTGGGTTGCAAAGAATCAAAAGGAGACAGGAATGGAGTACCTAAGGAAGACCTGATTTATGAAGCTTCTCTAGGACTTTGGTTGTTCAGCAGCAAGGAGAGAAGTTAAGGCTTCATTAATCCTCTTAACCCTTGTCACATGATACAATTGGGTCTCCCACAGAGACCTCCTTTTCCAATCCTCAAGCTGCTTGTCTCATTTTACTTGGGAAAAATATTGTTTTAATTAAACTTTCTTTCCTTCTTTTCTTTTTTAATAAGCAGAGTGCCCACCTCCGATATCATGTTTGTTTCAAAGGAAACCTCTGGGCTCAATCAACATGATTAGAAAATATATTTGCAGGACAAGAAGAAGCTGGAATGCAGTAGGAAACATCACTTTCATCTCTCACTTTTTCAGTTCTGTCAATGTAATTGTGAGGGTGTAATTGGATTATGGACACCACTTAGTGAGAGCACCCACAACATGCTCTCAAAACTCTAAATGCACCCAACAATCCAGAAAGTTTGGTGGATGCTGATGGCCAACATGACATTGATTGTTGCTGTCAACTATCAGGCACTATTGAGCATTATAGAGGAAGCAGCTTCTTGGAAGAGTCTACTTACCCAAGTTACCAGTTAAGGAGCTGATAACTGCATTCACATAAGTTTACTTGGCTTTAATCTTGGTTTGTTGGGGGAGAAGGTTGCAGCTTATCCTGTTGTGTGC
Source organism: Charina bottae (assembly GCA_023362775.1). NCBI lineage: Eukaryota > Metazoa > Chordata > Lepidosauria > Squamata > Charinaidae > Charina > Charina bottae. Next base: position 4,417,371 of record JALMGJ010000015.1, read on the forward strand.
ACCCAACCTGTTTCATTAGTTTGGGATTGATGAATCATCAATATGTTGTATTTTAGAGGAGACGATTTATCTGCTTCTAATTATTGACCCAAATTTACTTCCTCTGTTGCAGCGTAACTGCAGTCAGGCTTCCTGATGGGGTCACTTTCATTGTCTACGAATTCTGGGAGACTGAGGATGATTGGAAGAGGTAAACTGAAAACCATAATAGCTATCTTGATCTATCAGAAAAGAAGTCTTTGAACTTGGTGGGAATAGCCATTTCATTTCTTCTGGAGTACTGAGTAAAACTAAACCCCAGTTGCTCCTAAAACAGAGGCAGGATCCCTACTATGGAGATAAGGCATTTTCTTGCATCATCCAACCATCCTTGTTCCAGTTTGACACTAATGAGGATTGGCTTTGTATCACTTCAACAGTAGCTGAGGGATGCAAGAAGATCCTATCGTCATTTCCTCACTACTGACTTCTAACATCTTCTAGACTCCTCCAAACATCATTATACTGATGAAGTAATGGTTCATTGGTGGTCGTTTGGTGATGGCTTCAGTGATGGTTTGGTGATGATGGCTATGAAGATGCTGTAAGTCATGAATGGGGAAATGGCTCGAGACCATTCTGTGATGATTTGCACCCGTGCGAATCCTGCCATGGGGTATGCACAGAGAATAGTCAGGGGGGTGGCAGCAGGATCCGTGTCAGTAACAGAGAGCTCCGAGAAACAAGGGGAGGATGGCTGCATTCCAGCGCAGATGGCTGAAGATGGTTTATGGAGGCAAACTACACCAAGGTCATTCATGGGTGCCATCCCCCTGACTATTCTATGTGCATACCCCATGGCAGGATTCACACGGATGCAAATCATGACATATTCAGTCAACTGACTTCATCAAGCTTGATGGTGACAGACATACCTCTGTGGTCAAGGTGTTTCAGGATGCAGAGTGTGTAATAGAGAAGAGTTGCTTTTGAGCCCATGTCCCTCTGAATTTCAATATAAATTAAATATTGCATTTTGTCAGCTTTTTGTAGACTGCAATCCTAAACAACTGTCCCTGAAAGAATGGCTGGAATTGCTTGGTGGAGCAGGCATCTGTTTGCATTTGGTTGTTTGAAAAGACAAATAATATAACTTACGACCACAATTGGGACTGGAATTTCTGTCATAAGCCATTGCGGTCGTAAGTCGACTCACCATGTGACTGGACCCGATTTTACGACCATTTTTATGACAGTCGTTAAGCAAATCATGGGTAGTTAAGTGAATCCCCGTGGTCGTTAAGCGAATCCAATTTCCCCAATGGATGTTTTTTGCCAGAAACCGGCAAAAAAGGTCAGAAATCGTGATCACGTGACCACAGGATGCTGTACACGATCATAAATGCAAGCCAGTTGCCAAGTGCCCAAATTGCAATCACGTGACGGCAGCAGTGGTACAACAGTCGTAAGTGCGAGTACAGGTCGCAAAGCACTTTTTCCAAGGCCATCGTAACTTTGAACCATCATTAAACGAACGGTCGTAAGTCGGGGACTACCTGTACAGCAACTTGAGCAGAATTAGACATGCTCTGAGGAGCAGCACTGGTTCCCTGTAGACTTCTAGGCCCGATTCAAGGTGATGGTGATCTCCATAAATCCTTTACTGCCTGGGCCCTGATAATCTTCAGGACCATCTTTTTCAGGTACAACCTAACTTACACAATCCAGTAGGGAGAGGATGCCCTGGGTACCCACCCTGAGAGAGATCAGATGCATTGGAATCTAGCCAAAGACATTCTCAGAAGTAGCCTCCTCGCTCTGGAACAGCTGGGAACCCGCAGCTGTCTCTCTCTCCAGTATTAATTTTGCTCGATGAACTGCAGGACTAAGAAGTCCAGCTTATATTATGGTCTAGGTACTTGGCTGTGGGTCCTCTTGTTTCATCTGTGCTGATTTGTGAATGTTGTGGGACAGATCAACTAAACTGCAAGGACCCTCATTTCACAAGCTCCAGCTAGTGGGTGGGGGAGGAAAGGGCCTCTCGTGGAGCCAAATTGAAATTGGAGGAGAGAAGTGTTAAGAAAGAGAGAGAAAATAAGGTATATTATCGGAAGCAATTTTTGAAATTTCCCAATGCACTTGGAAGGTAAATATTCTTTCTCTAGCAAAAGCACTCGTCACATACTTGCAAGAAATCAATAGTGCCTAAGTAGACAAACATGCACGTTTGGGCTTATCCAACCATTGAGGCTCAATAAAGTGATGTGCACATAAAGCCCATTGACTTTAAAAAAAAACACACATACATTGAGAATTTCAGCAAGAGGAACCAGTACTAACGTCCAAACCATCCTGGGGAATTGAGGAGCAGTTTATAACTATATTCTCAGCCAACCAAGGCTAGATGCGTTCGGTTTCTGTTTTTCAAATCTCAGCTTTTGCTCCCCGCTGTTAAAACCATAAATGTCCTGGGTCAAGGAGCCAGCCTAAGTTCTTCTCCATCGGTCTCTTTGCCTCCACAGACATCTCCAGAGTCCCGTCTGTAAAAGTTTCCAGCATGTAAAAGTGGATACGCTGAATCAGCCTGAAGGAGTTTCCAGCGTGTCGGTCCCAGGTCTGAATCCTAAGATTGCAACAACAATAAGAACTAGAGAGGTCTTACATGTTGGGACAGCGCTTGCATGCTTAAATGATTTAAAAAATAAATGTCTCCTTGGAAACAAGCTTGAGTCCTGACACATCCATCGAGTTTTCTTGGCAACAGTATAGAAGCGGTCTGCCACTGCCTTCTTCCAGGATGTCTGTTCAACTTCCCATTATAGCTACTGCACTGGCTTTTCCTGGTGGTCTCCCATCCCATTACCACCCATGGCTGACTCGGTTTAGCTTCTAAATACCAAGAAAGTCAGCCTGGTTTTATTTATTTATTTATTTATAATTCAAATGTATCACCGCCCATCTCCCCCAACGGGGGACTCTGGGCAGTTTTGCTGAAGCCACAGCATATAATGCCAACTCAAAGTGGATGTGATTTGTTCACTGCATGAGGTTGCAGCTTTTTAAGGGACAAATGGGCTGAGTCAGACTCTCTAGCGGAGTTTGCACAACATGCTCAACTAAGTGGAAATGGAGTCCGGTAGTTCATGGCTCAGTATGCTGTGAGAGCCCAGTCACTGCCTTAGCAGGTTGTGTGAACGAGATCATCACAGAAAGCCATGAGTGCCTTGAATGGATATCACAAGTAACGTAACCATGGGAATGGTGTTTTGTTAACCTGGGTTTAGATGTTGTGTGAACCCAGCCGTTGCACGAAAACTGTTATAGGCCATGGATGGAAGGGCCAAGACAAAAAAATTATTTAATTGAAATAAAAGTGGTTCTCCTTCTAATTGAGTAGCAGGGCTTTTGTTAAGATCCTACAGCAGTGTTTCTCAACCTTGGCGAGTTTAAGATGGGTGGACTTCAACTCCCAGAATTCCCCAGCCAGCAGAGCAGAGCTGGCTGGGGAATTCTGAGAGTTGAAGTCCACCCATCTTAAACTCGCCAAAGTTGAGAAACGCTATCCTAAAGACTCTGTTCACAGAAAATAGGCATCTCCTAGCTACTGGATTCACCCATTTTCTGGGTTTGTACAACACACTGATACATAAACTAACCACACAGCCTGGGTTTATGCAGCACATTAAGCCACCAAAAACTAACCAGGATTAAACCATCTAAGTATGCTGCGCCCATGCAGCCACTGGTTCCAAAATTATTTGAGATTTGATTTATATCACGCCTTTTAGTTCAGGAGCACAAGACAGCATACATAGCATTTCCTTCTGTTTTTGTCCACAATTCTTTGAGGTAGTTGGGCTGAGAGAGAATGACTGGCCCAACATCACCCAGAGAGCTTAACCCAGACCTAACCCTAACCCAGACCTGGGTTTCCCTGGGAACAGTCCAGCGTCTTGACTGCTGCACCACATTCTCTCTCCATGGAGCGAGTTAAGCATCTTGTGTGAACAGAGCCAGAATGTTCATAGAACCATAGAACCATAGAATCCTAGGGTTGGAAGGGACCTTGGAGGTCTTCTAGTCCAACCCCCTGCCCAAGGCAAGATTCCTCATACCATCTCGGAAAAATGGTTGTCCAATCCCAAATAGTTGGCCAGTTGAGTGGCACCACTTTATTACAAGCTTTGATGGGTCATACCTCTTTCTCCGAATACCCAGCGTAAGGTTCCTTCTGTTTTCTACCATTTTTTTAACATGGCTTTGTACATACCTGGTGGTGGTGAATCTAAGCCAGTATTTTTCAACCTTAGCAACTTTTAAGACATCTGGACTTCAACTCCCAGAATTCCTCAGCCAGCATGCTGGCTGAGGAATTCTGGGAGTTGAAGTCTAGACGTCTTAAAGTTGCTAAGGTTGAGAAACACTGATCCAAGCCATAGAGATGGAGAAAAGGGAAATCCATCAAAACAGACAGGCTAAATAAATAAATAAATAGTCTCTGACTCCCTAATCTTTTTTCTAAAAGCCTCTCTTTTCCTTGCAGCTGCTTGGTGCACCCTTAACCGAGACTGAATTGGAGAGGACAACGCCCCAAAGGGAAGTTTGGATGGCTCTCCTTCTCCTTGCCTGGCCAATGTTGTTTCCTCTTTGGGGCAGAGAAGCAGACTCTTGTCTTTTCTAATAACTTTGTTACAAGTGTTGTCTCTTCTTCCTTCCTTCCAATGCCTCTCTGTCTAGACATGATATTTGCTTGCTCTTTGAGGTGAAAGAACAGCAGCAACAAGAAGTCCATCTATCTTCCAACTTAGCCCTTGGCCAGCAAATGATTTCTCCTCTCCTGAGCTGCAGCCCAAGCCTTTAACAGGTTTTGGTCTGGTATCCACCGAAGATGACAACTTGATCCCGAGCAAGGAATTGCAAGCTTTAACGTAGCACAAGCTTTAAATTTAGCACATGTTCCCCGAAGGGCACCCAGATTTCCATCAAGGAAGTTTTTTTTCCGAAGTAGGTGGGCTGTGATGGTCTGCCTTGACTGACCTGGTCTGGTTTAAACCACAGTTAAATAACATACCCAGTGATCTGCAGTGGGTGGAAGGCTGTCTTTTCCTGTTGTTGTTGTTTTAGGGATAAAAGTTAAATATTTTCAGGGCCCCATGAGGACCTCTTCCCTGCTCCCATTTCACCACCACCGTGGTCACAAGAACATGGAGAACCCCCCTGAGACAGTGATCCAACAGGCCTATGTTTTATTCTCGTGTGGCTGGAGAGGGTTGGGGGAGATTAGCTACAACTTAATTCTTCCTTCTGGATTCAGTTGGTTGAAGAACTCCAGGAACGTTAAGATAAATTATAATTTCCCTTGGGACCCAGATATTCACTTGGCCAGGAGCTCAATCTGGCTTTAAATCCAAAGCAATGCATAGGCCTACTGCAAACTCCTTGGAGGTCGGCAGCTCTTGATGGTTGGCTTATATTATTCCATTTATAAATGTATTACATAGTGTTCTATAAAACAAAGATCTCCAACTATTTCTTGGCCTGATACAGTTATTTGAACCCCTCCACTGCACAGTGACAGATGCACAGAGGCCACTGCATCTCCAGAACCCTCTGTGAGATAAATGGATCTGTAGATTGGTACAGATCTAATCCGAAACATTGATTCAATTCAAATTATCAAAAGCGGTCAAGTCTGAATTGTCAGTTCTGTTTGGAACACTGAATCCATTCAGATTTCTGAACTGGATGGTCAAATCAAGTAGATACGATTTCAAAAAAACTTGATTTGGTTTGGGGAAAAAATGGCCATTCTTCACACATGTCAATAGCATTGAATTGTCTGGCTGATTTAGAGACAATATTATCCAAATCAACAGAGAAAGGCAGAAACTCAGTAAGATTGATTCAACTGCACTGCATTTCCGAATGGATTCTTTGCACAGACTTTGTGAGCTGCTTGCTCCAATGCAGCTGATGAGAGTTCTGGAATCGATTAGCAAAAGGATCTAAACCAGGTTCAAACCTAGGTACCAAAGGTGTTGCATTCCTTCACTCTAAGCATCTTGCCTATGGTGGCTCTCGCTCAACATTGACCCAGGAGACCAAACACAGTGGCCAGAAACTGAGCATGTCTACTTATTTTATTCTACTCAGCTTAACCTGCAAAAGCAGAGGTAAGCTGTCAAGAACCTGGAAGACCACAATAGATGGCTTCTTCCTTGCAAGCAGACCAACATGGGTGCTTGGCCATGCAGATTTGGTCTAAGCAGGGATAGATTCCTTGCTATCCCTCCACCTCTATGACTTAGAGTTGAATGGTGGTTTGATCATGGGTGAACCTCTACCAGAGGTCTCCATTCAACCTTCTACTTCTAGCAAACTCCCAGAGCCTCATGAGATAAATAGCTCTTACAATTTTTTAGCATAAAAACAAAGCATACATTTCAAATTATTTCCTTGCACAAGGGGGTGGGCAACTATTTTTTCCCCCTATGAGGTGTGGCTTTCCTTGAGAGTAATTTATCATAGACGACATGCTTGGAAAGTGGAGTTTAAGCAACGGGTGAGCAGAGCAGAAGGAAAGTGGGTGGGGCCACACAGTCTTCCCGACATGCACACCCAGTGGCGTGCTGGTAAATGTAGAACAACTGGCAGCGCCAGTTCCATTTACACGGCCACACCGCTAGCCACCAAGCGTCTGATTGGTGCGCTGGGCATCATGGCTCGGCTCTGCTCTGAACCGGCTTGCAAACTTCCAGCGTACTACTGCACGCATCCTTTTACTTCCTTTTCTCTTTCTAAGATCCTCTTCTCCTTTTCTACCCACCCACCTACTCCAACAGGTTGGTGTTGAGGATTCGTGCAGAATCTGAATGGATTGTTTCCAGGTTTTTTAAAATTAGTATAAGAGCTGCATGAAACCCTTGAAGCACACCCACCCACCTTGCCTTAGACGTACCTGAGCGTTGAGTTCTCCCATTTTAACACCTTGCATGAATAAATCAAAATAACCCTTGGTGTATTTAGACTTACCTTTCCCCCCGTGCTGTAGAAAAGTAGCACTACGTTACTTTACTAAGGTATGCGCATTTTCTTTTCTAAACAGAAAACTCTTGTTTCTAACAAGACTGAAGCAGGCAAGATTTCATAGAACAAGGAAGCCCCCCTCACCTCTTTATTTGGGAAGTGTGGCTCATGTATCTTACTTTTGACTGTCACCTTTGATAGCTGATGTGTACTGTTTTAGAAATAAAATGATGTAGCTCTCAAGCTTAGCACGGACGGCATGATGTCAAGTGTTAGCAAACATATAGGTAATTTTAAGAAATAAATATGTGCCATTGTATACAATTTATGACTAAGTACCGATAACCAAATAAAAATGAAGAGAGATTAAAACAGACCTTTGGTTAATGGCTTTGTTTTCATTTCCTGTCCATCCCTCTTGGACTATCAGCATCTTGGGTTGTGCTACAGATTTTACCACTCTGATTTGCGGGGCACAGCCCAAGCCAAATGTAAGGCCAGCCTGATAACATCTGTGCTTCCCAATTATCCTCTCCACTGAGCTTATACAAAGGGCATGTTGGTTTCAGGTACTTGGGCTGTCTTGACACTCATACAGCTGACAACATCTCCCCCAAATATTACTTCTGCTCAGTCAGACATTGAAGTGTGAAAGAAGGGTGGTGGTGGTGTAGGCTGACCATGTTTCCTTGAGAGGAAAATGGGACCCTAACCTACCCACGGCTCGCCGGACAAAGTGGGTGCGCGCGTGTGCGGGCACGCGGGCGCACTTCGCTGTGGGAACTTTCAAAAATGGGACATTTTTCTTAAAACGACGGGACAGTCGGGAATTGTTTAGAAAACGGGACGTATGGTCAGCCTATGGTGAGAGCCAGTTTGGTGTCGTGGTGAAGGCACCAGGCTAGCAACCAGGAGACCGTGAGTTCTAGTCCCGCTTTAGGCATGAAGCCGGCTGGGTGTCCTTGGGCCAGTCACTCTCTCTCAGCCCTAGGAAGGAGCCAATGGCAAACCAGGAGACCGTGAGTTCTAGTCCCGCTTTAGGCATGAAGCCGGCTGGGTGACCTTGGGTCAGTCCCTCTCTCTCAGCCCTAGGAAGGAGCCAATAGCAAACCAGGAGACTGAGAGTTCTAGTCCCGCTTTAGGCATGAAGCCGGCTGGGTGACCTTGGGCCAGTCCCTCTCTCAGCCCTAGGAAGGAGCCAATGGCAAACCAGGAGACTGAGAGTTCTAGTCCCGCTTTAGGCATGAAGCCGGCTGGGTGACCTTGGGCCAGTCCCTCTCTCTCAGCCCTAGGAAGGAGCCAATGGCAAACCAGGAGACTGAGAGTTCTAGTCCCGCCTTAGGCATGAAGCCGGCCGGGTGACCTTGGGCCAGTCCCTCAGTCTCAGCCCTAGGAAGAAGGCAGTGGCAAACCACTTCTGAAATCTTGCCAAGAAAACTGCAGGGACTTGTCCAGGCAGTCACCAGGAGTCAACAATGACTTGAAGGCACAAAAAAAAAAAAAAACAATGGTCAGCCTATGGTGGTGGTGGTGGTAGTGAACCCAATTTGTTGGATCGTGGGTTGGCTGGGGTTGTCCATGATCCACCAATTAGAAGCAAGAGCTGCACTGCAGTCACTTCAAGGGGGTGCTTGCCTCAAATCTCTGACAATGTGAAATAAGTCCTGCCCAGGATCCCTGTTGACTATCAAGAATATTTAAAAACGGCTCCATCCAACAAGAGGTATGACTAACACGTCGTTTTTATTAACAACATGAGATAGATAAAATGTGGGTATGAGTTAAATTATACCCAGCTGTTCAATACAGTAAAATCTCAGTTTAATGGGCCTTTTAGGGAAGGAGGTCTCTGTTACCCTTGAACGTTACTCCTAAGTTAGAAAATAGGTCTTTTCCATTATGAGACAAATGATATAACTGGCATCCGTGGCACCATTGTATATAATGATGCCAATGATGTGAATTTCACAGCGTGAATCACTGCATCATGAGGCAAAGGAAATAGCATAAATTGTCTGGGTTATTTCCAATACAATGGACTTCATCTGTTCAATGCCGGTGCTGAAATTCCATTCATCGCTTCCAAACTCTGCTAAAACTAAGTCTGGTAAACTGAGATTTTACTGCATCTATCAGTGACACTCGGCATCACGTCACAATAGTCCAGCTGTGAAGAAGAATGTCTCTCAGATGCAACATCATATTTGCTGACGACTTTGGCTCAGAGTTTGTGTAACAGTACCATGATGGCAGATGCCGTGCTTTGCCCAAAGATGAACGCTCCACAAAGGACAGTGATGATTCCCCAGGTAGTTAGACAGGACCTGCAGGGAAGTGGGCAAAAGAGGCCATGCTATGCATATCTGCTGGTTTTATAGAAATACCCGGATCTTCATTTAAAAATAAAAATGGCTTTTCCCCTATTGCAAATAGGCTGCTGCTTGCACGAGTCCCTTTGGCAAAATGGAGCCGTGCATCTCTTATTTCTTTGCTTTGAAGAAGACTTTGAAGAAGACTTTGAAGAAGCACGAGTACAGGGCGAAAAGGAGAAAAGAGCTAAACGGAAGGCACGTCAGGCAAACCCTCATCATGACCGTCTCCCACCCGGAAACCTATGCCCTCATTGTGGGAGGTTGTGCGGATCCAGAATTGGCCTTTATAGCCACTTACGGATCCACTGTTAAAATTTTACCTTTGGAAGACCATCTTACTCGGCTACGAGTGATCGCCAATGATTTCTTTGCAAAATGTTGCCAGCTGCTGCGACCACCTCTTTCTCAGCATCAAGATTCTTTTCACCTGACACTTACTTGCAGAGGCACCCAGCCACTGCGACTTTGCATCAATAAAATGCAGCAGGAAGAATCATGATGCCGTGTTGCATGTGGCCGTGTTAAGATAGCCACTTTGCAGTAACGCAGGAAGACTATTGGATGTCTAAATCAGATGACTGCTGGATAGAATCAGGAGTGAGAATTCAAAGCGATTTATACCACTCCACTGACCGTTCCTGTAGTCAGCAAAGGTGGTTTGGGGCTTGGGGGGTGATAAACATACTTGGTTCTTGGCTGGAAGGCTTCTCTCCCCATTGCGCACACCAAACACAGCCCTGAAATAGAATAGAAAGCATTCAACATTATTTCTTCCTGTAAACTATTCCTATTTTTACAAAATAAGAAGTGATCAAAAAGCGTGTGGGAACCAGGTCATCACATCTGGGAAGACAGCCTGCCCAAAGCCCACTGCATTTGAGCACCCTTCCCACGTTGCCTGTTCTCAAAGGCAGAGATGAAAAAAATGCCTGGACTCCTGGTGGAAGCTAATTTGCTAATTAACGTACAGTAGACCCCTGATGGGATGATTATTTACTACTGTAGCATTTCTCGTCTTGCTGGCTACAATCCAGGAAAGCCAAGGAAAGAAACCTCTACTGTTTAAAGAACAGGATTTTCAAATGTAAAAAAAAATAGAGAGAGAGATGAGAGTTGATAGACAGAGTTAGATGTAGAAGAGAGAGAGAGAGAGAGAGAGAGAGAGAGAGAGAGAGAGAGAGAGAGAGAGAGAGAGAGAGAGAGAGGGGATTGATTTATAGATAGGGGTGGAAATAGATGATAGATGATAGATGATAGATGATAGATGATAGATGATAGATGATAGATGATAGATGATAGATGATAGATGATAGATGATAGATGATAGATGATAGATGATAGATGAGGATGGATGGATTGGGATGGAGAGAGAAAGAGATGGTAGGTAGGTAGGTAGATAGGTAGGTAGGTAGGTAGGTTATAAATCATTTCACCATCTAGAAAAGTTTATAACTCCTGTCCACCACCCAGGTCTGCTATTCTGAATTTCTACAGATTTAATTACTGGAAGTAAACCTTCGCCTAGAATGTGGCAACAACACCTGAGGTTCAGCCATACTTATTCATCTCTAGCCTGGGGTCCAGTTGCATCTAAAGAGGACCAGATGGCCACCGGAACAAGGAGGCAGGTTATCTCATCATGACGAGCTGCTGCTACCGCCATCCTTGGCACACCAAGCCCCTCCCTGATTCCTGGGAGAGAAATCCCTTACTTACCTGGGAAAATGAAGATGAAGAAAGCCCCAATGCCCCCAATGACGCTGACCACCTCACTGATGTCAGGTACACACAGGGCAATGATGAGGGTGACCACAACCCAGGCGGTTGTCAGCAAAACGCGGATCCATTTTTCACTGGGCTCTGCCTTCGAGACGCATCTCTGCTCGGAGCTTAGGCACACATCTTGGAGGACTGACCTAGCAGACACGTTTGTGCATTTAACTAATGACTAAAGAATCTGGCGACACCTTAAAAATTAAACCACTTATCCCTATATATACTTTCACAAATAACCCTTCACTTCCTCAAATTTCCTGAAACCCAAAACAGTTAACGTCATCATCAACTGGTTAGTCTTTAATGGGGGAACTGTTAGACCTTGGAGGTGGTCCAGACAAGAAGCACATCCAGGAGGACTAACTCTGTCTTTATTGTATGGTTACATTAACAGAATCTTGCAAGACTGAAAGTCTTTCTCCCCTCCTTTCCTTTTACTCTCCAGAAAACTAGGGAGGATCCCTTCTGAAACGTTTCCCACACCCTTCCTCCTTCTGTGGGCTGAGATAGCTTTTACATGCCGATTGTCCTGTCTGCGGCTCTTCCTCCTGTCTCCCAAGGTCATTCCCACATACCATTATAGCAACCCAACTCTTGCTGCTTTTCTTTGATAAATAGAAATGCAATTTGGGGGAAGTGACAACTACTGAGTCTGGTGACCCAGCTTTATACAAAGATCAGAACACTGGTTTTGCTGAAACAGACGAACACCTCTGAAAAGCCTAGGAAACCCATTCATCGACATAGGAAACCCATTGTTTCTGCTTCTCACCTTCCTAGGAAAAGGACAATGGGGTAGATGGTGATAATGGAGATGCCAAATAACAGCCGAGCTATGATCACCATCACATCATTTCCAGGGTAGGACATTAGGATGTCAGCAGCAACGTCAGCTCCAAATGTCAAGTAGCCGTACAAACCTTGCAGGAAACAGACCGTTTGTTTATAATAAAGCTAGGAGGGGAATATATCCACCTGCGCTTTCTTCTTAATACTAGTTCATTCAATAGAGGAGAGTATCGGGAGGTCAGGGTTGAACTGGGGAGTCCCTGGTGGTCTCTGAGCTTGCTAGTTTGCTTGCAGACATTTCATGACCCAACTAGGTAACATCATCAGTGTGAGGGAGTGTGGGGTTTGCTGCCTGTTTATATATAATATTTTACCCTGCCAGTTTTGGTGGGGCTGTGGTTTCCTCCTTGATTAATCAAGGAACTAATTAGTCAAATTGGCAGGATAAGCTACTATATATAAATGGGCAGCAAACCCCACCCTTACTTGCACTGAAGATGTTACCTAGTTGGGCAGTGAAACATCTGCAAGCAAACCGCCAGGTTCAGAGACCACCAGGGACTCCACTAATGTATTCATTTTGATGAAAGAAAAGTTATGTCATGCTCTTAAACATCTTAACCCAAAAGGATTCTTTGCCCACCATGATTCTCACCAAGTCCCTTTAGCGAGATTTCTTGAGAAGAAAGGGAGGGGGTTATAAGAATTCCAGCAACTGAACTATTTCCCATCTAGGACCAATATATCCCAATATCCATTAGGAAAGCGACATCTTTGTTTTCTTTCTAACTGCCTTCCCATGATCTGGCAAGGAACTGGATCTTTTCATTGATGATGAAGAAGCTTGCATCGCAGCAGCGCAGAGCTTGTATTGTGAGAGCACCACACTGTTTTAATCATTTTGATGAACACCTTGAATCTTTCGGGCACCTCCGTTTACAGGTCTACCATTCAACTAAGAAACAGGGAAATGAGCTATGGGAAGATTTTGCATTAATGCCTATGTTTTCGTCAGAAAACATCTTCAGTGAATCTCCCACTCAATTTTAGGGAGTAACCTGGGCCTTTTATGACCACCCACTTTTGGACTGGTTGCCAAGAGTCTGGGATATATTTCCTTAATGCATTCTGGAAAACAACACCCTAGAAGACTCTTAAAATTTCTCACACATAAGCATGTTAAGTTCACGATAACTAGGACAGTCATAAAATACCATAGAATACATGCTATTCTGTGGAGCATCCTGATTCAGGATTCCAGCTAGCCATTAATGACCTCTTCCAAATTACTGTTTCATTCCTCATCTATTTCTCCACAGTCAGTCTGTATTCCAGCCAACCAACCACGGTTGACTTTAGTGGACATTTGGAAACTCTATTACCCCACCCCACCCCTCAGTTTCTCTTCCAAATATTTGCATTTCTACAGGTAGTCCTCGCTTAACAACTACAATTGAGATTGGCATTTCAGTTGCTAAGAGAAGCAGTCATTAAGCGTATCCAACCCATTTTAACAACCTTATTGCAGCAGTCATTAAGCAAACCACATGGTCTTTAAATGTATCATGTTCTTCCCCATTGATTTTCCTTGCCAGAAGCCAGCCGGAAAGGTCGAAAATGGCAATCACATGGCCACATGATGCTGCGACAGTCATAAATGTGAACTGGTTGCCAAGTGCCCAAATTATGATCACGTGACTGCGGGGATGCTGCGATAGTCATAAGTGTGAGCACTGGTTGTAAGTTGGTTTTTTCAGCACTGCCTTAAGTCTGAACCATCACTAAACGAATGGTCATTAAGTGAGGACTACTTGTATTAAACTCTGAATTCTCTTTGGGTTGGTCATCATCTCTTTCTTGCACATGGATGGCACTACATAAGGACATCTACTATCCAAGAAGCATGTCTTGACAACATACAAAAACCTTAATCAGCAACAGAGGATACCGATTCAGAGGACAGAGCTCCTACAATATAAAGAAGAACCAGACTTTTTGAACCGTAATTCAGAGAGCCACTGAATCACCCAAATCTTTTAAGACTTAGATGGGCACTTTGAGGATCCAGTATTACCCCAAAATTAATGGCAATTTCCAGCAATAAACTAAAGAGTCTAAGCTTTCCAATAGGCTTACTACATGTGAAATAGCAAGGAACCGTCCCAAAACCTTACAGAAACAAAAAGCTACATATTCATTTCATCCACTTTTATGATGTCATGCTATCATTCTTCTCTGCAACTCTTCCACAGTCTTTGAAAGCCACAAATAATCTATGCCTCTATCCAGCCCTCCCTAGCTGCAAAATAGTTGACCCCCCCACCCATTTTTTTTTTGTAAAACAACCTTCCCCTTGGAGATTTGTGAGATTTCAAGTGCTATAATGCTCAGGCGGCCTGGCCAACAGTTGGCTATCATGTAGTGGAGTTGAAATCCTGCCCTTCTGAGGGTACCGGATAAGAAAAGTCTCTTCTAATGGAGAACGTTTGGTGTAGTGGTTAAGGCTAGAAACCGGAAGACTGTGAGTTCTGTTAGAGATATCGGGTTTCAACCAAGCACGTCTCACACAAGCTTGAAGAAGGGGCAGCTCTGCTGCAACCTAATCTTACTGCTTTGTGTGGGAGGGGCTTGAATCCCGATTTCCTGTTCCTCTCCTTCATTTCCTCCTTTTTCGTTTGAATCTCCACCAGGGAGGATGGTCAGCCATGGCTGCCCTCGTGGCTCATACCTGCATTGAGCAAGGCCACATTAAGATGACTGTGGGTTTGGTCAGAAACTATCGCTCGAACACATGGACCGTTTCTACCATGGAACTGATCAATAAACTGTAAGCTATTTTTATGTAACTTTACATTAACGTGTGAAGTGTGTTTATTTTGTGTTTGTGAACTGATTAAGCCTTGTGCAAGTTGCTGGACGCTTCCACTCTGCTATAAACTAATTAAAATCTGCATGGATTTCCATTATTAGCATTTCAGAATTCCTACAAGTTCTAGTCCTGTCTTAGGCACAAAGCGACCTGGGTGACCTTGGGCCAGTCCCTCTCTCTCAGCCCGAGGAAGGAGGCAATGGCAAACCACTTCTGAAAAACCTTGCCAAGAAAACTGCAGAGACTTGTCCAGGCAGTCTCTGAGAAACGGACAGGATTGAACAGATTAAAAAAATGGAGGTGGTTAGGAGGAAGGTACCTGTCAGGGAGTATACCAACAGGCAGAACAGCATGGACATCACGGACACAACCACCCAATGGGACAGCCTCTTATCGCTCAGGCTGCAGTAGATGGCCACACAGGCTTCATGGCACTGGAATGCAAAGGGGGGTTGAATACAGAGGGTGGCATTCAGCGCACTGCCTGCCTAGCACTTGATGCTCTGACCTCTTCCTCGCTTCACACCCATAAAGCCGCAGATGTACATTTCTACAGTCAAAGCAACACCCCTGCCTCTGCTCCCTTACCCCCATTTTGGAAGCCAGGAAGGAGGAGACTTAAGGACTCTGCCGGGACAGGAAGAAATCCCCCACACAAGTCCTTCAGATGCCGAAACGCCTGTGCAAAACACCCCTTGCTCAGCATCTCATCTCAGGAATCAGATGCTCCTGCCTGCCGGTACGCTTGGCACCTGATAGAGGGGTGTCCGCAGGGTACGTCAAAAAGGTCAAGAAGGTGATGGATATAAACTGCCCAGGGTCCCCCGATTGTGGGAGATGGGTGGTAATATAAGCCGAAGGAAGGAAGGAAGGAAGGAAGGAAGGAAGGAAGGAAGGAAGGAAGGAAGGAAGGAAGGAGAGAGAAAGAAAGAGGGAGGGAGGGAGGGAGGGAGGGAGGGAGGGAGGGAGGGAGGGAGGGAGAGAGAGAAAGAGGCCGGAGCTCTGATTGCACTTCCAGTCCTCACAACAATGCCAGGGAGTGAGAGGGAAGCCATTCAGAGTTCACTTACTTGTGACACCATGGAGCATCTGCAGGGGGAGGGCCCGAATCGCTGGTACAGGTAGTCCTCGTTCAATGTCCACAATTGGGACTGGAATTTTGGTTGCTAAGTGAAGCGGTCATTAAGCAAATACGACCAGATTTTACAACCTTTTTTGCAGCAGTCATTAAGTGAATCACCATGGGTGTTAAGTGAACCACGTGGTCATTAAGTGAATCATGTGGTTCCTCACTGATTTTGCTTGCCAGAAGCTGGCCAAGAAAGTCGAAAATGGTGGTCACGTGACCACGTGACACTGCAACAGTCATAAATGCGAACCAGTTGCCAAGCACCCAAATCATGCTCATGTGACTGCGGGTCCCCACTGCGATGGTCATAAGTGTGAGGACCGGTCACAAGTTGGTTTTCTCAGCACCGTCGTAAGTCCGAACCATCACTAAACGGATGGTTGTTAAGCGAGGACTACCTGTATGCTGCTTCAAGGTATAAAGCCAAGATGATACCAGTA